>OU342635.1:40144250-40800153 GCA_910589415.1 Malachius bipustulatus
GAATAGAAAATTAACAGTTGTCCTTTTTGAGAATTTAATTTCATGTTACGATTATTTGAATTTCTTCAGAAAAAATTAAATTGCATAAATATGAAAAAAAATTCCAATTATTAAAGAAAAATTATATTATCTCAAGAACCCCGTGAGTTACCTAAAAAGTAACTTTTGTTTTGGGGATTTGAAATCAAGCAGGCCAGATCATCAAGAGTGAAATTTTCTGAGAAATCAAAAACAAAAAAGTTTTTCCTCTTTTAAAGTCGATCCGGGGACATACTGTATTATATTGGTTCACAAAAAATGTTTATTTCGACTTCCCGCAAAATTTACTTTTAGCACTTACAACGTTGTTGCAGCATGTTCAATTGTTAAACTGAATAATTACTAAATAATAATTAAATGCTGCTTTTTAATTCTTTATAACTGAACGTGAATGAGCCAAGGAATCATACCTTTTATTTTCCGCCACTTATTTTAAAACACTCTTGTATATTAAGAGGGGTTCATTAAAAAATATAAGGTTTTCTAAAAATATTAATGTATGCAAATCGCAGATAAAGGCTATTAGTATAATGATAAATAATAAGACACTCGCCTTCAGCTCATATCCTAAATCATCATGCTCGTGTATAAAAACCTTAATTATCAGCTTGTTGCATAAATAACTAATAATTACACTTTGTGGCCTTAATAAATTCATATTATGTTTGATAAAAATCCCAAATTCTATTTTTAACCTTGAATAAGTGAAACTTTAGCGTACTTTCTGAAAACATCACCACCACCAGCTACAAGTGCAAGTGGTTTCTGAATTCTCATACGAAATCTGACTAAAATTGTTAAGGGATTTTGGTTAGGTACTATCGGGTCATCCAAAAGAGAGCGTACGTTTTGAACACTTTGATTTTTACTTAAAATCATCGTCGTCCTAAAATTTGACATTAGCTTTTCAAAAAATAATTGAAAAATAATTTAACATCCCATTCCAGTTCTAGCCTAGTCGGGTTAGTCACAAAAAAATGCTTTACCATGCAAAAACTATCGACAGAAACTTTATTGCTCTAATTTTTAGGGGGGAGGTAGTCTAAATTCAAAATCGCGAAGCAATTCCACCCCGGCGTTAGCCGTTATCTTGAATTTAACGAGGCATCGTTTTTACTCAATATCCGGACCATTTTTAACTTCAGTAGTTTTGCACAGCCATATACCAACCCAACTAACTGGGCTAGTTTTTATTCAAACTATTGCAAAATTAGAAGGAAATTGGTCTTTAGCTGTTGTGGCAAAATAATTATTATATTGCATTGCAATAAAACTTGCATCTTCAATAAAATGGGGTCATGGCAAGAAAGCAGGCTTGACAGGTCAATAACGAATAGGTTTCTGAACTCCAAGAAGACAATACCTTGATAAATATTAAATTTCATGCATGAAAATCATTTTTTGACTGCTGTAGGAGCTCGGGAAGAACCCAATTTTCCTGAATTTGTCAGAACAGCTCGATGGCGTATTACCTAAACAAGTTGATTCAAGAAATTCTGCTGCTGCAAGAAAACCATTCCTTATTGAGGAAAAGAAACTCTATATGTAGAATCAAATTTTCAAGTAATTTTCTAAATGAAAACACGAATTTTAGAGATCTGCAATGTTTTGTGACAAGAAAACTTTCCAATCTTGTTACAATGGTAGGTTAAGAGTCTATTATAGGGCATGGAACTCACCATTCCAGTAACAAATTGTAGATCATTGAGCAAGGACTAGGAATATGGAGGAGAAGAAATGGAAGCTGTCCATGAGAAGGTTACAGTTTGTTCTAGAAGCTATATAATGGTGCTACTACGCTACTATGGCGTTACTAAGATTTTAATAACTTTTTATTGTTAAAATAGTAATTACTGGTGCAGGAAGGTAGATGAATTGAGCCTAATTTTTTTTTAATTGAAAATGCACATGCACTGCAGGGAAATCCCTATGACTCTGGGAGCGGTGCATGAGCGGAGATATCGATTCACGTTGGCCTTGAATCTCTGTAAGTTGTATACTTCGGGAAACACGCCCTTTGGAATTTAATAATATAGTGAAAAATACAGAAATTTTCGCAAGGTATCGATCACTTTTGGATAACCGCAATTATACATGCTGTTATTGGCAACACTGTGTTGCAATATAATATAACACAACATTGCGTCATATTTCATATTATGAAGTATGACACAATGGGAGGTTCTTAGGTGTCAGCTGTGGCAGGTTTATATCTCAAAGTGACAATGAGTTTTAATAACTTCTTTGGAAGCATCAAATAAAAAAATAACCAAAAAAATAAGTAAATTTTTTCAGTGTTACATTTTGATTGTCTTGGATATTCTAGAAATTCTAGAATAGCAAATATTATTCCTGCTAAGAACACATATCGGTCATTATTGACATTCATGACCAGTCGCACTCAGGCATACCATATACACTACCAGGTAGTATGGGTCTCTAGGAGTATCATGGTACCAGTGAAAGTCTGTGCAAATTGGTAACAAGACAGATGTATTCTCTTCCCTATAACTACCATTGCGACGATTTTTTTGAAATTTTTCCTTGCCCTTCTCGATTGGCTCATTCGCTTGAATAGGGCTCCCAGTCCCAGTATCCCTATTCCCTCCACGGTGCCCTTATATTCTAAAGGTCATTTGCACAAAAAAAGAACTACAAATTACGTAACTACAATCCATAACCTTATTTGAAGGGCAAGTATATTATATACCTACATGTACATAGTTAAGAACGTGCGTAGGTAAGGAAGGCACCTACTAATCCATCATTTTAAAAGCTCATCGATCAGCTTCAACCGTGACAAGAGCACAGCTCGATTAAATTAAAATAAACAGAAATAAGCAAACACTCTGACAAAAGAAAACAATAAGAAACCTATTAAGTTATTATAATTCTATTTTTATTCTGCTCAGCTCTGAAAACCATGTGCACATATCGATAATAAAAGATAAATAAAACTTACTCCACAATTTGATTCACATTTGGATTTTGGTCGATTTGGGCCTGCAAAAAAACAAAAAGAAAGTTAGAAACTGATCGGAAAAACCTTGAAAATCCCAAGTTTCTTTCAACTTGATTTAAGGCATGCTAATTAATTATTTTTGATGTCTGTTAAATGGGGTCATTAAGAAACAATGATTTCTATGTGAAGTAGTTACTGTTATCATTGGTGGATGAGATTTCAGGTGTTGGTGTATTTAAAATGACAGACACCAACACCACCATTACAGTTTCAATCAAATCAAATCAAATCAAATCAATGTCATGAGACTGTGTTGATGGTGATGGTGCTGGTGAGACTCATTATTAATTTAAATACTAGAGAATTTCCAAGTAAATTCAATACAGAAAATTTAAATTTAAAAGACTTACATCATCGACTACGACGGCATCTTCGGACCATTCCTCTTCGTCGTTCTCGATTCGTTCAGCTTGTTCTTCTAGTTCGATATCGAAGACATCTGCCATATTGCACGATTTCTCAACAAATTATGGCAAAAAGTGATTTTACTCCCAACAATTAGACCAACTTTTCAACGCGACACGACACACAAAGTCCTTCCTCGCTCCAATTTATCGAAAATTTCACGTATCAGCTACAATACACATGCAAAGGATCAAGGTATATCAGCAACATCATTCCGATTTCCAATTTTATTGCAATGCATGCAGCCACAACGTTGCTTGTGCTTGACTTGCTTGGGTCGGATTCCGATTGGATTGGAATGGGAAAGGGTGGTCCGTGGTTGAGGTTAGGAAAATCTTGCAGTGTTGCCGCTACGTTCGGTCTACGAAAATACGATTTATAGCAGATTGATTTAATCCATCCATACCTGAGGAAGAATGAACACCAAACGAAAAAAATTACATTGTTAATATTATCAATTATTGTCAACCCTTACTTCGTAGAATCGGATCGATGAACAGAAAACGATTCTTATGTCAAATTCCACAATGAAGCGGATTTATCACTTTCGGACTTAAGTAGTTACCTACCTACTTGGTTTGTTTACAAGTTAAAGGCCATAAATCTTAAACAAAAATAATATTTAAGTTGTCTCTGGTCATGCAAAGTTCAACTTTAGCTCTCTTTCTCTCTCTAGTCCATGGCGTCAGTATGACGAAGTGGACTGCTTGGACTGTCAAACTGGTCAAGGACCCGCGTTAAAAACGAAACTACCAAACAGAGTAGTTCGCATATTTTTAAATAGGCAATAATGGACATGCGTCAAAAAGACTCGCGTCAACCATATTCAGGCCAATTTGAAATCAGGCGCCATTTTTTTATATAAATCTTGGATAACTACAAAACCAAATTATTATTATTGCTGCTAGATAATTTTTAATATTATAATAATTGTGTAATAAGACAAATGCAACTATAATTGGTTTAATTGGTTATGAATTATTGTTTATATTGCAGCTTTATTTATACAGTATCTACGTGTCGCGTGTCACACATAAAAAGTGCGCATAATAATATGGGAAAAATGTTTCCTTCTCGCTCAAGGAAAATTTTGACTTCCCTAATATACAGGGTCAACCTTTGGGAGCTTGATACCATTTATATAGAATATGGGCTAAACTCTCAGTTTGACGGTTTCCATTTTTTGTGTATCTGTGTTTTAGGAAAAACTCAATAACATTTAAAAAATATTTTCAGCACAACACCACTTCCGGTTATACCGGAAGTGGACACGAAATTGGTTATTTTAAATGACACGGTACGGTTTTTTTTATGGATTCATGTTCCTCATCAAAAATTAAGTGATTTTAGTGAAACAACATAATATCGATCTTCAATTGTTTTTGAGTTTTTTTGGATTTTTATGAATTTTTTGACATTTTCGGAGTCTCACTAAAACCGTGTTATCTACGAAACTGTGTATGACTTAAATTGATGAAATAAATTTTAGTTCGCTAAAAAATTATAAAGTTATCACATAAAATTCGAGAAATCAGAAAAAACGCGCAAAAAGTGATTGAAAATAACTTTTGAAATTTCGAATTTTACAATTAAAAATTTTTTTTTCAAATAGCATTATTTGAAAAATTAAAAAATATTATTCCCTTATCATGCACATCGATTTTGTTTAGTTTTTTTGCCAATCTAATGAAATAAAAAACTATACAGGGTGCTAGTGACTTGCGTGGCCTAGTGGTACTCCGCTGGCTCACGAAGCCATAGATCGCGGGTTCGAAACTCACCTCGGCCCGCTTTACTTTTCAGATTCATTTTCGAATGTCTGTGAAAAGTAAAACAAGCGATCGAAGGTTTTAAAAGGCAAATATAATTTAAAAAGTGTGTGTGGCTAAAGAGTTCGTGCTCAAAGCCAATTTACCAGAGTGGAGCGACTATGTCTTACCTACACAGTTAAGACCGATGCTCCCTCTTTAAAAAAAAAAAAAAAAAAAAAAAAAAATATACAGGGTGCTATTTGAAAAAATGATTTTTTTGTCATTGTAAAATTAGAAATTTCAAAAGCCATTTTCAATCACTTTTTGCGCGGTTCTTCTGATTTCTCGAATTTTGTGTGATAACTTGTTAATTTTTTAGTGAGTTAAAATTTATTTCATCAATTTAAGTCATACAGTTTCGTAGATAACACGGTTTTAGTGAGACTCTGAAAGTGTAAAAAAATTTATAAAAATCCAAATAACTCAAAAACAATTGAAGATCAATATGTTGTTTCACTAAAGTCACTTAATTTTTGATGAGGAAAACATGAATCCATAAAAAAACCGCACCGTATCATTTAAAATAACGAAGTTCGTGTCCACTTCCGGTATAACCGGAAGTGGTGTTGTGTTGAAAATATTTTTAAAATGTTGAGTTCTTCCTAAAACACAGATACACAAAAAACGGAAACTATCAAACTGACAGTTTAGCCTATATAAATGGTATCACAACACAAAGGTTGACTCTGTATAGTTTATGTTTTAAAAATGACGACAAATGACACACATATCAGCTGTCAAGTGTCCCATGTCTTAGAACTGCCAAATTTTTTGCAAAAAATTACAAAATATGCCATCAGTTTTTAAAATTTTGGACACAGGAAAAATTATTGTTTCATAATTAATTTTTCTCCCATTTACCAATGTTTACACTATAGATTTTTTTTTAATTCGTTGAACTGGTGAGCATTTAGAGGTTGTCAAAAATTTCGAATTTATTATTCCTTATAATCATTAGTCATCTATTGAATGTTTATTTATGACCCGTTGTTATTTTAAATACCGTTTTCTTAGGAAAATAGCAAACGCCAACGAAATATGTGTGTTAAAATTCCTACAAATTTGAATAATAAACTTGTACAAATAATTTGAATTTATATTTTGGTTCTTTACTAAGGAAATACATATATATATATATAGAAATACATCGAATTAAATACCAGTCCCAGCGAAAAATATTTACTTTATCTTCCGCAGCACTTTTGAGACAACAATAATATATTATTTAAACTAATAATAATAAGGAAACATTTAACAATTAGATATAATTTAATTAACGTTAAACGTTAAACCATATCATAACTGCACTATTATTACATAAATGTTATAGTTAATACGATTAATTAACACAGCAAACGATTAATTTATCTTCTTATTGTTCCTATTAAAACACTTTGGCCTGTTAATGGCGGACGCACATACGCGATACCTACCGCACACCTCATCACAAAAATTTAACCAATAAAAAAACAATTATATATATAGATATAAATTAGAAGCAAGATTAAAAATATTACATTCATTTTATTTACTTATTAATACTTGATAATAATTCGGAAGGTATACATAATACCTATATATTGCTTACGACTTAAAACTTTCCATTAAATTATTTCATCATCACAGAACTGGTTCTAAGAAGAATTAATTAAATCGACTTAAGTATAATAATAATCGTTCTGGAAAAACGGAAAATAATTGAACACAATTAAATCGTTGATCGACGTGCTTTATTTTCAAGTTCCATCTCTCGTCAATCAATTATTGTAATAGTTTAGGATCGGGATAAATGAAACATGGATGTGGAAGTAGTTGTCCTTAGAGTAAATGACGAGACACGTCACATCGGCAACGCCGCGCATATTGTATTGTAATTTCCACGAATTTCACTTTTTAGACCAATAATGTTGGGAGAATTTTCTGCTCAGTCTCCCCTTCCAGTTTTATTAGGAAAGTGAATGACCATTTTCGGAATTAATTTGTTTTTATTTCTAAACTAAAACCTTCTCTTTTTATGGATGACTAGACAATTGAATTGATTTTATATTAAATTTGCCTGAGGGGAAAGAACTTTCAAACTAAAATGCGAAGTTCTCTAATAATAATAATTTCTTAAATCATTGAAACATTAAAATTTTATTTACCCAAGTAGGATTTGTTTATAATAAGTAGATAAGAAAAATTCTTCATGAATGAGCAAGAAAGTTCACTGATATTACCTATGGATGTCAATAATAGACTATTTGGTTTAATGGGGTTTTTACAGTACAGGTATCCAACATCCAATACAAATAATTAGGAAAAGTTCATTGATCATTGATCAATGACGTGATTGTGTAGTAGGTAATAGGTAGGTTTCTATTATTTATTCTAATTGCTCTTTTAGGTAGGTACCTATCAAACACGATATGAAATCACAAGAAATAATAAATCAAAACTTTATTTAAATAAGAATAATTTTTGTACATGACATGAATTCAACTTATTTTCCTGATCGATGTTTACTGTAATCACTATCAGAATCATGTCTTCCTTCTATGTCTCCTATGGCTCGATTTGGAACTCTTCTTCTTTTTTTCATATTCCGAGTCACTGCTGGACGATGTAGACTTTCTTCTGACTTTGCTTTTTGTTAGTTTTTTCTTATAAAAACGTTCATTTGACCTACTACGACTTTTGTCTCTATATTTAGATTTTCCTTTGTGTTTATACGAAGACTTCCTTTCATATTCAGAATCATCATCTGAAGAATCATTTTTATCTGCACTTTTCTTAGTTCTGTGTCGATCTTTACTTTGATGTGAAGACTTCCCTTTACTTTCAGAATCATCGTCCGAATGTTCATTTTTCTTCTCATTTCTCTCTTTACTTCGATGTCTTCCTGAACTTGACTCCAAGTCATTTTGTTTCGTCGTGTTATAGGTTTCACTTTCATTATCTGATTTTTTTGAACTGTTCTTGAAATCCTCGTATTTTGCAATATCTAAAAAGAGAATAATGTAAATTATATCACATTGAACCAGATAATCTCTAAAAAGATCATAATAGACTTTCAATTCAATAGACTGTGATCAGACTTTCCTTCTGAATTGTCATTTATGTCATGTCATTGTTACTCAAGCCATTGATTGACATTATCTCGATAAATTATTTTTTTACAATAATTTAAAGTGCATGCAGTTATTGTTTTTTTTTTAGTTTCTATAAAATGGATTAAAAAAGTTTAAATATCCATGCAATGGGCAAGTTTTTAAATCCATCGATTGCCTATGCGCATTAAGCAGTTCTCCCAGCAGTCCGTTCGTAAATTCACCGCAATGTTCCAGTGAAATCTACCGGGTAGTTTTTTATTTCGGCGCTGGAAACAATCTATCTCCAGCAGATCCATCGGTCTTGGAGATCGATGAATCCGCTGGATTCTTGATGAATGTCAATTATTATGTTAGGTTACACTTGGAAAATTTTGACATTTACACTTTTTTAATCACAAGAAATTAAAAATGGAGTATTTATTAGTTAAAAAGTTGGTTTGGCATAGCTCATCATCTTCTGAAGAGACAGACAGCGAAGATGACCTATTAGTTTTCTTAAATTTGAATAAATGTAGATATAAACATACAAAAAATACAAATTATATAGCAAAAATCATTTGTCGCTATTCTGATGGTGATTTCAAGTCACATTTTAGACTTAGCAGAACGGCCATACAAGTAAGTCAATCTTGGAAGTCAATAACAGATATTGTACATTATTGTATTTTTAATTAAGTAATTTTTTCTGCGACGGGCTAAAAGTTTGACCTTTTTACCCCGTTGACAGGTAGAAAAATGCCTCATTATATGAGCTGCATCTTATCGGGGAAAAAAATTAATTAGCAGGGAAATAAATGAGTACTTATTTCCCCGAAATGGCGGCTTAGGTATGGCTACTATTAACACTCAGATATCATTAAATTTATATCAAATATACGTAAAGGAAAGTTACCTTATTATCCAAATGGCAATTATTAAGGAAATTTTCATAACAATCACTATCCATATTATTAAATTCACTCATTGAGACCTTACAAGAATCTTTGCAAAACAATCTTAAATTTTAATTAAATTATGACGTTTATCGAATTAAATCGTTTCGTTACCAGGCAACGTCAATTACGATAAAAGACAGTTTGAAAATCCAACTTTAACATAAATCATTTTTCCGACATAATTTTCAGTTATCTAACTACGTTTTTCGACATTCTAACACTGATATTTCTTCTCGCAGAAAAAAATTGTATATTACACACGAGAAAAAAGTGCGATTTTAGCTCTCGATGTGTTTGTCCCCTCCGCTAAATGCGTCGGGGACGAAATCACATCTCGAGCTAAAATCTATAGTAGGATTAACTTTAAAAAGTCAGATGTGACGTCACACTAACCGTCCGAATTAATATTTTTAATTTCACCAGAAAATGTCAAACAGTTAAATGTCAAGTTGTGAACGAGCGTAAATTATTGAAGGAATCATTCAAACAACGAATTGAACCGCTTACGTCAGTTTGAGAGCCACTGACAACTACATAAAATTTATTCACGTAATGACATTCTATCCTCTGTGTTGTGCATTTAATTCTCATTCAAAACCAATGTTGACGTATACTTATTTACGCGGGATGGAGTGTTTAGACAAACTGGACGGTTTCTACGAGAACCAGTATATGAAACAAAATAAATCGAACTATCAAAAGGATGTGTATTCTTAATCGATACGTATGACTTTTTAGACTTTACTGGACTATATCACTTTTTTCTCTTGTAAAATAAATAACCATTATTAATGTGTTATTACAGAATCTTGTCTCTGAAATGAAACATGATAAACTGTCCATAACTGGCCGATCTCCTGTTCAATTCAATGACTGTATGTTGATATGTTGATAACTATTTGGATTCTGAGCAATCAATTTTTGTATTATAGTTTTAAAATTGCACCGACGCCTGCAGAAGACAGGACCTTTTTATTTATTTGTAAATGTCAAACAACATATAAAAAGGGGTTAGGTTTCGTTGTTTATTACAATTATTCGGAAACTTCATCGAACAGTTCATAAATTCATCGAGAATTCGCATTCAACGGAAGCATCGATGACGTCACATGGAAACATCGAATAATTCCAGCAATGTTTTTAAGGTTGCATTTAAAAACTTGCCCGATCCAATGAGATCAAACATAAAAAATAAATCAACAACCAATTCCAATTAGATCTTTTTGAACACATAAATGTCAATGATTTACTTGTCAATTAGATGAAATGTCAATGGGTACGTTCACCTGACGTCAACCGTTGAGTTGTTGAGGTAGCGCTTGCGTTCAGACATACCGCTCACTTACAACCGTTGTTCAACTGTTGAGTATTTTTGTGAGCGTAAATATTTCACGCTCAGCACAGTCAACGTGTATGTTGCAGACATGCGCCAAGTGGGAAGTAAAAGTTGCAAGTAAGAATGCTCCTGATACAATCAGCGACAAATAAATGCTAATAATTACTTCTATGAACTTGAATCGTATCCAGAAACATGTCGCATATCTCTCGATGTCAACAATGTGTTCAGACTATTTCCAACATGTTGAAACAACTTACACTCAACCGTTTTGCGCTGCTATTCAACAGTTGACGTCAGGTGAACGTACCCAATGTTTCCAACCAACAGAAGGTCGCTACTTTGGTTCCTTCTGATCATAACATTAACATAACAAAGGTGAAAATGGTTCATTAGCTGCTAAATAGGAATTTTGCTTTTAATCCAGGAAATAATAATACAATTTTAATGAGATAAAAAAGTTTTCTCAAATTTATGACTTTTCATTTACTACTGCAGCTTGTCTGGCTGAAGTGAAACGACAATTAGTTTTTCTTAATCAAGAGTTAACTGACACCTCAATAATATAATAAATTAATGTATCTTGCATCAATGCGTCCACTTACTTAACACCTTCGAACATTTCATATACTCTTCTTTAGTGACGGGAGTTACGAATATTTCATTCAATATTAACACCTCTCCTTTAAGCGTAGTTTTTACTATTACCTGTCCGTCTTCATTAAGACATTGAACCTAAAAAAATAATTATAATCAATCAATCAAAGAAATATTCTCCGCTAAAGCATCTTTACCTGACAGTACTGACCCCTGAAACGTCCAGCCACAATTTTAGCGTAAGTCTTACTTTTAAGTACCAGCTCTTTACCATCTTTATCGATCACTTCTTTAGGTTTACTTTCAACCATCCTAATTGCTCCCAGTCCTAAACCTTTCGGTCTTAGCTCTGGCTGGGCCACTTCAACACCCCTGAAATAAAAAATAAAATCAATTTCATGTTGATTTATATAAGACTGTTTGTTCTAACGTGGAAGGGTTTCGACCGATTCCAGTACTTTCGTTCCATCCCATTCCACGAAGCATTGCCAAACCATAATCGCCAATCGGGACTTTTTCGTAATCATCAAGGGTGGGTTCTTTTTCTCCTTCAATTATTAATTTGTCCTCGACTTTTGGTAGCAGGTACACCTTTTCAGTTGTCTTACTTTTACTATTTTCTCTCTTTCTAGCATCTAAGAATCAGACATACATTAATATAATCATGGTTTCAAATCTAAATACCTATACTTTAAAACATTTTCTAATTCCTCCAAAGATATGATTGTGGAATTTGGAATTAGACATTAAATTCTGATTGTGCAAAAATTCCAGTATCAAGACTAAAATGACAACGAGAAGTAATCTTGTGAGTTGATCGCTAGATAATATTTACCTCTAATTACTTCCCTAGCTGCCAGTTCGTCAATGGACAGCTCAGAATCAGGTCTTGAATCTTCAGGCTCTTCTTCCTTCTTGATTTCTTTCTTATTTCTGGCATTTATAATCCTGTCAATCAAATTTTTACCGTCGGCTCTCGTTATCACCGGGATAACGAGAGGACCTTCCTCGACCTTTTCTTCTTCACTACAAAATTAAAATTAGTCACCACTCACCACTGTGTGAAATTACCTAATTTTGTAGTTTGTACTGTATCCACTTACTTCTTTACTTTAATGGTCTGTCCCTGTATCGATTCTATGAATTCGACCTGGTTTGCTTGGCTAGGTTTCTGTGAAATTATGGCCGTCTTCTTTTTGACATTGCTGAATCCAAATGAGATCTTTTTATTCATTTTTACTAGCTGCACTTTATCCTTTGTATGATATCGAGTGGGGGTTGGGGACTTTTTACCCCAATTTTAGTGCAGGGGCCCAAAATCTGCCAGGAACTTTATAGAATATGCCAAACTTAGGATAGAATTTCTAAATACTCGCAAAATTCGAATTTTGGAGGGTTTCCTATTTTTTGGTATCCATAATTTTCAACTCAACTCATATTACAAATTGCAAACTTACTTTATTTTTGGATTAAAAATAGAAATCGAAAACCTAAAGCAAATTATTTGGAAAACGGGAAACCATAACGGAATAAAACGAATACGAAACGATTGTCTGGTTCTTCTTTTCTTTTCCTTTAATGACATATTATTGGCCTCGAACATTTGTGTCCTGTGTATTTGGCCAGTTTAGTCGTTTGACAAAAATTTGACGTATCTGCCATATAATATTTTACAAAATTCACAACTGGAACTACTATTAACCTAACAAGAGCTAGAAATCATTTTTAAATTAAAAATAGTCCTCAAGAACAGCTCTTTACTTTACTTTTTGAAGGATTTGATTTAGAGAAACGTTTATCACTCTTCTTTAATCCGAATAAAACTAGAAAAACTCACAATACACGTATACACGGTATGTCAATGTCAACATTGTCAATTGCTTTTACTATTTTGGTCACTACTGCACAATGACGTCATGCGGTTGGATTTTAACGCCGTGTCCTAGCTGCATCCGGGGCCGGGGACTGCGTTGCGTGCGATGCGGGGAACGCACGCAACGCAAAATCGCACGAGAAATTTTGAGTGTGTCCTAACTGAATGCGTGCGGTTCGTGCGAGAAAATGGTTTCCAATCCAACTATTTCTGGTGCAGCTTCAGATGAAATACGTTTTATTTTGGAAACCAGTAGGTTGTTGGAGCTTGAAAGACTTAAAAATCACAGAAACAAACATGTTGCTTAAGAGAAAGAAACAATAAGACGCAAGTAAGCTATAGAAATAGGTATAGATTTGATAGATAGATAAATAGAAGGTAGGTTAAATAAAAATATTTTCACATTCCCCAGTGTACCTTGACTCTTGTTCTTGTAAAATAGATTTCTCTTATTGCACAAAATGTTTCGCTTTCCCACGAAGGCAATCGAAATTCAAAAAAGTTGCTGCCCGCCGTGAAAATCGCAAGATTTTGACAGATGAAAATAGGTACCTACTAATAGTTATTTATTATACAAGAGAAAAAAGTGATAGATTTTAGCTCGAGATGTGATTTCGTCCCCGACGCGTTTAGCGGAGGGGACAAACACATCGAGAGCTAAAATCGCACTTTTTTCTCGTGTGTAATATACAATTTTTTTCTGCGAGAAGAAATATCAGTGTTAGAATGTCGAAAAACGTAGTTAGATAACTGAAAATTATGTCGGAATAATGATTTATGTTAAACTTGGATTTTCAAACTGTCTTTTATCGTAATTGACGTTGCCTGGGTAACGAAACGATTTAATTATTACATAAACGTCATATTAATGTAATTAAAATTGAAGACAGTTTTGCAAAGATTCTTGTTAGTTTTCGATGAGTGAATTTAATAATATGGATAGTGATTATTATGAAAATTCCCTTAATAATTGCCATTTGGATAATAAGGTAGCTTTCCTTTACGTATATTTGATAGAAAATTTAATGATATCTGAGTGTTAATAGTAGCTATACCTAAGCCGCCATTTCGGGGAAATAAGTACTCATTTATTTCCCTGCTAATTCATTTATTTCCCCGATAAGATGCAGCTCATATAATGAGGCATTTTTCTACCTGTCAACGGGGAAAATGGTCAAACTTATAGCCCGTCGCAGAAAAAAAATCTATCACTTTTTTCTCTTGTATAATAAATAACTATAATTTAAAGCAATGCGTGCGTTGCGGTGTCGTTTTATCGTACGACTTTTGCGGGCAACGCGTCTACTGTGGACACTCCCATTGCTTTGCATGTGTTTTATTTTAATCGTTCACCGCAACGCACGCACGCAACGCATGCAACGCAGTCCCCGGATGCAGCTAGGACGCGGCGTTACTCAAAGCATTAATCGCGGCGTACTTGTTTATAAAATAAATGTCAAATTCTATTGCTTTTTTCCTTCTTGCTTGTGAAGTGACCCAGATTGCCTTTACAAATGTCAACAATGCGCATGTTAAAATCGAAAACGTAAAGTTTCAACCATTCACTGATATTCTGTGTATTCGATGTGTCAGTTGTCAAGTTTTCAAACCTAGAAACGTCAGTTCTGTCTATGTCATTAAACCACATGGATCAGTTAGCGAGAAGTCAGGCAGTCAAGTCACGTTTACTTTTCAAGTGGCAGTGGTCCGAGTCGGACAGTCCGATCAGCTGTTCTTTATTATATCTTTAAACAATGAAATCTTATAACATAACCCAACTATGTAAGTAACTGTTCTTTATTCTAATATTTCTAATTTATTAATATTTGTTAGGCATTATGATATCGCTAGAGATCAGATCATCTTGTTTTAATTATTTGTTGAATTTTCACTTTGTTGCAATTTGTCCATTTACATGTTCAAAATAACACAAAGGGGGCCTCTCTAATACAGCACCACATGTACTAATTTCTGTATGAAGATCAGGGACACGTTTCTTTCAAGCTTTCAAAATTTAATTTATTTAATCCTGATGCATTGACCACATTATTATTATTTAAATTTGATACGTTTTAAATTAAAGGATTTTAAAGCAGGGCCCCCATGTAGGTACTCATATACGCACGTGCAAATTGTTTAGTTTAAATTTCAATGCTTTGGAGACATGCTAGTTTCAATATTTTATTTTATTGTCTAATTTCAAATTGTTTAAACATGTGACCTCCATATCACTATTTTATGAATTAGATATTTTCAGTGAATCAATTAATTTCTAACGTAGAGACATGCTTGATTTAAATTTCCATTGTCATTTGCATTATTCAAATTAACCTAACCGTTTGTTACTTTTGAGAAACTTATACCTACTTGAATTTTAGGTAATTATTATTTATCGAGATCTTGAACCAGCACATGCCTTTTTGATTATTATTATTATTATCATTATTATTATGATCAAGCACATTTCTCAAGAAACAATTTATTTTGCAGTGATCACATTTTCTTTGTATTTTAAACCCTTTTCTGCTCTCAACAATTTTATTTGCATTTTATTCATGAAACTATTTAAACGATCTTATTTTAATCACATTTCTCACACGTGTATGGTTTTTATTAGAAATGGATTAACAAACTATAAAGGATTTTCTTTCTCATATTTTATATAATTGTATCATTCTAAACATGCTAGGGGCACACCTTTTATATTTTATCATTATTTTGCGATCCACATGACTGCTCTATTTATTTGATTTTACAATTCATGCCTGCATTTATTAACCTGTGTGTGTCAAAATGTTTATTTAATCCTTCTACTTTTTGCTTTATGATTATTTACTGCGAACGTAACTAGACCATTTATCGAACCAACCATTTTGTTGTATCTCCAGAATAATATTTAGTCGACCCGCCTCATTTTTTTATTGTATATGTTTTAACCATTTTCTAAACATCAATTGTTTCCGTTCCACATTTTATAACCATGTACTTACTTATTATGTTTTTGTCATGCTATTATCTCAGGTCACATGTTCGTTCTTGATTCTTATTTTTCATGCTGTTTATTTAACCATTTATTTGATCGCTTATTTAATTGATATCTAATTTAAATTGTCTACTGAACCTTTTTGATTTAATTGCTGTTTATTAACTTATGCTATTTTGATTATTTACTTATATTTCATGAACATATTTATTCAACGAAACTGTCCAATTGATTATTGTGTATCTTGTTTTCAAATTGATCTATGTAATTGTAAAGTCAGGTTCTCTTATTTTTCTGTGAAACCAATCAACGTCAAGGTCATTTCTCGTTCTTCGTCAAACTCAATTCAAAAGGGTGGATCATTCTGATTGCTAATTGTTTACCGAACTGTTGAACTAGAATGTATGAGCCTTATGTGAATCTAACTAACATTTTCGACCTTGCCAGGGGGGCCATCAACAGCCAACGGGAAGTTTCCTAATCGGACCCATATAAAAGGGGCCCCTCCAACTCAATAGGCAGATAGTTTCCTCGCAGGACTCTGTTACACCGTCTTTACTAACAAAACCCATTTTTGCTAAAATCTGGCACCCAGCTTTCAGGGATTATGCTTAAACCCATTTTCGTTGAAATCTGGCAATCCCAGCTTTCTGTAAAAATGCTTCAGTTTTAGATGATTCGCGCAAATGAGTCATGAATGAGGGTCCAATTAGTTTGGTGACAGTTGTCGAGACGATTGATCTACACTTTTCAGGCCACCGTTGATTCTTTTCATTTCGGGATGCTGATCGAGGTTTTTCTTGGCCACGCTCTTTTTACTCGGGAGTCCCAGCGAGCGTATAGGCACTGCTAGGTTTCTCTTAGAATAAAGTAGGTGTTTTTAAAATGCATTTGTTTCACTAATCTCAAATCTCCCACCTTTTGCTTCATGTCTGTGTATAAAAGAACCAAAAACAAGGTAAGAGGTTACTACGAACACAACGGATGGTCCAAACAAGCAGAAAAACTAGACGAACACGAGCCCAGGTAGATGAACACGAGCCAAAGGTAAAACACGAGCCAAGGTAAACAACGACCACAAACGTAAGTTAGTAATGTCGGCCATTTATTTGAAATCAGGGCGGGTTAATCTTTAAATTCAAACATTCAAGAATTCAGGGCGGGAAAACCTCAAAATTCGAATCAAACATTAGAGCGGGGATCCAAACAGTCATTCATGACAGACAAGTTGACTTTTCAAACGTCAAAGAGGTTCTTCTTTTTCAGTCATTCAATTCAAGGGGGGGCCACATTACTGAATTTATTGCGCAAGACGCAGGATCTCAATTTTTTAAAGGTAGTTTACACTACACTTGTGTTTTCTTTTTGCTAGATCTATGTATAATTTTTTTTTTATCAAAATTAATTTTTACAATAATTAAATTTAAAAGTAAACAATATGGCGGCCATAAGAAAAACAAAAGTTGACAATGACAATCACGTAACTAATGAAGAAGAAAAAAGAAGACACGCAGTTTAGGTTTTCAACTAATAGTTACGATTTATTACTTACAATACAAACGATCTAATAGGGGGACTTACATAAAAATATTTATTAATATCGTTAAAATGTAAAGTGTGGTCAATCAATCAAATGACGCTTCATATCAATAAGCTTCACGTACCAAATATAGGTATTAAAACGCGGGCATTAAAATAGCACTCGTGACGTAGCTTAATATAACTTCGATCAGGTAAATTGTCAGGATGGATAAAGTGTATTCATTGGTTATTTTTAGAATTTGTCTAGTCATAGCATAGTATGTTGAGTGATGCTCTGGTTGACCGATTCCGGATGCACAGGAGTTTTCGAACGCACAACATTTTTGAAATGTCGCAACATCAATCTTTTCAAATGATCATTGCGCTCTGAATTGACGTTTTGAACGCAGCCCTGTGCAGTGAAGCAAACAGCTCCCACGTATCACTGTGACTCCGAAGAGCTGGGGATACAACTGAACTTGTCTAGTCATAGATTAGTACATCCATGCATAGTATGATTTGAGTGATTTATTTATTTATTTATTTATTTATTTATTTATTTATTTAATACTCCCATCAACAAGCCAATAGCTTATATCGGATGGGGAAAAGTACACAAATTAATATAAACTTACAACAATATGAAATAAAAAACGTAATTAAGAGTTTACAATATTTAAAAAAAAAACAGAAAGACTACTTGTGACTACTCAAACACCAGCTGGTGAGGCAGGCTATATCAGGTCAATGTGTTAAGTTAAAAAAAGAAACAACAAAAAAAAATAATAATAATAATAAATGAAAGTAAAGGCAAACTAAGGACTAGAAGAACTAGACGCCGCCAGTAAAAATCGTCTAAGTTGAAGTTCGCTACACGAAAACAGATCAAGGTTCCCATCAACCCTATTAGCAAGGTCACACATGCGATTTAAAGGAGAAAACAAAAGAGTATTTGTCCTTGCGGTTTTAACTCGCAGAAGATGTTGTTGCCTCAGTGTAACTTGGGGAGCATGGAAAGAAATCTGGGAAAGGATATCAGGAGAGTCAATGCGTCCATTCAACAAACCCCAAAGGAAACGCACAGAGGTGTACGTACGTCTCGCTTCAAGACTGTTGAAGTCAAACTCAGCAAGAAGATCAGAGTGCGGGAAGCCTACAGGAGGATAAGTACCTGTGAATTTAAAATGAAGAAACTTCAGGAAACGTCGGTGTACTCTCTCCAGATCACTAACTTGACATCTATATACAGGCGACCAGATAATCGAACCGTATTCGAGCTTGGGTAGAATGAAGGCATGAAATAAAGTTACGAGGGTAGTGACATTTCTAAAATCCCAAGTATTACGAATAATGTAACCTAGTGCCCTAAACGCAGAGGAGCAAGTATTTTCAATATGTCTATTGAAAGAGAGTTTGGGAGTAAATATTATACCAAGGTCTTTGAATTCAGAGATCCTCTGGAGAGAGTGGTCCCCAATTGAGTATGACGCTTGGAGCATATTACACTTAAGGCTGTAGGACATAACATAGCACTTAGAAGTGTTTAATGGTAATTGGTTACTACTGCACCATGTGTTGAGACGGTCAAGGGAGCGTTGGAGTCGCTGGCAATCTTCAAGCGACTTCACTTCACAGTAAATTTTTAAATCGTCTGCATAGAGAAGATGATTGACCTCAAGACCATCGACGATGTCATTAATAAATAAATTGAAGAATAGCGGACCTAATTTAGAGCCCTGAAAGACACCCGACTTGACTGGATAATCGGTAGAGTTAGTGCCGTAATACGAAACATATTGAGATCGGTCGGATAAATAATTTGTGAAAAAGTTAATAAGGGCATCAGAAAAACCGAAATTTGATAGTTTTAAAAGAAGTAAGTCATGGTTTACTTTATCGAAGGCCCTAGAAAAATCCATATATACTACATCAACCTGGGAACGACAGTCGATAATCTCTGAGACGTATTGGGAGAAAGTAAACAGGTTGGTAATAGTGGACCGACCTTTCATGAAACCGTGCTGAGCTGAAGAGATGAGAAATCTAACGTGCGGGTATAACACTCTGTATAAAAGTTCCTCGAATGCCTTCCCAAAGTTGGGTGCTATACAAATTTGCCTGTAATTGCAGATCTCAGTTTTGTCGCCTTTCTTGAAGACGGGTATCACCTTGGAACGTTTCCACCGAGTCGGATATCTTCCAGAAACAATTGAAAGGTTCAAAATTTTAGTGAGGGGGTAGGAGAATATTGAAGCACAGTCACGTAGGAGAAAAGAGGGAATGCCATCTGGACCGGTAGTTTTAGAGTTTTTGAAAGCTTTCAGAACACGGCATACTTCAGACTCAGTAAATGATGACACGGTAAGCGTAGAAACATTTGATGCCGAGAATGTATTCACATACGTGTTTTTGTTCACAGCTACCGGTGATTGATCGAAGAAGTCGCGGAAGGACATAAGAATATTGGGAAGACCAGTTACAGAGCTACCACTGCATTTCATAGTATCTGGAGGGCCGGGAGGACCTCGACGTTTATTGACAAACTGACAAAAGTTGTTTATTGACAAAAGTGATGCTCTGGTCGACCGATTCCGGATGCACAGGCGTTTTCGAACGCACAAAATTTTTGAAATGTCGCAGCATCAATAATGTTTTCAAATGATCATTGCGCTCTGAATTGACGTTTTGAACGCAGCCCTGTGCAGTGAAGCAAACAGCTCCCACGTATCACCGTGACTGCGCAGGCTGCATTCTGGTCTTCTGACGTCACGCGGTTGAAAAACTACACATGAGATTTTTTTAATTTTCACGCCTAATAACTAAATTCCAGAGTTTACATAGTCAACTTTTGTTTTTCTTATTAATTAAATTTTTTTGCAAAAATATGGTTTATTCACAGGGTTTATTTGTGAAACGAAAAACCGCTGTCAACTATCTTTTTTTATTGTACACCTTGATATGGAATACTAGTCCAATTATGGAATATTGTTCTATG
Organism: Malachius bipustulatus; assembly: GCA_910589415.1. Classification (NCBI taxonomy): domain Eukaryota; kingdom Metazoa; phylum Arthropoda; class Insecta; order Coleoptera; family Melyridae; genus Malachius; species Malachius bipustulatus. The sequence continues at coordinate 40,164,860 of OU342635.1, forward strand.
TTGCTCACATTGCTAGATTTGAAGGGGTGCAGAGACGAATGATAAAGCAACCATGTTTTAAAAGTAATATATCATTTTCGACAATCACCATAATAATGATTACCCATTAAAATAGCTATTGTTGTCACCACTTGTACTTGATCTTGTTTTGATTGATTTTAAATCCTTCTATCTAAGGTTATAAATTGTATCATCAAATGCTTATCAATTTTAAATCTCTTTTCATTTTATTAAAACGAAGGGTACCCTCAAAGGTCACATCGAAAAAAAAAAGCCACTTTAATATACAGGTGTCCGGTAATTGTTTCCAAAGCATGCTTTGGTATTGTTGCAGAATGATATCAATTTTAGTGCAAGCAAATTTTTAAAACAGTTTTACTCAGAAACAGGTCATTTTATTGTGATAGACAAAGAGGACCTTTTCCGAATATTTCTTAATGTTCTTCAATTGTGCATCTTCAAAATTCAGAAAAAATATTTCAAAAAAAGTTATAGGCCTTTTTTGAAGGTCAAGGGAACTTAAGGCTTCTTGATTTCGAGGGATTCAAGTCTAATTTGGACCAAGGATGTAAAGCAACATCAGTGGCAAGTGTGTCAAATTTTAAGAAAATCTGTACATCAGAAAAAGTTATAAAAAAATATTGATTTGAAGAAAACAACTTTGAAGGCTTATAACTTTCTTATTTTTGAGTTTTCGAAAAAAAAAATTATACATACTTTTGGCAATATTTTATCAAGTGGTATCACCCCCTTAATTCTTTGCGCATAATTTCCGGACACCTGTATATTTATGTCGAGTCATATAGGATAAGGGATAAGCCGGATAAGCTATGGTGTCCTTTCTAATACTGCTGGAATCTGTAATAATTTAACCATTGTAGTTCCTGATGTTTGCAACGTCTCAGTTCTCAGTAAATATAAGAAGTTTCTAAGAGAAAAACTATGATAGATAGTATTTTTGTGTTAGTTTGTAAAATGAAAGATTTCTGATCGTTTTACATTCATTTCATCTCAGGCATGATTTTTTCCCAAAGCCTGCCCAAATTCCTTCTTCATTTGGTCACACGATAGCAAAATTTTATTTTCAAGTTTGACAATTTAATTAAAATTTAGCAATTTAAACCATCTCAAACATTAATTAATAATTAATAGGATTTCTCTCTCTCTCATCTCAAACATTGTCCAGGTGAGTCGCCTAGCTAAATCCAAAACAAAAACTATTTTAAATCACACAATATTATATCCTTATAAGGTTAGTTAGTTTTTAATTTTTTTTTATTTTTATTATCTATTTCTACATAATTCATCTCAATATTTTCACATCTCAATAATGTAAGTGTACCTTATCAGTTGTTATAAATAAATTAACTTTTGATTTCACAATCAAATAAGTTTTTAATTGAATAAAGAATAAAGTACCTAATAAAAAACATTAACACATGAATAAATAAAATAGTGAGTCCTCAACTCTTAGGAACTGAGCTAGAAAGGAAATTATGAAAAAAATATTGAAAAGAAGTTAAAAACAGCTGGTGTCAGATAACTAGATTGAAGAAGGGCAAGTAAGAGAGTCACTGTGAGACTCATCAGTAGATCGTGAGCGTGGCACCGGCACCTCTAATAGTGGTTCTAGGTCTAGTAGTGCAAGGATATTTTTCAGTCTGCATAGAGATGTTCCAAATTCCTATGGAGAATTAGAAAAGATTAGAGAAATGGTACAATCATGTTCTCAACTCTTAGTTACTACTGATAGGTACCTATTTAGGATTTTTAAAAAATCTGCCATCATAATGAAAAACAACCAACCTCATGACCGTATTACAGATGAGAATAACAGGTGTATTATAAAAAACTTTTTCTACTCCCAACCTTTAATATGCATATTAAATATGAATTACCAGTGCTTTAATGGGTCTCATTAAGATACAAATTTTCATTAAAGCACTGGTCAAGCTATCCAATGGCAGAGGAGCATTTGCAATCGAATCGGTACCTGTTCGCTCACAATCGGGTCGGCGAAGTCACAGAGTTGTCATACTGACGACAAAAATTGCCTTGTGATATAAGTTCTGTATTTCTGAAAAAAAATTCTGAACGTTTATTTAATTTAGAACATAAGTAACATTCAAAGAAAATTTATCAAGATTTTATGTTACTTTAATTAATTTGATAAGTAGGTATATCGTGTAAAAGATGGGAAGATAAAGTATTATATCATTCGTAGCACTCCGTGATAGTATTCAAAGCGGCAACGCTGCGATCCGCGTTGCCCAGGTAAACAATATCGTAATTAATGGCTGTCAATTTTATTAAAATTATAAATTAATCTCAAAATCGAAGCGTAAAATTCGGAATTCGAACTTCGCATAATAAAAATTACGCAGTAGTGAGTAGTGCCCTTTAAACTTGATACTAAAATATGTCTCAGAAAAATAACCTTAGCGACGAAGAGAAAATTTGGTAATATGCATAAACAAATAGAAACCTATCTTAACCTCAATGATCCGCAATTGTACACGGGTCATTGTTAAAATATATAATTTTTTAATCTTTTCTATGAAATAAAAAAGGGTCGTAGAAAAAATAGTGTATGGAACTCGCAGATAATGGCTATTAATACGCTCTTATGATGGTTAAGACATACTCGCGTATTAATAGCCTTCATTATAAGCTCGTTGCATAATATACTATTATATTATAACCTGATCTAAACTGCTCAACAAATTAAACGTTACATGACCAAATTTGCCCTAACTTTCGCACTAATAAAATTTGATTGTTTCGAGCAATTCAATTTTTGTTTCGAGGGTTCACTAGTTCAATCCCTTGTTTATCAGTCCGTATGTTTGCAAGAACTTGGTACTTCACACAAAGTTTATATAGGGTGGTAAACAAAACAGTTCAAAATCTCAGAAAGTTCAGCTTGCTCCCATTTGATCAAAGATTTTTCTTTTTAAATTTCAACACAAAGATCATGAAGATGGACCTCATATCTCGAAACGGTTTTCGAATTTTCCGATTATTTCTTTTATTTACAGGGTGATCTCAAAATAACTACTTTTTGGGGTGGCAATGATAACTTTGTTACCCGTGACCCGATTTTCAAAATGTAGGGCTCATTTTTAAGCTTAAGCTTCAAACAAGAACACGCAAGATTGATAATCGACATAAACAAATCGATAATAAACAAAAATTGAATTGCTCGAAACAAACCAAATTTTATCAGTGGCAAAGTTAGGGCAAATTTGGTCATGTAACGTTTCATTTGTTGAGCAGTTTAGTTAAACAATTATTATTGAAGTTATGCATGCTACATCTATAATATATTTTTTAAGCTGTTCAAACAAGTTTTAAATTGATTTAGATTAAAAATAAAGCACAGGGAAGGTAATTAGATCCTCTCCTCTGTCTTTACATAATAGGTTTTCGCTGCTCTTGTAATAATAAACATTATTTTCCGGGAAGTATTATACCTACTTACACTCAAACTAAAAAAATATCACAATTCACAAACGCAGCTAGGCTCGGGAATCGGTTCTAGTAGAGTATAAAAGCTGGTTCTTGCAAGGAAACAAGATTCACATGATCACCAAACCAACAACCAGTAATACACCCGAATTTAAAAAATAGGTACTGCGTAGCCTTACAAAGCAACATACAGGTTAATATACTTTTTAGTCTCGTAAAAATTAACATAATTTTAACTCCCGTTACAACTACTCTTTTTACGTTTAACTACTACACACAATTTGTGATAAAATCCAAGGTAGCAGTTATTAGTAAAAAAATAGGATATTTCCCATGCAAGATTTTAGGGAATTTAATAATATTATATATTTAAATGTGCATTCATTTAATTTTGATAACAAAAATGGTTAAATTAACATTTATTTTGGTAACAAAAATTGTTAAATTAACATTTAATTTTAATAACAAAAATGGTTAAATTAAAACTAATAATTCTAGAAGAAATTAATTTTGATACCCTGTTAACTGTAGACAATAATGATAGGTCATGTCAATTAATTACTTCACAATAATAAAACGCAAGGTGAACAGTCACAAAGATAGGTTTATCTGTAGATAAGAGTTGTCTTTATTCTTGTGCCCTTAAATCAGCACTCTTATCGATGATTAGTCTTGAAGGGGGCCACTCAGGAGTTTCACTGTCATAGTCGTCAGCTGCTAGGATGCCGACTCTTGTTCCCATGATACTTTGAATACTTGGTAATGTTCTTCCAAAATCTCCAGTCACAAATTCGTAAACGGAAAGAATCGGAGTAAAAGATACCTCTAAAGTAAACAACCTGCTATTACCTACAAAATAATATGTTTAAGCATTCAAACTGTGCTACCACGACACTAAAAAACTCACCAATGACAGGTTTTGCCAACATGGAAAGTACGAAACATTCAGACTTTTTTAGTTTGTCGAAATGCGCAATCAATGATAGCGGTCGCTTCTGTAATACTTTCAACGGTATTGATGTATTATTAATCTTACTTATTTGATCCAAAACGTTGACATTATCATCAACTATTAAAAGCAGCGTCGATTTTTTTATTGCATTTTTTGCCACTTCTGGCAATTCTCTCCTTACAGTACTGTAATAAAATCTTAGAAAGTTATCCTAATCAACTATCTGACTACCTGAGCTCCTACCAGTTACAATGAGCGAGATTCTTGAATTTATATCCAAGCGCAAAACCAGCTATATTCAATTCAGTCTCTTTATTTGTCAAATATCCTGGGTCACAAAATCCCCTTGTCTTGAGAGGATTTTTTAATCTGAAGTATATTGGACGGCCGTTTCCTAATATTCGAGAAGAAGTGAACCCAGATGTGTAACTTATTTGAAATATAACAGAGGTGCTGTCAACTCTGAAAATATACGCGATTAATAATGCATTATTATATTATTTGTTATTATTATTGTACATACCCGAAAATTCTTGCAATCAAGTGTACGACGATTTTCGAGCCGGAATTTACAATGTCATTGTCCTTGAGAGCTTCCTTGTTGTATTTCAACAATCTTGCTGCAAAGTATAAATCTTCGTGAGAAACAGCATGCGATGACAGTATCAGTGGCGAGTTGGGTGGAAGTGGTGGTATATTAAATGCCCGTCTAAGATCGTCATAACGAAATTTCCCCAAAGTTTCAAATAACATTTTTCTAGTTATTACCCTATTGTGGAATCTTTTTATCTTCTTTGCTCGGTTGTAATAGGATCTTTCATCCAGTTCTATCACCCTAATTAATTCCTACAACAATCAGACTACTGAGTAACTAAATATTTATTAACTATTATAATAACATCACTTACCCTCTCATCATCTTCATGTTTAAAAACAATATCAAGTGTCAACAAAGATTCACTGTCGAATCTCTTATTTACTAGACTAGCTATAACTGCTGCTTGATTCTTGAATTTACGGTTAATTCTTTCAATAGGGTGCACTGCAAATAAACATTATATGTAATTGTTACTATTATTGTGTTAGAAGCCTTTTCTTTAAACTCAGTGGTGAAGGGAGGGAGAATTTCTAAACACCCAACGTTGAGCAACAATGCCAACATACTAAACCTAACAACAGCAGTCATTGGGTATGTTCACCTGACGTCAACTGTTGAGTTGTGTTCAGACATGCCGTTGTTAAACTGTTGAGTATTTTTGTGAGCTCAGCACAGTCAACGTGTATGTTGCGGACATGCTCAAGGTGGGAAGTAAAAGTTGCAAGTAAGAATGCTCCTGATCAAATCAGCGACAAATAAATGATAATAATTATTTATGAACTTGAATCGTATCCAGAAACATGTCACATATCTCTCGATCTCAACAATGCGTTCAGACTATTTCCAACCGTGTCGGGGTTGCTGGTCCCCCATCGGGAGCCTCCCCGGGTGGCGGATAGGGGAATGTCGTCCATATAGATGACACCGGGGAAATTAAATACCCCGGGGCTGACCAAAACTAGCAAACCAGATGGTAGAGGACATTGAACCCACACAGCCTCGCCCGGTGCGACACCATCTTTCTGGCTTAGGCGGCGTGAAGTTGCTTCAAAGAGCTGACGTTTCGTTGCTGTGCCAGAGATTCCGGTCCTTGGGGTAAGAAACAATTAATATGCATGGATGGCGTTCCCGGGGTTAAAATTTTCCGGAGTTAAAACGACCCCCCATTCGGATCTCCGGGCGGGGGCTAATCCAGGGGCACATTCATGCAAGAGAAAGAATAATAACACCACCAGAATGGAAAAATTTATAGTCGACTTTTGTAATATTAGAGGTTTAAACACGAATATCAATTCAGTACATCAACATCTTCAGACAAATAAACCTCACATTCTAGCACTGTGCGAAACAAAAGTCCAAGCGTCATCAAGCACAGTTAATTATCTCTATCCAGGATATGACTTTCATTCCCGATTTAGACGTAACTTCGGAATTGGCATTTTTGTCAGAAGTGACCTCTCCTGCCAACGTGAGGAAGACTTTGAGCCCAATGACTTTGACGTCATGTGGCTTAGGATAACAGACCGACAAACGACGAGATTTATCTGTTGTTTATACCGACCACCCAGCGATACACAGTATAGGACACTTTTTTTGTCCCTCACAAAAACTGTTGAATTCATACAGATAAACTACCCCAAAGCTGAGATAACCATTTTGGGTGATTTTAATGTACATAACATCAACTGGCTTAAATACTCAAACTTCACTGATGAAGAAGGCCGTGAAGCGGAATCGTTTGCGATCAGCTGTGGTTTTACCCAGCTCGTTGATGAACCAACACGCATTCCCGATCGCGAGGGAGAGTTCGCTAGCCTGTTGGATCTGTTTTTGACCACGAACCCTCAAATGTATACTATCACGGTGAAAGCCCCACTAGGTTCCTCAGATCATAAACTCGTCTCAACATCTTGTGTCCTACCAATTACTAGTGTTAAAGAAGCAAGTATACCTCGTGTAGTCTGGCACTACAGATCTGCTAAATGGGAAGAACTCAGGGAATATTATCGAGATTTTCCATAGAGGAGTGTTTGTTTCGGCTCTAATGATCCATCTGTTTGTGCTAGGGAAGTTGCTCAAGTCATCCTAACAGGCATGGAAGCCTACATTCCCTTTTCAAAAAAACAGCCCCCAAACAGCAAACCTTGGTTCAACAAAAGATGCAGAAGCTGTCGCCTCCAAACAACTGGCTTTTCACCAATGGCGAGAGAGCCCCGACGGCATAAACCATCACAATTTCATCCTTGCTCGACACAGATGCAAAGAAATAATAGATCAAACCAAGGAAACTCACAACCAAAGAATTAGGAACAAACTTCTCTCCTGCCCTAACGGTTCGAAATCTTTTTGGTCTGTAACTAAGGCAGTCAGCCAGAACTTCACCAGATCAACGATTCCACCACTTACACGGACAGATGGGACTATCGCATCCACGGCTACTGAGAAGGCGAACTTGTTGGCGGGAGTGTTTTCTTCATACTCTTCCGTCGACTTTCATGGAAGAACTCCGCCAATGATCCCTTCCGTGGAGACCAAAACGTCAGACATTGTTTTCCGACAGCGGGTCATAAAGAGCATTATGTTAGACTTAGACCCAAACAAAACTTCTGGGCCCGATGACGTACCTGTTATCGTACTAAAAAAATGCGCCACTGAGCTGTCGTCTGTTTTCTGCAGACTTTTCAACTTGTCGTATAAAAAGGGAATATTTCCTTCTTGTTGGAAATGTGCACGGATCCAACCTATTCCCAAGAAAGGCAAAAAGACTATACCAAGTAACTATCGACCAGTGGCACTGCTTTCAGTAATATCCAAGATTATGGAGAAAGCTATTAACCAACATCTTTTAAAATACTTGGAAGGAGCTAACATAATCAGCGACCGCCAATACGGATTCCGTAAACAGAGGTCAACTGGAGACCTCCTCACTTACGTCACCGAGCTGTGGAACAGCGCAATCGAGCACCATGGGGAGTCTCGAGGGGTTGCGCTTGATATTTCTAGAGCTTTCGACCGTGTTTGGCATGGTGGACTGTTGGCAAAACTGCAGGCATGCCCGAGAAATTCTGCTTGTGGCTTGCGAGTTATCTCGGAGATCGTTCATTACAGGTGGCAGTCGATGGAGTTCTTTCTGAGACCTTTTCCATCAATGCCGGTGTGCCTCAGGGATCCATTTTATCTCCGACTCTCTTTCTAATATTTATAAACGACTTGCTTGAGACAACAAAAAATCCAACATACAGTTTTGCCGACGACAGTACCCTCATATCTTCTTATACGTTAGATGCGCGAACATCTGCCATCGACGCACAGACTCGCAGGGAGCAAGAAGTTGCCATACTTAACAATGACTTGCAGGACATTCGAACTTGGGGCGATAGAAACCAAGTCCAATTCAATGCTGGAAAAACCCAAGCAGTCATCTTCTCCAAAAAGACCAACGTTTTGGAGCCAGATATGATGATGGCGGGACACTCTCTTACCCCAGCGTCATCTCTTCATTTACTTGGAGTGAGCCTCGGAGCGAACATGTCTTGGCATGATCATGTTGCAGGTCTGGCGAAGAGTGCTTCTCAAAAACTTGGAACACTCTTCCGCACGAAAAAATTTTATACACCACAACAGCTTCTCCTCTTATACAAGGCTCAAATCCGACCATCCTTGGAGTACTGCTCACATGTTTGGAGCTCAGCTCCCAAACATACGCTGAGACTACTCGACTCTATTCAGAAAAGAGCCATCCGCTTGATTGGGGACCCAGATTTGACAAAAAATTTAGACACTCTCGAACATCGAAGAAGAGTAGCTGACTTGAGTCTGTTTTACAGATATTTTAATGGAAAGTGTTCAAAAGACGTGGCCCGCTTGATCTTACCAAGATCAAGACCGGGCAGAAATACACGCCTAGCCGCAGACGCTCATCCGTATCAGGTTCAGCTCGTTACACCTCGTACCACCCTATTTCAGACTTCTTTTATGTATAGAACCGCATCACTTTGGAATAGCATTCCAAAGGGCGTGTTTCCCGATGTATACAACCTACAGAGATTCAAGGCCAACGTGAATCGATATCTCCGCTCATGCACCGCTCCCAGAGCGTTATAGGGATTTTCCTGCAGTGCATGTGCATTTTCAATAATAAAAAAAAAAAAAAAACCATGTTGCAACAACTAACACTCAACCGTTTTGCGCTGCTATTCAACAGTTGACGTCAAGTGAACGTACCCAATACTAAACCCAACATCAGCAGTCATCTGTCATGTTTCTAAATCACTGTTTGGGTCAACCTTGACTCGAAGAAGTCAACGTTGGATTATCTTGTTGAGCGTTCAATGACAGATGACATTGGCCTTATTGGCGTTGATTCATAACCAACCAGATCGTTTCTAGAAAGAACCTAAAGACTCAAGAATCGAACTCAACAACTCAGCAGCTGAGCTTGTTGTAGGGTGTTGTAGAGGATGTTCAGATAGACTGTAAATTTAAAACAAAAATGGGTTCCTCGGCTTCGTTACAGAGATATAGGGTGTCCTTTTTCTAAACTTTAAATCGAAATGGCGGTCAAATTTAAACAACCTCCACTGGCAAAGCACATGGTTTTCACATAACTATAACGATAGTGTTTACTTTTTATTATTTTTATTATCGGGAACGGATTTATAGGCATCCAAAGTTTACCTATTCCCCGAGTTCAACAAAATTTTTCAATGTGGCTTCGTTGTTCGAATTAGAGATTTTGAATAATATTATCGACTATGTCGGTATCCGCGCAACGATTATTGTTTTAAGCTTTGTTGTGTTTCCATTTTATATGTTTCCATGGTAACATTCTATCTGGGTATTGTAGACCTACACATTATTTTTCTGCCTGAAAAAGGGTCAGTGCAGTGTTGTGACTTTATTTTCTACAAAAGTGGTCATATCTTATTAAGGGAGCCATACTGGAGAAAACAGTAAATAAAACTTAGAATCTTTAATCCACAATGGATGCTGTGGTGCTGTCCGTGTCCGCCATTTCGGGATCACCCTGTATTTCTGTTATGTTACTGATTTTGGGCAGATTTCTGTTACCATTTCTGAAGAAGGTATCGAGTGTAAGTGGAAATTTTTTAAATTTATCTAATCTTGCCATGAAAGTAATTACAAAAATGTTAATAAAAGTCATTTGGCGTCGATATTAGCTTCAAAAACGAGCACAGAAATCTGCCCCTTAGCCTAATGAGCCTTTGTAATATTGGCTATAAGAGAATTATTGTTATCAAAATACTAAACCAACCTAACTTTGAAGATAAAAGTTTTACAGTAGAGTCCCGTTAATCGGAATATATCAGACACGTGGTTGTTCGGAGTAAGTAGCGAATATTCTGATACGATATGTACCGATTTACACTGAATAAAGATGACCTGACCTGACCTGACCCAAGTTAAGTCATTGGTCAGATTTTTTAATTCAGTAAACTTAAAAAATAATTATAAAAGATAAAGGAAAAGCCGTAGGGGTAGTAGAGGTAGTAAACCTGTCTTTTTCCAGGTAATCTCTATTGAAAAATATAATTTTGCGAAAATGTAGCTACTCAAAAACCAGGCAACACAGGAAGACTATAACCTCGTTTATGACATGCGCGATATTGCCCTGAAAACACGGATACCGCTTGTAGAATTGCCGTAATTCTTTTATGAATACAGAAATTACAAAGCAAATCATGCAGATTTCAAGAAATATGAGCAGAAACAGCAGTTTAATCAACTTACAAACGTTTGCATAATAATCCGGGTACTTGTCCACTAAATACTCTTTCATCAAGTATTCTCTCAATAAAATACAAAGCGGGTAGGTCAATCCAATTTTGAAAGTTTCGCAATCATATTTTGCCAGTTCTGGTTTGATCTCAATAATTTTTTGTAAATGTATATTACGAAATGCGTTATCCTCCAATAGCCCCATGCACAGAATACAAATGGCATTTCTCTTTGCACTTTTCTCAAGGGCAGGTTGAGTAGTGTAATAAGATGCTAACTGAAATGATATTTTTATTAAATTACTAATAATATTATATTATTAAAACTACAGTTTCGACATTATACAGTGTCCCTGAAATGACTTTACAGATCACTACCAAATGTTCCTTGGGTGAAACTAAGTCGATTTGTTCAATGGTTTTCTGTAGTAAATTATTATTATTATTTTAAGTCAACTTACCTACAGCTGGGTTTATACAGCTTTTTTTAACCGTCAATTTAGGGTTAAGCCGTTAAGATTAAGTTCAAATATAGCATTCCAGTATTAGCGTTAACACAAATTTAGCTTTAGTTTTCAGCCATTGCAGGAAGATTCAGCGACCTTGAAAGTTCCCAACTCTCAACTTAGCCGTAATTTAGCTTTAATTTTAGTCTTAATGTCGATCGAGAGGTAAAGGTGCTGTATCGCGACGGTTTTACCCCTACGCTGACCCCCCTCCACTCTCTCTGCTTGCTACGCTCCGACACGTTCTCAGCGTTGCCATATGCAAGCCCTGCTCCTACGTTCAGCAGACAATCACACCAATATTACTACTAAGCCCAGCCAGCATTCTCGTTACAATTAATTATTATTGAGACAATAACGCTCGGTAAGTCAGGTCTTTGGTCAGGGTAGGTTTTTATTTTATTTTATTGACATTTAAAAGAAAAAAAAAACTACCCTGACCAAAGACCTGACTTAATGCAGCAAAGGAGTGTTTTAAAATATTAGTTCAACAGGAACTGGTAGCTACTATTACGGTCTCGTGGGGTAGCAGGAGCATGGAGTGCAGAATGAACTACCGCAGGTCACTGCGAGCGTAGGAGAACGGAGACAGGGATTTCATGTGGCAAAGCTGAGAGCCTGTCAGCTTGGAGCGAGCAGAGAGAGTGGAGGGGGGCCAGTGTAGGGGTAAAACCGTCGCGATACAGCACCTTTACCTTATTCAAAATAAATGTTCAGAAGAATCAAACGTCATATTCCCCTAAATTTATTATGGTGAATATCTAGATGAGCGGCATGGGTATAGGGCGAAATGGCTTATACTATCGGATAGCTTGTGTCTCTAGGAGTACCAAGGTACCATTGAATTTTTGCGCCGACAAGTAATAGTCGAGATATAAGGCCTTAAAGTTTCATCCTTGCCCTAATACGTGTATTCGAACATTATACGCGCGATCAGAGGCAGTTCGCTTATCCGTCGGACACACGACGATCGAGCGTTTCCTGTTCGAGCTCAATCATATGACGAATACACGTATTAGGGCAAGGATGACACTTTAAGGCCTTATATCTCGACTATTACTTGCCGCCGCAAAAATTCAATGGTACCTTGATACTCCTAGAGACATGAGCTATTCGATAGTATAAGCCATTTCGCCCTATACCCATGCCGCTCATCTAGATATTCACCTTTATTATTATTAATTATTATTTTTCATAAATGATACGGAAATATGTCAACTTGTCAATTAAGAACATGCTGTATAAACCTTAATACGTAAAATTAATGCTAATGTAAAAACTAAATTGCTTTTAAAATTGCGGCGGTGGTAATCCTTTGCGGCTAAAACTACTGCAAAATTCAACGCGTATAAACCCAGCTTAAGTCTAAAGTTGCTTGGTTCGATAATTTTTCTACCAAATAGCTTTTATGATCAAGCAACTTCAGAATTGGCACTTTGGCATCTCCTCCTGGCCGGACCAAGCAACTTTGGAACAAGCTAAGTTAAACCGACTTAGTTTCACCAGAGGAATATTTGGTAGTGAGTCGTTTCAGGGACACCTATTTGTTATTGTAACATACCTCTTCTTCATCTTGTACCACTGCGTTTGTAGACCTTATCGCACATTGTACACAAAATCCAATTTCTAATAAGTGGTTAATAATATCGATATCTTCGCAGTTCGCCATTGTTATGATAAGATATTTTGTATATCTATATATTTTATTTTATATATTATTCGATTTTTTACTTGAACAACAACACAACAACCATTATACACCGTTCACTTATTATAAAAGAATTGGGTTATGGTGTAGGGTGATAGAAATCACTGGGTATAACCGCTGTCAATCATTGGCTGGAGTTTGGTTATGTCTGTTTTTTATGAGGTTGAAGTTTTATGGCAAGGAACAGGACATAGTTGCCAGATGGATTTTTGATATTTTTGGTATTCTTATTATATTTATATTTGCATCTTTGGGGGCTTTTTATTTTGAATCATTTAGTCACATATTGCAATCTTTAACTAGAACGCAATGTCGCTGGATCTAAGATCTTAAAATCTTAAGCTTTTCATAAGAGTTTGAGAAAAAGGTTATCGTGTAATTTTGCCAAGTTAGGAAAATACACAAATTAAAATAAAAAACTTGAATCAATTATATTAATTTACTTTTAATAAATACATAGCAGGTACCTAATTAAAATATATCGGTACGTTTATTAAAATATTAAAATATAGGTACGTAAATCAAAAATATTTTTCGTCAATTCGTCGGTTATTCGGTATCGTAGTAGTGTGTCGGAAACCAGCCAAAGATTCTGGACTTCTGGCTTCTGGCCCAAAATTATCCCCCATTATCAATAACCGCTACTGCATCCTGCTTAGAATCAGAATCATCTTCAGCGCTCTGATTTTAATAAGATTTTCACCATGTCCATTTGTTTCGTCCAGTCCTCCGAAATAAGTTTTTCACAACATGATTATATTAATTTTGTCACATGTCAGGTGCACTTACATTTTGAAAGCTCTTCAAGACATACATTCTTTTCATTCTCCCCTTTACGAAAGTGTAACTTTCTGTCTTGATAAGGCAACCGAAAGCGAAAGTAAAACATCCTAGGTGATAGGTTGCTAGGTGGTTGCTAGCTATGAAAAACTTTCGTGGCCTGGACAAAAAAGTAGAAATATCAGTTTGATTAACGTTTATTTAGATTGAAAATTAAATGTAAAACTGCAATAAAAAATTCCAGTAAGTCTTTCTGGAACATACAAATAATTATTATTGTATGTTCCAGAAAGATTTACTGGAATTTGCAGCTTCTTGAATGAAATTCTTTTTGAACTAAACTACGATCAAAGATTCTAAAATTATAGCGGTACAGAGTTTTAAACTTGACAGTGTCATAAATTAATAATTCAAAACTATCGTTACTATGGTAATGTTGAAAACATGGCACCTTATAATAATTCCATTGTTATCACTGAATCGTATTATTTTACTCATTTCTTCTTAATCCGTGGTTCAATATGGCAAGGGGAGAATGAAAAGTTTAATACATTACACGCTACGAAAGCTCTTTCAGGTGCTCGGAGTTTTTAAATAGCCTCGGCTACGCTACGCTTCGCCTCGGCTATTCAAAAGACCTCGCACCTAAAAGTGAACTTTCGTAGCTTGTAATGTAAATAACTATTACTTTATCCTTAGAGGGAAGCTGCTAATTTACGTGCTTGTATAGTGAATTAATTCACTATACATTAATTTACAATACCCCCATAATATGTGTCATTTCGATTCGATTGGGTTGTATTGGAAATAGATTATTGCAAATCTTCCGGAAACACAAAAATTTCATAATCAGTGCCTGTTTTATGTGGGCTGCCCAAGGGTGTACTTAATATCAAATTTGTCTTGTCTAATAATACTTGCTAATGCCACGGTCTGACTACTATAATAAGAGACAGTAATTACCAGCAATTTAGCAGATACAGATACACATACTCAATACTTATATTCCAAATATATTTCACACCTTCTGAATGACTTAAATGTTTGCTCAAGTTTGGACTTTCTGGATCTTAATCATTGAAATGCTTTCTTAATGCGGATTTATTCATCTTAGAGATATTATTTTCGTCATTTTGCTCTTTTGAAATTTAAAATGTCAAAAATTTAATAATTTTATTGGTCAGTTTGAGAAAAATTGATCAGAGTAAAAAATCATCCTAGATAGATTTCCTCCTACTAAAACTTCAATTTGACAACATGGCTGTTAATCAGCTGAGACACTTTGAGTGATTTGACAAATGTCAGTCTATACTTAACCTTTAATATATCGATCAGCTGATATTGTCAATCGAGATCTAGGGAGTTTTCATTTTTGCAAACCTAAAAACAAAAGTTCATGGCCACCTAGTTCTTTTTTAATATGTGAACGGTGTATAGCTTCTTTCTTCTTTCTTTCGAGTTTCGTCGACGTCGACGTCGACAGTAAATACACAGAATAGACTAAGAAAGAACAGAATTACAGAACAGAAGTATTATTAATGCGTTCTGTGATCTGTGCACTGGCTTCCTTTCGATTTTGTTCTTTTTCCTTTTGTAAACGGACTCATCCCCACTCTTTGCCAGATTCGGATAATCCCCTCGCCCCAGCGAATCCAGCGATTCCTGCGAATCATAGTCGGAAGTCGGAATGGAATGAACCGATTGATCCGGATCTGAAAAACGTAGCCTACAGAGCAGCAGATCACAGAATCACCTCCTTATCACGATCAGTGATGTGACCAAATACGCTAAAATAATAATACCGGACACTCCTATTATACCTATAGGCATTGCAACAGGTCTCGCGTCCTAGGGAACCTGTATTACCGCTTTACTAGGGTAGCGCATTCACTCGTTGACGTTTACTAAACACGGTTATGTTTGAACAGCTGGATGTCATATTTTTGGCACATTTGGTCACAGGCGTAGGTATAAAGTGGAAAAAAGCGAAGTTTGAAAAATGAAACAAAATAATAACACGACTAGAAATCGAGGAATCCTCTTTCAGTGGGTATTAAAAACACATTACGGGTTTATAGGATCTACGAAGCTGTAGACTTTAGTATCTAACACGTAGTTACTGAGAAAAATACGTTTTAATACGCGGACTTAATAACAAATTATGTGAATTTTTGGACAGTTGTACGTTCATGGAAAATCTGACGTTTATGAAGTCAAATTTGACATTCCCAACTTTTTTCCCAACTTTTTGTGAGAATGAGAATGCGCTACCCTAGTAAAGCGGTAATACAGGTTCCCTAGGACGGAGGTTTTGAGAGGAAGTGTCCGGTATTAATATTTTAAGGTATTTGATATTTGATGTGACTGATGTGACGTATTCTTTACCTCTATTCTTTACGCGATTCTTAACGGGTAAAGAATTCATTCTTTACATGGACATTTTTCGGGATAAAGAATGTAAAATAAGTAAAGACGTAAAGAATGTAAATAATGCTCAGTGTCACTGCTTTACTGTCATTAGTCAATGTCATTACTCATTTTATTGCTGCTCTTCCCGCATGTACTTGCACAATAATAGTAGTTTATGTAATTATGTTTAATTAATTATTAATAAAAGTAATAATAATGTACCTATAAGGACCCAAACCTATATAACAACTGCGCATGTTAAAAATTGTAAACTTTAGAGTCAAGAAAAAAAAAAACAAGTTTTATTTTTATCTGTCAAGCTTTCAAAGCTAGAAACGTCAGTTCTGTCAATATCATAAACCCAGTATTCAAAGCCGTTTTTTAGCGACGCACCGTTTCGGTAGAGTGTTTTGAACCGTGTTTGATTTGACGTCACCGTTTACTACCACCGCTGAAATGTTGGTTTTTAAAACCGGTTTAAAAACGAAAACATAACCACACATCAACAAAGAATGGAAGAAGTGTTAAGAGAGGTACTACTCTTATCAGATTATTCCAATAATCTGAACGAAATATTGTTGTTAATTAAGTGGATATTGGATAACGAAGAAGATAGTTTGTTATTTGCTATTCCGTACGTGCAAAATATAACTCATTGTCGTATTGATGGTTACAATGAAGTATGGTTACCTTCTTATTTGGGACAAGATTTTTTTCAATTATTTAGGATGATCCGACATTCATTCCTTGAATTACTGACTGCAGTAAATAGGAATGCATATCTAGAGAAGTATTTTACAGGTAAGGAATGCAAATAAAAAGGGGCTATACCAATTAAAAAAAAAAAGCCACAATTGACAATATTGACATTAATGACAGTTGTCCGGGATCAAATGCGGTTCAAACCGAAATTTAAATCCGTTTCAAACCGACACGCACCGGGTTCGATTGTGACGTCATCCATCATTGCGTCGCTGAAACGGTGCGTTTTGAAACGGAACGAAACTGGTCCCAAACGCTGCGTCGCTAAAAAACGGCTCTAGTCTACACTCAGTGGGCAGACTTCACTTTATTTCTGACATCAAGAGAGTGAACACGAGTCGTCAAGCTCAGCTGTTTTACCTATTGCTATCTATTTTAATTGGTAAATTACAACTTGCTGCCCGACATTTAATTTTATCTCTCTGAAAATCATACAATTGGTGCAGGTAGTTTATATCAAGGAGGGCCCCATTTTAACACCACGTTTTACAGAAAACATGATTTATTTTAACACCACGTTTCATCCAATCTCTATGGTTATTTGAATTATTTAAATTTATTTATTGTAATCTTGAACCAACACATGCCTTTTTGACAAATTATTTATTATTATTATTATGATCAAGCACATTTTCTCTTCAAACAATTTATTTTACAGTGCTCACATTTTCTTTGTATTTTGAACTATTTTCTGCTCTCAACCATTTTATTTACATCTTATTCATGAAATTATTTAAACAATCACACCGTATAATTTTATTATGTCTTTGATTGCATTTTGCTGGTGAATTTTAACTTTCTTTGTCATTTTCGTCAAACTTAAGGAACATGTGTTTTTTTGATTTTAATTTGTTTTGTGCTAAATTAATTGCCATTGTGAGGTTTTGATCATTAATCATTTTATTTAAATTGAAATTTTATTGTTTTGGAATGCGATCGACACATGCACTGATTAATTTGATTTCGTTTCTAAATTGTTATCGAGGACCGTCTTTTTACGGTTCGATAACGCCGCTGCTATATAATATGTTTGACCTTATTGTGTATTTCATATTTCCTGGACTCTAAACTATTTATTTATTTGTTGCTACTGATTTACTTGCCCGAACTATTTATTTACTTGCTGCCATTGATTTACTCGCCTGATCTATTTATTTGTTTGTATGCCTTTTTGTGTGTCTTGTTACCTTTTCAGGAGGTATGAGTCCTTTAAAATGGAAAGATAAATGTGGTCTTCCTGAATATAACAGATTTGTTTATCAATGTCAATTTTACACCAAAACGGTGACGATATTATGTTTGTGTCATTTGTATTTTATGTTTTTGTCATGGTGTATTTTTATGTAAAATCTTAAATGAAACGACGATATGATTTTGTATGTTTGACTCATGAATCGCAGCGTTAGACAACGACGCTTCAATCTGTTGTATAGGTTATGTCTCGTTTTGACGTTAGATGCCCTTTGGAATCGATTTTATTTATTTGGTATTAGTCCGGGGTGTGGAGATAAGCCGATTAGGTTTCTCCCATCAAAAAGGTCTAATTTATGTGTATTTTGTTACTTCTTTTCTATTAGTCCGGAGTCCGGGGTGTGGAGATAAGTCGATTAGGCTTCTCCCATCAACAAGGTCTAATTTATGTGTGTTTTGTTATGTCTTTTCTTTACAGGTACTAAACGGTTCGCAAAGACTAACGTTAAAATGACAAGGTTACCATAATACAAGAGATTTAGTTCTCACCCCTCAACGCCCAAGCAAATGCTTGATTCGCACATGTCGTCGTTTCATATTGTATGTTGTTGTATTTTATGTTTGGCACTTTGCAAGTCCGAGGTTGGTTCTTTCACTGGGTTTCTTTTTTTTACTTGTGACTATAACCCAGCAAACATTCTGTGACATGTTACATGTTGTGCATATCGCCTCTGAGTGCGAAAAGGATGTCTCTTGTCTACGTGCATCTGATGTGTCTGACACATCCTCTTGAGACATATTTGGCGTTGTAACAGTAGCACCAGTACAACACATCTCGGCGATGTCTCCCGCACACTATAACGAGGCATACCTTTGTCCTTTGTGTTTTATGTGTTAACTGGCGTCAGACCACTCACAACTCACAGCCAGTGTATGTCGTTTATGTCTCTGTGTCAGTGTTCCAATCCAAGTTTGAGAGTTCCTATATTCTAATCAGCTATACTGAAGTTTCAGAATAGTAGGCACTAAGTTCTTAGAAATATTACGGACTTAAAGTAAACACATTGTTGCCAGCTTTTAATTCTTGGTGTTTTATCATTTTGTATTTTTATCATTCACATGCAGGTAAATGGTTGTAGGATAAAAAATACTGTGTTTTATTTGTTGAGTAATTTTTCTGCTATAATAATTTCACAACATCGATATTTAATAGCAAAAGATGTAGAATTTCAATGAGGTTCGGTCCCTTAAAATATAATATATGGCAACATTACAGCAGTGTCAACAAGTACAAAGGATAAGCAGATCCAACTTGCAAACTTGCAGTAAGGTAAAGTAAGATGGATATATATCGAGCATGCTGCCAGTCCGTCCAAGGCAGCTCCGTATTCAGTGGCGTATCGTTCATGCTATTTTCGTGAGGGGCTGCAATATAACATTTATCGCTCCTTTAAATCCTTAATATTTTATTTTTATGTTTATATTTGCTGAATTATTGAAGCATCACAAAAATTAAAAAACGCATGAAAATGAATGAAAAAGAATTCGCGGCAGTGGAATAACCTGAACAAAAAGAAAAGTTGTTTGTTTTGGGCTGTTATTGGATGTCGATCGGGACTTGTATATTTTTCTCTTTCTGTTTTCTGGTTGTCAGAAAAGAAAAATTAATATTACCGGGGGAAGAAGATTCTCGACTCTCGGGAACAACAAAATTTTGAATATTTCATATTGTTCATAGACAATCTGTGAAGTAATTAAGAAATACAAGCTAGAAAAAATCAATATCTTACTAATTTGTTAATAATTAGTTATTAGTTAATTATTTGGTAAAATAATAATACAATAATGATTCCTGTTTTGGGAATGAACTGAGTTCCAGGATACAGAAAAAGTTTAACTATAAGAAATTTACGGAATTACCATCCCGGAAAAACCCATACCCGGTCGACAATAAAGTGCATAATTAGTGGGGATAGCTTGGTTGCTTTAAGGGTCGCTCATCAGATTTCCTGTCTGAATCTTATTTCTCAGTTCTCACTGTGGTGTAAACGGGAAAGAAGCAAGCTTCTTTGAGTGCCGAAGTGAAATACTGTTTAAATTTAAAGTTGTGAGCAATATGGAAGGCGAGAGCAGCCAAAGTAAACGTCGTCGTACGAATTTATCTACAGGAGAAAAAACTATTATATACAACGTGTATTGTGGACTCCGTGAAAGGAATCAAAGTATGTTGGTAAACGATGTAGTTGCTTTGTGTAGTGATTTAACCAAAGTGTCAACTAGGAGTGTACACCGAATCTTGAAAACTTTCAAAGAGTCCAAAGGCGGAACAGAAAAGGTAGCTGAAAATATTGAAACAAGGGGGAGAAAACGCATTGACATTGATGATGACATAAAATACGCCGTTCGGAGAAAATTTCATTCGTTCTTTTTCCGAAATGAAATTCCAACATTAAAAGCAATCGCTGCCGAAATCAATTCGGATGACGCAATGCCGAAAATATCGCGACGTGTCTTATTGCGGACATTAAGACAAATGAACATAAGGCATATGAAAAGGCAGAGAAAAAGTCTTCTTATAGAAAGAGAAGAAATAATTTTGTGGCGGAGAAATTATTTACAAAAAATTCGAGAGTATCGTCGTGAAGGGAAGAAAATATATTTCTTAGACGAAACTTGGCTGAATCAAGGTCATACTGTTTCGAAAATTTGGCAAGATTTGGAAATAACAAGCCGTCGACAAGCTTTTTTTGAAGGTTTTTCCACAGGACTAAAAGCGCCAGCGGGCAAGGGGCGGAGGCTCATAATAACTCACATAGGTAGTGATTCGGGTTTTTTGGAAAACGGATTGCTACTTTTCGAATCGAAGAAAACTAGTGACTACCATGAGGAAATGGATGCGGAAAAATTCGAAAACTGGTTTTTAAAAATTTTACCAAGCCTTGAGCCAAATTCGGTCGTGGTAATGGACAATGCTTCCTACCATAGTCGACGATTGGAGCCATCGCCAACAACTGCATGGCGAAAAGGTGACATCATTAACTGGCTGGCTCAAAGAAATATACCATTTGATGACAACATGTTAAAAGTGCAACTATTAAACATCGCAAGGGCACAAATACCTCATTTTAAGAGATATGCTGTCGACGAATTGGCTCGCGAGTGCAACATCATTGTACACCGCCTCCCTCCTTACCACTGTGAACTGAATCCTATAGAACTTATTTGGGCTCAAATAAAAAACCAAGTGGCGAAACAAAACGTGACCTTCAAGATGGATGAAGTGAAACGCCTGCTAGCTACTGCAATAGGAGATGTGACGGCTGAAACATGGAGAAACTGCATCCGACATACTACAAAAGAAGAAGACAGAATGTGGGATCTAGACACAATAGTTGATGTTTCGGTTGAGCCATTAATTATCAACTTGAACGATAACGGTGATCGGGATAGTTGTCCATCATCCGACGATTTTTCTTCTGACGATGACTAAGGTACTATTTTTTTCCTATTTTCTTTGCTATTTTTATTTTTGCTATATGCTATATTATTTACTATATGCTATATTATTTGGAAGTTTACAATTATATTTCTCAATAAATTCATTATTGTCTGAACCTATTTTGATATTTTGCGTCCGCCACTGAATGCTCCAACTGAGCGCTTATACGTCACGACCACTTCCGAGAACTTAGTGCCTACTATTCTGAAACTTCAGTATAAATTTTATCCAAGTTTCACCGATCAAATATCAGAATAACACCATCTAAAACAGCGCCGGATTAGAGATTTGCAGCGCCCTAGGCTAATGAAATAACAGCGCCCCTTTTTAGTTGAATTTTAGTAATTGTCGCCCTCTCTCCCCTCTTATGGAAAAATCTCTATCTAAGGAATGGCAAAGAGCAATTTTTTGTATGTAAAATTAGACATTAATAGAAAGAAATGTGTAGGTATTTCATTAGGTAAATTCTGCTGCGCTTTTTGTGAGTGAATTATGTCAAAGATATGCTAGCATTATAGAGTCCAACCGGGGAGTCTGGGGGGTACGGAGTATCCCCCAGGAATGAGGGGGGTTCGGGGGTTCCCCCCCGAGAAAATTTTTGAAAAAACAAGTGCGAAAATGTTGATCACACTATAAAGAATAACTGCATTTATACTGTTAGCTATACATTTTCGCATTACGTTCAAGCATTGTAAAGGTCCGCCGGATAATATATAGAGTTGAATAGAAGTTGGGTTAGAGCCACCATCTGGTTTTAATATGGCCAAAGCCTTCGTTGTTCGATATCGTCAATTCAAGAACCAAGACATGCATATATTATGTATCTACTAGGTACCTTTTACTAGGTACCTACTTTTATTATAGAAGAACATGAATCAGGTTCGGCGTTACGCGGCTAGTCTGTACAGGCCAGAGCCGTTCTAAGATATTTGGGGCCTATGGGCCACTGAAAGTAATGCGCCCTTTTCTCGGATGAAATGCGCAAAGGATAGCTAACGCTGGGAATAAGCCAATGACGACTGATGGATTACAAATAAGTTAGTGCAGTATGAATTCTAAATAATTTAACACTAGTTAGGTATGTCCGGCTCCAAAGAAAATGCGCAGCAAGCGAAATTATTTTCAATGTTAAAAGTTACGCAATTTCCCACTACTTAGTTAAACTACTGAAATGTGAAAACTATAATAACTAAATGACTAATAAATAATCACAAAAAATATTATACTTCAATAAAAACATCCGCCACCAAAAGGCTTGCGCCCCTTGCCTACAGCCCTATTAATTCTGTGGTTAGAAAGGCCCTGATTATGTAATATTGTGAAAAGTTGCCCAGGATCCTGCACGCACCCCCCGCCTCCTTGGCTATACTATCCACCCAGTAATTAATTTTATCATGATATTTTGATAATTTTTGTTATTGTTATGAATTAAGATGTTTTTTTCTCCCGCCCGCCGCCACTATGAACTTGTCGCCTGCGTGCGGGCAGTAGGTAGGTATTATATTATCCTAACTCGGAAATGTACCTACATTTCATTATTTTTAGTACCTAAGTATTTATGCATTTACACATTTACAAATTTTAAGGGCGCCTCCGGCGCCCCACCAAGCTTTGCGCCCCTAGGCTACAGCCTAGGTAGCCTTGTGGGTAATCCGGCGCTGATCTAAAAGTAATTTGTGTATTAATTCGCGCATGTTTTCACTAAGTGACTGTTAGCAGTGTTAGCTGTGTTATTATCACGGTGGTAGAAGTATAGGTGAGCGGTGAGCCGACTGCCGTCTTATAAGCAGGCCTCTCGCTGTCCTCAAACCTGTAACAGCTCACGTGCGAGAGAGAACGCGCAGAACGGCCCAGATCTCCCAGTCTAGTGCACTGTGCTGAATATGCTGAACGTTACTCTTCGTTGCATTTTGATGATTTTTTATAGTTTTCTGTTTTATTTCGTGATCTGTTGTTCGTGATATTTCAACATGGGATGGAAATGCTGTGTTCCTAATTGTAATTCGGGTTATAAAAGCTGCAAAGAATATCCATAATCCATAAATAGCAATCGTTCTAACTGTTATTGCTATTTAATTGTTTTTATTTAATTAAAGCCTTCTGATTAGTTTTTTGATATTTCTTTTAAGCGATTTTGATTTTATTAATCTCGATGCATTGAAAAAAAAGTCGAATTTTTTCGGCCATTTTAGCACCATATTACAGTTTTTTATCGCTGGCGCCCGAACTAATTTTTATTTATGAAACTGATTATACCATTCCGTGGTATAATATAATATCAATTACACAAATCCTCAAAGTTTCAATTTTTTATCTTTAAAATTAACCTCTATTTCGGGGGTGGACACGAGTGATGGACCAGCCTGTAGAGATGATGTCATATACCTAGGCATGCAACTTTTTATTTCATAAAATTGTTATTAGATTAATACATAAATATTATACCTATACAATAGATGGGTAGATAGGTATTTATTATAATTATTGCCAATAAACGATTATTATGTAGACTAATTAGGTAACGAGTTTCTTTAAAAAACACCTTCAAAGAATTCCCTATCGACGGACGCGCTGCTATAGTTTATGCGTTCATTTTCTCTGGCATATTTGGCATGTATTTATTTAATAGAGAAAAAATATCTTACAAGTATCATATCTAGAATTATTATAATGAAGAATGACATAGTTCCTTTCCATAAAAAAACTCGTGAACATTAAGGCTGAAAATTGTCAAAAATAATCAAAATACAATACAGCATTCCATTGCAGCTGTAGGTAGATACAGTGCGCTAGACTGAACCGATCGGCCGCTTGACGCTTTCTCTGTCGCACAGTAGCGTTGCACGTTCGAGGACAATTTCACAGCAGCGTTGGAGTACCTGTGTATCTTTTACCGTGGTTATTATTTTTTTCTTCAATAGCAAGTAAAGACAGAAGATATCTTAATTTTCCTCTTCCCGTCTGTTAAGGTAAGTTGTTATATCTGTAATTTTATTGAGGGACTTTTACTTAAGACAATTTATTTACAGGGTAAATATACATGGCCGCAACTAACCGCCCCAAATACTATCTACCTGTATAGGTACCTACGATTTGGTTTTATTGAATTTTTGAAGATGATTTGCTGTGCAGTGTTCTTGGCTGATACAAAGAAATAACACTAACTGTGTAATAGTAGGTACCACATTGATTGGCACAGATATAAAAGGTATGTGAACAATTCTATCCTTTTTTGAGTTTTCAAAATTTGCATTTTCAAAGAAATTACATATTTGCAAATGATTTTTTCAAATATGTAAGTAGTTAAGTTCTAGAGATAAAATTTGAAAATTTTGTGTGATTTCCAGGTTGAAAAACTGTTTTTTTTTAATTCACGTTTCCTACATTAAACAAGTTGGTTTGAGTAAGAATAGAATTATCAAAAACAAATATAGGGCGTTCTTAATAAAAACTTCAGCTTTGATAGAAAATTTTTAATTGTGTAGTAAATCCAAAATGGTTTTAAATTGTAGGTATTACGACCCTGATGTATATATTTGCAGGAATAAACTTTTTTTATGAAAATTCTTTCGGTGCAGGTTGCCTAATATCAAACATGAAGAAATTATTCTTTACTTATTATAATTATTAATAATTGTCTGTACTCTCGTTTTTTTTTCGTAGAATATTGTTTCATTCAGTGTTTTTGTATTTTGGGTGCTTGTATTTCTTTAAGTTGATTTTTTTTTCTTCTAAATTTATCTGGGGTTAGGTTCTTCGATAAAAATATATTATTTTTCCAAAAGATTTTTATAAAAAATTGAGACGTTTCGGGGCCGATTATTGGTCCCTTGTTCACTCATAAAATGTATAAAAATGTAAAAAACTTAAAAATAATACTTTAAAAAAGTATAATCATTACAATAAAATTGATCGTAAAATACCTTTTATAATTATTTTAATTTTAATATTTTTTTTTAAATTATTTTTTCCAATAAAAATTATCAAATGTTTTCTTCAAGTTGATTCCAACTTTGTACAGAAAAGTACTTACTTAATGTAATTTTTTAATGCCAAGTAAAGGTTCATGCATTTGTTGAACCATATCTTTCAGTTCTGTACCAAGTTGCAACCAATAATGTCTATTCAATCTAAAAAAAATGTTGATTGTCCTGAATTAGTAACCTTTTGTTTCAGATGTAATTAGTGTCATAGTGTCCCTATGAAGTTGCGTATTGTGGTGCATGACTGCATCACTCAAAGCAAGCTCATTCAAGCAAGAAGAATATGAACTAAATATTATAGTAATTATTTTTGTGCTACTTTTCTACATTTTGAGTTTTTTTATACCTCCTATTGTAAGTCTTAATTATGTTTTTATACCTGCTATTTTAAGTTTGAATTCTCTGAAGTTCGAATTTTTAAAATTATTTTATAAGCTTTTATTTTTTATTTTTGTTTATACATACTTATATTTAAATTTTTCAATATTTTTGTAATATTTAAGTGCATGCTTTCTTATGCGCTTTTAAGTTTCAATTTTTTTCGGTTGGTTTTTTTTTAAAATATGTGATAAATTAGTACTTAATTTTTTTTACTTTAGATAGTTTTTTTTTGTAATACCAGTATTTTTCTTATGCCCTTTTAATTTTGAATTCTTACGAGTTGGAGTTTTCTAAAATATTTAGTAGATTCTTATAATTTTTGTAAATGTTTTTATGTTTAATAGTTCATATTATTATGTTAGAAGTGTTTTACATTTTTCAATAAATTATATTATTTTTATTATGTTTTGTGTGCATTAATCATTTATTATACAGTGTGTTCCCGGATAGGTGAAAAGAGTCTTATAAAAGATAAAAAGTTCTCGATTTGAATTTTAATTTTTTGGCGTTCAGCTCTGCTTGGTCAAAGACTTTTTTTTTTATTTTTTTTTTATTTTTTTTTTTATTTTTTAATATGTATTGTCTTAGATTAGATTTTTTATTATTGTATGTTAGACTAACTATTTTCATTGTGAAAAAACAAGTAAGTATGTCTTGGAAATTTAGAAAAACTTCTATAGTTTTCTGTGAATTAAAAAAGTGTCATTTATTGGCAAATACGACAAAAAGTTATTTAAAAAGTTGTTTAGAATCAATTTAAGGTCTTTATACCAAAATTTAAGGCTAAATATGATTTTTCATTTATTTTATGTTTATTTTACAAATAGGTAGGTACTTATATAAATTTAATTTTTTTAACAAAAATATGAAATTTGGTATAAAGACCTAAATGTTGATTCTTAACAACTTTTTTAAATACTTAACTTTTTATTGCATTTACATGAAACAGACAGTTTACTCCACTGAAAAATAGATGTTTTTTTTTTAATTTACAATCCATGATTATTTTTCAAAGCTAAAATAATAATGTTAGAAATAAGTCTTTAACCAAGCAAAAAATTAAAATTCAAAATGGAAATTATTTATCTCTTATAAGCGTCGTTTCATTTATCTGCGGGGACAAACTCTATACCTACCTAGGATATATCCCGGAAAAAACCCTGAAGAATAAGTATGTCTATGTGAGGTGTGTACATTTCGTGCTAGACATATGTATCACTAATGTGCTCAACATATTTCATCTGTGCTGTGTCAGATATGTGTCTATAGTGTGTGCTTGTTGCTGACATTATTGTGTCTAGGAGACATGTTTGACATGTGTATCAGTAATGTGCTCAAGAAGTTTATGGGTGGAGTGTCAGACATGTGTCGCTAATGCTAGCAGGTTGCTGACATTACTCGTACTTGAGCACCTACCATGGACATCGTGAGCACTTTAATGGGGATGTAACATGCTACCACTGCTATGTGCTATGTGTATGCTACGTGCTTAGCATGTCCTGGTGTTTGCTGGGAAGCTTGCGTAGGCGGAAACCCTTTTTGCAGGGTTACTCGTGGGGTAAACAGATTAACATTCAAATCAATTCAAAAGTCAATAAATCAATTCATTTTTAAAGGAGAAACTCTGTCTTTTAAATTAAATCTCCTATCTCTCAACAAAAGACTGGCTCAAAGTATTTTCGTAAGCTTTTGCTACGAACGAACCAAAATAAGGTTACTACACACAACAACGTAAGGTCCACCACCAGACGAAAAACTAGACAGATCACGAGCCAAGGTAAAACCACAAACACAGGTATATAAAAACCACGATCACAAACGGTAAGTAATGTTGGCCATTTTATTTGAAACCAGGGCGGGGGGCGGGAATCCAAACAGTCATTCATGACAGACAAGTTGACATTTCAAACGTCAAAGGGGATCTTCTTTTTCAAAACCATTCAGTTTGGGGGCCACATTACTGAATTTACTGCGCATGACGCAGAACCTCCATTTTGAGAGGTATAGGTAGGTTACATCACAGATTCTTTACCGTCAACCAGGATGCAGGTTTTTAGGTATGTTACACTACAGATTTGGTGCCTTGACCAGGACGTACAAGGTAACCATGTTACACTACAGTATATGCCTCATTTTTTATTGATTGAATGATTATTATTATTATTGGTAACCCTAACCCTACATTTTAGGTCACCTATTTTTTTGAATCTTATTGTATTGTGATTATCTGGACTGAATTAATGTTAAAATAAGGTTGAGTAAGGAAGTAAATAAAAAAGGGCAGGTTTTCTTGGTTTATTCAACTCAGTTACACTAGGTATTTTTATATTCAGTATAATTAGTTAGAATCTAGAATTTTTAAAGATAAATACACATGGAACCGTTTTTTAGATCGATTAAATGTTAACAGATTTAATTTTAACATGCATAGTGTGATACGATTATACGATACACATATGCCTACACATACACGGTATGCCGATTGCTGTTACTATTTTGGTTATTACTGCGCAATGACGTCATGTGGTTTTATTTTGATTGAAAGTATTAATCGCGGCGAGGTTGTTTATAAAATAAATGTCAAATTATATTGCTTCCATCCTTTTTGCTTGTGTTTTTCTTTGTGCTAGATCTATTATGGAAAAATCTTTAATTTAATGAAATTTTTACAATTTTTTTTTAATGTTTTTAATTTTTGATTTTCATGATTTTTTTTTGTACCAAACGACATAAAAAAACAATATGGCGGCTATAAGAAAAACAAAAGTTGACTATAAAAACTCAAGGATTTAGTTGGCCTTGAAAATTTTTAAAACATTAAATAGATAGCTGTGGCCGACTTATGCAAGCCTATCAAGAATTATTTATTTATTTCTGACAATAAAAAAGATACGAGCAATCTCATGTGTAATATTTGAACCACGTGACGTCACAAGACCGGAACGCAGCCTGCGCGTCATCGTCAATCGGCATACCGTGTTTATGTGTCTCGTGGCGTGGGAGGAATAAAGATTGTGAGCTTATATTAGGTGGATTCTGCACACAATTCTGTCTTGTCTTTTTTAAACAACATACATCCGTCACTTAATTGACATTGTGACACTTAGACCTCCCAACCTCAAATTCTAAATATTTGTAACTCGATGGAGAAAATCAATAACAATTATGATAGTTTAATGCTGTATTTTAGAAATAAAAGCCTCTCCAGCTAATAAGTGTATTGAATATTTTGCCCTAGTAAAAGCGTAAAAACATTTAAATCAGTGCACACAGTATACTTATATGAGCGTAAAGTGACAATGAAATGGATGACCCAGCATTGGATCAGCCAGTGTTGTATTATATTTCTTTGCCTTTTGTGCTGCATAAACGCAGACTTAGGTGACCCATACAAAATATTAGGAGTACCCAAAAAAGCCTCCCAGCAGGAAATCAGAAAGGCTTACAAGCAATTAGCTAAAGAATGGTATGTCACTTTTTAGGATCACCACCACCACCAGCAGTGGGCGATTTAATATTTGATTTTTTTTAATTACAGGCACCCAGATAAGACTAATAATCCCGAAGCAGGTGAAAAGTTCGTCGAAATTAAGCAAGCTTATGAATTGTTATCGGATCCAGATCGAAGACAGAGATATGATGACAAGGGAATCACTGAAGACGACTTTTATAACAAACCCGAACATCCGTCATTTCATAATACTCCTTTTGAGGATCTGTTTCACCACAGTGCACATTTTAACTTCCAAGAGAATGACATCACTTTCTTTCATAAGCTCTCTATTACTACAAGGTTATTTTTTCTCTTATATCTTTATTATAGGCTTAAAACTATAGAAATTATATTATAAAGAGGCATATAGTTTGGTAAACTTTCAGCTTAATACCTTATTTGTTAAACTTTATAGGTACTTATAATATGGTATGATCACCTATGTATTGTGTACACAAATTTTAAATGTTTATATTTTTACTCAAGATCAATAATTATTGTTATGGGATAGTTTCCCTATTTTTATTATATTTTATCTTTATTAATCGCTGGTTAAAATATCGGTTATTATTTACAAAATTATGTTCAAGTTCAAGTAATAATACTTGAAACCTCTGTTTAGGGCTCCTTTTGGCCACCTTATTATGTATATGTATTTTATGTCAAATCTTTGTAGGGTTCAAGTGAGTTGTAAGATTTAAACTCACACCTTATTGGCAATTTTGAATCTTTCCAACATCCAGCATTAACCTGGCTTGAACTATGTACATACGTTGACAAAAGGAAGCTGCAAACAGATTTCATCTTATGATCACCTTGACCATTAAAATATGTTTCAGACAATACGATAAGATCGTGGTACCAAAAAGCGAAAAGACACCTTACCTGATGATGTTCTACACCGATTGGTGCTTCTTATGCTTGCAAGCTGCACCCTATTGCCGCAAACTAATCGATCATCTGGAACCGGTCGGGGTGAATTTCGTCACAGCTCATTCTGGAAGAGAACCAAGTCTGGCCCGGCGCCTCAGCATCCATTCGTTGCCTTGTCTAGTTCTAGTGCTCGATGGTGCCGCGTACGTTTACAAAGAAAGCACCGTGAATGTCCCCAAAGTTATAGGTAAGATTTCCGTCTCATGTCATAAGCTATCTAGTTACATGAAACATGAACTATTATTATTATTATTGTTTCAGAATTTTTAAGAAGCAAAATGCCCTACAAGCTAGTCCCGAAAATTACCAAAAACGATATCGAGAGCTTCTTGAGCGGATGGGAAGACAATCGAGTCAGGGGTTTGATATTTGAACCCAGACAGAACATGAGGCTTCGTTATCTAATCACCGCCTATTATTTTCGTAACAGAGTTGCTTTCGGGTGAGTAAGATCGCCATAACAACTGTTCTTCGATTCTTGACTAAAATGAACATCTCTCGTGCAGGTTCGTAGACTCCCAGGAGATTCGCAACAGGTATCAGGTTCCCAACGACATGGACACGGTGCTGCTGTTCAACGAGAACACCTCCAGACCAATGGCGAGTGTCACCATGAAAGACATCCCGACTTCCACGCTCCATCAGGTGATATCCTCGAATCAGTACCTATCGCTTCCCCGATTGTCGTCCCAGGGGATCCTCGACGCGATATGCCCCTGCGAATGGAACAAGCCCAGAAAACGGCTCTGCGTCGTCCTTGTCACTGCTGCTTCCAGAGCTCACGATCCGCACAGGGAATCGTTCAGGATTTTCGCACAGAATTCCCACCACAACCTGGATAGGATCCGGTTCGCTTATATCTATCACGAACGGCAAAGCGAATTTGTCAATTCGTTAATTCCCGGTAGGTTACAAATTTTAAATACCCCTAATAAAATAATCATACAAAAGTTCAAAACAAAATTTAGTCTCTATTTACTTTACAATAAATAAATCCAACTAAATTCATCAAACCACTTCTTGTTCTTAAACAACTTCAGTCTCAATATCAAGCACAACTCTACTCTCTCTTATTCACTGGCACAATAATATGGGAAATTCTTGATTCTTTATTCAAACAAAGGATAAAAACAATAATTGAAACAATAACTAATATCTGGAACTATGTTTTCTTCTTAATAGGGTCGTGGGTTGTCTAGGGATCGTCTTCAGGCTCGCACTGGCTGTAATTAATTAACAACGACTTATTATTTAACACGCGCAAAAACATGACGTTCGGCTTACCGATACGGAGTTGACTGACTATTATTGACATTCTCGTTGTTATGACTGCCAGTTGTCCTGGGATTGCACCCATTGTCTATTCTCGTTCCCACATTTCGGCTATCCTGGTCCTCATCGGACTCCGATGAGGTGGAAGCATCATAGATGGCCCATTTCTTCATGAATTCTGCACAGGTAGAGGTTTTACATAGGCCTTCGTGAACCCCTTCTTTTTCCACGTCGTAGGTACTGTTCTGCTTAACATTGGTTACTTGGTACGGACCCAGGAACTTCGATTTCAGCTTAAGGCCAGGTCCAAACTGTGTTTTCTTGATCTTTACCAATTCGCCTAAGCGATACTGTGATGCTGGTCGTCTTCTTAGATTGTAAGTTCTACGGTTTTCATCTTTGGTTTTCAAAATTCTCTGCTTGGCATGTTGACGGCATTCTTCACGCGAGTCTATGAAATCTTGAATCTGCTCTTCTTCCAGGAGACGTTTTGTATCCAAGTTGGTTTTGTCTCGCATCTTCACTCTCACTATGAACATTGAATGTAGTCTTAGAGCATCCTCGTGCTTTAGTTGCATTCTATCTAATTGATCTTCTATCAAGGGCAAGGGGTAACGATCCTTGACTACCACCTTGGTAATTTTACGATAGTCGATGCAGACTCTCTTGCTACCGTCTTTCTTGGGGACAACTACTACTGGACTGGCATACTCTGATGAAGAGTGTTCTACGATGCCATCTGCAAGCCACTCTTCCACTTGATTAGATACTACTTGTCGTTCAGGAAATGGTAAACTTCTCGGTCTTTGATAAATATGCTTCTCATCATTAAGAATAATTGACCTTTCAATGTTAGTATCTTTTCTTTCTGTAAGTCGTTTAGGTACGTACGTGTCTACCAAATACCTTACTACTTCTTTTTCTTCTTGTCCAGCCTCTGTATCTATCGATATGTCTTCTGCGTTACTATAAGTAGAGATGTGTAGCAAAGAAACAGAAGCTTTCTTCTTTATAGAGATGCCATCGTGGTTAATAATAATTTCGGCTTGACATAACAATTCTTCACCTAGTATTGCGTCAACTTTGATAATTCCTGTAGAAACTACGTAGATCGTCGTAGGAAATATTTCGTCATCAATAACTACTTCAGATTGGAAATACTCAAGTGGTGATACTTCTTGCTGTCCAAATCCTACTAAAGTCACTGTGGTGAATTGCAATTTGGGCTCATCAGTCAGTTCATATGTCTTCTGATTTATGATATTAACCGCACTTCCTGTATCAACGAGAGCATTTATTTTGATACCGTTAATTTCAATTCTTTTTAACATTAGTTTGTTTTCTGAATTGCATATTTCATTTTGCACGGTCAAAGTTGCCTTCGTACTGTCACTTTCCTTGTCACATTCCACTGCTTTATGCCCATAGAGGTTGCATTTAAAACATTTTGGTCCTTTGCTTTTGTGGGAACATTCCGTGGAACGATGTCCCATACTTCCGCAGTTAAAGCATCGTAGACCTTGCTTCCTCTTGTCAGTATCACTCAACTCGGTATGTTCATGATATTTTCTCTTATCGTCTTTAGATGGTCTATTTTGCTGGACTGGATACTGCTTGCTTATCTTCTCATAGATTTCCAGTTTGTCTTTAAAATCTCTAACACTTTTCGCTCCATATAATACAGACTTGTTACTAAAATTTTCTGAAACACCATCTATAACATATTGGAAAAGGGCATCGTGTTCTATTTTGCCTTTACATGCCAATTCTTTCATGATTAGAAAATACTGCTGCATACTTTCATCAGATTTTCGTTTCCGCTTCGATAACATTTTGTGAACATCTGCACTGTTTGTTTTGCTTCCAAATTCATCCTTAAGTGCACTCTTCAACTTGTCCCATGATTTTAGTCCCTCTTCGGATTGTATAAACAACTTCGCTACACCTTTCAACAACTTTTTGACGAATACTAATTTTTGCATCTCATTCCATCTGAAAATTGCTGCGTTTTCTTCAAAGTCGTCAATAAATCTTCTACAGAGTAATCTTGTTTTGCATCAAATGCTCTCACGGATTCTTCGACATCTCTAAATGTCAACGAAAACTGGGATCTCTCGTTACCTCTTCGAATGTTATCACTATATTCTTCTTCATCATCATCAGTATAAAAGTTCTCATGTGTCTGCATTCTCCTGTAGTCATCTGTACGTTTTCTTGTATAATCTTTACTTGTTCTTTGTGTGTTCCTACATCTTGATTTGATATCTTCATATTTGCATCTTCTTCCATCATTGCTACTCGTTTCTTCTTCTGAATGTCGTTTTGCAAATGAAAATTCAGATTTTTCTTTTCCTTCGAACACATTGTCTTCATAATCTTCGTCTCCATCATTATCCATATTTACAAATACATATTTTCTATATTCGTCGCCGAGTTCTTCATGTATACGTCTTTTTGCTTCACCACTTGGCGCTTCGAACGCGACTTTACGCTTTTTTTCTCCATCTTTACGTCTTTTTACTTCATTTTTACGTATTTTTTCTTCGTTTTTACGCCTTTCTTCTGCAACTTTACATCTTACTTCTTCAACTTTACGTCTTTCTTCTACATCTTTACGTCATTCTTGATATTTACATCTTTCTTCTTCGTCTTTACGTGTTTCTTCTTCATATTTACGTCTTTCTTCTACATCTTTACGTCTTTCTTCATATTTACGTCTTTCTTCTTCGTCTTTATGCCTTTCTTCGTCATATTTACGTCTTTCTTCTACAGCTTTACGTCTTTCTTCATCCTTACGTCTTTCTTCATCATCTTTATGTTTTTCTTCTTCATCATCGTTTGTACTGCCATTTTCGTAGTCTTCATTCTCAGCTTGATTGTCGTCATTCTTTGCTAGGAGTGACAAAGTCTTCTAAACAGCAGCACAAATGAAATCCCAACTCGTCTTGTGGAATTTTATTTGAATCAACCCCTAATATTATGCATGCCGAAACTATGTCTTCATATGTCATGTTTTCTTTTATAAAATCAACCTTCATTTGCTGTTGTTTATCATTTTCAAATACAAAGCCAGTGAATTCACGTAATCTTTTCCTATTATTTCTGTTGCCTTCATTTTCAAAGATAATGTTATGCAAAGTTTTAATAATTCTATTCTTCGGTGCAACTTTAATTCGTTGTTTAATTGTCGAAATATGTAATAGAGAACTCATCGTGTATGGAAATGGAAAAAGGGAAATCTTTATCCTCTATCTTGTAAAAAATGTCACAACACGTTGTTATAGCAACTTCAACGCTAAACAACTGAACAAAATAATTTACGTAATAATTTGAAAATGACGTTGGTTAGAATATCCTCTTGTCAACTTTGATAAACGAATTAACTTCGTAGATACTTACAGTTTTAGGACACCAGTTTATAATATCGATCTAATCCTTTAAATGCTTCTAGTCCTTCAAATCTTTCAAATGCTTCAAATTTTCCAAATCCTTCAAATCCCGGGACGGGCCGCCAAGTTTGTGGGAAATTCTTGATTCTTTATTCAAACAAAGGATAAAAACAATAATTGAAACAATAACTAATAACTGGAACTCTGTTTTCTTCTTAGTAGGGTCGTGGGTTGTCTAGGGATTGTCTTCAGGCTCGCACTGGCTGTAATTAATTAACAACGACTTATTGTTTAACACGCGCAAAAACATGACGTTCGGCTTACCGATACGGAGTTGACTGACTATTATTGACATTCTCGTTGTTATGACTCCCAGTTGTCATGGGATTGCACCCATTGTCTATTCTCGTTCCCACAATAATTGTAATGTCTTCTCTCTTAGGCTTCTATCTGTCTCTGGTCACTTCACTGAATCTAACTCGAGAATCTAACATAACAAAGAAGAAAAACAGATAATAGTAGTCTATAACTTAACTTTTATGTTTGTTTACCATTGTAAAATATTATCATCCTTCTCTTTATAATTTACAGTGATGTTGACTCAAGTATTCCACCGAACTTTAATTTAATCTAGTAACATTTTAGTAACAAAAAAAGTAAATAACTAAATCGACTTGGTTGTAGATCGTTCCCTTAGAATTGTGGCTTGTAGAGCTCATTATCTAATTAAAAAATATGATTTTATATGTCATTCGGTGTATTGATTTAATGAATTTAAATTTTAGAGGATCAAATGATGGAACCGTTACTCCGTATCGTGATAATTTGGCGGAGAGACACATCGCATGTCAAGTACGAATGGATCATGGAGAAATGGGAGGTCGAGAATAATCTGAACGAAACCACCCAGAAATTAGAGAGCACAATAACCAGACTGATGAGATCTAACGAAGCTCTTCCTTATGAAGCGTTTGTTAAAGTGAGTCGCGTGATCTCTAATTAATCCACCTCATAACTCCTCAATCGATAATTCCAGGATTTATTTGACGAGCACGCCAAAGGTCTCCTCGGACGCATCCTTACCAGATCGTTGAACTTCCTCGACAGTGTATACGAAGGACTGAGTCGAGAGCAGATACTGCCCGCCATATCTGTCATTGGAACTGTCGTTTTTATTCTAGTTGTCGGATATTACATGGCGTACTTGGTGTAAGTGCTAAACGCTCCTGAACTCTTCTTGGTGTTGTTTTATTATTATTTTTTTCTCTCTTTTCCAGACGGTTGGAGGAGGAGAACGTGCAAAACGAGAAAAAAGCGAAATCCGGCAACAACAACAACAACTCCAGCGTTAAGTATCAGCCCGAGTTAAAGCTGCACGAGATGCGTTCGGAGACTTACAACGGTCTGGTGCGGTTGCTGAAACCCGGATGTAGAACTGTCCTTTTACTGTTGGACATGCAGTCGAGGCAGCAGCTCATCCCACCGTTTCATAAATCTGTCTGGCCTTATAGAAAGTAAGTCCGGATAAAAAGGATTCGTTCTGATTTTGTTAATGTTGATGAATTTTGAAAGAATTGACAGCGGATGTGACTCTAATGAATGATTTGAAAAAGAAGAATCCTTGACGTTTGAAATGTCACTTGTCTGTCATGAATATCTTGATTTTATATTCGGATTTTTCTGCTCTTTGACAGTTTATAGTAATGTCACTTACTGCACACAATTTTTGTTGTGAGGTATATTTTCATTCTTTATTTACATTACAGTAACCTCCAAAAAGTATAAGCAGTTCTCCTTCTTAAACCATTCTGTCACAAATCCTTCACTCAGTAATTAGTACAACTCTTATTTTTTATACCCGTAGTAATAATTGTACTAATAATCACTTGTCCCTCCTCTAATTACTTAGTTGAACTGTCTCAGTCACGGTGTAAGATATATAGGTGAGTGAACGAAGCACGTATTTCAACAGTAAAGCGCGCGACGAAAACCTGAACCTCAGTGTATGAGAGAGTCTTGCCAGCTGGGCTCTGACCTCTTGCTCTTACACATGCAAATTGCCATTATCAGGGTGTCATGCTACTCAATTTTATTTTTTTCTGAAGAAGCGATAAGTAAAAATGGGTAGAAACTGTGATGTGCCTAATTGTAGAAGTTGATGCAATGAAACTATAATAACGGGTATTTCATCGAGTGACATCTTAACATTTAAATATTAATAAAATTAGAACACAAAAGCATGCGTTTATCAGCGAATATGCGTGAATTATTTATTAATGATTTAATTAAAAAGGACAAGCGCTTGTGCGCTTGTCCGAGTGAAGAGTACGGCAGAACTAACCACTGCGAGCGAGAGCAACAAAACAAATGGGTAAAACAGATGTAACGTGACGATATCGGGTCGCACTGGGGAGTCTTGTTCCAACACCTTAGTTATCTTACACCGTGGTCTCAGTTCACTTTACATTCACATTCCAAACTACTACTCTCGACTGTTCACTTACTAGCCTTGTTCTTCTTAACTTTCCTTCCGATTTTTCTTTCATAACATTCAGACTATACTGACTATTAACAAATAACAAACTTTCTGGTAACCCTCTCCAAATGATCCTCCTCTGATAGCTTTCAAAACTATATTGATTATGCGTGTAACTTGTAATCTGATCTCCCTTTCTCCTTTTGCAGGAACAAAACATTGATGTTTTCCTACATGTACATCGAGAGGGGTCTCAACTGGTACACGGAACTCCTTCAATTGTCCCTACCGGAGGAACGTAACCTGACTATTAACCCGCGTAACTGCGTGGGTACCGTTCTAGCATTAAACGGACATAGAAAGTACTTTTGCATGTTCCACGCCAAGCATACCGAGAGAAGTAAAAAACCAAAGGTAAATAAATATTTGCTTACTGACGAGTCGTTTCTTATTTAATCGGAGTTGTTTCTAGGGATCAAAACTGAATAATCATTACGAAAAAGACTGTGAAAGTGGAGCCTTTATTGGATTCGATAGTGATTCTTCCGAGTCAGACGATGAGGTCCTGCTGCAGGGTCATTTATTAGACGGACTGCCGAACTGGCTGGATCGATTGTTTGAAGGGACTACCAAACGTTTCCATATAAATTATTGGCCGGATTTTCCGAATAAGTAAACATCGTAACATCGGTGTTTGCTGTATTGTGATGGTAATAATGATTTGTTGAATTTATTAAGAGCTATACAAGTATATATATTATACCCCCCATATATGTTTAATGTTTGTCTTGTAAGTATGTATCATTTTAATATGCAACATTTAAACTAGTAAGTAACAGTAATCCTAATCAAATAAAGCTAAATGAATTAGTCGTGCACAGTAATTTAGAAGCATAATTTTTTAGTTAATTAATAAATTCCTGCTTCTTTAAATGTTGAAACATATCTATTATGATACATTATTTATTTTCGATTTTGTTTGTTACCTACCTATTATTACAGCCTGTCCGTTTCAACTCACCTGGTCTCGGTGATATTATCGATTTGTTTGCTAGCAGCGATGTTTAACGAATTTAAATCGAACCGGTTGATCTTGAAACGGGGGCTGTGGGTGACGGATCGTTGAATCACCTAACGCGTCAGGCGTTGTCATCTTTTAATTGTTGTAAAGTTGCATCATAAGGTAGAAGAAATAGGTTGATTCAGTTTCGGAATTTTTTACCTGGAGAGAATGTGTCATTATATTATACATAACTTGTAACTGTAACTTTAGGAAAGTTGAACCATTAAAGAGGTTTTTTATACACGTGACTTCCAGAGGTCATGATTTTCCAAGTGAGATAAGAATAAAATATTCTAGTCAAAGTCTTATTAATGGAATAGCGAATTTAGGGTAATAGATTTTTCATAGAATAATCGATTTGTATATTAATTAACTAATTGATTGATTAATCGATCACAGTTTCATATTGAAATTTGACGGGAGGTAAACACTTCAGAAATGTGGTAAGTGCATTTTACTGTAATGTAGAAGTAGCATAATCGCAAATATAAATATTTATTGTTTCTTCATAGCCAGGACCAGATTTAACATGTTCCCGCTCCTAATAAATCTCTACTGAAGGCTTCAGCCTATACTTGAATCCGGGTCAGTTCATATCGCCTACTTGTCTGTAAAATGGGACCTACTCATTTTGAAAAAATCAACATCACATTTTCCTTTTACTGATCTTTAATAATTTAAAAATATGCAATGAAATGAAAGAAAAAATACATTTAAGAGATTTTAATTCTCTCTCTCTCTGTTTCATGGAAATAAATGAATAGAACTTTTGAATTATTTTTCATTATTGGAAGAGGTAGGGGTCTGCTGTAAGATTCAAATATTTTCATTTCAATACAAAAAGTGAGCGAGATTTTTTTCGATTGTTTTTTTCATCTGAAGATTTACACTTTGACGTAAAACAGGACGTGAAATTAAAATGCTCACCCATATCCACGGTTTCACCACTCTTTGGGTACTTTGTGTACAAATCACAAACGGCATTGTTGAAATATTTTGTTATCCCCTTTTTAAACTGGTACAAACGTTAAAATAACGCACCGTCAAAAGTCGCGAGCTCTGTAAGAAGTCACCCGCTCTTACGGTATTGTCCTAATTTAACCTGAAATGACTGTAAGAAATGTCCAGGTTCTTAAAGATCAATAAAACATTTCACAGTTCCAGGTAGGCTTGTTTAAAATGTTCTGAAGATGTTTATTGCTCCCTCAAATGGATTGTTAGACTAGCTTAAAGTTCTGAAGTTTCACAATTTCGTAAGTAATGGAAACGATGATTTTGAAATGAAAATTATCTGCTGTATTTCCCGACTGATTATTGAAATGTTTGATAATCAGGTATTTTTGAATAAATTTTTTGTAGTGCATGCATGGAAATATTTCACTTTATTCATATCTAAAGCTTGCGTGCTACGAAACTGAAAAGCTATGAACATTATCGTTGTTCATTTTAAGTAGACCAATTTGGTATTAAGGCAGAATTTTTATGATAATAATTATAATTAAAGTTGATTTGTCTTCGGGTATCTACTTTTAATTTTGTATTTATTTTTATTTATTATTTGTTCTTCTCGTTAAATTATTATGTTACAACTAGTGCGTACCTGCATTTGTATTAATTGATCATCGATTTCAGTTTCATATCGTTTTGAACTAGTCAAGATTCTTAGCTGATAGTTTGTATATAATTAAGTAATCAAAATAGTTCCTTGTTTCTTTTTTTCCCTAATGTAATGATGATAAATTACACGAATATAATAGCTGCTAACACTATAGTAATTATAATTAATTAAAAATAAATTAATTGAATTGAACATTAACAAAATATTAGACAATCGAGAAAAATTGATTATTTATTAATTCATCTACGCACAGTATTTTTTTTTTAAGTTCACTGACTTTGTTGTGATCAAATTTTCTGTTTTTGTTAGAATATTATTTATGGTCTCAGTTTGTATTCAATTATCACTGCCTTTATTAATTGTGGTTGCTTGGTGTATTTTTCTCAGTAATATTAGTTTTTGATCACATGTTATTTCGCAATATTGTCTGTTGTGATGGAATTTTCTCAAAATCTATTTTGAATGAAAATGTCTCTCTAATCTTTTAAATTGTTGTATTAAAAACTGTAAATAAAATGGTATTATCAATGTTGTCTCTTACTAAAACTATTCTACTTCTGCTCAAGAATAATATTTACTTTAAATTAATTTTAATTATATGGACATAAAAAATTTGGTGATTGCCTAAGTAAGAATATAGGAAAGTTGTGTAATTTTGGCAGCATGCAAATTGAAATTTTGTTATACTCGTAATATGGCAGCCTCCCTCTAAAAGATATTTTCATAACTTTTTTAGCAAATAATTCTAAAAATTTCCCAGGGGAGACCCCCCAGACCCTGTCCCCGCGGTTTGTCCGGATAATTTTATACTGTGAAAAAAAATTTACACTGATTGAAATCTAGAAATGTTTTAATACTTCCACTAACAAGCAAGACGGACAGCAAATTAATAAACTTTCACCCTATTATTATAGGCAACACATTTTGTAAATCCGCCTCTGGTAATATCTTAAGAACAGATTTTTTGGCAAGTTTAAAAAATCAAAGTTGTAAAAAGTGATCAAAAACACATTTCAATAACAATAATAATTATAGATAAAAATCTCTGGGAAGTTGTGAATTTACCTATATTTATTTATTTTTTTTATCTCCTACATGACGTCAGAATAAATTAATCAAACCTCAAATCATCGACTGGCTACTACTCGCTGGAGCTGGGAGTCGATCAAGCCTGCTTTTTCTCTTGTAGGATTTATTGGCCTTATGTTTGGAACACTCAGTCAAATGCTAAAAATGTCTACATCATCTATGGGTATTTTCGTTGAAATCGATATAGTAGGTACCTATCAAATGAATAGGTAACTATTCATTTGATATTGACAATTTGATACATACCGTCAAATAAACCCCAAAATCAATTAGTAAAAATCTGAGCCGCAATTCTCCACCCGTTTCTAATTATATCATTTGTTGTATTAAGAAGCAGGTTCTTTAAGTTATTTGACACTTTTGATAATTATAGGTATTCAGTTGCTTGGTTGCAAGTTGCAAGCAAGCAAAATTTTTTCAATGTCTTGTTTTGTTGGTATTATTGTTGATTTTTTGACAGTTTGACGTTACTTTCAAACAGTGACATTTTTATCCTTCCCGTTTTTGTCATAAATAATAATTTTAGTGAAATGCAAAGTTTAAAATGTTTATAAAATTTATCAATACTGATTAACAGCAATGACTCATCATTAATTCAAGAGCAATCATAATCAAATAATTGGAAAAGAAATTATTGAAAATATTATAATTACCGACCGACTGGTACAATAATTATTATTGAGAGGTAACGAACGAGTATCGTCGGTAAGATTTGAATTATTACAATAATTTAATTTAAATCCATTGCTCTCTCAAAAATAGATATAGATCTATTCGATTCGTTCGATTTCATCAACTTCACGACTCACGTTCACACTTCATCCACCCTCGAACCCGAGATCCGAGATTACGATAATCGACTATACGACTTTGGCCTTCGTTCGATCTCCCTGAAACAAAAATGTCGGGTGCTTTTTATCCGGAAGAAGAAATTGGTAAAAAATGGGATCGATGTCTAGCTGACGGGGTCCTAAAATTCGGTAAGTCCTTATTCTCACCCTTAAATTTAATATAAATCACCCCCGCGTCTTATTAAACAACTCATCTCAAAGTTGCGGTGTTATGTCATCATTATTGATCAACATAACCTTTCTTTGCAGGTGGAGGAATTCTCATCGGTTCAGTATTTTCCCTGTTATTTTTCAAAAGGAAACGATGGCCCATCCTGATGGGTTCTGGATTCGGCATAGGAATGGCATACTCTAATTGTGAGAGAGACCTTAATAATTCACTGAAGAATTGTGAAAAATGTTGATTTTATAGTACCTACCTACCTATTTGTAGAGCGCAATTTAATAAAAACTATTTATGAAAGTGGTCAAAAGTGGGTAACGTATGTTTTATTCACTTCCTCTTCATGATTTGTATATTTTATCTTATTTAAAACACTCTATTAATTATTGTGCCCCCCGCGTCCAGATACTTGTTAGTTAGCAGATTATTGTAATTAATTTGTTTTAATAAAAATTGATCGTAAGGTGCTATGTTTTCTTTGTTTGTTATTAAGTAGTCAGAACGTCCCAGAGAGCAGACTCAATTCACTGAAAAGACACTGATACTGTATTGCCGTCTGCCATAATACCTGCTGTGGCTGAGAAATATAATCCCCTCTACTGAACCTCGTATACTTTTGCCACCAGAAATTTGTTGAAGACGATCAGTATAATGCTTTTGCCTTGTATAAATCAATATCTCAGAGAAGAGAGGTACAATATACAGGAAAACCGTTGTCTTTGTTTCAGAAAAAACGTACACCTTAGAAATGAGACTTAATTTAATGAATTATTGAGAGGGCACTCTTGCAATGTTGTCATAT
The DNA here is from genome assembly GCA_910589415.1 of Malachius bipustulatus. Classification (NCBI taxonomy): domain Eukaryota; kingdom Metazoa; phylum Arthropoda; class Insecta; order Coleoptera; family Melyridae; genus Malachius; species Malachius bipustulatus. The sequence continues at coordinate 40,207,984 of OU342635.1, forward strand.
CTACAACTAAAAAATGAGTTCAGCCAAGTAATTAAAACGCTCCAAAAAAATACTCAGTTTACCGAATAAATGCTGTTGCTTTGTTGTAATATCTGCAACTGAAAAGTAAGTTTTCAGATTTTTTGATCTAAAAATTTCATAATAATCTTAAATGACATACGGCCAATATTATAAACGCTGGTTAAGTTAACTGGCCAATTTCTGTGGTCGTTTCTGGAGAAGATATAGGGCCGGTTGTTCAAACGTCAATTAAAAATTTTGAGATAATTACTGATTTTAAATTGCAAATTTTGAAAATACGGCGAATATAATTAATGATCTTGTATTTTTAATCAATAATTAACTCTTCTTAAAGGGAGCAGAATTCATTTTCACCCATATCAGACCAATATTATGATAATACAGGGCATTTTAAAATCAGTAATTATCTGAAAATTTTTAATTAACGTTTGAACAACCGGCCCATAGACTATAGGTCGAAATTATTGCATTTTAATTACTCTAGGCATAAAAGGGATTACAAAAATATTAATAAAAGTTATTCGAGATCAATATTAGCTTCAAAATCGGGCACAGAAATCTGCCAGTTAACTTAACCAGCGTTTATAATATTGGCCGATAATTATACAGGGTAGGCCACAGTATACGAAACGGAAGATTATGGCCGTGTCTCTGGATTTTAGGATCTTTTTATTTTTGGAGTAAATAGAGACCCGGCAGAGGTACGTTTTAAAATTATATTCATAATGTACAGGGTGTCCCAAAAGCATAAAACATATCAAAGTTATGTTTTTTTAAATGGAATGCTCCTATGTTATTGCATTTTTAGATTGTCTGAAAAATGAAAATAAGATTGGCTTTTACAGTTGGTGTTTAAATTCAGAAGTTTTTGAGTTATAAACAAGTGAAAATTGTCATTTTTCAAGTTCAAGGCCCTGAACAACGAAAACGGCTGAAGATAGAGAAAAACGGCTTACATGTCCCTATTTTAACTTTTTATGTACTATCCTATGGTATAGAAACATTTGTGCTTTCTTTGATTTTTTTATTTGGCGACGCGTGGAGAAATCTCAGAATTTTTCAAATTTTTTATCACCCCTGTATAAACATTTCATCTACATCGTAGGATAGTACATGAAAAGTTAAAATAGGGACATGTAAGCCGTTTTTCTCTATCTTCAGCCGTTTTCGTTGTACAGGGCCATGAACTTGAAAAATGACGATTTTCACTTGTTTATAACTCAAAAACTTCTGAATTTAAACACCAACTGTAAAAGCCAATCTTATTTTCTCTTCTCAGGCAATCTAAAAATGCAATAACATAGGAGCATTCCATTTAAAAAAACATAACTTTGATATGTTTCATGCTTTTGGGACACCCTGTACATTATGAATATAATTTTAAAACGTACCTCTGCCGGGTCTCTATCCACTCCAAAAATAAAAAGATCCTAAAATCCAGAGACACGGCCATAATCTTCCGTTTCGTATACCGTGGCCCACCCTGTATAGGCTTAGAAAATTTATTGCACTAAGGTCTCCTGGAAGACCTGGGCTCTATTATAAAAATCTACCCTCTTTGACAGCATTTATTACTTGATTATGAAAAATTGACAATCTCATCAATGACATTTATTACTGATAACAATACTTCAAATAAATTTAAAAAATAAAAATGAGGGCTCCAAGATTATTTTGTAGAATTTCACCAGAAGAAGACATGGGATGGGAGTACATATCTGTGTTAAAAGATGGCCAAAGTATCCAGGTGAGAAAATTACAAGATCTGGATAAACGCAAATCTTGCAAAACTAGTGCCGGCGCAATATTCAAATCGTATCAAACCGACGGTGTTTTTTACCACCAAAGCCAAGACGAAGTGTATGAAAAAGTTATGTATGGAGTCTTAGAGAGGTAACAACTTCCATATAAGTGGTCTGCTAATTGTTTAATTTCCATCCTCTATACTACTTGCAGCCTTTTTAAAGGAAATCATGACGCCATCATCCTTGCATATGGTCAAAGTAGTTCTGGTAAAAGTGTTACTTTATCTGGTTTACTAAACGCGTATGAGGTAAGCTGTTGGTATAAGTAAGCAAGGATTTCTGCTCCTTGATCCTTGCTAGGTTCAGTTATTGTGGCGAAAGCGTTTAACTCTTTTTATCAAACAAAGAATTGGCTAGAGTAAATTCAGACTCTATTAATAATTATTATTTATTATAGAAATATGAATAGTTTATTTTACACACTACACACTAGTCTAATTATTTATTTACAATTGAAGTTTATCACTATTACGTATTTACAAACAAGAAGTGCATGGTTATAGCTGTTTAGAATTATCTCGATAAACGATCTCATCACCTGGTTCCTAGAGCTATCAGGCTGATGACTCACCAGCCTAGAGCAATATATCACTTGCCTTGAGCAGCATGCGGCGGAAAGAAGGATACACAGCCCAGACAGGGCTCCCTGATGGTGCCTTTGCCTAATCTGAACCTGGCAATACGTACTAAACTAAACACATGTTTCTTTGGAAATTAAGCCTTTCTTCAACGAACACTCCACGGGTTAATGTGATAAATATTTATTTTAATCTGCAGAACAGGGGAATCGTGCCCAGGATTGTTCTGGATTTATTTAAGTACATAGAGACGATTAGCGGAAACATAAAAGTGGTTTTATTGATGTCTTACATAGAAATAACAAAGAAGGGTGCTGTCGATTTGTTAAAACCCATTCCCAGCGATCATCTGGATATTAATTCTTTGTCCAAAATTACTGCTCGTAAAGTATCAAATGTGGATCATACTCTTGAGCAAATTTTCAGAGGTAAAATAACTAACTAAATAACAGCTATTTATATATGTTTAAGGGTGGTCCATGTACTATGTCCAGGTGCAATCAATATGATGGTTGACAATGCTTTCAGCCGCTAGATGGCAATACACTTTATAGGCCGCTACAATATAGGAAATAATTATATCATTTGATAGTCTTATTAATACATCTCATTCAAGCTTTAATTGTTTACCATCGAATTTAAACCCATTTTTCCCCTGGACGTAAGTGATGGACCGTGTGTACACAGGGTGATTGAAATTAACAATTATTATATATACTTTTTTTCTAGCTGAAGGTAGAAAAGAATTTGCTGAAGGAGTCGATTATTTGTCTCACGCTGGGACAAGCATATTAACTTTTCAGGTAATTAAGAGGAATATAGGCGTGACGAATGATGTTAAAACTGTTTCTAAGGTAGATATTTTGTTTTTCTTAGAATAAAGTATTAACTGTGTTTTTTTTTTTCTTAGTTGCATCTAATAGACCTGGCCGGGATAGACAATTATGGCAAATCTTCATGTCGTCACAAGAAACGTTTAGACATCGGTCAGGCCAATCTTTTCAAAAGTCAGCTTGATTATTTTGTAACCGTGTTGAGCTCTGATATCCCCGAACAAGTCAGAGTTAAGCAGAGACTCAATATTTTCATTAAATATCTGGGAAATTCGTTGAATAGACGAAGTGTCATCAGGTAAGAATAAACTTTCTTCTGGATCTAAATCCAAATCTAAACTAAGAAAAGGAATGGGTAATAAGTGTGTTGTAGTGTGTACCAATTTACGTGCATGGCCAGCCACATTGTTTATAAACATACCATATAATAATAATAATAATAATAATACATATTAATAGAGCAGTGAATTTTAAAAATTCATAAATAACTTTAACGGGCTATTTACGCTCTAACCTCTAGTCATCTCGAAGCTGCAGACAACGCTGTTTCGGTCTCTTTATGACCTCATCAGTACAGCACATCGAGAAATAACCAGAGGATGCATGCCAGGTCAGTCCAGGAAGCCAACTCTTATACATTATAAGAGTTGGCTTATAGTCTTATAATTTATAAGAGTTGGCTTCCTGGACTGACCTGGCATGCATCCTCTGGTTATTTCCTCTGGATATATAAATTATAAGACTATAAGCCAACTCTTATAATGTATAAGAGTTGGCTTCCTGGACTGACCTGGCATGCATCCTCTGGTTATTTCTCGATGTGCTGTACTGATGAGGTCATAAAGAGAAGAGACTTATAAATTATAAGAGTTGGCTTCCTGGACTGACCTGGCATGCATCCTCTGATTATTTCTCGATGTGCTGTACTGATGAGGTCATAAAGAGACCGAAACAGTGTTGTCTGCAGCTTCGAGATGACTAGATGGCTCTGTGTGTTTGGTCTGCCTCAGGAAGCCCTAGGTTAGAGCATAAATAGCCCGTTAAAGTTATTCATACCATATTATGTTATCATAAACTGACAAGTGCTTTATAATAACATGGAAAATAATTATTGCAGTTGAACACATATTGTTTCTTTCTAAAGTTAAAAGTCTTATTTTTTTTTTTTAGACTCATTGCTCATATTAAAACTGACTTCGACAGCCTGCTAATAACTCACTCTATTTTACGATTCGGTCAGTTAGTTCTGAGCTTAAAGACGTTCAACAGACCAGTGGCAACGTTAGTAACTGAAAGCCAGTCTCTTCAAGTTGATCATTTAATGGTAAGCAGGTATTTCGATACTAGATAGTAGATATACAAGACTGTGATTTATTTACAGAAAGAAATGGAGAACTATAATAAGGAGAAGATATACAGATGTATATTTATGAATGAAGAGTTATCGAAGAATTTGAACCCTGATCGAATCTACCATCTCAAGCATTTGGTGTACGAGTATTTGCAAAATAAAATAAGCGAGTTGACGGTTTATAACGTGGCCGATGCGAATGTTACATTGACTTACTTGAAGGAATATTATAACGACTTAAAGGAAAAGCAAGAGATTTCGCTTAGAGAACAGTTCGAGAAGGGTTTTATGGAAGGTTTGCTTAGCCGGACGCTTCCCACAAAAACAGAAAATTCAAAGGTAGATTCTTTTTAAATATTCTGTTTGGTATGATAAATCAATGCAAGAAAAATTTTAGTCTTCATTACGCGCTAGCAAGACTAGTCTAAAGAATCAGAGCAGAGAACTAAAAGAAAGTGAATCCATCAGCAGAAAAAAATCTTCCCTTACGAATTCCGGAATGAAATTAAAAGACAATACCTCAACAGTACCAGCCCCATCAATTACATCAAGTGAGCTGTTACAAATAATTTTTCAGCAATATTAATAAAAAAAAATTAAGTGGACACTTCTGCAGGTAAAAAGAGGTCTGGGAAAGGTAAGATTAGACCGAAGCCCTCGTCTGTCTCAGCAGATGCAGGTAGTGGTGGAAGCGGTAACGCCAGTAACCGGGTTCTTTCGAATGAGAAAACGGAGATGAAAAATGATGTGATACTCGATTTACTCTCAATTCCGCAAAGCATACCGGAGTATGAAGAAGCGTATGCCGAATTTTCTGCAACAAAACTACCGGAATGTCAGTCGTTGATTGACGACTACAATTTAAGCGATGCCAGGGCCAAAGAAACATATCTTAAATTCTTGAAGGAAGTTAAAATGTTACAGGACGCCAGAGAGCTCGCCGAAATTAGAGGACATGAATTCTTGCAAGTATGTTTGACCAAAACATGGTTTCTAAAACTTTTATATAATTTCCAGATTAATAAATTACTTATTTATTGTAAGCTCACAAAACGGAATACCTACGTTATTGTGGTGACGCCCCCTACTACACCTAAAATTTTTTGGGTATATTTATGATACACCTGCTATTTTGGAGCTGCCGCTATCCTTCCTATCATTTTGCATTGCATAGGGATCGCTGATTGATAATTTTGACATTGGGATGAACTTTGAAAGGCCCAGAACTGACCTTATATTTTGGCAACTGGTGGGCATATCAGAATGCCGTAGAAGAGATAAGTTGAACCAAAAAAGAAGGTTTTTTTTTTTAAGGAGGCAACATCGGTCTTAACAACTATAGTTTAAGACAAAGTCCCTCCACTCCCAGTAATTATGGGATTCGGGAACTAGCTCATTTTACTCAGACACAAGTTTAACAATTAAATAGTAGAATAGACGACACAGACAACCAGAGCGAGGCCACCGCCGGCTCCAAAAAAAAAACTCACTTGTTTGAAGAAACGACCGTTTGATATTTTTAGGTACAGATGATGAAAAAATATGAAGATATGGAAATCGATTCGATTTCGAGGAGCGACACAGACAAACTCTGCGAGGAAAAAAGAAAAGAAGCTCAAAATTTAGTGATCGAAAAACAAGAATCTGTACTGAAATTACAATGCGAGTTCAGAATGTATCTGAACAGAAAAACGGAAATTAAAAGAGACATTCAGGAGATGTTCAACGAGTTTTGTAGCAATAAATATAAACTACTTGTGCCAAATTTGGACGACGGATGCGCCAAAACGATAGTTGTATGCATACCTTCAATATTAATTTGTGTTTATTTTCGTTTGATTTTTCGAAGAGAAGATAAAAAGCATCGCGATTTTCTTTTTTTTTGCCTTTCAGGGGGATGCTGGAGAGTTGAACGAAAGCTTAATGATACAGGATTTCTTCCAAGACCTGACGCCGCATAGTGAAAACGAGAAATGTAGGAAAGCTTTCTCGGCTTACAAAAAATTCTTATATCTCGAGCTAAAGAAAAAAGAACTTTACAAGAAGCAGAGTATTACTTGGACATCTAATTTAAAAAAAACTCCTTGCTACCAGTAAAAAAATTAATTGTAATTTTGTATATTTATATTTGTTTTATTTATTTATACAAATTGTATAGGTATCTCAGATAATATAAAAATTTTTCAATTGTCATATTCTTATTTATTTATTAATTATACTGTTAGATTTAGATGAACGAGTTGAATAAAATGTAGCACGCTGCAAAAGTGCAAAACTATTCACACTTTTTGGAAAATTACCTTGCCGTTTTAATAAGGCTTTCGTATGACGTCATGGTAACTTTAGCTACTGTGAGAGCTTAAGCTTATATTAGAGTAAATTACGTCTGTGACTTTTAACAGTGGAAAATAATAATGACAAAGAGATACATGTCATGTATGAAATTCGAGGTTAAAGAAACTGCAACCATAGACCTAGAATATAATGGACTGATAGTTGTCAATGCTTTACTGTACTAAGTTTGTTGCCAGTGTAAGAGTAGTTTTTGCCCTTACAAGAAATGTTGGTTGCCTACCTTACAGTGTAAGGTAGGCAACCAACATTTCTTGTAAGGGCAAAAACTACTAAATAATAATATATGAAGAAATAATACGAAATTCAAATTTTTTGTTTTTATTACACATAGGTATTTTATAGGAAGAACATAGTTATTTTTAAAGAATAAGAAAATGAATGCATAAAAATTATAATAACACGACTTTATTATTTGTTTTTATATGGTGTAATTCTAATAGAATAACTATTTATTACAATTACAGAGATAAAATGTTTCACTTACCTATGAAAATATATATCTGTTAATTTTGATACACGATTTACACAATTATAAGCTGCACAAGACTGGACCATTATTAATATTAAATTTTAAATCCACAGAGAAGATATTTAAAGTAAATATTAATATGCTTTTAACCAGTATGGATATTAAAATCAGATCTATTTGTTATACACCTACAATTTCCATACAAGGCCAATAATAAATATTTATTTATTTATACTAATGTCAGATAATAATATTAACATTAATTATTGTTCTATCACTCAAACAACACCAAGAATGCGGAATTTTTGATTATTCTTTGTTTGAATTTGTTTTGTTGAATTGAATTCGTCGCTTTGCCCTTACTTGTATGTATGGTTGCCTAACATTGGTTGGCAACAAATTTTAGTCTCAAAGGTTCGTCCATTATATTCTAGGTCTATGACTGCAACTAGCATGTAACCTCACTTTTAGTTAGGTTGTCAAAGTAGTTGTTGATTTTATTTTCTCTCCCTTCCTGTCGAATAAAAACTTACAGAGATAAGTTTAATTTTAAATGTAATTGTTCAAAAATTATGTGACCGTTTCTATAATTTCCATAAATTTAATCACAATGCAAGATGAAATTATGTGTCAAGAATAACAAGCAGAGAACTGAAATATGATCAGTTTACTTCACTTCAACCAGAGAGTATTATGTAAAGCATGTAATATAGAACAATTAAAAACCACCACAAATGTAATCTTCAAGGTAATTCACACGAAAACATCTCCAATTACTATTACACCATCATCACTTTTTCTTCTTTCCAGAAACACCTCCGACTTACCGTCTTCACAACTTATGTAAATGTAAATCAACACAAATCCTCGACAGCCACGATAAGCTCGAAAGATGCTTCGAAAATACCTCTCCCAGATAAACCCAAGATATTACCTGCATGGAAACCAACCCCTTCAACTGATCGATCCACCTTAATGCAACAGTACCTGAAATTATCAAAAATAAGACTCACCAGTAAGTGAACAAAAAAGTATTCAACAATATTTTACTTACCGTTAACATTAAATTGTAGCTCTAGTGGTTATTACGACGATGGGCGGCTATGCGGTGGCCCCAGCTCCATTCGATTTGGGCACGTTTTTATTCTGCATAGCCGGGACGGGGCTCCTATCAGGAGCCGCGAATGCGGTAAATCAATTCCACGAAGTTCCGTTCGATGCCCAAATGTCTCGAACGAAACATCGAGTTCTGGTCTGTGGGAAGTTAACGTACGCATGAAGAAATTAATAATAATAAAACAGGTCATTTTTATAATTATTGCAGGCCATTACATTCTGTATTATTTGCTACTGGAACCGCTCTGAGTGGACTTAGTTTGTTGTATTATGGAGTCAATGGATTGACAGCGAGTTTAGGATTGACTAATCTAATTTTATACACTGCCATTTATACACCTCTGAAGAGAATGAGCATTTTAAATACATGGGTAGGATCGTTTGGTATGTATTGAGTTCGATTTCTTTTTCCAAATTATTAAACTATACATTTAATTAACTAATTCCAGTTGGAGCGATCCCTCCTTTGATGGGTTGGGCGGCCTGTGCGAACTCTCTGGGTCCCGGTGCTTGGTTAATGGCGGCTCTGTTGTACTCCTGGCAGTTTCCACACTTCAACGCTCTTTCCTGGAACCTGCGCCCGGATTACTCGCGAGCCGGGTATCGAATGATGGCTGTTACAGATCCGGCTTTATGCAGACGGGTCGCTTTGAGACACACAATAGCGATACAAGCGATGTGTGTTGCCGCACCGCTGCTAGATACGACCAATTGGTGGTTTCTGCTTGAAAGTACCCCGATTAACTTGTACTTTATTTATTTAGGTATTTGAATGTTTCTTTGAGTTTGTAAAGAGATGTGTTAATCGATTTTCTATTGTTTTAGCTTATAAGTTTTATAAAGACTCCTCGAGTGGCACTTCGAGGAAGCTTTTTCGGTATTCTTTGATCCATTTGCCACTTCTGATGGTTCTGTTTATTTGCAATAAGAAGGAGTGGTTTGTGTTTGAGGACCGTGAAGAAGTGAAAGAAGATGAAGAAGTGAAGTTAAGTAATGGAAGTGGAACTGTAACTGCTTTATCATAATGTCTGTGAAATATGTTATAGATTAGAGAATTGTAAAATACAAGATTTATTTTGATGTTAGTTTTTTTTAAATATTTCTTCTTTTCTTTCCTATACAGGGTGTTAAGAAAATGACGGATAAACTCTTCAGTACATTGTAGGGGACACTCAGTAAAGTACGGGAAAAACAATTTAAAAAAATCCAGGGCTACATTTTAAAAGATATAAGGAAAATATTTAACAATAAATTTGGCAACGTTTAACACGATAACAGTTGGTATTTGGTAATTTCGTCTAATTTCTAACAATGTAGGTAGTCAAGGTATCAAAACCGTTGTTGCCAAATGCTTTTTTTTTTCAGCATCTTAGAAAAGAAAAAAACTTCTTATTAAATTTTCCAAGCCAGTATATATATATGTATATATTCGTTTGAAATTACAAATTGCAGTCTTACGATTAACATGTTGTTTAGTTTATTAAATTACATATGATTGGTTTCGTCGATCATGGGGAAAAGAACGATCTGTAGGATATTCTGATGCGATGTTGAGTAATACATCTTAAGCAATTTTTTTAATCGATAACGATTAAGGTACCCTTTTTATATCTGTAAAATCGTCTAGTTTTTGCAAATAACGAAAAACAAAGATAGTAAAATGTTAACTTTGGCATTTTTTATCTGACCAAATTGAAGACCAGAATTTTTTTAGTTATTTTTCTCGTACTCTACTGGGTGTCCCCTACAATGTACTGAAGAGTTTATCCGTCATTTTCTTAACACCCTGTATATTTGTTCCAAATAACTACAATTCTACAAAAAAAAAAAAAAATAATTAAACAGTGTGGCGAACCTTAATTTGTGTGATTTGTCCAAGTAAACTCTTGAGATCAATTTTTGGCAGAATAAAATATTAAACTTAATTTTTGAGAAACCTATACTGAGAATTATTAGTTTTTTTTTGCTCCTGGGATTAATAAAGGAGCTAAAATTGACATACCTACACTACTACACTATACAAAAATTCAATTAAAAAACTTTGGCCTAGTTTAAAAAAATTTCTTTTGATTAAACAAAAAAAAAACTATTTTCTCACTAAAATGAAAATGTTTACAAAACTTTTTTGTTAAATCAAAAATAAACGTCTTTCAACTTTTTAATTGTATTGAATTTATATACCTAAGTATAATAAATTAAATAATACAAGAGAGAGAAAGTATTATTAAACCAACTGAATGGTATTTTAAAGGCATCTGAACAAAAAACTAAAAAAGGTCAAGGCGGGGCTTCGAACCCGGGATTTTCACAGGAAAGACCGGCGCTCTTATCGGCTAACCATATCCAAGAGTACATAAAAAATGCCGTCATAAGTATTGATAAAGGGACGTAAAGCTCTCGGCTAATTCCGTATATTTGAAGAGCATAAAGGGTACCTGTATTACCGACACTGACGCAGAAGCAGCATCGAAAACAAAGATGCCATCTGCTGCCTTGAACTGGATACCTAACTACTTTTGTTTCCTGTAATAATTCTTACATTCATAAAACTGCACACAAGCAATAAGACAAGCACACACGGAACTCAGCTTATAAATTCAACATACACTGTGTCTCTTGAATTTCTGGACATAGGGAATTCCCATGTTAAAATAAACTATTGTAAATATTGGCTCCCCTAATTATTTTACAGTAAAACGTCAAATGTAAAACTTCTTAAGGAAAAAAAGCTGCTTCTTATGCTATAATTGGATTTTCATTTGGTTCATCCGTTTTCGAGAAAATCAGGAAAAACTTAACGGTTTTTCGTAGTTTTTAAAGGTTGCTTTGCTTTTGACAGATAATGCTAAAAGTTATTAATTGTCAATAACTGAGTGTTCAAAAGTAGGTAATTCATTCATCATTAAAATTTTAAGTGGCATAAAGTATTCTTTTTAAAGAAAAACTTGTTTATAAAAATGAATTGACTAATTGAAATAACACCATTGAAGAAAAAGTAAAATTTATTGAATGACATTACTCTGGCAATTCACTTATTAGAAATATTAGAGCTTTGTTATTATCTTATTGGCATTATCTGTCAAAAGCAAAGCAACCTTGAAAAACTACGAAAAACCGTTCAGTTTTTCCTGATTTTCTCGAAAACGGATGAACCAAATGAAAATCCAATTATAGCATAAGAAGCAGCTTTTTTTCCTTAAGAAGTTTTACATTTGACGTTTTACTGTAAAATAATTAGGGGAGCCAATATTTACAATAGTTTATTTTAACATGGGAATTCCCTATGTCCAGAAATTCAAGAGACACGGTGTATATTATTATTGTTATAATTCTACGTTTACGGTTTGTTATTAGAATAAAACTATATAGTCAAAAAAGAGGTTTTGTAGATCGACGAGCAAAACATCAGAATGACGTTTCGTTCAATTAAATTTATTTATAACATAACCAATGCTAGTTCTCACTTATCAGTTCAAGCCGCTTTGGCGCTAGTAGCTGCCGTTGCCAATTTTTAGTCGAAGCTGTACGCATTTTTATTATTATCAGTGTTTGTAGCTACTAGCTACTCATTCTTCTTTTTAATTTAAATTATTCATTAGCGTTCAAGTAGGTTGTTTGCATTTAGGCATGTGCGGCGTGCTTTATGCAAGATGCAAAACCTCTGTAATAATTTACTGGTTGCCTATCCTTTCTGATTTGAATTTTTGTTTTAGAATTTGGTAGGTAGGTATAGACCGAACGCGAAATGACCAACCTATACGTCATAAACTAGAATAGTTCTATAATAAATAATTCAATAAATAAATAAATCTATAATGAATCAAATTTCAAATACCTCGTCAATTATACTACAATGAAGGTATAACTATAACGCCAACGTGCTCGCCTTTGGATGCTTCACGACTGTTTATTATAGGCGCCGATTAGCGTTTCTGAGAATCTGTGATGTGCATGTTTTCATTTCGCGTTTGGTCTATACCTATACATCGGTACGAAAATTGTGTACAGTACCTAACTGACATTTCCAAAAAAAGTAATTTCAGAGAAGCGGCAAACAGAAACTTTCGTTGCAAGAAAAATTTTCCGCTTGCCGCTTCTCCGAAATTAATTTTTTAGAACTGTCAGTTACTGTACACAATTTCCATACTTATGCATGTACCTATATACCTATATACAGGGTGAGTCAATAGTGAGAGATCGGAACATTGCTATTCAACCGTACAAGATAAAACAAAATTTCAAACGCCATCCCAAATCGTTTGTTACTCTGCATATTTCAAAAATATTTTCAATTATACAGGGTGGACCATATTTTGCCTACATGTATCAATTTTTTTTTCCAAATAGAACCCCCTATATTTTATGATATATTCTTATTCGACTGTGAAATAGCTTTATGTCAATACATATTGTTTGACATTTAGGTGCGGCATTGACATTTAAAAAAATATTTTCACATGTAATACCACTAGAGGTCAAATTATTTCCTGGTATAATTTGATTTCGAGTGGTATTTGGAAAGAAAATTTCACAACAAAATTAGTTTTGAATAGAAAAATTACAATTTAATTGTTAAATAAAAATATGACATGGCGGCGTAACATAATCACGTGACAACGCCAAACTGACGTTTAAGAACTGCGCGCCGCCATTATTAGCGCTGTCAAACACAAATTTTAGTTTCTAAACTTCACCAGCCGAGTGTGCTTTTTGATAATGATAAGTCGACAATTGCGGTATAATAGTAATTATGATTAGTGTTGATTAGATGCCATTCTTTCCAAAGCGCAAGGATTTGCTCAGCAGATGGATTCTACCAATAAAAAGTGCCATACAATTAATAATTATAAAGATAAAGTGGCCGAACCCCCATGAATTCGCCGTGAGTTAATCCGAAAAATTATGTAAGTACCTACCTATTTCAAATAGAATTACTAAATTAGGTAAATTAGGTTTCTTCAGATCATTTTTTCGATAGTAAATCCATGATTTCATATACGTGGTAATACGCGAAAACATCACTTTAATATTAAATTACAATAGAAACTTTAACAAAACGCATTGGTTGATTAATATTAATAACCGCAACAGTCAACAGTTGACGTTTATAAGGTTCCGGGTTGTCACTTTTAAACGTCAAAAACTTTCCACTATAATACTCTCCAGCTTACCCCAGCAGGAGAAAATTTCCGATATAATACACAAATAACCATGGCAACGGTAAGCAATGCTCGTACCTTATTGGCTGAAAATTGATGGCGTGAAATTTTCACATGTAATACCACTATAGAGGTCAAATTATTTCCGGAAATTTTTTCGAGCTCACGAATATTTTGAAAATTATCGCGAGCCGAAGGCGAGGGATAATTTTCTTAAAATATTCGTAAGCGAGAACAAAATTTCCTGGTATAATTTGATTTCGAGTGGTATTTGGAAAGAAAATTTCACAACAAAATTAGTTTTGAATAGAAAAATTACAATTTTATTGTGAAATAAAAATATGACATGGAGGCGTAACATAATCACGTGACAACGCCAAACTGACGTTTAATAACTGCGCCGCCATTATTAGCGCTGTCAAACACAAATTTTAGTTTCTAAACTTCACCAGCCGAATGTGTTTTTTGATAATGATAAGTCGACAATTGCGGTATAATAGTAATTATGATTAGTATTGATTAGATGCCATTCTTTCCAAAGCGCAAGGATTTGCCCAGCAGATGGATTCTACCAACAAAAAGTGCCATATAATTAATTATAAAGATAAACTGGTCGAACCCCCATGAATTCGCTGTGTGTTAAACCGAATAATTATGTAAGTACCTACCTATTTCAAATAGAATTACTAAATTAGGTAAATTAGGTTTCTTCAGATCATTTTTTCGATAGTGAATCCGTGATTTCATACGTGGTAATACGCGAAAACATCACTTTAATATTAAATTATAATAGAAACTTTAACGAAACGCATTGGTTGATTAATATTAACAACAGCAACAGTCAACAGTTGACGTTTATAAAGTTCCTAGTTGTCACTTTTAAACGTCAAAAAATTTCCACTATAATACTCTCCAGCTTACCCCTGGAGGAGAAAATTTCCGATATAATTCACAAATAACCACGGCAACGGTAAGCAATGCTCGTACTTTATTGGCTGAAAATTGATGGCGTGAAATTTTCAAAAAAATTCATCGCATGCATGTATTTACTGAAAAGAAGCCTCAGAACTCAGTTTTGGAGTTTTAAGGTTGAAATTTGGTATCCACATGGAGAAAGGCCAGGTCTATCATCGCGATATAATGAGACTGCATGAGATCTGCTATACAGGTGAGTCACAAATAACTGTCAAATTTCGCTTATTTCGAAAGGTCATAACTTCACTTTTTCAAATGGCACACTCGGTATTTTTTTCCACAATTAGATCCACCTCTAATCTGACTACATTTTTTATTGGGTATGTCGTATACCTAAAATGCACACTTTTAGAGATATTACACATTTTCCGTTGATCTGACTGCAGAAGATGCAAATGTCATATAAAATAGGGGCTATGAAGAAAAATGTGACATTTCTAGTGACATTTATCATTGCAGCCTAATAGTAGCTCAAAGCTTGAGCGAAAAAAAAATAAAATCCAAGATAATATGACAATAATTTTAAATTAAAATACATAATATCAAAATCAACTGAATGTATGGGGTGGTATTATTGTCGGAGATTAGGTTCTTGGACCATATTTCTTTAATGAATGTTAACGCAGAGTGCTATATTTACAGTTTTTGCGAAATGAATTTCAAGAGCTTATAGAGAACTTGCCAATTATTGCAGTTGTCCATAGGATGTGGTTTGAGCACGATGGAGCTCCACCCCACTACAGTCGTATTGTCAGGACATATTTAAATGCCGAATTTCCAGACAGATGGATAGGAAGGAGAGGTCCTGTGAATTGGCTGGCAAGATCCCCTGATCTCAGAAAACTCGAATTTTTTCTATGGGACTTCGTAAAGGAATTAAAGTGTACAAAAAAGTTCCAACAACAATCGAGGATATGAAGGAGCGAATACGCAATGCTTTTCTTACAACAAATCAACGAATGTTGAGTAAAGTTCGTTGGTTAAAAGATTGGAAATCATTTAAGCGAGTTAGGTTTGGTAAAAGTAGTATAATTATGTACCCACTGACCATGTGGTAAACATACTTAATCCAGAGATTTGTTGTAGTAATAATTGTTTGTGTCTCTCTTTCATTTTGACTATACCTATGAATGTAATACACACATGCATACATATTTTGAACCTTGAACTGTTTCAATGTACCTACCTGTGTATTTGACAACTTCGTTGCATTTTATTTTTTAAATCATATTGTATTCTACTTTATTCTTGTTTTCCTCTAAATGGATTTATTCTTTTGGGTAAATGAATAAATTTTTTGATTTGATTTGATATTATTTTAATTTAAAATTATTGTCATATCTTGTATTTTATTTTTTATTTTATATCGCTCGAGCTTTGAGTTGCTATTAGGCTGCAATGATAAATGTCACTAGAAATGTCACATTTTGCTTCATAGCCCCTGTTTTATATGACATTTGCATCTTCTGCGGTCAGACCAACGGAAAATGTGTAATATCTCTCAAACTGTGCATTTTAGGTATACGACATACCAAATGAAAAATGTAGTCAGATCAGAGGTGGATCTAATTGTGGAAAAAAATACCGAGTGTGCCATTTGAAAAAGTGAAGTTATGACCTTCTGAAGTAAGCTAAATTTGACAGTCATTTGTGACTAACCTGTATAGTATATCTCAATCTTATTATATCGCGATGATAGACCTGGCCTTTCTCCATGTGGATACCAAATTTCAACCTTAAAACTCCAAAACTAAGTTTTGAGGCTTCTTTTCAGTAAATACATGCATGCGATCAATTTTTTTGAAAATATTTTTTTAAATGTCAACGTCGCACCTAAATGTCAAACAATATGTATTGACATAAAGTTATTTTACAGTCGAATAAGAATATATCATAAAATATAGGGGGTTCCATTTGAAAAAAAAATTTCATACATGTAGGCAAAATATGGTCCACCCTGTATAATTGAAAATATTTTTGAAATATGCAGAGTAACAAACGATTTGGGATGGCGTTTGAAATTTTGTTTTATCTTGTACGGTTGAATAGCAATGTTCCGATCTCTCACTATTGACTCACCCTGTATATACCTATGTACCTATATACTCACACCGGAACTCGAAACGAATGAAACGCCATCTGGAACGTTTTAATATATGTAGGTAGGTACTTAATCTTAACTTTAAAAAACTTATTCTCTCTTTATAGGTACCGGGTATCCCAGATAATAGTAACTACATGGGGATTTCGGAAACGGCAAGAGATACCTACAGGGTCGGTTAAATTAGAGAAAAGTTGCACAATTTGATGCTTAATAAAACGTTCACTGGGGTACGAGTCATATATGTCTCGTGTCGCGCTGTACCTCGGTGCGGAGTATAGGTATAATATATCATGCAAACGTTGTTATGGGCGGATGCGATAATTTCGTAAATTTTTGTCTGTTTTGATCAGGACAAGCATAGCAATCCATTTTCCTAAACGTACTCCAAGTAAGATATGCTATAAAGCTTCATATTATGCTATAAATTTTTTTTTGAATATTTTCAGTCGTTGTTGAAATATCCTGAAAAACCTGAAAAATCAAAATTTCTTATTTTACCTATATCTTTTTCATTATTGGAAATTAATAAATTGTTTTTTGTAGGCTTTACCTACATAAGTCGTCAAAAGCTATCCGTTTGACATTACAAAAATTTTCAAAGCCGACTTAGATCCCATGCAGAGTTTTCATAGACAACTTTTGTTTTTCTTATGGCCGCCATATATTGATTTTTTATGTCATTCCATATAAAAAAAATTAATGGAAACCAAAAATTAATAACTTCTAAAAAAAAAATCATAAAATTTTTATTCTTCTAAAAAAATTCGGTGAAATATGAAAATATGAAGTCATACTGCTTGCCTTATAGTTTTTTTTTAATTCTCTATGATATTCGGCCTAAAAAATTGTCTTTTTTTTAAGGAAAAAGAAGAATAAAAATTTTTTAAATTTATTTTTTGAAGTTTACCTATTAGTTTTTGGTTTCCATTATTTTTTTTTATATGGAATGACATAAAAAATCAATATATGGCGGCCATAAGAAAAACAAAAGTTGTCTATGAAAACTGGGATCTAGTCGGCTTTGAAAATTTTTGTAATGTCAAAAGGATAGCCTTTGACGACTTATGTAAGCCTACAAAAAATAATTAATTAATTTTCAATAATAAAAAAGATATGGGTAAAATAAGAAATTTTGATTTTTCAGTTTTTTCAGGATATTTCAGCAACGGCTGATGAAGTTGTCCTAAATTTTGTTTCAGATTCTTGATAAGCATCAAATTGTGCAACTTTTCGCTAATTTAACCCTGTATCTCTTACCGTTTCCAATATACCCATGTACTGCATTTTAAACTGGACACCCGGCATAGAGAGAGATGTAAACAAATTAAACAATGCTTATGATTTTAAAGGATATAAGGTATCGTATAGGTAGGTATAGGTATATCTGTTGAGTAAGTATTATTACTTATAACTACTATAATAGGTACTTATCTACCTAACAAGAGAAGAATTTACTTATTCAAGTTTTGTTTATTTATAAGCTAAGTTCAGTTAAGCGTAATCAGCGAATCAGCGAAAACTAGCTATACCCATTGAAATGCGTTCAAATCCCATGGCCGCGTGGAACGACCGGAACGTGAACATAAAAGTGAATCGTAATAAGAACAGGAATCGTTCATATCTAGCGGGCATAAATTATCGCTACGACTGATTCTTTATTGCAGTTGTTTGTGGTTCGTGTTAGACGCGGTCCCCGGAATCTCCTCAGCCGAAAAGCGGCCCTGAAAGCCAAGAATGGACGCCGAAAGGTCGGCTAATCCCTCCGGGTGCACGCTCCGTCAACTTCGTTCAAATCATGACCACCCCTGATGATGACAATGGCTGGGCTGGGCTGGGATGCACGGACCCCGTCTTATGGCCAGATAGATTGCTCGTGAAATTTTATTCCCCGGCGATGAAACTCGATGTGGAAGATTGAGAGATCAGGAAATAATTGACTGACTGACAGCAACGTATTTAAGGGAGATTAGTGAATTTTGGAGCAGTCTATATACCTATGTAAGGTATAAAGTCTAGTTTGTCGTTATTATTGCGGTATCCACAAAATTTCTCAAAATTTTCCACATAGAGATGAAGGTATAAACATATTAATATGCGACTGATGCGCTATTAGGTCATGCAGTAGGTTCCTAATCTGCATGTTTATCTGATGCGTGTTGCTAAAATAGATAAGTACCTACGTCAAGTAAAATTTATAATTATTTCAATTAATTTAATTTGCTGTCATCGCGTATAGGTAGGTATAATAAGACCAACACCAGGCAGGTATGTCCTAAAAGTTTGATAATGTCCAAATGTCTGGGCGGTGAGGGTTATTAAAAAAAACTTTGGGACAAAAGCTGCTTGGTTGACAAATTCCAACCCTTCTATAGATTTCGGACAACCATGGCCAACTTTGTTATTTCTTATGGCCGCCATATTGGATTTTAAAACTATTAAATAAACCAAAAATTTCCCATGCAGTTTAGCGATACCACACAAGACAAAAAACATCTTTTCCACTTATAAATATAAAACCACGTAGGTATATGAACATTCGATTGAAGGAGGTTATCGTAATTCGCAAATCCATGCACCTCTTTAAGCCTTGTCACATGAGGAGGATTAAAGATGTTTAGAAAAGAGCATGCAGAAAATTTTTTATAAGGTATATAAGTACTATATAACTTCTGAAAAGAAGGTACCATTTGACGGGCCATGGCTTTATATACCTATAGGTATACCTCTTCTTCTTTTATAGGTATTAAAGTCTTTACAACCTCTATATACTCGTATCTACACAATCTTCATCCATCATCAATACGTTAACAATTTAAGTAGGATACCTATTATAGGTATAGAAAATAAAACCATTCTTGTCAATGTATCTATACCTAGGTATAAGTAGGTATACGTTATAATTTGATGTTTTCATTTTTCATTAGAACTTACAAGGTGAATCATAATGTACCGATTAAATTCATTTTCTGCTCACGCGCAGTTAATATTTTTTGTAGAATTTAAAAAAATCCGAAACAGGTAAATTTTTAAATCGAATTTAGGTATGTTCTATTAATATAACATTTTTTTATACAGGGTGTTTTCTTGGCTAAATAATGGCTACATTGCCTATTTTTTAAAACAGGACACCTGTATATTATTTCATTTCACCATATATATTCATCACGTGTATATTATTCATTTTCAGATTGTCTGATGCATGAGAAAATCCAGTAAGAATGTTTTTTTTTACAGTTGCAGTTTAAATCGAGTACCTTTATATGAGTTATAAACAAATGAAAATCGCAATTTTTCATTTTGAAAGCAGTGCATGAATATACATCTGAAACAGCCCCAAAACAGCTTACATAATGTCATCACTATTTTAACTTTTTAAGCAGGTACCTATACTATCCTATAATACGATATGGATGAAATTTTTATACAGCGCGGATGAATAATCTGATAATTTTCATCACCCTGTATAAAAATTTTAAGTACTCTGTGAGATGACACTTTTGTCAACAACTATTGAAAAGTTAAGATAGGGGCATGTAAACCGTTTTCCGATATTTGCGGAGCCTTTTCCGATGTACCTACACTGTTTCAAAAGGAAAAATTGCGATTTTAATTTGCTTATAACTCATATAGCCTTCTCGATTTAAACTGAAACTGCATGTAAAGACCATTCTCACTGGAATTTCTCAGGAAAAAATGAATTATGCCCCAATTAAAAAAAATAGATTATGTGGTCATATAGGTATACTGAACCAAGCAGGAACACCCTGATGTATAAAAAAATGTTACGTCAATAGAACATAAATTTAATTTACCTAAAAATTGACCGATTTCGAATTTTTTTTAACTCTACAAAATATTAACCGAAAAGATGAGTTTATACGTTATTGTTACATATGACTCACCCTGTATATACTACTGAATTCCATTTATGTTATCGCATAACACTGTGTTATGAAGTCCTGAATTGAAGGTAATGATAATAATGAAATATACAGGGTGGGCCATCGAAAAGGTAACAAAGCCTAATAATTTGGAAAGTGAAGATGTATGCGAAAAACGCCGAAACAGGTCGATTTTGTTATCGGGGGTGGGGAACATATTTTTGTGACAAATTTAACTACCCAAGTTCACCCCCTTGGCTGGGGTAGCTACCCCTTTGCTTATCATCATAGGGAACAGATATCGAGTGATACATCATTTGAAAGCTATTTGAATTCTCTTTACAACGATATCCAACATTTTGGGTTTCGCTTATATACAGGGTGACCTACATACAAATGATTAAGGCTAGTTATGTTTTCGTTGGGCCACCTTGTATGTAAGCGAAGCCCAAAATGTTCGATATCGTTGTAAAGAGAATTCAAGTTATCTTTCAAATGATGTATCACTCGATGTCTGTTCCCTCTATGATGATAAGCAAAGGGGTAGCTAGTAGCTACCCCAGCCAAGGGGGTGAACTTGGGTAGTTAAATTTGTCACGCAAATATGTCCCCCTCGATAACAAAATCTACCTGTTTCGGCGTTTTTGACATACGTCTTTCCAAATTATTAGGCTTGTTACCTTTTCGATAGCTCACCCTGTATAGCAATGAAAGCAATTATTATTATTTTAAAATTTAAGCTGGATTGCAGTGATTTCGCAGACTGAATCAGGAAATTGCAGAAGAAAGCCCCAAGATGAGTGGATAAATGATGCCTGATTAAAGAGAAACCTTGCAGAGGAAATTTGAGGCAAGGCCGTTCTGCAGTCTGCTTGTTGCTCTATATCTGATGAGTATCTTTGTTATTAATTGAAGCCAGTCAAGGCGATTACATTCTATTACTTAACTCTTAATTTATTAGACAGATGATTGAGAGTATACATATTAAATATGTATGATTATTATGTATACCTACCTCTATCTTATAAAAATAATAATAATGCTATACAATTTAAGTATGTATACAGAGTGATTAGTAGCTCGCGCACTCCGATTACAGGGCGATATAGAGCCCATTAAAATTAAGGATATTCTGCGAAAAAATTGAATCTAACGGTTGGTTTTCAAGTTACAGAGTTTCCCTCATCCGAGTTTGAAGGTAATTTTTTCAATAACCGTGATGAAAATTAATGAAAAATTCAGGTTATACTGTAATGTCTGGAACGGATACCATTATATACCTACATATAATTCATCAATTTTTTTTTTTTCACAAAACCTCTTTACCAGAGGAATTGAGAATGTTGGGAAATTGATACCATATATACCTATACCTAAATCTGAACGAAATTTGAAGTTTGGCAACCGCCTAAACTCAACTGAGAATATAAAATATTCAAATGCCTTCGTTGCTATATGCAAATAATAATAAAAAAATAATAAAAAATAATAATAATAATTTAATTAATACTTTAATATCGAACCTAAAACCCAAAACAAAGAAGAACATTTAACAACTAATAAAAATACCATCTAACCCGAACTTATTCACATGCGTTCAGTGCAGTGTTGCCACCTTTTTTTCTACAAAAATGGTCATATCTTTGGAAGAAAAGAACTTACAACACTGCAGTAAGAAAATTTACCGCACTCTTAAAAAGTGAAGTTTATCGCAGCATGCTCCGAGTGCGCGAGTTACTGATCACCCTGTATACCTATAGTTTTTTTAAATTAATTTAATGTTAGTTGACCTCTTATTGTAACTCCGCCATTTGGTGCTTACCTTTGCCTTGCTCGATATTTTCACGGAACCCAAAGAATATTACGCACAAAATTGGATTCAATTATCTCTACTTTATCGAAAAATAATCAGAATATTTTTTTGATAGGTATACTCATTACTCAATAAAAACGCTGAGCTCTCTGATCA
Source organism: Malachius bipustulatus (assembly GCA_910589415.1). Lineage (NCBI taxonomy): Eukaryota > Metazoa > Arthropoda > Insecta > Coleoptera > Melyridae > Malachius > Malachius bipustulatus. Next base: position 40,230,600 of record OU342635.1, read on the forward strand.
TCAGCTTCAATATGGCTTGGCAATGCCTAGGAAAACTTAACGAATTAGGCAAGAAAAATAAAATTCACCTCAAGTGTATACCGGACCATTCCGGAATCGAGGGAAACGAACGTGCCCACTCATTGGCAAGAAAAGGAGCATCGACACCCTTCATAGGACCAGAACCATTCTGTGGCTTCGAAGACACTTTCTTCAAAGCAGAACTCCAAAAGGAAGAAGAAAAACTGAGAGAAACCCATTGGAGGAACCTCTCAGGGTTGAGACAAGCCAAAGAACTTCTGGGGAATTTCAACCGAGAAAGGTCGAAGATACTCTTCAACCTCAACAAGGAACGTCTCAGAACACTGACGGGATTCCTTACGGGACATTGTAAGCTCAAGGAACACCTGAGGAAGTTAGGCATAGAAGAGAATGGCGTCTGCAGATTCTGCGGGAAAGGAGACGAGACACCACGTCTCCTACTGCTCAACTGCGATGCGTTAGAACTCAAAAGAAGTAATGTTCTGGGCCACCACCAGCTAGAGGCAGGGAATTTACCCGACCTTGATCCCCTCAAAATCCTGAAGTTTCTCAAGGAAACGGACTTGGAGAGGGTGCTCCACTAAAGGGATTCCACACCAGGCGAAGCACAGTAGAGGGGATACAATAGATCTTTTAGGTCGCAATAACTAGATCACCCTCAATATACAAATACAAATACAAATACTCATTACTCATTATTAAAAATCGGTATACCTACCTACCTACGACATATATGAAAAACCCTGTATAATTTACATAAAGCGATCTAATTATTATTACATCAGTCTTTTTCTTTTGGTTTTCGTCTTTTGTCAATTGCTTTTCCTTATTTGTCAAATGCTTTTCCCATTTATTAAACGTCAGTGCGTGATTTTTCAATTGAAACTCCTGTTTTGTCAAATGAGATTCCTTTTATATCAAATGCTCCAATGTTTATTATAATGTCACTATACGTAAATAGGAAATGCAATTGACACAAAGTGAAACTGATTTGACATAAAAGGAAATTGATTGATAAATCAATGACTATAATCATTATTAATAGATAGAAAAATAAGAAACTCATTTGACAAATAAGGAAAAGCAATTGACAAAAGAGGAAAACCAAAAGCAAAAGACTGTATTAATTAATTACAGTTTAATATAGTTTCTTTTTAAAATATTTTATTTATTTAATCAACTTGTAAGGTTAGGTATAATGATCTCTAGAGGTGCTCATCTCATATGGAGTCTTCATCTTAAACATTCTGGTTTAACCGCTTCTGGAATTGTCTATCCGTCCTCCAACAATGCAATCTTAAGATCGGTCCAGGTAAATAGTGATTGTAGTGGTGTTTACCAGAATCCTACAATAATAAAAATAACTAATTTGTCGTGTTGATTTAACGTCACCCCTTGGAATGATGTTCTACAAATCTCTGATGTAGCATGTATAGCGGAGAACGCAGGCCCGGACTGGATTCTTCTATGGCTATGAGCTATGACGTCCCTGAAAATTATCTATTTAGAGTAGGTAGGTAGGTACTATTTTCTCACCGATTTGTATTTTCATGACGAAAATATACCGTGCGAATAGTGAATTTTTATATACCTATACGTATAGAAGGGTGTCCCAAATTTTCTTTATCAATAAGAGATATCTGGCGCATTATATTTCAAAACAGAAACAAATGTAATTGGGAAATTTGAAATTTACCTATTAAAGGCTATATATTATATTAAAAGCTATATAAAGGCTTAGCGGCTGCACCCTTAATACAACATTCGCTTTTCAACCCCCGCAAGTATAATCATCCCATCTTTATTTCAAATTAAACCCCTAATTTTTTTGCTTGGCAGGATAACCAAGACTTCTGATAACTGGACAAAAACAAGTAGGGGATGATTACTTGATGATGAGGGTTGAAAGGAGTAATGTTATATTAAGAGTATGAGAGTGCAGTCTTAAAGGTATATAATATACCTATATTTGAAATTTCCCAAATTTCATTTGTTTCTGTTTTGAAATAACGCGGATATTCTGCGATAAAGAAAATATGGGACAACTTGTATACAGGGTGTCCCATAACATGTGGGCAATCTCCCGGATTTGGGTATATTTCGTAAAAATAAATGAAAAAATAGCTATAAAATTAATTCCTCAGAGACACCCCTACAAAGATATTAGCTGTTGAAGTTGAGGGTTGAAAATCAATTTTTTGCAATAACTTTTTTATTTCTTGACCGATTTTGATAATTTTTGGTGTTATTTTGTATTATTTTGGACTGTTTAGAATAGTGTTTCATAATCTTTGGTAGCACATACATAGACCTCGGGATGGCATAACCCCCTCATTCACTTGAAAGAAAACAATTAAAATAATAATTTTACAATTTTTTAAGGTTAATTTTCCTTTTCTTTGATATTTTTTACATAAAAAATGTATCCTATTTTATTTCGATAGAGCGAACCGTTATCGAGATAAACGTCCTTCTAATAGGTGATGCGTCGCAGGAACTTTTCAAATTTCAAGTAAATTTTAACAAGATGGCTGACCTATGACAGTAAATTGAGCAGGAAACAAAACAATAACTTAATTAAATACACGTCAGTGTCAAAAGATTTCATTTCATGCAGATTCAATTCTAACTGATTTTCTGCGTATTCAGCGTTTTTGTAACTCATTTTAAAATCAGTTAGAATCTGCATGAAATGAAATCTTTGACACTGACGTGTATTTAATTAAGTTATTGTTTTGTTTCCTGCTCAATTTACTGTCATAGGTCAGCCATCTTGTTAAAATTTACTTGAAATTTGAAAAGTTCCTGCGACGCATCACCTATTAGAAGGACGTTTATCTCGATAACGGTTCGCTCTATCGAAATAAAATAGGATACATTTTTTATGTAAAAAATATCAAAGAAAAGGAAAATTAACCTTAAAAAATTGTAAAATTATTATTTTAATTGTTTTCTTTCAAGTGAATGAGGGGGTTATGCCATCCCGAGGTCTATGTATGTGCTACCAAAGATTATGAAACACTATTCTAAACAGTCCAAAATAATACAAAATAACACCAAAAATTATCAAAATCGGTCAAGAAATAAAAAAGTTATTGCAAAAAATTGATTTTCAACCCTCAACTTCAACAGCTAATATCTTTGTAGGGGTGTCTCTGAGGAATTAATTTTATAGTTATTTTTTCATTTATTTTTACGAAATATACCCAAATCCGGGAGATTGCCCACATGTTATGAAACACCCGTATAAATAGGCTAATTTCTCTAGAATTTAGAGATTCTAATATCATAGGTAGGTATAGTAGGTACCTATTATGTTATAAGCAGTGGCGGCTTTTATGATGAAGTGCAGGGAGGTGCCGCTTTCACGTATTTCTGAGTGATTATTTTATTATTTTTAACAATCTACCAGTCATCAGGTTTCACAAGGTCTGGTCAGATCGAATTTTTTTTGCTAGGTCCGATGGTTTGACCATATCCATCAAATTTGTTTTTTGCAAGGTTCAGTTTCAGTTTGACATGCGCAAGATCCGGTTTGGCAAATCTCAAACTTTTTAGGTCCTTGCAAAAATCGACTTTTGTCGGATCAGATGACCTTGCAAAAATGCAAAAATAAACAAAACAAAAATTGGAGCTGACCGGACATTGGCTTTCCGGACCTCCAAAAAAAACCTATACCTATACATTTAGGAAATGTTAAAAAAGTTAATACATAATTGCACTGTTACGAAAATTAAATGAAATAACACTTTGCAAAAGTCTTTAAAAATGTTAACCGTAACTGCAAAAGGAAACAGAAGTTCAATAATAGGTATGCATATTTGTGACCCAGAATTTCTAACTTTGATGACCTCGAGTGGCACCGTGAAGAGGTTTAGAGCATTATTGTATTAAGATTTTTTACTCAAAATAGTCCAAGGAAGATCGCCACGTGTAGCTCTTACACTCATACCTGGACACCCTGTATAAATTCACGATCTTATTGGTAAAAGTCTTCGCATGCGTATGAGTATAGCATATAGGAAAAGGGACAGAGACATGCAGGGCTAAATCAAAACCTTTGATAAAATAACTTGAAATTTTTAATTCAAAATTTGATATCGATTTTCGCTTGTAAAGATTTGTTTAATGTCAGTGTCACAATAGTCTCACCGGAAGAAAAAATTATCTGATCAGAAATATCTCGGAATACGATCCTGTTATTTGTGTAGCTCGCGTTGGTCATATATAGGTAGTAGGTACCTATATGAAGGCGCAGCAGCTGCTCTGTCTTGGAGTGTTTGCTGAAGCCCTGAAATAGAAGGCAAACGATGCGGATGATGGGGCTCCAATTAGAATCAAGTTGCCGTGAAAATTCACCCTGATGTTGTCATTAGCTAAATATGTTGTGTTACTTCTTGACAAATTCACCAACGACCGCTCTTGTTGGGTCGCCGGTATCAAGTTACTCCCGGCACCGCGGCCACCGGGCGTCGTCATACTTATTTTATTATGGAGCGTATTTGCACTTTATATTTTATTTGCTCTGTGATAATGCGCACGAGGATGAACATATGTATGAGGGGTTGTAAATATTTTAGTTTAGCTCGTCAAAATTGAAATCATAAATGTACAAACTTTTAGACTTCTACTCCTAACACTTCTCGCAAATAAAAATAATGCCCTAAGGTTCTCGCGCCTCAGCCTGTATGTGCTACGTGAATCCTTCATGTCCAGGAAATAAGTGGGTAAATCTGGAAAGTGGTGGAACAACATGCACTGATTTAAAAATTCCTTTTGAAAAAGAAAAATTTCCTTTTTCCTGTTTTCCTTAAACCTTCAGAAACATTCATAACCCCTGCATTACCTCGAAAAAAATGACGGTAATTTCCCCCTCCAAAAGCACCCACATAGTCGAAAACAGTATGATAAAAAAATATGAAAATTAAAAATTTCACCTCGGAAATTGTCTCGCGGTGGTTTTTGTGGTCGTTGGTATGAATCCGAGGTCCAATTGAAAAAAATTTAACACCCAATGCGATCTGTGATACACTTTTTCCGTTTTCGTTAACTGATTGATTTTTTTTATAACACTTTGGGGTGGTTTTGAGGGGTTACTGGAACCACCCTCACTTGCTTTTGGACCTCGGATTCGTAATTAGCCGCCCAGAAAACCACCAAGAGACGATTTCCGAGGTGATTTTTTTATCCCTTTAGGGAGGAAATTACCTTAATTTTCTAATTTTTCTATATGCAATGCATCAGGGGTCGGTGCGTGATTTTCCTGTGATTTTCCGGCTTATTATTTACCGAACTATACAGGGTGTCCCATGACATGACTGCCATAGCTTAAGGGTAGGTGTAGTTTTTCAAGGCGATTCAGGATCTGGTTTTGAAATTTTCCTTCGTTTCCCTTCGTTTCGATTATACAGGGTGATTTGTGCAATTTGCCGAAATCTTTGATGAGCGATATCTTTTGAAAAAAACCACATTTGATTTTTCTTAAATTATTAACAACACATGAATCGAAATCCCGAATAAAAAACTAAAAAACTGAATTTTCTTCTCGATTCAAATTAATGATGCCATTTTTTACCACAATTGTAGCATTTTTCACGTAGTTCTAGAAAATGGCACCAAACTTTGAATAAAATGCATACAGGGTGAACTTTTCGACAAAACCGAAAGATATCAAAAAAATAAGTACGGCCCTGCAGTTTTCGAGTCGGCGAAAATGCGAGGTATTAAGTGTCATTAGGAGAGCATGTCTACCAAATTTCGTTAAATTCGATCAATTCAATTGGTTCAAAAGATATCGCTCATCAAAGATTTCGGCAAATTGCACAAATCACCCTGTATAATCGAAACGAAGGGCATCAAGAAAATTTCAAAACCAGATCCTGAATCGCGTCTTGAAAAATTACACCTACCCTTAAGCTATGGCAGTCATGTCGTGGGACACCCTGTATGTATAGGTATATTGTTTGGCGGAGATAACTTTGGTATACAAAAACTAAATTTAAAAGCATAAATTTTACTACTTTTTGACATAAAGCTAATGTGTCAAATGTCAAAGCTGACGATGCAGACGTTAATTACTACAAACTATAAACGTCCTCACTGACACATAGGTAGTATACCTACCTATTAGACTGAGAAAACAAACATAATTTTTTAGTTAAAATTTAAAGTTGACAGCAGGGACTGCAACGTTATTAGTTTGACACATCAAATGTCAAAAGGTTGTAAAATTAGTGCTATCAAATTTAGTTTTTGTATCTCATTCAACATTCAACTCAGATTCAAAAGGGCGGGGAGTGCGTTCTCAAGGGAACGTCCTCTCTCATGACGTCTTGAATGAAAACAATTTCAAAGAGTGCATGTGAAGTTATCGGCCCCAGCTAATCGAGGGCCGATCTCAAACGAGTTGATAATATGGTCTCATGCGCCCGTGGTATACATGCACACAGTGCTTTTTAGCGAGCGTCGATTTGAAAAGAAGCGACGGGTTATGATAAAATAATTCTGATGTGTAAAAAATATTCTTATGACGTCATTACATAGTTTTCGGACCAAAAATCATCATGCACTATTTTCAACTCCCTATATACCTAGTTGCATCTTGCATAATTATGGTAGATACATCGTTACAAAAAGGTCTTTAATTGTGACGAGAAAATTTCCGATCTACAGGATGTTGAAATAAAAAAAAAGTTTTTTCTTTATACCTTCTTCAGTTTTCGAGTTATTTAGCTCAAATTTGGAGTGCAGGTTATTACGCTGTAAGCCTTACATCATTGGCCACGACAAATGGTTGTGAGAATCTACAGACGAATTTTTTTCCCTGAATTTCTCCAGTTTCGCCCCCATCGTTCACTTCCTGAACTTTTTTGTGATGCGCCGCTGGTAGATTATAAAATACAATATGAATTTTTTGTTTTATTTAGAAGAAACTTTGTGGTTAAACAACCGTTATCAAGAAAAAAAGAAACGAGTTCCTCTAATTCGTTGGATGAAATTCAAATAATAAAACCTTCTCTGCCTTTTTTTTTAGATAATTTGTCATTTCCATTAATTTTGACAGTTTATAGTCTGGGCCTGTCAAAAATTAAAGCTGTCATGACCCTGCATGTGTATATTAATGCCCGTATTCACAAACGATAATTTCCTAAATAATTACGTAATTATTTAAATGAGTGAGATGGAGATATGCAGTTTTTTTTTGCAATAGAATGAGATGGGGATAATTGATTACGTAATTATTTAGGAAATTATCGTTTGTGAATACGGGCGTATGTGTGTGACTAAAGTTTGAATAACCCCACGGAGCTTATAGAAAAGAAAATTAAAAGAAAAAATCTTCAAATTTCAACACCCCAATCGTAAATTGGTAAGCGTTTGCGGACCTAATGTTTATATGAAGTTTTAGGCATAAAATAAGCCAACGAATTTTTCATACGAAAACCTTTTCGTATGAACTAGGTATTTGGGAACACCCTGTAGGTATATTATATCCTAATTCTAATATAATTTAGCGGAAAATGTTCCCCTCAAAAAGACCTTTGCAACGATGCATTGGAGAGGGGGGTTGCTATTCAAAAAATCATGATGATGACGTCATTGGCCGGAAAACCAATAATAATTATACTTCGATGTCGACAAAGTCGACCTGTACGTCAAAGCGATTTTCATTATAGAAAGGTCATATCATGGAATTATTAATTTTGTGCGTTATTTTAACATAATCCGGTATAAGAGAGGCGTTCGCGACACTAATATGTATATGAGTTTAGAGTAATTACGGCCTATTATTTGGAAGAGAACAATAAAAGAGCGCAATCATTTAGCTAGTGAGTGAGAGTCTTACTAGAGAGATCAATATAGTTCTGACTTGTGGACCAGAGAAGAGCTACACCAGTTATGTTTAGTGTAAATAGTAAGAGAAATAGGCATTGATTGTTGAAGTGACAAGTGAAGTGAATTGAGACAGAAGAAGAAGAATATATTGTTAAGATATTAAGTTGTTAATTTATTTGTTTTATTAATTTATGTTAATTTGATATTAATTATTATTAATTTATTACTAAGAATTAATTATGAGTACCTATACCTATAATTTTTTTTTAATCATTCGTCATTCTTCTAAGGTATTTGTTTTATGAACATTTGACAGAAGGACTCGAGAAGTGTCTTGATTACATGCACACTTCTTGAATCTTCATAATGACGTTATCTGAATTGAATTATACTTATACAATACCTGCTTTAAAATAAGTGTAATTCTGCCAAGTAAGTTTGCTGTTTTTTTTCGTCATTTTGACATATTTTTTGAAAAATTTTGAGAAAATCGGTTTTTCTCGGAACTTTAAGAAAATTTCCCAAAACGAATAACACTCGATGCGCCTTTTGCAAACTCGAAGAAAAGACCAATCTACAGGACATAATGATGCGATGTTGACAAAACGGCGAAATATTTGTTTTGTAAGATATATGTAGTCTAGGGAAAGTCCCATGAAAAACCTAAACACGCATCATCCTGTTTAGGTTGCGTTTGAAGTTTTCCAATCACTTTACAGCATCCGTACTGAGGTTATCTGACTGTTAATGTAGATTTTGTTTACAAGAGTTTAAATTCTTTAACCATGCAGTCCATTGTTTCTGTATAGAAATTTCACGAATTGCTTTAAAACCTCCATCAGCAAACTTGTTTAAAGGACATTCAGTTACATTATGATTGATGAATTCTGCAGAATGTCCGCAAACACAGAAAGCGCTTCATATTAAATTCCATTTATGTAACATTGAATTACATCTTCCGTGTCCTGTTCTTAAGCGATTTACTTGTACCCAGACTTCTTATTTCAAAATCGTTTACTATACTGACGAAGGATCTTCGATTGAAGTACCTATATTGTTGAATAAAGAAACACTTTTATTTCGTATATAGGTAGGTATATTATGTACCTACCTATTTTTATTTAGCAAGTCAAGTAATTTGTAACAAACCAATATAATTTTTCCCTCACTGATGCGCAACCTTAATAAAACATAATTAAATTATATAGGGATCACGAATGTGTATTCTTTTAATTATTCAATTAATGATTCAATAATATTGAGACTTTTTCGATCAGTAATTTAATAAAATAACACCTACACAAATAGTTGATTTATTTGTTTATTTATGTAAAGCTTTCAAGTTAATTAAAAAAAAAGATGGCGCAACGATATAATTATATTTTTTAATTAATTTACTGCGCGTTACTTTTAAGGGCGAGTTTAAGATTTGAGGGATGATTTCTTACATTATACCTAAGTAAAATATTCTGAAGACGAGTTGAGCTATACTTAAGTCACTTATTGCGTTAATTGATTTGTATAGGCGCGCGAAGTAAACTGAATTGGAGATCTCCAAACTGAGATTAGAAATTCAAACCTTCTCACTTAGGTATACCGATAAAAAGGGCTATAGAACTTGCTGCGAAGAGTAAGTAAAGAAGCTGTTTTTAGTACCTTAATACCAAATTTTAATTTTATTCGGTTTATAGGTAGGAATAATTAGAGTATTATTGTAATACCGCCTCCGTGCAAGACAACGGAAACAATTCAAAGTTGTGAATCGCCTATTTATTTTAGGAATTATAATAACATGTTAATTCGACTAATAATGACGCATGGTTCGAAAATTACTCTCGAGATAAATTCTAACCTCTCTTGGGTATAAAAGGCGTCCCAAAATAATTTTGACAGAAGCTCATAAAGGACAGGGAGATATAATATGAACAAGCTATAGTTTAGAATTTAGATCAGCTCCTTATGCTCCAAAGCTAGGGACTACTGAGGAGGATAGCTATACTTTCGTATAGGTACATATTACAAAGGCAGAGTGGTGAAAGACATTCTGACAATTCTGACATTCACCATTCTGTTCTCATACTTCTCAATTATTTCCGGACACCCTACGCTGTGATTATTTTAAAGAATTTGACTCGATTTTTAGAAAGACTTCGAACCCCCAAAAAGCTGTTCAACTTAAAAAATAATAAATACCTATCAAGTCATATAATATACCCAAACATAGCACAGATATAAAACGAGCACACGCATAATGTAATTAATGTAGACGTCTTTCAAAACAAGCAGAGGGGTTGTTCGGTCGGGTCGGAATTAAGAGCTGGCGTGTTCGGGGTGTGCAGGACGCAGGACGAACGAAGTGAGCAGCTCCGGCTAGTAATTTCTGGCACGTCAGCTCGTCAGCTGTACGGGTACTTAACGCCCTCCCTGATGGCTGATATCGGACACCCCGTATAATGGGTCTCTTGTCTTATCATCGCGCTCTTTATTACAATAGCATCACTTGACTATAACGCAGATCGCAGCCCATTTCAGCGCCATTGTCGGAACGTATCCGAGCTGACACTCGCACTCCTTCAGGACAATGGACATGTTTTGATGGAGTTTTATTATTGGATCGGGCGGAATATGGCAAGGATCCGACTCGACGATCGCTCAAGACTTTGATTCGTAAATTCATCGATTCGGACTGGGATATATTTTCGTTTGTTGATCATTGATCGCTCTATTCTATATAATAAAAATGCTCTTTACTGCATAAATATGTATATCGTTAAGGGTCTCACACTTTCAAGTTTTTCAAAATCTTTATTCTCCAATACAAATATAACTATAGTATAGCAGTACCTCTAAATCTAAATAATCAGCTGTTTCTCTTATTTATTTTCACACAGATATTACACATACACCACTCTTTCACTTCACGATCACTTATTGTCACTTTACTCTATGTCTTCCTTAATCTGTGCATGATACTTCACCTTTCACTAGAGTGCCGACAGCTCCTCTTTTTATATCCGTTGATCGTGGAGTGTAGAAATGTCAGATAGTTCTTGGGGGATTATACAATATCTCGAACATTCGTACAATGCGGAACCACTCTGGTATTTATTTCTTGTACTAGCCTGGAGGTCTGTCGTTTTCACGAACCAACAAATCAGCTGACAATTATTTATTTCAGAGAATCTAAAAGAAAACATGCCAAAATACTTTGCCATCAGCGTTCTTTTGTTACAATATGATGATCTAGCCGAGATAACACAAAATGTATAAACTCATATAGGTAATAAGCGACGTCGTTTTCCACGTCATTGCATGTGATGCCTTTAATTTTGCGATTTATAAGTTTTTTTTTCGTGTTGTTAACATTAATAAATTACGTCTTTTCATCGTCTTGATGACGTCATTCTCACGCGAATAAATTGGTCTTTCAACTTTGCATAAGACGCCTAAGAAATGATGTCTTATTGACGTTGTTCTGCTATTACTTGGTGCTATTATTACTTGCTATTACTTGAATTTATTGCTATTAGGAGCAATAAATTCGTCAGTCGATATCGCCGGATATAGGTACCTATGTACACCAAAAAATGACATTATATCGACGCTGCTCTGCTACCTGGGTCGTTCAACTGTATCGCGCATTTACTGCGTTAAAGTACCTTTACGAATATCTTGCGTTATTAAAAACTTAAAAAGAATTTCTCGTACATATAACGACCATTTTATCAAAAATATCGCGTGTAGATTCACAGACCTTAGATAGATCGAAAGGATGATTTTAGAACGCAGGTCATATTATACCAGCGTGGAGCTAATACTATGGAGGTCTGAGGTGACGTGGTCAGTGTCTTGCACAGGTAACGCCACAATTTTTTATAGCAAATAGCTTCCAGGCTACATGACGTAACTCTTTGCTGATTGAGAATGGCTATATATGACGCGGAGGCAAAAAACGTCGCGAACGAGGAACTGAAAAATGGTGAAAAAACTATCTGTACTTATATCAGATTTTGTGGTTCTCGCGTGATTTCCTTTCGGAATAGATAATTGTCTGGAATATCTGCAACAAATAGCTAATAGCTCGGTTGATTAAATCAGAGTGTTAATAATCAATAGATCAATATCAACTTCCGGAGTTTTTGATTTCCGAATCAGACGCTGCGTGTTATCTTCACCGCCGTTTTTAACAGTTAAATTTTCAAGCTCTTCGCCTGGCTGCTTTGTGGTATGCCTAATTAAGAAACAACTAACTATCGTTCAATCGAAAGTTCACCTATTCCACACTTAGTAATATCCACATCATCACAAAAAATGTGTATATGTATATTGGTATTATACTGCCGTTCCTCTACCTACGATTCCTTTGTTTGCTTATGGAATAAAGTGAAATTAAAAGTCCCTTATTTTTCAGGGAATGGCTCGTAGGCAGGCTCAAGCTCAACAGACGAGATGTTTTGCTTGACGATATTTTCTGATATTACTTATTTCGCCGTGGGCAGTGTGTATCATCAGTTTTAGGAGCATTATAAGGGGAAGCAAAAGGTGAGATCTCGACGGGGATTGTACGGCATTAGAACGCGATTTCATTCTGTAAGCTCTAAGCAGACTGGAAAACTTTTATGTCACATTTAAATTACATTCACGCTGTCGTATATTAGCAAGAGATTATTGAATGGGGGGATTTGATGTGTAAGTATATGTAGGTAGGTATCCATTATACGATACGGCGAGTAAAGCTTTCATTGTGCGTGCATGTATGTATAAATGTATCGAGTTGAGATGGTTTTTGTTGGCCGTATTATGACGCAAATATGAAGAAATAGCTGGACCGAGAGGCACATAATCCCTGATCCCTGGATATCTATATACCTTTACCTTATACTCCTACTACTGCCTATCCTCGTTATTCTTTCATTATTTCAGGAAAAAAATTATATAGCTCTGAGTTGATTAAATTAATTAATAAAAGGATTGGTCACCTAGTTTACTAATATAAATTATTTTTTTAATATTATCTCTTTCTAAAGCGGACGAAAAAGTATAAAATAATTTCTACCCCCGTGTAGCTGGCTCCGCCCACGCGCTCTCTCGTTCTTACCACGCTTGCAGCTGGCTTCGTCTATATGAACTTTCTCATAAAAGCTCAGAATTTTTCAAAATTTTCGCTGAACGAAAAACAGAGAAAAGAAAGCGACTTAATTATTGCAAGCCATCATCCTTTGAGATATGTTTTAAGTTTCAAGTTTATAGCTTCTCGAGAAGTAAGTTTAAAATCGATTGTAGGATTTGTGCTGCATGTAAACAGAAAGGCACAAAGACGGACAGACAAGAAAGCGACCGTACCTATAAAATATTAGGAAAAAAGTCGTTAGAAGTTTGAGTTTGTCGACCGGTTTCGGATTTTAAACCCATCATCAGAATAGAGGTAAAAGCATAAAGAAGTAGAAAGATTTATTGTCAAGTAGACCATGGAGAAAAACAAAAACCTTTTTAGCCTGATTGTAGTTAAGTAAATGACATGTCACGTCTTTAAATTTCTCTTTCTAAAGTATATATGTACCTACTTATAAAAATGACAGTTCGATTGAATAATGGCCTCATTATTCAATTCTGTCAATTCTAAGCAATATTATTATGATTTTTTTAAACTCTCTAATATGACAGCAATGAAACATCTCTCTTACATCAAGGACCCCTAAGTAACAGCCCCTAAATATCACTCCGTATATATTTTCATACATGCAAACCAAAGTCTTCAATTCTCTATTTAATTTTTCCCAGATTCTAAATTGGTTCCTGATAAATTATAAATTATTCTAAAAATTCTAAATTGTAAAAAAATAAAATTGCACACTGACGAGCCTTAGCAAAGCCGAAACAGCGCTTTCTTGGCCTTCAATGCGTATGCGTAGCAGCGGTCGGAAGAATTATATACATTTTTCTTTGAGATATAGGTACTTATAGCGGTGCTATACAGGGTGGGCCATCGAAAAGGTAACAAGTCTAATAATTTGAAAAGTGAAGATGTAAGCGAAAAACGCCGAAACAGGTCGATTTTGTTATCAAAGTAGGCATATTTTCGTGACAAATTTAACTACTCAAGTTCACCCCCTTGGCAGGGGTAGCTACCCCTTTGCTTATCATCATAGGGAACATCTATCGAGTGATACATCATTTGAAAGCTACTTGAATTCTCTTTACAAGGATATCCAACATTTTGGGTTTCGCTTACATACAGGGTGATAGCCCAATGAAAATGTAACTCGCCTTAATATCTTTGAAACTGAAGATGTACGCGAAAACGCGCCGAAGCAGGTCAACTTTTTTTGTGATGGGGACATCTTTTGACGCGGAAAACATCCAAACTTCACCCTCCTAAGCGGGAGTGGCAACACCAAATTTTCTTAAGGCGAGCTTACGTTTTCGTTGGGCCATCCTGCGTATAGCGAAACCCAAAATGTTGCACATCGTTGTAGAGATAATTCAATTAAGTATCATTCAAATGATGTATCACACGATATTCTGTTCCCTATGATGATAAGCAAAGGGGTAGCTATACCCCTACCAAGGGAGTTAACTTTAGGTAGTTGAATTTATCACGAAAATATGCTTACTCCGATAACAAAATCGACCTGTGGCGGCTTTTTCCGCATACATCTTCAGTTCCCAAGTTATTTAGGCGAACTACGTCTAAAATGAGCTGACCTGACCTGACCTGACCTTTTTTTTTTTTTTTTTTTTCTGTGGAGGGGAAATGCATTACGCAGTCTCTGCGCTAGTTCAATCGCAGAGGACTGTGGGACTCTCACCCACTAAAACCCCTCCGTTCTTCTCGCCTTCCACATCGGTACCCGCTCTCGCATTACTTCGATGTGGAGGCTGTCTTTTATTAGGTCTCCTCTCTTCCCTTCACCTCTATGATGTTTCGGACTGCTTTGTAGGTTGCCCTCCACATAGCCTCCGTTCCCACCAGGCTCTCCGCCACGTTCTCCACTATAAATGGTTTTCCTGTTTCTATGCAATACACTGTGCGCTGTGTCTCCCATCTCGGGCATGCAAAGAGCGTGTGTTCCACGTCATCCACCTCCCCGCAGTATATGCATTGGCTGGAGTTTGCCTTCTTGCGTTCGTGTAGGAATTTCCTGAAGCACCCGTGTCCCGACAGTGCTTGGGTCAGGAAGTAGTCCACCTCTCCATAGGGTCTTTTAATCCACCGTTGGACATCCGGGATCAACTTATAGGTCCAGCGACCGTGTGTCTCGTTGCTCCACTGCTGTTGCCATCTCAACATAGTGTTTTCTTTGGCTTCCAGTTGGTTTGCCCCCGTATACACCGCATTTCTCTCCTCAATGAGGAGACCAATCGGAGTGACCCCAGCCATCACCGCTACTCCTGCGGTAGATACCGTGCGGTATGCACTGCATATTCTGATGCAGAGCTGTCTCTGTAATCTCTGCATCTTTTCCATAATTCTTTTGTTAGATGTCACTCTGTGCCATGCAGGTGCGGCGTACAGCATCTGCGAGTGCACAACACTCGCCAGGACTCTTCTTTTGGAGGCTCTTGGTCCGCCGATATTGGGCATGAGACCAGTGAGGGCTTTCATTGTCTTCTCCGCCTTTGTTATTATGGCGTCTACATGGGCGGCGAATGTGCACTTCGTATCCAAGAGTACTCCGAGGTATTTTATGGACTTACTGGGCACTATGTCTACTCCCCTGACACTGAAGGACACCGGATCTATCCTCCTCTTGCCTGTCAGGATCACTGCCTCCGTTTTTTTGGGCGCCAATTCCAATTTGGTCCCCTCCATCCAGCCAGTTACCCTGCGCAGTGCCAGGTTGGCCATGTTCCTAAGGTTATCAACTCCCTTCGCGATCACCGTCACCACTACGTCATCAGCGAAGCCAATCAACGTTACACCAGCGGGCATATGTAACTCCAGTAGGTCGTTGTACATCAGGTTCCATAGTGTGGGACCCAGCACTGACCCCTGGGGTACCCCGCTGCTGATGCCGATTTCCTGCGTTTCTCCCTCACTCTCCAGGACGATCCTTCTGTCGGACAGGTACGAGGCTATGATGTTAATCAAGTGCTCATTAATTCCTCGTTTCCTCATGGTGTCGAGGATGAGTTGCCAGGATGCGCTATTAAATGCATTCCTAACGTCCAACGTGATCACTGCGCATAGTTTCCTGTGCCTATGGCTGTACTGGGCCGCCTGTTCTGCCCTTTTCAGCACCTCCCTAATGGCGTCCACGGTTTGTCTTCCCTCTCTGAAGCCATACTGTCGGTCAGATAGTCCGCCGGTTCGTTCAATCTCCTTTTTAAGTCTGATCAATATCAACTGTTCGTAAAGTTTTCCCTCGGCGTCCATAAGGCAGATCGGTCTATAGGCATCATTGTTTTCCGGGTTCTTCCCTGGTTTTGCTATGAGGACCAGTTTGGCACGTTTCCATTGGGTTGGGAACTCCGTTTTTATCGCCATCTGGCTGTACAACTTACTCATGTATTCGGGTTTGATTTCCGCAACTGCTTTCACAATCTCTTGGGGTATTAGTCCCGGACCGGGTGCTTTGTGATCTTTAAGCTTGTTTCGTGCTGTTAGCTGTTACCAGTTCGCTTATCGTGAAGTGGCTGAACGTTCCTTGTCTTCTTTCCCATTTTACTTCTGCATGTTTTGGGAATAGTTGTTGCACTATCTCCAGCATGCGTTTCATGGAAACCCGTGTGTTGGTCTGGAATCCATTTACTCTTCTCATAACTATTTTGTAGCCATCTCCAAATATATCCGAGTCGACGTTTCTACATATTTCTCTCCACGCTTCCTTCTTGGATGCCTTGATCTTATCCCGCAGAGTTTTCTTGGTGTGCTTCCATTTTTCCCACAGGAGCGTTTCAGCTTCTTGTTGTTTTTTCACTCTGCATCTGGTGTATTGCCTCCTCAGACTTATGCACTGTTTACGGAGATCAGCGATTTCATCATTCCACCAGTATGCTGGCTGTTTCCCAGGGAATCCCTTCCTTTTCGGCATCGTTTGGTTGCAAATCTTTTTTAGGGTTTCGGAGAGGTCCTTTGCTGTGTGTTCATTCTCTGCCATGGGGGTGTTCATGATTACCTCTGCTAGAAGTGTTTTGTCCAGCTTCCTCCGTTGCCATCCATTACTTCCTTTCGTCCTGCATGTAGGATTCGAGTCGGCATCCAAGATATCGTATATGAGATATTTGTGGTAGCTGAGGCTCTCCATATCGCTCACTTCCCAGCTAAGTATTTTATTCCCAATGTCGCTAGTGGCAATCGTGAGATCCAGGATTGATCTTGCATCTCTTCGTTCGAAGGTGGGACTGTCACCGGTGTTAACAGTTAGCAAATCATGCTCTGCCATCCATTCGGTAATCTTCCGTCCTCTAGCGTCTGTGTTAGGCATACCCCACTGCGGGGATCTGGCATTGAAGTCTCCCGCTATGATCGAAGTATGTCCGCCATTTCTCAGATGTGTGCCTATCTCATGTAGAGTCTGGTCTAGATCTTCTATGCTGTTGTTGTCCGATGAATAGCAACTGTATATTGTCAATTGGCCCGTTCTGATGTAGGCGACGTCGTTTCCATACCCTTGTGCGTCTATTGAGATGTTATTATTAATCAACTTAATTGCTGCGTCCTGTCTTATGTCCTGTATCCAGTCCTTGCGATTCCTGATGGCTCTACGATTTGGCTCACTTATCAGCACAAGGTCAGCTTTTATTTTCCTTCCTGTGGCCATGGCCAGGTCAAGGGCTGGGTAGCTTCTATCTACGTTTACCTGTAGAATTTTAATCTTTGGGTGTTTGGTCTGCCCGCTTTGGGGTCCCCGTCCCCTTCTCTGCTGGTAATTCTCTCATGTTCGGTTTCGTCACCGTATGCGTTACGCTCTTTTTTCTTTGATTGTCTGTGTTAGTTCTTTGTTGGCACCGTCCACTTTCGGTTCTGTGTCCTTCAATTTTGCAGGTGAGGCAGTAGGGTACGTTTCGGCATTCCTTAGCCATGTGACCTGTTTGGGCACATTGCAGGCAAAGATCCCCCCGGTCTGGTCCGGTGCAATCTCTCCTTATGTGCCCAGATCTCCAGCATCTATGGCACTTATCGGTGCTGGTTCTCTCCATAACTCTGCACGAGCTCCACCCTATTGTTACTCTATTGTTACTTAAGAGTTTTTGGGCGGTCCTCGAGGGCAGTATTACCGTCGCGTTCTGCTTTCCGCCATATGCGGGTCTAAGTGCTCTCACTTCGACCTCTTCCTCCTTCAATTGTACCTGGTTACTTATTGCCTCTTTTATCTCCTTTTCAGTTGTTATTTCGTCCATGCCTTTTATGTGTAACACTGTTGTGTCTTGCAACAGTGTTGTTTTGGTCTCCGGTATATGGGATTTTATCATTTTATGCAACTTGCTTGCATTCTCGGGTCCATTTCGTATTGTTAGGAGGATGTCCCCGCTCCTGGTCTTCCTGACTTGGCCAATCTCTATTCCAGAGTCTTTTGGGTTGACTGTGTTTTTTACCTTCTTGAGCAAATCGGCGTAGCTGGTGTTCTCCGCTTTAATCAAAACGGCATCGGTTTTCTTGTTAGATCTCGTGGTTGTACTCTTTCTCCCTGCCTGAGATATGCTTCCATTCTCAGTGTTTGCTCGGCTTTTTTTCCTCTGTTGATCGTTGTTTGTATTCTCTTCTTTAAATATTGTGACGTTTATGTCTGAGTCAAATAGTAGGAATTCTAGCATTCTTTCCAAGTATATCCCTGTAATACCTCTTACTTCAGGTAGTGCAATGTTATTACTTCTCTTCTGCCTCGTGTTTTCTTCAATCACTTTAAGAGATTTAAACATTGTTTCTCCATTGGCTTCTTCCCCCTTATCTTCACCTACCCATATTGGGTAGTATATACGTCTACTCGTTTGTTCGAGTTCACCATTTTTGTTTGGGAATCCGATGGTGTGGGACATCACCGCTACTTCGCCTAGTGTTTTTTCTTGTTTTTGTAGTCCTTCTCTTCCTCCAAAGCTGTCTATTGCCCTGTTAATTATTCTGGATTTCGACTGTATGTTTGCGTCACATGGGAGTATAATATCCCAGTCCGCAGGTGCATCCCATATGTGTCCTTTTCTTACTTGTATTTTAGAGAACGCATTTTCCTCCCATTCTTCCTCACTCACACCGATGTATTCCTCATATGTGCCTTCAGTCTTCATTAACCGTGCACGTGTTGCTGGTCCCTGTGTTTCATGCCGCTTCTTCAGTGCTTGATATCGTGCCGTTAATTCTGTCATTTCTTTATTATATCTGTCTTCCATGAATTGCATTTGTTGTTTTAATCTGTTGTTTTCCCTTCTCCATTTTTCCTCTATCTGCGTTTCCTTTTTTCCACTGGTCGCATTCTCTATCCACTCTTTGAAGGGTTCACTACTCATTTTCTGGACCTGCCATCTGAGGCTTGTATTAATGTCCACGAGTTCTTTCTTCGGCTGGTATAGTTTGCTGACTATACCATCCAGTGTTTTTATATCCCTGAACATTTTGTTCATGGCTCTCCTGATTTGAGATCCTTCCCCCTCGGGGTCGTTGCCTATTTTCGGCTTGTTTTTCCCTACGCATATTTTTTCCGGTGACAATGGGTAGTTCTTCTTCCTTTTTTTTGTGGGTTGTTTTATTTTCCCTACATTTTCCTCCTCGTCTGCGGCAGTTTTGTCATCTGCATCCGTGAGGTCTATATAGTCATCATCCATTTCTATGTTTTCTGGCGTGACATCATTGTCTTCATTTTTCTCACTGTGAAATGACTCCCTACTCGGAGGTCCATCGTCAGCGTTTATTTCTTCATAATATGTTCCTGATATACTCGGCATTGACATTGTCCGGTTGGATTCTTCCAGTAAAGTTGAATCTCCAAGGGGTGATGTGGTATCTTTCCTCGACGAGGTTGGTGACATGAATGACTTGTTGCCCCCCCCCATTGTCAGCGGGGCAGCTCGCCGTAACAGAGTGGGATTCTCCACTTCTTGGGGGACCCATCTGAAGTATTGTGCCTGGCTCTATATTGCTGTGTATTGCTTGATCCAGCAGCCTCCTTTCATTCTCAGATTCGTCAAGTAACTGATCGAAGATACTTGAGCACGAACCTCTTTCCTCTCTTCCATGGTATAACGGTAAGTTGCCCCCCCCAGAATCCGTGGGGCAGACCGAGGGCTTTTGGCCCTCGGTGAGGGATTCTCCAGCCTTGCTGGTACCCTCCTGGGATATTATATTACCCTTAGCCGACATTTCCATTATTAACTGTTCCCCCTTACCGTGGGGGCCGGGATTTATGGTTTACTCCATTTGGAAGAGTAGATCAGAAGAATGAAGTGAGAAGGAAGATTTTGCCCAAGTGAGAGCGATAGGAAAGATAAAAGTAGAAGGAGACACTCCCAAGACTAGTTGAAGCAAGGAGTGTCTCAGCAAGGTACCCCGGGTTTGCCACGCCCGTACTCACCAGTTGTGAGTCCCTGGGTTTTGGGGTGGGGTTGAGAAGGGATGTGGGTTTGGGCGGTTTCCTTTTCAGTAATCCCGCCCTCGCCTCGAGGGTTAGGAGAAAGGGCTTTAGACTGGACAGTTTCCCTTTCGGGACTAGCACCCAGTCTTTAAGGAGGGGGCAAGGAATGGTTTTAGGATACCGGATGGGGAGTCCTCCAACACCGTGACCTGAGCGACCTCTGCGTCCCGCGCCCCCAGCCACGCACGCAGGGGGGGGCCCAGGCCGCCCCGCGACCCGCGCATTCAGGGGCGCATCAGACAAGATCGCCCGTGGAGGGGAAGGAAATGAACTTGGGACGAAGGGGTGGGGAGTGTGGATGCGCTTAGAGACGTGGTCCTGGACCGGCCCGCGTAGACCACCGGGAGTACCAGAGGGTATTTCCCAGGTATCCCACGCCGCCGCCCGCTGTCCCACGCCCAGCCTCCTCACCACGACAAGGTGGCACCCTTGAGGAGGACCTGACCTGACCTGACCTGACCTGTAGCGGCGTTTTTCGCATACATCTTCAGTTCCCAAGTTATTTAGGCGAGTTACGTCAACTTGGGTAGGTATAGTTAAATTTGTCACACAAATATGTCCCCCTCAATGACCAAATCGACCTGTTTCGCAGTTTTTTGCATAGATCTTCACTTTCTAAATTATTAGGCTTGTTACCTTTTCGATGACATAGATTAATACAGGGTATGACATTTTTAAAACTTGCCATTGGCGATATCTTTAAAACAAAAAAGATATCAAAAATCGCAAAAAAACCTCAGCATAATAGGAAGGGGAAACAACAATGACCTAGTAGATGACTCATTATCCCCATCAACCCTTAAAGCTCCATCCACCCCAATTCTTCGAGTCTTGAACTCATTTTTATGGAAGTTATAAACAAATGAAAATCGCAATTTTTGATATCTTTTTTTGGCTTTAAGAGATATCGCCAATTGCAACTTTTTATAAATGTCACCATACGTGATAAATTGACTGTCAGGATCGTCATGTGATAAACTTGCCATCCTGGCTATGTAATAAACTGATGACAAGGACTGGCAGGTTTGGTACTGGGATAAATTCTTAACCTGGTTCTTGTAATAATTGGGTCAGGATCGCCATAGGGTGATAAATTGATAATGATCGATGATCATTATCTAAATTAATAACGACTACCTACATATTAATGATAACGTGAGTCTAACAGCCAATATTATAAAGGCTCATTAGGCTAACGGGCAGATTTCTGTGCTCGTTTTTGAAGCGAATATATCGACGTCAAATGACTTTTATTAACATTTTTGTAATTACTTTCGGGTCAAGAATGGATAAATTAAAACTATTTCCACATAGACTCGATACCTTCTTCAGAAATGGTCACAGAAAACTGTCCGTTAACTTAATGAGCCTTTATAATACCCGCTGTAATAATAATAATAATCTCTAATTAGGAGTGTCTCATATCCTTCAGCAACAACATTTTAAATAGGACATCCTGCTTATATATTTCTTTATGCGAAATTTGTCGTTCTAGTTTTATAAACTCAAATTTGAATTCGTCTCCTGCATATAGGTATATAGGTATATAAATCCCTTATTGTTTCTTTCTATACTTATATAAATCCAATCCAAAGTGCATGCGGAATTCTTATTCTTGAGAAGTTATGAATTCGTGAAAGAGATCCGTTTACACGCCACATTGCGTTGAGCGCCTTGTGTCAAGTCGCCGCCGAGTTAATTTCCAAATTGAGATCAAAGGATGGCCAAGGACCACCTTACAGTACCGCGCACACAAAGCTGGCCCGAACGTGTTACACGTTTAGGACCATTTGTGGATTACACGTACGTGTGTGTAGATATAAATCGATTTTTCGATTAGTGTTCCCGATTTCGGGTGGCGAAGTCTTAATCTGATAGGCAGACCTACATCACAACTGTCAAACGCACTGATAGGTGTATTCGCAGAATTAAATCTAGCATGAGGATTAAGGTGGGATTATTTCAACCCTAGCTTTATGTGTTATACTAGTTGTATATGTACGTGTAGGTACACATCTGGTCTGTATTATTTAATGTATGGATGAATATTTTATACATAGATTTTAGTAGGTCTGTTCTGTAGGTAGGTATATATAATATACCTACAGTACGAGAAGACTTGTGTTTAATTGTTTTGTCCTACTGTTATTGTACTGCCATCATGCAAGTACCTACCTAAACCTATAAACGGCTCGGCTCTAATTTGTTTATATAACGTTTAAAATACTACTGCACAAATTTAGGGGAACACTTTTTGGGGTTTCCTCGGCGACGAACCATAATCACTATATGGACTTTCTCAAAATTTTCCACGAAGCAAGCGTAGCTAAGGGCTTACTTGAAGCTCTCCAACTCCCAGATTTGGGTGTCTAGAAGTGACATGACTTGGAAATTGAAATGCACCCCATGTATACCAAAATCTACCTATATACTGTGTGATTTTAATTTGAAATTTTGAGCCTGTCCTATAACCACCAGCACCTTTAAACTTCCTGCAGGCTCTCTGGTATCAAATGTTTGCCGATATTGCTATTCGTTGTGATAAAAAATAAAAAATAAATATCGTATGGCTGTGGTAAAGCCCAAGTGTCAGAAGTTTTCACGTAGCCTCAAGGGCCTCTGACATAACTTAACGACTGCTGTGAAGCAGTCGGGACCCCCTTTTTAACGTACCTCCCGGAGCACGATCGGTCACGTAACTTTTTTATTTACCACTATAATTGGTCACCCATCTAAGTACTGACCAAGCAAAGTCATGCTGCACTTTAGAGATCGTTTGATCGAAACTCTAGCAGCTTGGCTATTGTGACCGATAAGACAGGGTTGATAAGATTTCGTTGTGATAAGACAGGGTCTTGTTCTAAATCCAGCAAAAACTCCAAAAGGTGTTCAAAGACCACTCAAGATTGAGGCAAATAGATTTTTTTCATCACAAAATAGGTCAACTATAATTGTGGATTGTTCAAAACATTTAGAAAGTCTTTGCAACCTCTTCATTTGGTAGGGGGTTGCTATTACCACTTCCTTTTTGACTATTAAATGTTATTGAAAAACATTTTTTCTGGCATGCACATTCGAGTTCACTGGAATTCTTGGTAACCGTAGACTCAATTCTTTGAGCTCGAGCATCCCTGTTGAATCTTCTACAACAAATCATTACAACCGAAAGGTCAATTTCTGCACACTTTTAGAGCAAAACCTCCCTTGCGAATCGGTTTTTGGTACTTAATTATAAGAACCATATAATCCCTACAATCACAAAAAGGTAAGAAAAGTGGCATTAGTAGATTTCAGTGCATGTGATTTATTTATTTATTTATTTATTTATTTATAATTTGTCATTACAACAGGGTTATACCCCAATTACTGTATGACTCTACAACTAAAAAATCACATTTAAGGTGAGCAGAAGCTGTGCAAACATACAAATCAATTTTAACAATAGTAATACAGGTAACCGAACAACCTACCTACTCAAATAAACACACTGAAATGTCCCCAACAGAACAGCAAAAGATGTCCAAGACATCGCAATATGCATTATAAATACCACAGATGTCGTGGAGTGGTGAAAACTTGTGAACATTTGTTCTTGAGGCTGGGAGAGCAAAACAGATATGACTTCGGGCAGTTGGTCTTGGGATTTTGAAATTCAGCATATGCAGAATGTCTGAACAATCCACTTTTGAGTGGAGTATTCCGTGTAAGAAAAGCAGTGCATAGGATACAAAACTGAATCTCCTAAGCAGGTCAGTCTGTGGAAAACCAATAGCTATGGGTAAAGCCCATCTTCTCTAAACGCAAGGTACTTAAGAAATCTCCGAAGAATACTTTCAATACTATTTACATGCACAGAATAGAATGGCCACCAGACAATACCAGCATATGCAACACGTGACGATATGAAGGCATTAAATAAAATTATTATAGTGCGACTTGAAGAAAATTCACGTGCTCGCCGAATAATGTATCCCAATGTTTTGTAACACTTACAAGCAAGATCATTAATGTGATGAGTAAAAGACAGTTTAGGATCAAACACAATTCCCAGATCAGTCAACTTTGATGATAAACTTTATGGTGATTTAAACTTTATGGTAATTGAACAGGGTAGTGGTAAAATCTGAGGGAAACATTGCATTGGAGGTGGAAGATATGTCATACGGATTAGGCATAAAAAACATTAACACTGTTTGGGTGACTTAATTTTGCTTTCTTGCATATTAAACTATGACGGCCATCGAGGAACTAATGAAGATACCTGCCTGTATGGAGATCTTTCAGTCCCCAAGCATCATACAAGAAAAATTCAAGGTCTGGATCGGACGGGATGCACTATCCCGCCTTCCAATTGATCTTATACGAGAAGTTTGTTCAAGACGATTGCAAGGAGAACAGCTCTAGAAAGACATCTATTTAACTGAAGAGAAAATCATCTGGGTCCAGGGAGGAATCAGTCCCACTAAGTCCCCATGCAGATTTTCTATTCAAACTAACATTTCGCAAAGGTCACCAAAGGTTAGAATTGTTAATTGAATTTTTGCAGTAGCTCACAAACGCGGACAAGCAAGCACGTGCGTGAGTTCTGTACAAAAACTCTTGAAAATTTTGCACATGGAGCCTGACATTCTGTTCAATTTTTTGGACAAAGCAATATTCCACATCAGCGGTAGTGTGAACAAGCGCAACTGTATCATCTGATGGGTGACCGAGCCCCATCAGAAAAAAGTTCGAGAGCACGTGCGAGATTCCCACATGCAAAATGAACGTTTGGTGTACCGTGATCAAATTTGGAGTAATTGGACCTTTTTTTTGGAAGAACCGACCTTCAAGGGAGAGAATTACCTTCCCTTTCCATGTTTAGCACATTGCTGGAGGATAACGTAGAACTTGACATTAGGCAGCGAGGGTTCTTGGTGATTCGGGATTAGTAGAGGGTGGACGGTGGAGGTGATCCTTTCCCAAGGCCAGCAGTTCACTCGATCTGATGCCATGCGATTTTTGGCTGTTGGGCATGCATAGTCAAGGATCGGACCTACGCCAGCAAACCTCGAAACGCAACTTGAAACGATCTGAAACACCGCATCACTCACGCACTGGAATTCCTGCCCAAATGGCATGCACAGAGGGGCAAGACAAACAAAAACAAATAACAAGGGAGAGACTCCATAAATGCATTGAGGGGGATGTGTGGCAAAAGTTGAAATCCTGAACCAAATCACTGCCTTGTAATTTAAAACGACCGCACAGCGGTCGACAGAGATAAATTTTTAAACGGGCTATGTTTGTCCATCCACACGGCACGAAATTTCGGTTTTTAATTTTTTTTTAATATGACAGACGGCGTGAAAAACATTGAGACCCCCCAATATTTTCGAAATAAAATCGTGTAACATCTCCCAGAAGGAAATTCTGGCAGAACGACTCTAAGAGTGGTTTCAACCCAGTAAAGTTCATCCACACGGCACCAAATTTCAATTTGTAATTTTTTTTTATATGACAGACGGTGTGACAAACATTGGGACCCCCGCAATATTTTCGAAATAAAATCGTGTAACATCCCCCAGAAGAAAATTCTGGCACAACGACTCTAATAAGTGATAAAACATCCATTTTATGTTAACATCTTTCTGCTTCACCCTATATATTTTGTAAAAGGCTAAGGCTGCAATTATAAACTGCTCAAAGTTTTTGAAAAATGGTTAGAAGAGAAGTTAATAAAGCTTAATTTAGAATTTGCCACAAGAATCTCTTAATTTAATAATATACCTACGGGATGATTCACAACTTGTGACTTTTCCTTCAATATAAGGTGTTTTATGGATTTCCAAAAAATGGTCGTCATGGGTCTATTCATTCAAAAAACTGTAAGGTTGATAAAAAAAGTTGAAAGTTTGACGAACATATTTATGTGGGACTGCTGATTTGTCCTGTTGAGTTCAAAGTAATTTCTCGAGATGTGCCGTTTAAATTTATATAAGACATATGGCTGTTCCGAAAGTAAAACTGCTATATAGAGAAGAGGGATAAGTGGGTGTCATAATTCTAGAAAACCTCTGGAATTAGTTACAAAATTGCGTGCAATATGTAAAGGAGAGTTAGGTACCCAACCAACTTTTGCTCGCGCGGAAATTTTTACTGACACCACATTTTCGTAAATTATTTGGGAATTGGTATTTTCATTGATTATATTTTCCCCTTACTGAGCAATGCATTCTCAGGAGAAAATGTCAGACAAAAATTGTGTGGTTCTCAGGAGGACATCGTTTGGCGCTGAATTACATGCAATCCCCCTCTATCCCCTTCTCCCCCCAAAAAAACTATCTTTCCCATCGAGGGTAGGTGATAATGAAAATGAAAATGCGACAATGAGAAAAATGAGAATGAAAAAAATCAGAAAAAAGTAATATTTTCGTTGACTTGCCATTAATTTACAATAAAATATTTCCTGAAAAATTGAACTAACCCCACCCCATTAGGGGAGAGATGATGCCGCTACAAACGATATCATTCTGGGAACCACACAACCTTATTTGTCTGATATGTTTTCTCCTTCAACGCTCGTTCGCCGAAAATTGAGAAATTAAGTGATGGAAAAATAATGAATGGAAAATTACCTTTCATAAAAGTTGGATATTTTCCTAGACTTCTCCGAAATCTACAGAAAAAAATGGGGGAGAGGACTATTTGAAAAATTACACTTACCGCCCCCGCCCCCCTTCCACTTCCGAGCACGCAACCACAAATACTTTGTGTAATGCTGCACAAGGAGACTTGATTCTTCACCTATAAATAATAATTCCACTTTGACGAATTTCAATTTCACTAAATCTGGACGTTTTTTGGCATGCATGACCTTATTATTGTTCCAACTTTCTTTGAGACATGCATTTTTACCAATTTTAATTTTTCGCACCATTAAGAATTTATTTTACAGAGCGGGTATTTATTCTTGATCATATAAGATCTTAATCTAATCTCTTGTAAAGTTTTCTAAAAAAGATGATCAATTCTCAGCCAATTCCGACTAAAAGGGATTAATCTCAAATTCTCCATGCATCATTCCAGAACCACCCGAAAAACATCTATATCTGTAAAATGTCCAAGTCCATCCAGCTAAAACCAGTAGTCCATATCAATTACAAACAGTTTAAGAGCACAATTGTTAATCTCGTGTTTGTTGACAAGCTCTGCCTGGCTGGCTACCTGATGATGGCAGGACCCCACACGCTGTATACACCTTATATTCTCCTTCACACAGACACACACACTTACACACACGTAAACATAAGCAAGCTCTTTACACATATGTAGACATATAGAGATACGCATCTGCAGTCGTTAAGGACTCTGAACCCTTGGGCGCTGCCCTATAATGTGTGTATAATGGAGATACAGGGTAACAATGTCGTGTTGTGGGGGGCTTACTTTATACAGAGAAATACGTGGATTTATTATAAGCGTCCGTGTAAATTGTATACTGAATTAAGAATAGAGATTGGTAAGGTATTTTATGGATTATTCAGGAAGATACCAGAGGATGAAAAATAATTTTTCTATACATCAGCAGCAGCGTTGTCCATTTGCTGAAAGGTATCCGCATAATAATATTATCTCATATAGGTACGCGCTGTCATATTATAGGCGATTAAAACTGAAAAGAACTGGTAGTTCAGGGTTCATTAAAAATAAGAAAAAAAAACAAATAAATGGATAAGTGTTTGCCCCAACTAAAATCTGCACACAAGACCCCCACCCTCCCTCATCCAAAACCTCCGATTTTGTTGATGTTGTTGGGAAAAAAGGTGGAACAGGTCACTTTTAACCTAAACGGGGACTAAATATAATCGTATCGGTGGCTTAAAAGTTATTTTTGCATCAAAGTGTATCCAAAGTATCCCCGCAACCATGCATGCTTTAAATTTTGAATGATCGGGGTTTAGAATCACGCGAAAATATTTTAGGTGAACCACACATTTTCATCATGCAGTGAAAGTCACCACAACAAGTCAAAAATTAAAATTTTTGGCAGGCAACCAGATTATCGGGCCACTTTTTGTTGAAAGAAATTTGACTGGTGCATGGTTCTTAATTGCAGATGTTAGAAAATCTTATTGACCCCTTAATCAACCAAGCACTGAAAGAAATACGTAAACCTCCAAGAAAGCCAACTTTTCTTTCAACAGGAATAACAGGATGGAACCCGTCCATGTACGAATAGGTATACGCGTTTTGGCGTTTTCTTAGATGATCGTTTTCTCTCATTTGGACTTTTTTCTGCGGGGCTACTTAATTCTGCACATCCTGAATCTCTTCAAGTTCTTCAAGAAAGTATTGTCGCATGAGAGTGCCATATGTGGCAAAACGTCATTTTCCCAGAATTGCTGCAAAACATTAGGGCAAGCTTTTGAAAATTGATTGTGCGATTCTATTTAATTTCGGGGTGAATGGATTTTTAGGCCATTATTTGGAGTAGTACCTATATCTAAGGCTGCAGCAGCTCAGCTGATGGTGGTAGTGCAACGATTTTTGATGAGGTCTTGAAAGCTGCCTTCTTATAAATAATGTACCTCCGACGGTTTATCGACAGTTCAGTCCTAGCTTCCTGTATAGCCATACGTTGACCAGAAATCTAGGCTTTCTGGAGTTGTCTCAGGATTTTTTAACACATCACTTACAATATCGGCAAGGTGGGAGTTTTTGGTGAGACTTTTCAATAACTACAATTTTCGAGTTAAGTGCTGAAGTCATATGGCACCAACTACATGCGTGAAGAAACATGATGTGTTTTTAATGGTTATTTTGTTTTGCAAAGCGTGCACAGCAGAGTGTCTAGGATGTTGGAAGACTTTTACCTTTCTTGGTTTCAGGAAGAATAGGTTTTCTCGTAGAAAAGACAATAGCTTCGTTCACATCAATGACGGTGTCGGAATCTTCTGTCGTCTGTCTCCAAATCGTTCTTTGAGAGTGTAACTTAGCTATGATCATGGAAATCAATATTCTTTTGTTTTTGTATTGGCCAGCAACTTTTTTCGCTTTATGGTCGATATAATGTTCTCATCGAAGAGAATGTCAAGCAGCGGAGATAGTTTTCATAGATCTCTTCAACAGTTCAGCACTTTTGTTCCACTTTCTATGTGAATTCAGGATATCCATCGATTGTCTGTGGGCCATAGATATTGATGACGTAGTTAAAATACGTGTTGCGGATTGCAGAGAAGGATTGATCTCGGGCTGGACAACTTTGTGTAATAAGAACCGACTATCTAACGGCGGAACGGTTAGTCTGTCCAAAAAAACGTCACATATGTGAAATGTAGGAAATTCTGTCTGCTTTAATTTTGCATAGAGTGAGCATATCGAAAAATGCTTCCTTTCGTAGATATAGGCCAAAAACTGAAAAAAAGTGCCAAAAAGTGCCAAAAAACAAAGACTTGGGGCCAAATTTTTGCCTGTAAACTTCATATTCATTATTCATGTTCTAGGCAGTGTTCTCAAAAAATAATCGTTCACAATAATTGGAAAAAAAGCATGGTTGGGCATAGATGAAAACAACTGCAAAATTATGTGTCACTTGTCCCCTGCTCTTGCTCTTTAAATTTTTTGAAAGGGGGGATCTGTGCGCTAAAGGGATGCAAAATTATTATAACTTTGAAAGCGTGTAAGATAAAATTGGTCCCCTTCAAGTTGAAACGGACCTGGTGCAACTTTTTTTCTAAACTTGGACAAAATTGGAGTTGCAAAATTTTAGTTGGGACACCCTCCATAAATATTTCCCATCTGTTATTTTAGATGACCATCATATACAGGTGACCATGTAGTAAGTATAATACAGGCATCACTTTTTTCCAAGGCTTCATTAATAGCTTTAGTGTTGACTCCCGTACAAACTGCTGTATCTGGCATGGTAACCCCCATCATGACTCACCTTATATATGAGTAAACAATCATTAGACATAATCATGGTAAAGAAGACAGAAGGCAAGTATACTCAACGATTAATTCATAAAATAGTGAATTGTAGGTCAATGAGTATAAGCACATAGAGTGCAATTACTAGCCTGTTAGGTGGGTTCGGAGAATTCCTCCATCGCCCATAACAGTTGTCATGATGGCAGTGCCCGAAACTCCAACCAGAGAGTTTGCTTCCGCATCCAACAGCAGAGCCTTCCAGAGTACCAAATCAAGCACAGACACGTGTTTCGTTCTACTGGAACTCATCAGTGTGCTGCATCTGGAGTGTCTGGAGGATGCTGTCGGATGAACGGAAGCCGGGGCCTCTTAAGGCAAGAATTAACACGGAACTCCGTGTGGTGTAAAATAGAGCGACATCTAGCGGTCCGTTCAAAGAACTAACCGTGAGTTCACTCTAAATTAATTGCAGTTCCAGACACTACCAAAGCCGGTCGATGACAATCGAATAATGAAGAAGATTATTCGATTAATTACCCGTCAGATTATGCTCCATGCACAACTTGCCACTTCTCTAGCTGCTGTCAACTGATTACCCCACGAGTTAAGTCGATTAAATCAATGAATAAAAAAACATAACTGATTTTAATCTGTAATTGACATTTGAGTGCCCAAAACAAGCCGAAACATATCCCAGGTCATAGCGTCAGTCTTGTCAGATGTCTGTTGATCTGACTGGGAAGTAAATGCAGGATTGAGCTTTGAAAGCATGCTCAATATCTGTTAATAATGAAACGCCTCATCAAAGTTGGCGTTACTTTATTGTACTTTTTATAGAGTAACTGGAACCTTAAAGTAACTGTGATATAAAACAAATAGTGGAAATCACTTTGAAGTAATTTTCATTAGTAGCCAGAACGTTAGTTTTACTTTGAACATTACCACAAGGTTAAACGTTATAAAGGTTGACTTGATTTATTAATTCCAAGTCCCAACAACGTAGCCGCAACTTCAACAACTACTTTTAAGTTTAAAAAACGTTGAAGTAAATATTAGGTAACATGTCGAAGTTATTGCAACTATCATAATATTACTTTGAGGTTCCAACGATTTTGAGGTAATTTTATTAGTAACGATAACGTTTCGTAGACTTTAAAAGCTGCTGTTTAAAAGTTACCTGTAACAAGCCTAAATTGAGGTAATGATAACTTTCTTGTCATAAATTTAGTCGTAGATACGTAATAAAGACTTAGTGAAAGTTCTGATTACTTCCAATCCTAGTGATTATGCTGCTTTAATGCTGCTTGGGACAATTCCTTGTTCCTAGCCTCCAGTTCCAAATAAATTCAGAAGTGCTAACCATATCGCTGTTATCTCGTAACAATATTCTTATTATTCTCGTTAAGTCTTTTTTGGAAAGTTGTTTTTGGCTATAGGTAAGTAATTTTGACTGTTGGTAGATCTTGGGTTGCGGAGTCAATAAAATAGCCAAAAAAGTTACATCAACTGTGTATTTCTAAAATTAGAGCTTTCGAGGGAAACTACCCCCTTCATCACATATGTTATAGACAGGAATCATCCCTGGACCAACTAGAGGCGGTTTTACTTTTTGTGAAAATGATTTTTTTTCAATTTTGTTAATTAGGTACTTACTGAAAAGTTGTGGCCAATGAAATGTTCTAAAAGAACAATTCTTCATTGTTTTTTTTTTTTGAAACGTGAAGTGCCCACTATCATTTTATAGATTACCTGATGAATTTCTCTATTTCTCATATTTCTATACTAGTCTATAATACTAGTCTATACTATAAATTATTTTTATTAAAATATATGTTGAAATAATGTAATGAAACTCCTTCAAATTATTTTTTTTTTGTCATATTTTCCTTGTGAGTTCTTTTAGTAAAATAATAATTAAAATAATCGCAATTATACAGAAAATACAATTATTACGAATACGAATAACCAGATCAACACTCGATATATGAGGGGAGCAACGCTTCGTATTGCACATCTAGGGCTTCACAGAATAATTAAAACGATTTGTTTGTTCAGCGGTTAAACGAGGGTTCCGGATAATTGTTTTAGTTGTTATTCGATAAAGATCGAAGCCAGGGATGTGACGTGAATAAGAGCTTTTTCATCCACTGATCGCTTATCGTCGCAAAAATTACGCCCTACCCGTGATCAGTCGTTATGGGCAACAGCTTTCTCGAATTTATAAGATCGAATTGATCGTCATAATTAATGAAGTCTGCTGAAACCATGCGAATAGAATCACAGAAGTGGGATATATTTGTTAAATAGTCAAAAGTCAAGAAGGCAATTTCGTAATTATTGAAGCAGGCAGAAATATGATGGGACAAGAAAAGTTTTCTGCTACTTATTGTATTTCTATTGTTTTTTTTTTTATTTGTACAGGTAACATCTTTAAATTAAATAGGAACAACGAGCAACTAATAGAAAAGCATTCAATCTACCGGTGCTCTTCTTATCGTATCGTCTTATCGCGTAGGTACATAAATAATAGGTATAAGCAAAATATCAACGATAAATCGAATGAGACTACCCGATATTTCTCTACTTACCTATCTCATCTTGATTTTTTTCTTCAATTCTAATACATATAAGTAATAAAATTGTCTAATAAGACGACTAAGTAATAATTTAAGATTAATAAAAAATTATTTAACAATCAAAAGGAACAATATATTATTAACTTGTTGCCTATAAGGTTTATTATTATTGTAACTTGACACCAGTATATTCTTACGATTACGCAGGTAAAATAAGGCAGACAGGTTGGCTCGGCACATAAATATATTTATTATGTGGATGGATATATTACCAGTAAGAGTATTTTAATATCACGTTTTTATCAACACACCTTAAAAAATGAAACCGGCACGCAAAATTTCCAGCGACACTCCTTATTGGAAATGTATGCTCCCATACACCTATACGAGTAAGCTCGAATTTCACATCCGCTGTTAATGGATTTACATACAGCAAACACCCCGTATGTGTTTGACTTGATCATTACACACATATGTCATTATTATCCGATGTCCACGCGGTGCTTCGATCAATTAAGCCAAGAAATCAGGCTAAATTAACTTGAAACGTAAACAATGTATTCTAAATACTGGGAATATTCAGGTATCTACCTATGTGTATTAAGTATGGGTAATGGTAATGGGGATGGAATAAACTCATTATGTAACTTTCTCATGGTTCTGTTTCAATAACTTTTACGGTAATGATGTGGTTAAGGGATATGAGAAGGGGAGAATTCTAGATTTCCTGTTATGCATGTTATATTGTAGGCAGTTTGTCTTAAAAGAAGATAGAAAAATTCTAGTTTCTTTCGAATAAATTTGGTTCTGTCATAAGTATAGGGAATATTTATACCATTAGTGGATCATTTTGGAGTTTTGAATATAAGTTAGGTATACCTGCGTTTATTGTGTTGTAAGTTGGTGTAATATTGAGCTGCACTGCAAATGAAACATCCAATAAAGTTTATTTAAATGCAGCAAAAGTACCTAATACCTATACAATTTTTTTTTTTATATTTTCAACCCTTACTTTGTAGAATCTCTAATTTCTTCATAGGTACTGATCGACGATAAATAAAACACTAATGTTTTACTGGTGGAATATTATAAATGTTACACGTATTTCACTACTTTTAAAGTAGCATCTTCAGACATATTATGTAAAAAAGAATATAGGCGTAATTGAAGTCTGAAAATTTGAAAATTGCTATAATCATCATAATAATCAATACACCTAATAATTTTTCCCCTATTGTTTATGCGTGGTTGGATCTTCCTTTGATTAGTAAATAAAATTCATTGCATGAATTATTTGATAAATTTTGAGGCGAGATTTCATAAAAAAATTTCAAGCCACCCCTGATGGGAAGTTACAGCAGAGCCCACCACAAACTGGGGGAACTTCGACATCCGGGTAATCTTGAACAACTATGTATACTATAATTTTGTTACCTATAATTTGACCTTTTTTCTGTTTTATTTTTATTTTATTTTTAATTCTTAACTCACTCTTTTCACTTGGAAAATGTTTCTTAGGTATAAAAAGACTATAAATATGTACTGTTATGGTATTCTCTTTTCCCCCCTTTCTAATTCATTATTATTATTAATTTTATTTAAAAAATTTTATTGTATAAAAAATTTCGAATTATTTTATGTTTTCTCTCTTCCCCAGTTGGGTTCAGTTGAAAAAAATCCTGCTTTCAATTTAACCTGAAACGAAATTTGAAATTGTATACAGGGTGATTCATGAGTGACCTTACATAGACCAATGGTGATAAGCGGACTTCAAGACGGGTCGAAAACCACAAAAGAAATTTTTTTTTCGTGATTGGTTACGAAGTTACAGGGTGTTTTATGTCTCAGGTACAAAACTTTGATAGGCGATATTTCTGAAACGGCTGGAGATATTTTGTCGAAATTTACTAGGAATGGTGCATTCCGGAAACTCATCAAAACCGCATTCTGAGTTAATTAAAAATCCAGGACCGGACTTGAAAATTTTTGCCCCCATGGTCTTTGTTGAAAAAGTTAATTTTCTGACGATGTTTCTGAAAAACTGTCATCGAATTTGAAAAGATAAGAAAAAACTCTATAGAAATCATTCCTCAATTTGAACGGCACACCCAAACCGTCTCGAAAAAAAAATGTCAAAGTAAAACTTCTCAGTAAATTATCGTTTTCGAGCAGACATATTTTACTTAATGTTCGTCTGAATTCCTTCAAATTTATTTTTTGACTTGTTTCTGTGGGTAAAAAGTCAGTGTAAATTAAATGTTATCAATATTAATGTTATAAACGGTTCTCAAAATGTCCTTTACCAACTTCAATACATTTCCTGCAGCGTTTCCATAAATTTTGGTTTGCTTTTTGAATTATTTGTCTGTTGTTTCTAATTTCATCAGCAACTACCAGTATTCGCGTCCTGAGCTCCTCTCTGGTACCCACTTCCGTTTTTTAGACTTCCTGCTTCATATGGCCCCATAGGTAGTAGTCTAAAACAGTGAGGTCGGAGGACATAGGTGGTCAGGAATGAGGGCCGCCGCGCCCGAACCAACGGTTGGGGTACTCATTGTGGAGGTGCTCTCTGACTTGTCGAGAAAAATGTGGTGGTGCCCCATCTTGCTGGAAGGAAAGAGCACGCCTGTTCACGTTCATCTCTGCAAGCAAGCCGGGCAAAATGACTTGTGGGAAAAGTTAATAAATTTCCCCCGTGAGCCGCCCAGCAAAAAATGGGGTCCTATTAGGGTATGCATTTGCAATGCCACACTACACATTTATAGAAAATCTGTTGCGAGTTCTTCTGAACAACAGAGCGCGGATTTTCATATGCCCATAGGTAGGAGTTTTTTTTATTCGTTATACCATCCCGCGTGAACTGAGCTTCATCAGTAAACAAAATTCTACGCAGTCCATTCAATGGAACTTCATTGAATGGTTGAAGCTTCTGTACGCTTTGTATGTGACAGGGATGCATCCGCGCTCTTCTTTTTTTCAAGGTTCCCCATACTCTTGATTGAGAAATGCCCAGTGCTTGCCCAATTCTTCGCGTAGTTGTATTTGGATTTACTGCCACAATCAACACGATGTTTTGATGGTTCAGATTTTCCAATTGAGTTCAGCATTCCATTTGAACTCAGGGAAATATGCCGTGGTTTCGAGAAAATTGGAAAACAGACGCGAAACGTTACATGGGCCGGTGTTCTTCGATTGTGATCTTCCATAGAAGAGCAGCTGCGAGAGAATACTATGGTATTCTCTCGCAGCTGCGAGAGAATACCATAGTATTCTCTCGCAGCTGCTCTTGAATTTCCATTGCAGAAACCATACACAAACATAATATCTGCGTATTCGTTATTAGTGAAATGATTTGTGATTATTAGTGAAATCTGAAAATTTTGTAGTTGACACCTGATTTCCCAGTAATAAAGCTTGGCCTTCTGTCAAACATTTTTCCCACAGAAACAAGTCAAAAAATAAATTTGAAGGAATTCAGACGAACATTAAGTAAAATATGTCTGCTCGAAAACGATAATTTACTGAGAAGTTTTACTTTGACATTTTTTTTTCGAGACGGTTTGGGTGTGCCGTTCAAATTGAGGAATGATTTCTATAGAGTTTTTTCTTATCTTTTCAAATTCGATGACAGTTTTTCAGAAACATCGTCAGAATATTAACTTTTTCAACAAAAACCATGGGGGCAAAAAATTTCAAGTCCGGTCCTGGATTTTTAATTAACTCAGAATGCGGTTTTGATGAGTTTCCGAAATGCACCATTCCTAGTAAATTTCGACAAAATATCTCCAGCCGTTTCAGAAATATCGCCTATCAAAGTTTTGTACCTGAGACATAAAACACCCTGTAACTTCGTAACCAATCACGAAAAAAAAATTTCTTTTGTGGTTTTCGACCCGCCTTGAAGTCCGCTTATCACCATTGGTCTATGTAAGGTCACTCATGAATCACCCTGTAGAACAAATCGTCCAATAATTTATGACTTATTGTAACTTGGCAAAATGTTTATTTCAAAAAAATTACAAAACCTACCTCGAGCTCTCCGATTTTTAAAATTTGTTATACTACACTATAAAATTTTAACTTAGTACAATGCCAAAACCTTACAATATCCTTTTCTTTTCTCAAAAACCTTTCTCTAGGCCCTCTGCTTCTCTTCTTCTTCACTCTTTCATCTTTCTCTCACAGTAGGTACTTCTACCAAATTCTATTCCTAGTCCTCCGACACCGTCTCTCGTTATTCATTCCTTGTACTTTCCAAATAAAACTTCTCTCTCGTCCTCGTAGATAGTCTCTTTCTCTTTTTCTTACTGCTTCTCTTCCCTTTACAAAAAAATTTTTCCTTTCCGTTATTTATCTTCTTTCTAATTTCAAATTTTCTCCTCTATTTTCTTTTGCCAAACTCTCTTCTTTGATAATTTATTCCTCTCTAATCCTATTTTTATTTGCTATCACTTTTTCTATGTCTAGTTCTTCTAAATAATTATTTTTCACTCTTTACTACTTTTTTCTGACAATTACTCTTAAAATTACAATCTAATTAATTCTTCTCCTGGTTGCTATCAACATCCTTCTTCTTATTTTTTTTTTCATCAACTGATTTTTTTTAACAATCAAAATAAATTTAATAAATAAATAATTTACACTTCACTATTTTCTATAACTGAACCCAATTTTTCATAACAGTATACACAGGTCACAAATATACAGGGTGTCTGCTTAAGGCTGGCCACCGGCTATATCTCGGAAACTAATGGGCCTAGAACCTCAAAATAAAAAATTTCCAGACATAAGTGATGACGAGAAATTCAATGAAAATATTTTCAAGATGGCCGCGCTTCCGGAAATACCGGAAGTTGACACCTAATTCATTATTTTAACAGGAACACCCTGTATATTATTATATTTTTTAAATGTCTGAAAAAATCGAATACAGGTGGTTTTCACCATTGGAATTTAGATTGAGCGGTTTATGAGTTATAAACAAGTGAAAATCGAAAATGTTCAACTTCAAAGCAGTCTAGAACTAGAACGGCTCAAGATATACAAAAACGGTTTACATGTCCCTATCCTAACTTTGCACGTTTTATCCCAGTATGTATGTGATGAAAATTATCCGATTTTTCATCACCCTGTATTAAAATTTAAACCACATAGTAAGATACTATGTGAAAAGTTAGGATAGGGACATGTAAACCGTTTTTAGATATCTTGAGCCGTTCTAGTTCTAGACTGCTTTGAAGTTGAAAATTTTCGATTTTCACTTGTTTATAACTCATAAACCGCTCAATCTAAATTCCAATGGTGAAAACCACCTGTATTCGATTTTTTCAGACATTTAAAAAATATAATAATATACAGGGTGTTCCTGTTAAAATAATGAAGTAGGTGTCAACTTCCGGTATTTCCGGAAGTGCGGCCATCTTGAAAATATTTTCATTGAATTTCTCTTGATCACTTATGTCTGGAAATTTTTTATTTTGAGGTTATAGGCCCATTAGTTTCCGAGATATAGCCGGTGGCCAGCCTTAAGCAGACACCCTGTATACATTTTTGTTTTCTTTGAACTTTTTTTTTAATGAAGTTTTTTTGAACTTTTTTTACTGATGGTAACCTATAAAAGTTGATATTACTTACTCAACAGGTATTGTTTTTTGAAGTAAGTATATGAATTTTGAGTACCTCTAGCTATATGGAAAAACACAAAAATAAATAAAAGATATACAGGGTGTTTACTGTAAGGTTGACCAAACTTCACAGGCTGATTCTTCAGTCTAAAATAAACAGAAATATTCCTATTAACGTGTGTCTGGAAATGCACCGTTTTTGGTGCACCATTTTTTGACGATATCTCGGTAACCGTATGACAGACAATGTTCAGCTTCTTACACACATTGTGCTTACTGATCCTCTTATTTTCGCCGTAAAATAATGGTTTAAAAAAATTCAGTGGCGTAGATTTAGGGTATTTTTGAAGGTTTAGACCCTTTAATTTCTACGCCCTTGGATTAAATACGACTTTAAGCAGCGCCTTTAAACCAACCATGCTTTCTATACCAAAAATAGTGTACTCTTGGTTAACGGCTCTAAAATGAACTGTTTTCGAGAAAAATGGCATTTCATGAGAGAAAACATCACTTTTTTAACGATATTTCAACAGCATTTTGGAAAAATTAAAGTAAAGTGAAAACTTATTTCTATAATTAATGTTTTCTCTCGTAAAATTAAATTTTTCTCGGAAACGGTTCACTTTAGAGCCGTTAACCAATATAGTACCTTTTTGGTGTAGAAAATACGGACGATTCAAAGGCGCTGCTTAAAATCGTATTTATTCTAGTGGCGTAGAAATTAGAGGACCAAAACTCTCAAAATACCCTAAATTTGCGCCACTGATTTTTCTTAAAACCTTTGTTTTACTGTGAAAATAAGGGGATCATTGAGTATATAACGCGTATAAGAGCTGAACATTGTATCTCATACGGTTCCCGAGATATCGTCAAAAAACTGGAAAAAGAATATTTCTTCGAAACCCTGTATCTCAAAAACGGTGCATCTCCGGACACACGTTAATGGAAATTTTTTATTTATTTTAGTCTTAAGAATCAGCCTGCATGTGAAGTTTGGCCAACCTTACAGTGAACAGCCTGTATAACTTACATCTATTGAAAAAAAACTTTTTATAGAGGGTGATTTTTCAGTGTTTTACACCTTTAAATCCATCAGTGCGATAGTGCGAATGTCTTAGCTTCCCTGTTTCATGAATACAGGGTGTGTTTTAATAGTGGATGTAATAAATGAAAGAAAATTTAATAAAAATTGTATATTTAGATACTTTATTAGGTATTTTATTTTATTACAGTAACAGATCATGCATTTTGTAATAATTAAGTAGTTATAAGGAATATAGTTACGAACTGGAATGTCTTATATGGATATATGTAATAACATTAATCGTTAATATAATAGTTAAAAATTAATTCAATCTACTTTTATAATAGATACGTATTTACAGCGCCAATTTATTCAACAATACAATAATAATTATTCAACGAACGTTATATAGGTAGGTACATTATAGTAATTAAGGTATCAAGGGCGTTATTAAGATGACAGTCCGAAACAGCGGCCACAGGAATGCACGTCGACCGAGGATATACAGGGTGTCCCATAATATGTGGGCAATCTCCCGGATTTGGGTAAATTTCGTAAAAATAAATGAAAAAATAGCTATAAAATTAATTCCTCAGAGACACCCCTACAAAGATATTAGCTGTTTAAGTTGAGGGCTGAAAATCAATTTATTGCAATAACTTTTTTATTTCTTAACCGATTTTGATAATTTTTGGTTTTATTTTGTATTATTTGGGACTGTTTAGAATAGTGTGTCATAATCTTTTGTAGCACATACATAGACCTCGGGATGGCATAACCCCCTCATTCACTTGAAAGAAAACAATAAAAATAATAATTTTACAGTTTTTTAAGGTTAATTTTCTTTTTATTTGACATTTTTTACATAAAAAATGTATCCTTATTTATTTCGATAGAGCGAACCGTTATCGAGATAAACGTCCTTCTAATAGGTGATGCGTCGCAGGAACTTTCTAAATTTCAAGTAAATTTTAACAAGATGGCTGACTTTTGACAGTAAATTGAGCAGGAAACAAAACAATAACTTAATTAAATACACGTCAAATAGTGTCAAAGATTTTATTTCATGCAGATTCAATTCTAACTGATTTTAAAATGAGTTACAAAAACGCTGAATACGCAGAAAATCTGTTAGAATTGAATCTGCATGAAATGAAATCTTTTGACACTGACGTGTATTTAATTAAGTTAATGTTTTGTTTCCTGCTCAATTTACTGTCATAGGACTCATAGGTCAGCCATCTTGTTAAAATTTACTTGAAATTTAGAAAGTTCCTGCGACGCATCACCTATTAGAAGGACGTTTATCTCGATAACGGTTCGCTCTATCGAAATAAATAAAGGTACATTTTTTATGTAAAAAATGTCAAATAAAAAGAAAATTAACCTTAAAAAACTGTAAAATTATTATTTTTATTGTTTTGTTTCAAGTGAATGAGGGGGTTATGCCATCCCGAGGTCTTTGTATGTGCTACCAAAGATTAAGAAACACTATTCTAAACAGTTCAAAATAATACAAAATAACACCAAAAATTATCAAAATCGGTCAAGAAATAAAAAAGTTATGGCAAAAAATTGATTTTCAACCCTCAACTTCAACAGCTAATATCTTTGTAGGGGTGTCTCTGAGGAATTATTTTTATAGCTATTTTTTTAATTTATTTTTACGAAATTTACCCAAATCCGGGAGATTGCCCACATATTATGGGACACCCTGTATATCATCATAACGCCCATGGTGCCTTCAACGTTTAATGTCCGACTAGTTTTATAATCAAAATCTAGATAGAATTTACTAAAATTGTTATATAATAATCTAACATAAAAATGGAATATCTATTAGAGTACGTCTAATATTTTTTGATGTGTAGGTAGATGTGCTTTTCAGTGATGTACCTAATATTATAGGTATAAGCGACACAAACCGTCCATAAATTTAATAGCTTGCCCTAGTGCGTTATTATAGAAAATTAAACCCTTATATAATAGCGTTATCTCTTATTTTAACATACCTTAATTGAAACAGACTCATTATTGTCAAATAATAGATGCACTAGTTGGACATTAATTAATTAATTAATATTCGAAGTAGATGTAAAGGTACTGAAAATATGTAACGTTCTCCTCTCTTCAGTTTTCATCTCAAGATTTTTCAGTTAACAAGCAGGTAAATAACTTTCTGGATCTGACTTCTTTTCCTATATATCTAAAAGTTCATATTTTTTTAATGAGTTACTTTATTTGTAAGAATATACGGTAAATAATTTAGATATCTTCTAAACACTTATTATAATTAAATAAATATACTAATATACATATACTCGTATACAGGTTTATTTACATTTTTTGTAAATAAGAGCATTTCAGCTCAGACAATAAATACTTACATACAAGAAAAAGTAGCTATATATATACATAGTCTTTAGAAGTATTGTTACTTTTAGTTTATATATTTTGTAATGAGATTTCAATTTACCTACGTAGGTATACAGGTTGGTTAACAATTCGATGCTCGCACCATTGATGCGTAGGTACCTAATTTCTAAAAGTTTTCACAATTTTATGCTTATTGTTATGTTTCAGTCACAACTTTTTTTTATTGAAAATAAATAAATAGATAATTATTTATAGGTTTACATAAGACATAAGTCGTCAAAATAAGCTATAAACTATAGATCCCAGGGCTTTCGTAGTAGAGTTTTGTTTTTATTATGGCCGCCATATTGTTTTTTCGTGTCATTCGGTATTAAAAAAATATAAGGAAAACCAAAAATCTAACAAATTTTAAAAAATCGTTAAAATTTTATTCTCCTTTTTTCGAAACAAAAAAACTTTCTTTAACCGAATGTCATGAAAAACCAGCAGGCGAGCAATGGTACGTGGCGACGTCATATCGACGTCATTCGGTGAAATAATTTTCTATTTTTTTTTCGCAAAAAGAAGAAAAATAGTTGCAGAATTTTTTTTTAATATGAAAGATTTTTGGTTATCGTGATTTTTTTAATGCCGAATGACATGAAAAACAATATAGCGGCCGTAATTAAGAAAAAACAAGAGGCTGCATGCCATGAAAACCCTGCGGGATCTACTGGGGCTTTGAAAATTTTTGAAATGTTGAATGGATAGGTTGACGATTTATGTAAACCTAAAAAAAAATTGACATATTTTCAATAATAAAAAAAATATAGGTATGACTAAACAAAAAATCCCGATATTGCAGTTTTTTCCTGATCTTTCAGAAACGACTTAAAAGTTATTACCCTATAAATTTTGTTCTAGTTTCTTAATAAGCATAAAATTGTGCAAGTTTTCTCTTAATTGCAAATAATTTAACAGATTAATTTAATCCGAGATCTCAATGATGAGCATGGAATTGTTAACCACCCTGTATACCTATACCTACATGCAGATTTATCGCGTATTTTGACATGGCAATGTAAGAGAAAAACCAAAAGCGTTAACCATGTAACCTTTTTCATCAATTTCACTTTTCAGAATGGACCTTATATAGGCTATTTTGGGTATCTCGCTTATCAGTAGAGATATATGAGGGTGGGGCAAAATTGCGTATTTTTATGCCGAGTAATAATCTGAAAAAATTCAGGATATTTTCAGTCGTTGCTGAAATGTCCTGAAAACACTGAAAAATCGAGATTTCTTATTTTTGCTATATCTTTCTTATTTTTCCAAATTAATAAATAATTTTTCGTAGGCTTACATAGGCCGTTAAGAGTTATTCATCTGATATTTCAAGAACTTCCAAAGCCAACTAGATCTCAGAGTGTATTCATGCAGTCAACTTTTGTTTTTCTTATGGCCGCCATATTGGATTTTCATGTCATTCTGTACTAAAAAAAATAAGAAAACCAAAAATCTATCACATTAAAAAAAAAATCTTCAAAAATTTTCTCCTTTATTAAAAAAAAAGATAATTTGATCACCGAACGACGTCGGGCGATGTCGCAATATGACGTGGCATTGCTTGACTTATGGTTATTTATGACATTCGGGTTATTTATGACATTCGGTTGAAGAAAGGTTATTTTTTTCGATGAAAGAAGAATAAAATTTTGAAAAAAAAAATTCTTGAATGTGATAGATTTTTGGTTTTCTTAATTTTTTTAATACAGAATGACATGAAAATCAAATATGGCGGTCATAAGAAAAACAAAAGATGACTATGAATACTCCGGGATCTACCTAGTTAGCTTTGAAAGTTTTTGAAATGTCAGATGGATTGCTCTTAACGACGTATGTAAAAACCTACAAAAAATTATTCAATAATTACCAAAAATAAGAAAGATATGGCAAAAATAAGAAATCTCGATTTTTCAGTTTTTTCAGGACATTTCAGCAACGACCGAAAATATCCTGAAATTTTTTCAGATTATTACTCGGAAATACATACATAGAAATACGCAACTTTGCCCCAATTTAACCGACCTCGTGTCTCTACTGATAAGCGAGTACCCATGGTTAGCCTCGAAAAACGGACACCCTGTATACAATATCGATTATGTCCTAATAAATAGGGCAATAAGGAACTATCAAAAGAGTGTTTCTTTGCATAAATCCTTCGAATGGTCATTAAATATTAAAAAATCGCGGAGTGCTATATTAAATTAAGGGGTGGAAAATGAAGATATTGGTGAAACTGCACCCCTTTCAGCCTTTTAATTACCTATATATTTCGAAAACGAAGAAAAATTCAGGTACCTGTAGTTAATAAGAAATATTTTGTATC
Organism: Malachius bipustulatus; assembly: GCA_910589415.1. Lineage (NCBI taxonomy): Eukaryota > Metazoa > Arthropoda > Insecta > Coleoptera > Melyridae > Malachius > Malachius bipustulatus. The sequence continues at coordinate 40,274,903 of OU342635.1, forward strand.
AAAAATATTCAAAAAGTAAAAAAGCAAAAAGGTAATCTTCAAAAAATGGAAAAAAATTTTTTTGCGTATAACTTTTTTCTGAGTGGAGATAGGTCGTACCTATACAAGTATTACACTTCACAGAAAAAAAAGTAAATTATTATGGAATAAAAATCAATTTTGTTAAAAAATAAAAACTGAAACGAAATCAAGAAAAACGCTATCAAAATTTAAAAAAAATCTTCTCAGTCAGTTTTTATCCAAAAATAATTTTAAACCCACCATTTTGAAGACAATTTATCCTACTTGTTTTTCTGTGAAGCAATGTTATTATAAGGTACTTATCTCCACTCAGCAAAAGTTACACGCAAAAACAATAAAAAAGAAATAATAATTATTTTTTGCCTTCTTTCAAATTACCTTTTTCAAGTTATCTTTTTGATAAAAGAATCTTTTCATAAATTTTTTAAATAAATTATTTCGATGATTATTTCGATGCAGTTTCACCCCTATCTCCATTTTCCACCCTCTAATTTAATAGCACTCCGCGATTTTTTAATCCTTGCCGACCATTTGAAGGGATCATGCAATAAAATCTCACTATTTTGATAGTTCATTTCTATACATAATCAATAGCCCATTATCTAAGAATCAACAATAATTATTGTCAAGTCGGACCATAAAACTCAATTTCTGGAACTAACCAAACCTGTTGAAAATATTTTGACCTGATTTCCCTAGTAATCTTTTTTTTTTAATTTACTTAAGTCGCCATATTTGCAAAAATATCAATTTACGAGCTACCCGACTTGTTGGACCAACAGTTTTTTGATCCAAATGGACCTTCTGAAAATCCAATTTGTATCTATGTTAAAATCTTCTGAACTTACTAAAACTCAGTTTCCTTTAGTTTTCGACCATACTTGACTTGTATATTAGTCCAGGTAATACCTGTCACATTTCACACAGTCCCTAAAGTGATTATAGAGTACCGGTATTACCGACACTAACAACGATAAGCCACAGTGTCGGTAATACATCAGGTACCCTACCTAAAGTGACTATTTTTCTATATTACCACTCGACTGAAAAGAATTGAGCTACATAATATGAATCAGAACATGAAAATTTTGTCCTCGAAAGGACACAATTTAGAACTTTTCTGAAAATGGCATAAGATATTATCCAATTCATTTCATCCAATCCCCATGGGACTCTCATTTTTCTTCTCTCTGTCGCTTGATGATTCAAAATCTGACTTATCTATTGATGTTTAACAAAATTTGACCCTATACCTATATAGGGACAGAATGAATGATATAACTTCACATGAACCCTTATCTTAGGGATTCCAATTGTATCTATTTGTAAATGTTGAAAAATTTGAAAATTGTGTTAAATAATAAACCCTGTATATGGTTCAGAAGACGATTGCCATAAGTCCCTTATTAATTAAGGGTCTGTATTATTAAAGCATAAAAGGTTAACTGGTATTATAATCAATTTACAACTCTTTCGCTGCGCGAAAGATAATAGCTACACCATAAATTTACCTGTTATTGTGGATTTTGGTAAATGACTCATTTTCTTTTTGATCAGCCTACAATTATTATCAACAAACAATCAACCAAAAATAAAACAGACAAATAAAGCTACACTACCTAGGTATATACGAAGATGATGAGAATAATATACATTTTTACATACATATAAAGAATTGACTAGATTCATAGAAATACATCTCTAAAAATTCTAAAAACAAACAATGCACAGTCAAAAAATAACCAATTAAGCTACTTCAAGGTCGGAAGAGTCTTCGTCGCTAAAGTGCGGCTGCGTAGACAGAAGGTGCCTCGTCGGTTGATCGACGTTGCTCGACCGACAGACGTCCTCTTCTTGCATTTTCCTAATTCTCTCTTGTTCTTCGCGTTTCTGCTTCCGCCACTTTGCTCGCCTGTTCTTAAACCAGACCTGGAAAGAAAAAGAGATATATTCTCACTGTATATTCTCCATGAATAGAATATGATTTAAAAACAATGAAACTCTTAAGTTCTACTAACTCCCCTTATGGAGGGATGGAATTAAACGCGGCAAGAAAATACAGTAATCAAGATGAGTACCGAATCGACTCTCCCACATTTAGTCACACCCACGGATCCAACATATCAACACACGCTTCTTCATTCTTCATGTTCTTTCCCACATCATGCACCTACATCGAAAAATTCAAGGCCTCAGCCTTAGTTAAGCCCATTTAAAAAAAAGTGGCGTCAAAAACCCCGGAAAGTGCCGAACAATTACTCTGCTATCGGTTTTTGATAAAATTCTTATTGAATTGTTTGGCTCGTTCTCGTCTTCTTTACTTTCTTGACAATAAGACAGGGATTATTTCCCGCTCCCAGCATTGTTCCCTTAAAACAGATCTACTTAGAAGGCTCTTGTGAAACTTACAGAGACTTCATATCTGAGGAAATGGAAAGGGAGGTATGCACTGTGGGATGGCTTTTGAATCTTCCCAAGGCCTTCGACAAGTGTCGCATTTGCACACTGGAGATTGTCAGGGTTCGTGGATTACCCCTTTCTTGGTTCAACAGCTGCTTTACAATGAAGAACACAGGCGATTCAGATTAATGGGTCTGATTGCCGACCTATGCGATCATTTTTTGCCCCGATCTTCACTGCATGGGGTGCCAGACGATAGCGTTCTCGGTCTGCTTTCATTATCTTCATTAACGACTTGGATCCCAAGATTGCTTCCCCTAATTCACTAATTCACTGTGTTAACTATGCTGATGATACAACAATTCTTATTAGGATTCAACCATCCCAATCTGATAAATACTAGTACCGTCCAGCTTCCTTTGAAAAGAGCATCTTTATGGCTCAGAAACTAAAGCTCGGACAAAACTGAGGCATCTTTCAAGTGACATGAATGTTTTAAGGGTGGTTGACAGTCGATTGCAAAACGATTCTCGTCCTGAAGGTCTTTCCACATCAACTTACGATCCCCACGTTGAAAAACTCAACACCTTATTGCGGGAAAATCGACGTCTGGCCACCAGGGAGCTTGTTGAGGAGTGTGGGATATCCGTTAGATCTTGTAACGAGATTTTGACTGAAAAATTGAATCCTGCGAAATTAACACGCTTGTTGACGGACGACCAAAAAGTTAATCGTGTCCAGGTTAGTCAGGAACCTGGAATCGTTCAGAAGAAGAGGAAAACTTCTTGTCAAGGATAATAACAGTGAAATGAAAATGAAAAATGAAGATCCAATCGTCCCAATCGGTGGGTGAAACGTCCCCCAGATCCAAAAAAGCTTGCCAAAAGTTCCAAACAATGTCAAGGTGATGCTGATTTTTTTTACGCTAAGGGCGTTGTTCACCGCGAGTACCTCTCCCAAGGCTCCGCAGTGAACCAGATTACTATACATTTAAGTTCTGAAACGTCTGAGGGTTGCCATTTCCGTCGCAAAAGGTTAGAAATGTAGAGGAGTGGCGACTGGTTTTTCCAACACGACAATGTTCCAGCCCGTTCAGATCTCCCATCAAGCACTCGGTCACTGTTCTTCCCACCTAACCTTGCCCTTGTGGCTTTTTCTTGTTACCCGAACTCAAAAGGAAGACCCTTTTTTTTGAAAGGAAGAAGGTTTGAGATGATTCCCGAGATTAAGGCAAATGTGGATAAGGAACTGAAGGGCAATACAAAAAAAGCGTACCAGAAGTGTTTCAACAAATGGAATCATCGTTGGGATGAGTGTGTGCGTTGGGAAGGAGAGTACTTTTAACTTTTAAGGAGAGGGGATCCAGGCATGTGACTTAAGTAAAGTACATTTTGTTTTATGACATCAGTCCGCGTATTTTCTGAACAGAGCTTGTCAAATAGTCAAATTTATATTCGCACCATCCGCTAAAACTGTAGACTTATGATGGAAAATTAAATTGGCTGACGTCAACTTGGTGTTATCGTGCTATAGTGTAGACTCTGTAGGTATTCTATTTTATCGATTTTTAGAAGAAAAATAAGCCAATTAATTACAATAGAATTCATCGCTGAAATCTGAAATATCTGGAAATTCGAAATTAACATTTAATCGAAATTCTTTAATAACCTCGCCTAATGCTGGCAGTCGAGAGTTAAGGGAGGAGAAAATTCCTGTTTGATAATTAGAAAGTTGAAAGATTTTGCGTTATTAAATTTCTATTTAGCGAATATTCAAGAACGGCTGCCTAATTGGTGTAATTAACGACGTAATAAAATATCTTAGAAAGAAAAGGCCGCACTCGGCGGCGCTCTGACAAATTTAAATTTATAATTAACTAACCGTTCGGAAAATAATCAAAGTTACGAGAACGAGTTAATGAGGCAAAAGTTAGAGTTACTCCGGCATTAATAAGAAACATGCAAATCGTGAAACAACTTCATTAATATTCTTATTCTACTTCCCCTCTGAAAAGCCATAATTTGATATCCTCGGACTTGGAACGCCTCAACCGAAGACTTACAATTGACAGATAATTAACGCATTACAAATGAAACCTTTCCGCCCTCGTTTATGAAACATTTTTAGAAACAGGGAAACATAAATTAAAGTACTTATAATGATCAAATTCTTTTTGCTCTTATTGATAAAGAAATGCAAACTTTTACATTATAACGAATAAAAATTCATCTAACTTTATATAAGATCTGAGTCACTCAGCGGTCCATTCTATGTAAGTTAAAAAAGAAGGAATTTCATTTCAACGAGGAAACCAATGATGATTTTTATTTCTTTAGAAATAAATCTATTTGACGCCAATCATCGTTAGATGTCGCCACGTTCTCTGGGTCACTTGATTCTGGGTGAATTATTTAGACAAGTCTGGACTCTGAGCCCTTTTTAATGAGACCGAAACAGCTGTCTGTGGCTTCGGAAGGTTTCTGGATGGCTCTATTTTGCTGTCTGTCATAGAGCTCAATCAAGCCAAAAGCCCGTTATTCTTCTTCTTCTTAATCTATTTTCTCCATTCACTTCTTCAAAACTTTTAATTTCATCCTAGCTGTATTAGGTCCCATATTACTTGATGTCGCCCCTTTTTTGTGCCTAAACGTACGTCCCCTCAGCATGGATGTCTTCTTCTACCACCATGGAGTACCCTTTCAATGCCGCGGATTCGAGTCGCATTCGCGGAAGGGGAGATTGAAAAATAGCGGGCGTAGTATTGATCCTTGCTGCACTCCAACTCTGATTTCCAATAAACATAACTACTGCACTGTCAATATTTGGCATTATAGTTTAGCAAGGATATACTTTCCCATATTATCTACCGTCATCAGACTGTAGAGTTACCCCCCTCCTGTAGTTCTTGCAGCCTGAATCATCTCCCTAATATGGGGCAATGCGCATAGCTACCATGCAGGTTGACGTTTTTCAACAAGTCTGACATTTTTTTATAGAGCAACGAGGTAATCGTACAGAGGGTATATTAACGAATATTGCCTTATCACGCAAGCATTCTTCCAGATCTAGACTTCCACGGTGGTATCTAATCTGGTTCGACCACTTATTCTTTGATCAAAAAACGATCTATTCGATCACAGATACCGCCATAGTATAAAGTTCCTGTGGTGATTAGTGATGAGCTTAAGCAAGTCCAAGAACATGAAAGTCTTGGTCATGGTCGTTTGCAAAATTTTAGCGAATACGTCTACAGAAGATTTGATTTTTTGACTGTTTGAAGATACTAAAAATAAAGACTTGAATGCTTTTCTGTTACATTCTCGCAGTTGGAGCTTGTTCTTGGTCAAGTCTCGCAAACATGGTCTTGGTTTGGCCTCGGTCTTGGTTTTTTCGCGAGACCATGATCAAGGTATAGATTCTCCTCATCACTATAGTAGTCATGGTCATGGCTTTAAAGGGTCCTTGTCCGTATATGCTTTTGGTTTCTGTTTGAATGGGAATTCCATGCACATTGAGCATAAGTTCTTCGTTTAGTATTCTCGCCATTTATAATTGATGCTGCTTGATGTCAATAGCTTGATGTCTATAGCATCTCAAATATTCGCTAGATGAGGATAATATAATTAAAACGTATAATTTTTTTAATATTGTTGATAAATTAATTCCAAAACTCATTCCAATTTTCTTTGTGTTTTTTCCCCGCAGACTACAAATTTCAACGTAATTCAATGCAAAGTTAGTGTACGCGGGGCGTCGCTTTATTTCAAAAACAAACATTTTTTCGGGGCGCAAGTATTTCATCCAGTGAGAAATTTTAATGAACAACTTTTAATTCAAGTACCCACAGAGGCAGAATAAAAAGCCTTCATTGTTCTCTTTTGTTCGCGAAAACAAACTCTTTTAACTCGAATTATTCTGATGCAAATATCATAATTTTATTACGCGGAGATTGCGAGGGGGCGCGCAAATGTAGAATTTAAAAACGTATTGTTGATTCGCCCGGCTAAAGCAGTTCGCTCTTCTAGTGGTTTCTCGGGGCTTTATTAAAATTCATAGAAATTATTCCTAACTCGCTGTTTTTGACGTTAAGAACTTCATATAAATAGAATTAACACAAAGCTCGGATGATTTTATTCCCCTAACAGAGCAACGAGTTTTTTTTTTACATCATCGCATTGCTTTTGTTTAAAACCTACCCCTAAATTGATATGGGTACATATACAGATGTCCCATATATGTAGTTCAATTTTGGTTCAACTTCATGTTATTTTTTACATTAAAACATTATTAAAAATATTCATTTCATCAACTTCAGTTCATGCACTTTATTTACCAATTAAAAACATTTCATGGAACTTCAAGATTAGGCATTGAAAGGCACCTCTTGCATGTCAAGGGATGATTTGGGTGTTTATTTTTTCCACCTTTACGTAAAAAAAATTGCAAGGTAACTGGTTGGTTCTCTCTCATCACTTATAGGAAATTTGGGTTAGTCTCTTTCACGGATCAACATCTAGAGTGGTTCTTGGAGGAAATCACGGCAGACATAAAATGAGGAAAATAACTTCAAGAGTATTTAGCCAATAATAAATTCAATCTTCCTACATATTGCGAAATAATTTCCCCGCCTTGTATACGCGAGTATCATGACGTGACTTCTCCAAGCTGCATTTTTGTAACCGTCCCTTCACATTCAACAAGGTCGTTGAAGTTATAGAGGATATTTTTAATAAAAAGGTCGTTGGGTTCATTTCTATTATACTTTTATCTCGAGAAAATAATTTCTCTTTCACTTTTTTAACAATTTAAGGAATTACTTTAATTTAAGTCAGATTCCGGTCCACCATCAAAGTTTTCCCTGGTCCCAAGCTTCACTGATGCTATCCAAAAGTTTGATTCAAAGGTAAAAACTGATATACCAGGGGCGCAAAACCTCATTGTATTTTCCCAGTTGATCGTTTAAACTTCAAATGCGCATATACAGGAAATTTTCATCTCATTGTCACACAGTTTCTTATACAAATTTGTCTCTATTGTTTTTACCGAATGCATGTAGGTATAATACTTACTCCGCATCTTATTAGATATTATTATTTTTAAAACTTCAATGCATCTGGTAAGAGGCTATAAGAAAAGTATTAAAATGTCAAATATACCGCCGCATCACACAACTCTCCTTCTCCGGCATATTCTATAAGTATACCTACCTAAGTTAAGTCTTAAATTTTTAAGACTATTGAGAAACTTCTCTAGAGCTAAACTAAACTTGATGGTGTGTTTTGTTCGTTGATAATTGACGGGGCCGCAACAGCGAGAAACGTCCATCACTACATTGTCTAGGTAAGACCGAAAAGAAATCGGCTTGGCGAGAGACACAATAAAGCAATTACTGAAAAATTTAAAACTCCCTAATCCACTTAAGAGACTCCTAGTCGCAATAAACATTGTTAATGGACTCTAGTGGTCTCCTCGCGGCATGAATAAGGGATAAGATGAGGGATAAGTTAAGGGATAGTGGAGCTAGGACGTCGAAATGTAACCGTTTCCGATGGCTTGGAGCAATAGAGCCGGACTTAAGCTTGCTTTTAGAGGAGTTCGATTGGATTTCTCCAAGAATAACATCTCCTGTTTGACTTCCTTATTTAAGGATAGTCATTAGGACTAATATTTACACGCGGGAGGATCGAGAAAATCCTAATACAATGTGTGTGTGCTTGTGTTATAAGAGGAATATCGCAGAGATTGGGTTTATTAGTTTCAGAACAATTAATGTTATAAAATATTAACATTTCGTTTTAAAATGTGAAAAGTTTAATCCAACGGTGTGCATGCATGTGTCCTTAACTGAATGTTATACTTATCTAATCTCATTTGCGGTCATTATTATGGAATTTTCTGCAAAATTATCGCTATAGCTGTCTAGCTGTCTAGCTGTCAGAATTTAGGATCATTTAATTTTACAGTCGTGCATGTTAAAGAAGACAGTAGGTATCATTTGCGGTCGGTCGAAGAGAAATGTCTATTTTTTTATCGTCATATTTTAAATCGCGATTTTAATCAAGCTTTAAGAATATATTCTGGATCAAATAATTTATCGCACTCTTTATACATTTTAAAAGAATCGTATCATTTGCGGCAAAAGAGAAATGTCATATCATTTGCGGTAACAATGTTATAATCGTGCATTTGAATTTTTTATATCGCTTGCTGTCAGAGTTCAGGAAGATTTTATGTTTCAGTCTGGCAGGTGAAGGAAATCGTATCATTTGCGGTCGATCGAATTAAGAGAAATGACATCATTCCTTTACGGTCAAGTTTTGAATCCCGATTTTAATTAAGTTTTATTAAAATTACATTGTCAATCTCGCTCTTTGCATTTTGAAACAATCGGTTATTTGCGGTTTATCATTTGCGGTCAATTTTAAATGATGATTTCAATTACGTTTTCAGATCATCATCGCTTATTGTAGATATATAGTCATAAAATTACTTATACCATCGTAAGAAAGTGCTATTGACATTTTAAAAGAATCGTATCATTTGCGGTCAAAAAGAAACGTCATAGGTACCTACCTATGATTTGCGGCCAAAATAAATAATCGTGATTTTGATAAGTTATTAAGATATAACATTGTCGCTTGCCGCCCAATAATTAGATTGTAATGTACATTTTGTACTTCCTGGCTAAATGCCAGCGACCCGGAGACAACCGCGTTGCGCGCGTCGCATGAGTGAGTGATGATGATGGTGGCTTTTAGTTCAGTGCAAACACGGCCGGCTGGAGGCCTCGAGTTTCGTCGACCTCGACTGTCGAGTTTCGATCCGGTACGCCGATACCTGAGATCTCACCTTTCTTTTCTTTCCTGGAATTCGCTTGAAGAAGGTCGTTTTGGCAAACACCTGCAATTTCCACCAAAATGGCGTCGTGAACTTTCACGTAAAATATTATAAGCATCGTCTGTGTTTTTGACTTGCTTTTCCTTGGAGCAAGTTTTCTTACGGGAGCAAGTTTTCCTACGGGAGCAAGTTTTCCTACGGGAGCAAGTTTTTCTACAGGAGCAAGTTTTCCCTACTGGACCGACGTTTCATACCGGAGCACATTCTTCATACCTGAGATCACTTTTCCGATTGGACAACCTTTGTCTTCGTACCGAAGTGCACCTGATCCAGGGGCACACATTGGTAGTACTGGAGCTGCTGATCTGACCCCCGCAGCAGCTGAACCAATAAATAGCAGCCGAACCTGAGCCACCCAGAGCCCCGGCTGAAAACCTTCATCCTCGCACAGGAGAGCCTACGAAGATCAGTGCCTTCACTGGTCCAATTTTACCACCCCTTTCATTCGGCTGATCTCAACGTTTTTTCTTTTGTTAACCGTGATCAAGATTATGTGATACTTAATAGCTGTGATTTTTTTTAAATAAAGAGTACCTGTTGTTCTGCTGACTGACCCGCTTGTTATTTGTTGACCCTCTTGGACTGACAGCTCAATCCACGACCCTTGTTGTCTTTTATTTGTCTCATGCTCTCAACGGTTATTTTCCCCTCTAGGGTAAAATAATTCGTTTCAAGATCGTGCGTCGTTTACAATTACCTTAAAAAGAATCGTATCATTTACGGTCAAAACAAAAAGAAAAAAGTCCCCAGTACAATTTAACGTCATATAAACCGACGGTTTTACAACCTCGCTTAATCTGATGAGTGACGAGAAAAATCCAGAAAAATTCGACTATAAATTTTCTTATATTTTTGCAGATAAAGAAGAAAAATCCAAATTAATTGATTAAAAGTTCACATTCTTAAATTGTACACCAACAAACGGCGCCAGCATCAATTACGCGAATCAATACCGTCAAATCTCTCAATTAATGTTAAAATAATTCTCTCGCGACAGTTCTAGCTGACATGACAGGAATGTCATATTCTAATGATACATAATATAACTCCAGAATAATCCCGTTAATATTCCAAAGCGCGTGGCTGTGACGGGTGTCGGTCGACGCGACAGATCATTCTACCTGCGTCTGGAGTCATCAGTGAAACGTCCAGAAATGTCGAGAATCAACGGCCGTCGTGTATATAAGAGCAACGTGACAGCAGACAGGCAAGCGCAGAATGTCTCCCATACCCATATTATATATTGTTCGTATTGGCGTACATTAATCGCAAATTGTTTCCACTGAAAGAGGTTTTTGATCAAAAAAATGGACACAATGTCTTGATTATGTTTGAAAACGACGAAATAAGGTGGCAACTAAAATTTCCACATTCCAAGCATGCACACATCACCATCACAATAATATGCATAGATTTCTATATATGATCCGTCTGAGTCTACGACATGAGATGAGATGAATGAAAATAAACAAACAGATTCAGATCTCCCCCACTGAATCATATCAACTTGAAGTACTTACATACCACAGAAGCGCACTTTAAAAAATAAATAAATAGACCATCACCATCACTATTCGAATATATCGAGTCGTCGAGAGGAGATTCGATATTCCCATAGAGTATCTAATTGAATTTTAGAGGACGCTGCAGGGAAGGAGGGTCGCCTTACAATAACATATTTAATAATCCCTCGCCATTGTCGACTGGCAAATGCCAGCTAAATCTACATCCAATAGCTCATATCATCGCATTATTAATAAATACAATCACAATTACTCGGCTAAAACAATTCCAGTGTTTGTTTTAAAGGGCGCTCGAGCTGGATACACAAAACGGGACGGGGCTTTGTCTACGTGATCTCGGTAAGCTCTAATTTGAATGCCGAATCCCAAATAAACCCGAAATTAATATCCTAAAACTATTATTACACTTTATGGATATTATTGTTGCCGTTCCGTACGTATATATGGAACTATTAAGGAAACTTTGGCTGCTATTCCTGATTCCTGTTATCGTTACATACATACGCCGGTATTCACAAACGATAATTTCCTAAATAATTACGTAATCAATTATCCCCATCTCATTCTATTGCAAAAAAACTGCATATCTCCATCTCACTCATTTAAATAATTACGTAATTATTTAGGAAATTATCGTTTGTGAATACGGGCATTAGAATCTGAATTTATTAAATGTGAGAAGGGTATAATTTCCTATTTCCTGTCAGTGTTCGATTGTTTCACGAATAAAGTTTTTCGTTTTACGAATTATATCGTGTGATCCACAAAATTTTTCATCAACTATAGTGCCTTATTGGAAGAGAGAGATAGCTATTGCAGTCATGTCTGCAGCTCATTGCACCTGAGCACACCTACCAATAGTTTGCATTTTATCTGACAGACTGGCAGACATGCTTCATTTTTTCAAGGCACTAGACTAGTTGATGAAAAATTTTGTGGATCACCCGATACATATATTGTAACGTTCTCACTTTTATTGTTTCAAATAAAAAGTCCTACGCAACAATAATCTCCATGCAAAGTCCAATAATAATAAGTTCTTATTTTATAACACACACCAACACTAACATACCAGCTCTAATCTCTGATTTCCCTTCATAGGCCAGTAGAATCGTCCTCAAAAATGTCCTCAGTTTGCGTTATCATTCACAAATTTTGTACTAAACGAAATTCGATAGAGGACCATCAAGAGATGTTAAACCAAATTTGCAGCACCGTGCGATTTTTTTTTACCAAGTTATGCAGAAAAACGTTTTTTTTATATTTTCACGAATATATTGGCCCCTATCTATCGCACATAAAAAAATGACGTATCATTCTCTTCGTTATGGAATTACATACATTTTTTATACACATGATTTTTTTGTTACACTGATGAATAAAAAAATATTGAGGTTTAAAGTTCAAAAGTTGTCTTTCGAATAAGGTTTTTTGCAAATTACTTATTTTTTTTTGCATTTTACCGTTGGAAAGCCCTAGTAGTTTTTTGAAGAACATTTAATTGCCGTTACTTTGATTGGTCAATCATGAAAATCCGATAAACGAGTCTCCGGTAATCCACGCGCGAAATGGTGCATGTCGAAAATTTGTATTTTATCCGTTGATTTTTTTATCTTCTGTGGGTGGAATTTTAGTGTGTACATATTTTATTCATGAAAGTGAGTTTTGTGTGATTATATTGAGATCTGTCAGTGCACAGCAGTATCTATGTCCTCAGAATTCGATCTAGTTTTTATTGTTGGTGACGATATTGATCTACTTGCTATTCTCACAGAACTCGGAAAACAAGTCACTAATGTTTTTCTCAAAAAATTTGGAAAGGGGTCAGAAAAAACTGAATTCTTCTCTTCAACCAGCTTTAAACACAAGGAACTTGTCGACCACGTACTTTTTATACATGCTTATTTTTCTGGTTGTGATACCACATTAGCTATTATCGATTTATGGAAAAACGAAATTGATTACAGCGTTGAAAAAAAATCATCTGCGACAAAATGTTGTACTATTGTAAATTAAAAAAAAAAACCGAACCACGAACTGATTGCGTCAACAGAAAAGAAGTCTTTATCGCTCTTTACGGCGGAAACAACGAAAAATCTAAAGACGAATTTCGTTTCAACTTTTTCTTCCGCATGGGACAAAATCGGATCTTACTTCTTTACACCATCGGAGTCAGCTGCTGAGCAACATTAATTTCGAACTTGCTATCAAACACAAACAAACCTGGGCCTGGAGGAGACATAAATGTGGATCAGAACCCGTAATGAGCACCAAAGATCCAATTCCATCTTCACTTCTCAAGGTTTTTTTCGTGTACTGACGACGATTTATGATGATGTAGCGATGATGAAGACATTTACGATTTGCCAACCACAGTTCCCCTGCCTCGCTAAAGACGAGCTAAAAATTCAGACAAAATTTCTAGTGGAATATTATACAAAGAAAATGAGGAAGAGCCTGGTCCATCGAAACGTGCTAGAAAAAAAAAAAAATTTGACACTTGTAAAAGCATAGTAGTGCCTTGATTTAACAAAAATAAAAATAAAAATAAAATATGAACAGCACCGACATGCACATGTTTGCACGTAGATTACCGGAGACTGGATTATTGGATTTTCAAGATTGACATACCTCTGCACAGGCAATTGACTGTTATTCAAAAAACTACTAGAGCTTTCCAGCGTTAAAACGCAAAAAAATAAGTTATTTGCAAAAAACCTAATTCGAAAGACAAATTTTTAACTTTAAACCTCAATATTTTTTTTATTATCAGTGTAACAAAAAAAATATTTGTATAAAAGATGTAGGTAATTCCATAACGAAGAGAATGATATGTCATTTGCTTATATGCGATAGATAGGAGCCAATATATTCGTGATAATACAAGAAAAAACGCTTTTATTCATAACTTGGTAAAAAAAAATCACACGGTGCTGCAAATTTGGATTTAACATTTCCTAATGATTATCTATCGAATTTCGTATAGTACAAAATTTGTGCATGCTAACGCAAACTCAAAATACCATTCTACTGGCCTATCACTTCTACAGACTACTTCCAATATCCACATACACTGTCACAATCACTGAACAACTTTTAATATCTATTATCCTCCACTCTACTAATTTACTTCTAATCCGAATTGTCTTCAGTTTCTTCCAATCTTAAACAGCCAGGAACTTTTTGCACTTTTAGACCAAATTTTTTCACTTTTTTCAGTTTTTGGTCTAAATCTCAGAACGAAAGCGTTTTTCGGCAAGTCCATTCGGTACAAAATTAAAACAGACAACATTTCCCATATTTCTCTCAAAAAACGTTTCTGGAAGACTAACCCGTTTGCCGGTAAAGCGCGTCAAAAAACATATTCCCATTGCGTGGAGTTTTGGAAAGTTTTGCTATACCAGTTTTGATTTTCTCACCCTCTATATATGTCACCTTGTTGGGTCGCTGAACACGAATTTAAAGTTTGCTGGTAAAAATTTGGCCCGGAACTTTGTTTTTTGCACATTTTGCCAAATTTTTGCTCTTTTTGCCCAAATGATTGCTCTTTTTTTCAAATTTTGGTCTAATTTTCAGAAAGGAAGCGTTTTTTTCGACAAGTCCATTCTATACCAAATTAAAGTAGACAAAATTTCCCACATTTCTCATTAGAAACGTTTTTTTGGAAGACTAACAGTTCCGCCGGTAGAGCTCGCCCAAAAAACCATATTCCCATTGCTTGGGGTTTTGGAAAGTTTTGGCATAGATTCGATTTTCTCGCCCTCTATATTTTTGGGTCGCTGAACACGAATTTGAAGTTTGCTTACAAAAATTTGGGCCGGATCTTTGTTTTTTTTCACATTTTGCCCAATTTTTGTAGTTTCTGCCCAAATGTTTGCACTTTTTTCAGATTTTTGTCTAGTTTTCAGAAAGGAAGCGTTTTTTCGACAAGGCCATTCCATGCAAGATCAAAAAATTCCTACATTTCTCTTGAAAAGCGTTTTTGGAGGACTAACCGTTCCGCCGATAGAGAACGCCAAAAGCATATCCCTATTACGTGGAGTTTTGGAAAGTTTTGCTATAGTTTTGATTTTATCACCCTCTGTGTTTTTTGCCACTGAACACGAATTTGAAGTTTTGCTGGCAAAAATTCGCCCCGGAACTTCGTTTTCTTACACTTTTTTCCCAACTTTTTGCGCTTTTTTTCAGTTTTTGGTATAATTCTCAGCAAGGAAGCGTTTCTTCTGCAAGTCCGGTCTACGCAGAATTAAAGTAGCCTACATTCTCATATTATATAAAAACGTTTTTTGGAAGACTAACCGTTCCCCCGGTAGATCGCGTCAAAAAAACATATTTCCATTGCGCTTGGGTTTTGGAAATTTCTGGCCCTTTTTTCTCAAATTTTTGCAATTTTTTAGTTTTTGCAACAGTTTAGTTTTCAAAAAGGCATTTTTCGAAGTCCATTCTATACAATATTTAAGTATAGACAAGATTTTCTACATTGCTCATAAAAAAAACGTTTTTTTTTTTGGTAGACCCACCGTTCTGCCGGTAGAGAGCGTCGAAAAAAATTCCGATAGCAGTGGCTAGTAGTTAGACTAATATAAAACTTAACTTTCTTGTTAAATTTTATATTAAACGGCGTCTTTTCGATAAAATCAAAACTATACGGCTGTTATTTGAGAGAAACATCACGATTTCACTCCTGACTTCAAGATGGGGAAACCCCGGAAAGGTTGATGATCGAAAACTGGGATTTAGGCTTCCTACATCATCCTTTCGATCAAAAATTTTTTTTTCTCAAAAAAACAACTTTATAAGAATAGCAAAATGGAAATCTAAATATAGCTAACTTGAGAGAAAAACGAAATTCTTTGAGCAAACAACAAAATTTATAACAATCATATTATCATGAGCGTTGCTACTTTGCTATAACAATAAGACGCTCTGCCAGAAATCTGGGAATCCCCAGAAATAAAGATTCGTCAAAAATGGATCATTCAATCATAAGCTGAAAACTGTGGTGACGATAATGATGAGTACATTGATGAGTACAGCAACACAGATTTTATCTTCATAATGATAATATTATCTAAGTACATCAAATTTGAAATAAGTATAAGTAATATTATATTATATTACTAGTGTGGAAAGTGACCCATTTCACACTAGTATAGGGAATTGTTATCGTACACGCAATCCGAGTACGATAATCCCACAAATGAAAAATGACACTTTCCACACAAGTAATGTACACTATTTTTCCTACAACCACAGATTATTACCACAGAGGATAACCATAAGATGTAGTGATGTACCCCAATATGAATGTGTGCTTTAATTGAAATTAATATTTCGAAAACGTCAGATAAACTTTTGGATTTTACTCTTTTTGTTCTAGATCATTAAACTTATTACATAAAAACCCGTAAAAATATGTAGTGAGTATTTAAAACTCCATAAAAACTGCCTAACCTAAAACCTAATGACATTTATACTTACCTAATATACTAATCTATATCACCCTCGTGTGATATTTTACTTTTCAACTCTAGAGTGATTTATTTGTCATTTTCGTAGGTGGTCGTCGGACAATAAATGATCTACCTACCATATAATATGAACAAGGGACAGTCGATATTTGACACTAGGAAAAATAATTTGTCGAAAAAGTCGAATTAATAAAAAATCAGTTACCTATACGTTGTAGGTGTTTGCGAACAGTTGTGCATGCGTGGAAGGTATTTCTGGAATTTAAAAAGAAGACGATTGCAAACAAACTTACTTCAGTTATTTATTCATAAGCTTACCGAGAACTTGAAGACCGACAGAACACATTAGCAAAGGAAACAATATACTCAAGACTGGTAAAACAAAACGGTGTTAATATATTCAGCTATGCAAATTAAAATTCCTTTTGGCTAAAAATCACACCATCGTGTGCGTAAATTCGAGTTTCCATCACGTGTAAACGTAACCTATGTATATTATATGCAAATGCCGGATCGGGCTAAAAGTTTCAACAACTCAATAATAATAATAATAATAATATGCATCATATTATAATATAAATATCTACTTTTTGAGATTTCTAAATTATCCCGTCGTCGGTATCGTGAAGAAAATTACAATTTTTCTGACTACATACATCCTATACCCAGTCAAGCAGAGTAAATAGACTGCCAGGAGTTATATGTTTGATGATGCTCGGAAACCTGGGAGTCTTCAAAGTTAATAAATTATTCCGGGTTCGTAATAAATAATACCAATTAACTCGCTTATTTGGATGCCAAAGCGATATTTGAGTGAGTTTTATGCAATAATAAGCCCGCCGTTGTCTACTTTGTCCGCGCGTCACCTTTGATCTGATACTGTGCGACATAACGCCCGCTCTTGCGGAACTAACTCCAATTTATCCATTCTTGTTATCTACGACTTTACATTTACAACTACCTGGATACCGATCTGAGCGCCTGGATACCCGTTATTCCTTTGTTTGTCTGACTGCTCTTCCAGAAACAATATCCCTTGTTGTTTCTTTCATCCCGTTCGATTCGAGTTACACAACAAAACAATGGACCGTTTGAACGTCTACCTCTTTTTTTCACTTTATACCGGTGTGCGTGGTGATGATGATGTAAGCTAGTTAAAATAAAGCTTTAATCAGTCTCACGTATACGCGGCTCAGATTTCTATTACTTTAAAATATTAGCGATTTCTAGAAACATCACCATCATGAACAAGTCAGGTTTCTTGAGCTGAAGGAATCAAATTTAAAATTGAGAAAACAAGACTGCTATTAGAAATTTTAGAATAAAAGTAGAAGATTTTATCGTCAATTGCTGTTTTGTTACTCATGAAACTCTCCCAGAGACTATGCGCTTGGAATTTCAAGAAATAAAGCGACATAGCAAAATTGATTGTTCAGACATGAGTTGAAAACTGTGGTGACGATAAATCGTTGAGTGTAGCAGTAAACTAGAAGATCCAATCATAGCCGTGGTTCTTTTGCTACTCAAGAAGATCTCCCAGAAGGCTAGGAATCACGCAAGAAAAAAATGTCGTCGGTAAATTGATCATTCAAGCAAAACCGAAATAGTGTGGTAACGATAAAGCGTTGAGTATAGGCAGCACAGTAGAAAATTTCATCATCGGCGTTGCTCTTATGCTAGTCAAGAAGCTGTCCCAGAAACCTGGGATTCACGCAAGAAAAAAATGTATAAGTCGTGTAAAAAAAAAAAAGTGTAGAAGCAAAGTATAGAAGATCTCATAATCGGCGTTGCTCTTTTGCTACTCAAGAAGCTCTCCCAGAAGCCTGGGGATCACAAGAAATAAAGCATCGTAGCTAAATTGATCATGCAGACAAAAGCTAAAAGCTGTGGTGACGATAAGTCGTTGAATACGCCTGCAAAAAGTAAAGACTTCATCATCAAGGTTGCTCTTTTGTTACTCAAGAAGCTCTCTCTTTGTTAAAGTAAAGCGTTTCTCAAAATAGATCATTTAGCCATAAGCTGAAAACTGTGGTGACGAAAAATCGTTGAGTGTAGCAGCAAATTAGAAGATTTCGTCATCGCCGGAGCTCTTTGGCGTTTAAAAAGCTCACCCAGAAGCCTGTGAAGCACAAGAAATGAAGTATCGTAGCAAAATGGATCATTCTGACATAAGCTAAAAACTGTGGTGACGATAAATCGTTAAGTATAGCAGCAAAGTAGAACATCTAATTATTATCGCTGTTGCTCTTTTGCTACTCAAAAATCGCTCTCAGAAGCCTGGGAATCACAAGAAATAGACTGTCGTAGCTAATAAAAATTTTTCATCATTTTTTGTAAAATTAGAATCGCATTTGGTGAACGCTTTCTTCCACGTTTTCTAAACTTTTATTTCGCGATGTTGATTGAGAATGATGCTAGATGCCATTGAAATCGTGTTTTGGTTGTAAGATTCTTTTAATATTTTCTTTGCTTAGGTACACCGAGTCATTGAGGAGGTATACACGCCGCCAGACAAACATATCTGGATAAATTTTGTTATTTTTCCCGGAGTGGAACATTTGAATAAAAAGGTTGCCTTCCTCCATCGGAGGCCATAATACTCTAGAATAAATGTCTCCGCCGACGTGGCTTGCCAGAATAATATTTTATCCGGGCGTAATCGAGCTGTACAATACCAGAGGAGCGCCTGAAGACTTGTAAAAACATTCGCTCCATTTGCTAAACTAACTAAACTGCTTTGCCTGTTATTTATATTACAGAGATCTCTCTCTCTGCCTTCGTTTCATCCCTCATCTCCGCTCCTCATTCCACTTTATGTATTTAGAATCGAGATGGGTCTGCTCTACATTCGTCACTGTTACTCAGCATACATTACCATCAACCAATATTATATTTGTCATAAATTGACACAGTTTGATTAAAACTGCACTGAGTTAATAACCTCATAATAACTTGTATCTAACCATTTCTGGTGCTGGTGGCGCATGCAAACAAAAAGATCAGAATCTCACATCCTTACCCCTAGCCCCTAGCCGCCCTCAATCTAATTTCCCCACACTTTTCTCTATCTACCTAATAATAGGTGATACCTAATAATAATAATAAAAGTAGCATCAGCTATTCAAATTAAATCCCCATCCCTCATTTAATAAGACCCGGTAACACGCCAGTGTCTCCAGGTTTAATTTACCGGGATGAAGATAAAAGCTTTCAACAGTATTTATAACAGTTTTTGCGTTCCCTGTAACAGTATTAAGGAGACAGGTTACGCGAAGAGTGCCGTCCTGGATTTGCATTAATGCAGCAGATTACAGCCGGGATCAAAGCAGCTCGGGCTGTCATTAAATTGATTGCTGACATTTCCTTCCAGCTACCGCTCTAATCAAGCAAATAGGTAAATAAATTAGCGGCGAAGGGTGAGATTTACAACCTTACAACCGGTCGGTGTTGGGTGTTTAACTATTATAATCAATCTGACCTGTCAGATATCAGGTTACTTATTCAAAGACGTTTTTTATTATAGGAAACTCGCACTGTAAGAGGCAAGGAATTGATTTATGTTTCAAGCTTCATAGTGTACAGGGTGGGCCACGGTATACGAAACGGAAGATTATGGCCGTGTCTCTGGATTTTAGGATCTTTTTATTTTTGGAGTGGATAGAGACCCGGCAGAGGTACGTTTTAAAATTATATTCATAATGTACAGGATGTCCCAAAAGCATGAAACATATCAAAGTTATGTTTTTTTAAATGAAATGCTCCTATGTTATTGCATTTTTAGATTGTCTGAAAAGAGAAAATAAGATTGGCTTTTACAGTTGGTGTTTAAATTCAGAAGTTTTTGAGTTATAAACAAGTGAAAATCGTCATTTTTCAAGTTCAAGGTCCTGTACAACGAAAACGGCTGAAGATAGAGAAAAACGGCTTACATGTCCCTATTTTAACTTTTTATGTACTATCCTATGGTATAGAAAAATTTGTGCTTTCTTTGATTCTTTTATTTGGCGACGCGTGGAGAAATCTCAGAATTTTTCAAATTTTTTATCACCCTGTATAAACATTTCATCTACATCGTAGGATAGTACATGAAAAGTTAAAATAGGGACATGTAAGCCGTTTTTCTCTATCTTCAGCCGTTTACGTTGTACAGGGCCTTGAACTTGAAAAATGACGATTTTCACTTGTTTATAACTCAAAAACTTCTTAATTTAAACACCAACTGTAAAAGCCAATCTTATTTTCTCTTTTCAGACAATCTAAAAATGCAATAACATAGGAGAATTCCATTTAAAAAAACATAACTTTGATATGTTTTATGCTTTTGGGACACCCTGTACATTATGAATATAATTTTAAAACGTACCTCTGCCGGGTCTCTATCCACTCCAAAAATAAAAAGATCCTAAAATCCAGAGACACGGCCATAATCTTCCGTTTCGTATACCGTGGCCCACCCTGTATAGTCTTTAATTCATTTGGAAATAAAAAATTGTGATAAAAATCTTATGCGCCTTAGCAGTCATTAATTATTATTAATGTACTTAAGTAAGTATATCAATATTTATTCGTAAAAAGTACCTACCTAAATAGTAAAATGTTTGGTTGCTTAAGGGTTATTTTGTAATATTCACAATCAGAAGTGGGATTCATCAAAACGCAGTGGTTATCATATTATCTGACGCGCAGGTCATAGATTGAGCGCCTGCGTGTTATAAATATAACATTGATGCGCAGATTTCCCCCTAATTACCAACGCCATCCTTCGTAACAAGACCTACATCAAGCACTGGAAATGCACAGAGATCATCGTCCCAAAACCTGGAAATCCGAAGAAAAATAATAATACTCCCGCACGGTAGGTCCACCCCCAGCTCTTAGCGAAGTGACGGAACGATTCATTCTGAAAATAATGCAACAGTAAGGGAATCAAGAGATTTGACGTCATCCTTTTCTGATTTAGAATGTAATTTTCTGCAATCTATCAAATCGTGACGAGAATAAATCATGATGACCTACCTCAATAAATAGATTTCGGAAAACTTGACATCCGAAAGGCTCTAAAAAACGCTTTGGCATGGTCTATAAAATGAAATAATTCGGTATGCATCAACGAAAACCTATGACATATCTGATCTTAGACTATTCCTGCAGAGACAGAAAAATTATTACACCAGAACCAAGAAGAATCAGAAGCCGGAGTCCCTCAAAAGGTCAAGGCTCATTAATCGGCCCAACCATCATTTACAATATTTACACAGCAATCCTCAAACGAAAACGAGGAGAAACAGTCCGCAATTCCCAGACGACAGGGCGATCTACTTCTCCATCAATGGCAAAATGAAAATTATGAGAAAAGTCCTCAAAAACGACTTGAACGAATTAATAATCAAATGATTCGAAAACTGGTGAATCAAAGTCAATTAACGAAACAAAAACAACCGAAGTTACTTATTTCAGAGACATCTATAAGTTATGGAAAGAGGCCGAAATGCTTGGGCGTGATCCTATTTATGCGGGTTTAATTTCTCAAACCAAGTCAACAAGGTCCACAAAAGAATCAAACAGACAATCAGGTCGCCGTTCTGCTAATTTTTCGGGAAAACAAGATGAGCCCGAAAATAAGAGCAAAACAATGCTAAACGCTGGGCTCGAAGAGCTGAGCGACATATACATATATCGCGAGGCAGACCCTCAAAACTTCGCTAATAGTCCTCTGCACCCTATATAATATTGATTGTATACTGTACTACATATGGCATCCATGCAAAACTTGTTCTGTATATGATGTTTATGTGTAATTTTCAAAAATGTATCAAGACACGAGTTAAATGAAAATTTAAAAACCCCGCGCAAATGTACAAATGAAATCCACGGGACGTCACTGCGCAGACTAGACGAAAATTAAACCCTCTATTATTTTTTTATGCGCTTTCCGCTAATAATTGTATCATGCACGGGTTGCGCCCTATTATTTGATCGAAAAGAACAATCAGTTTGTCTTTAAAAACAATTAGACATTTTTTGCGTCATAATTCATAATCGGCTGATTCATTTTTCGAAATAAAATTTTTTACACGATAAATCCTTGCGCACTATCTGAAGCCTTCCTGAAAGAGACCATCAGACTGACTGATGGCTGATGCTTGAAAAATTCGAATCCGGCAAGAAAAATTTAAATTCCAAATATTTACATTCGACCGATGGTAAATACTGGAATCGTGTGTGCACACGGACTACCGATTTTATTTTAAATAATTCCTCCTCTTGTCATTCGAGAGCAGATTTTGGAATTCTCAGCCGTGTGTTGATGTGTTGTTTTAACCGCTCCTCCCTCTCCTTGCATCGACCGTCCGTTCCTTATTCTCTATGGGTGGCTCGTCGATGTGTCAGCAAGTTCTTTATTGACAGACGTCTTGACGTCTACTCTACTACCGAGCTTGAATTACTTTCACATACATTAACTTCTTCACGCATTGTCGCAAAAGATCAACACACGATCCAGTGTGTGATCAAGACTTAACGAGAGTTAAGCGCATATAACAATAAATTGTTCCAGGGGCCTTTATTTACCTGATGCCGTAGCCAAAACTTATATTAAATAATTTGTACATATAGGTATACATACATTCATACATAAATGATTGAATAATATATACGTTATTTACATTGTGTGGGTATTTATTAGTTTAGCTACTAACTGGTGCTATGATGGTGCTAATGCTATAGTGCTGCCGGATTTTAGAAGTGAAGATTGTTTGAAACTAATTATTAAATTACTTCTAGCTTCTGGTTCTCTGTTAACTAACTGATTAGAATTGTGTCACATTTCGTATAGATAATCAGCTTATTTTAGACGCGAATTTAATAAAGACGGCCTGATCTGTCCAATGAATGTCTTCTAGAAACTATTTCTTCTGGACATTTCTTCTTGAACATTTTTCTTGTCAAAGTGATTGCTTCTCTTACTCGCTCGAAGGCAAAGGTCTTATTTCAAATATTCGTAGTAATTTTGACAATCTGGTGGCCTTTATACATCTCAACGGATCTGTTCTTGCTCTGGAAAATGAATTAAGGCAGACATAACAGGGAAGAAGTGGCACTTCTTATTTTAGGATGTTGTTACCAATGTATCAAGGTCCAGCATGTGTAGAAAGAATGTACATGGACAAGAATTGAATGAAGACAGTATGATCTGCCCATAATGAATATCTTCTTGAAACTGTTTCTTCTGGTCATTTCTTCTTGAACATTTTTCTGGTCAAAATTATCGCTCCTCTTACTCGCTCGGTAGTAATTTTGACAATTTGATGGCCTTTCTACATCCCAACGGACCTTTTCTTGCCCTGGAAAATGAATTAAAGCAGACACAACAGGGAAGAAGTGGCACTTCTTATTTTAGGATGTTGTTACCAATGTATCAAGGTCCAGCATGTGTAAAAAGAATGTGCATGGACAAGAATTGAATGAAGACAGTATGATCTGCCCAATGAATATCTTATTCTTGAAACTGTTTCTTCTGGACATTTCTTCTTGAACAGTTTTCCGCTCAAAGCTATCGCTCCTCTTACTCGCTCGAAAGGCAAAGGTCCTATTTCAAATATTCGTAGTAATTTTGACAACTGGTGGCCTTTCTACATCTCAACGGACATTTTCTTGCTGCCCTGGAGAATTAATTAAAGCAGACACAACTGGGAAGAAGTGGTATTTCTTATTTTAGAATGTTGTTACCAATGTATTTTGCTGGACCAAAAAACAAATACATGCTGGACCAAAGGTCCAGCATGTATAGAAAGAATGTACATGGACAAGAATTGAATGAAGACAGTATGATCTGCCCAATGAATATCTTCTTGAAACTGTTTCTTCTGGTCATTTCTTCTTGAACATTTTTCTGGTCAAAATTATCGCTCCTCTTACTCGCTCGATAGTAATTTTGACAATCTGATAGCTTTTCTACATCTCAACGGATCTTTTCTTGCTCTGGAAATGGAAAATTGAAATAGAGAAAACTGGGAAGAAGTAAGTTATATTTGTGTTTTTTGTCTTCTTTTTTTGCGTAGGAATATTTCCCATAAACAAGAATTGAATAAAGACAGCATGATCTGTCCAATTAATATCTTCTTGAAACAGTTTCTTCTGGTCATTCTTCTTAAACATTTTTCTGGTCAAAGTTCTGGAAGAAAAATGTCCGATTTCCAGACATTTTTAGTAATCTTGACATTTTGGAAGCCCAATCTACATGCCACTTCTTTTGTTGCTCTAGAAGATGGATTGAAGCAAATGCAACTGTAAGAAGAGACACTTCTTAATTTAGGAAGTTGTTACAACTGTATCGACCTCCTGTATGTGTAGAACGATTCTCTATCAACAAGAATTGAATGAAGAAAACGCATGATTTCCCAATTAATATTTTCTTGAAACTGTTTCTTCTGTTTATTCTTCTTGAACATTTTTCTGGTCAAAATGCTGGAAGACAAATGTTCAATTTCCAGATATTTTGATAATTTTGACATTTAGGGAACCTACTCTACATCCCACTGTACCTTTTGTTGCTCTAGAAGATAAATTGAAGCAGATGCAACTTGAAGAAGTGGCACGTCTTAATTTAGAAAGTTGTTGCAACTGTATCGACGCCCGGCATGTGTAGAAAGATTGTCCATAAACAAGAATTGAATGAAGACAGTATTATCTGCTCAAGTAATATTGTCTTGAAACAGTTTCTTCAGGTTATTCTTCTTGAACATTTTTTTGGTCATAATGCTCCTCTTTCTTGCTGCGGAAGGCAAGAGTTTCCTATACGCTACTCGCTTATTGGTTTGTTTTTGTTTTGTGTTGCGATAAGGTATATGCGGGAGAGGTTTCCGGAAATTAACTGGTAGTGATTTTCAACACAAGTCAATTTTGGGACAGACGTTTTATTTCCACTCATTTTGATAAATGATAGTTGGTGGGAGACCTGGGATGGGGGTTTCTTATTCCTCTTCTTCTGCTACCACTCATATATCTGGGAGACATTTCCCTTGCATATAAGATACTCTTATAAATAAGTAATTATCTCAGGTAATAAAATTTCGCGTATATATTCTTTACATATACCTACCCTTGAATTTATTGCAGGATAATTTTATATGCGATGCAATTTACTTCAATTTAGCTAGGTATATATAGGTATATATGTCCTATAATATTACTTATTTAGCAATTTCTCATACAGAAGTCCGTATATCCATGTAGGTATATAAAATAATCATATATGGATATACCTTTATTTATTCTTACATACAATATTGCATATTATTATAGGTATGTACGAGGGGCTTACGCTGGTGAAATTGAAAAAAGTTATCTGCGAATATATATCTCATGTACATATAGATATAGGTATAGGTAGGAACATATAATATGCATATGAGTATATTTGATAAAGTCGGAATTCGTTTCTTGGGGGTTTTCGTCACCAAGGAGTCAGACTTTCATCATTTCAATCTTTGTCTCTGCGCGACGACGAGTTATGAAGAGGACGAGATTTATTTGATTATCATCATACACGGGAAATATATTCCAGCAGCGGCGCCATGCAGGAGATGAGGATCCTTTTGTTTTTCAATTTAACAGCGCGAATCAATATAAGAGAAAAAGTTTTTAAGGTGAAGAGATTTTTTTATTTTCAAGTTCCAATTTCACGTTCTCAGTGTATAGGTATCTTTATATCAAATTCATATATTTATATAGGTAGATGAAAAATGGTGACCTATATCCTATATATAACTTATGTATCGGGTGTTCATTACCATTGACTTGTAATAACCTGTTATAATATACTTATACGTCTTTGTTCATTTGAAGGATCTTCGATGGATTCACTATACCTATGACAAACGAATTAAAATATGCAGCTCACTCTTTTCATGTCTGACGTGCAAATGTTTATAAAACGTAAAGACTCAGACATCCGATGATGATGATAGGATATAGTGAGAGAAACAAAGACAAAACATGTAGGCGTCAGCGTAGCTTGCAACCAAGGATGGTTCAGTTGCTGCCGCTTGCGCACTCATAGGCGTCCTAAAAGATTCATTTGGCATTTTATATTGATATTCCAAGACGTTTAAAGAGTTATGACGACAAGTCACAAACTAACAAAGTGTCAAACGTCATCGAATTTCAACAATTTATCACCGCGACTACAATCTTCTGTTACCAATTTCTAACCAGTGCATTCATGCAGGGGACAAAAAATTGGTGAACTTCAACCTCTTGTAGTTGGTGACAGTTGAAGGACATTTCTTCAAAGGTATACTTTTCGTCTTAAAATAATCCTTTAATTCTATCCGGTGGTAGAATATCGACCATCCCAATAAGGTAGGATTTATCAAAATTCAAATTTCAAGTGGTAGAAACAGTCCCTAATTTTTTTTTCTCGAAAACTAAGATTTGCTTTTTTGAAAAACGGTGAAATATGCCGTTTTTTCTCTCTTTTTATTGAGAGGGTATGCAACTTATAAATGGATTTGACCAGATTTGACCACCCATGCATCAGAGAGCGAAATACCTTGGGTTGGGTGGGGAAGGTTTTGTTTTGATTGGGAAGAGGTCATGTTTCCTGAACCGTATTATCTGTGGTATTGTATTTTCTTTTTTGGTAATTATTGAGGGTGCATGATTGAGTCACTGTGACCTAAGAGGTCTAGTATGTCCCCTCTACTGTACTTCCCCTTAGTATGGAATCCCATTTATGAAGTCCCTTCCTTGAGAAACTGGAGGATTTTGAGAGGATCAAGGTGGGATAGATCCCTTTGCCTCTAGATGGTGTTGACCCAGGGCGTTTCTTCTTTGACGCATCGGAATTTAGCAGCAACAGGTGACGAGGTATCTCGTCTCCCTTTCTGAAAAATCTGCAGACGCCGTTCTCTTCTATGCCTAACTTATCCACAGGTGTTCCTTGCGAGCTGTGACTTACAATAAGTGTGGTACCACGTTTTCCAATTCCTCACGATATTTGGCGTGAGGTTGATTGACTTATCCACCGCGTGAAAGGATCATCTTGACTTTGAACCAGTTGCAAACAAAAAATTATTTACTGTTTTCTAAACACTCCATCATCCTCCAACACTCTCCATCATCCCATAACTTCTATGAAGTTCAAAAGGTAAAGTTGAATGAAAAAAGGAATAAGTAGTCTGCTTTTTACGACTTTTTGCTATTAACTTACTGAGTTCCCTACCGGTTTCGACTCATGGAAATGCCATCTTCAGAGACTAGAAATAAGCAAAGTAAAATGGTATATAGAAAAATCCTAACTTCGCATGTCAATTTCCAATGTCAAATGTCAAAATTTCATATCAAACGTGTAAGTAGGTAGATGGACAATATTAGTCAAAATAGGCTATAGTTAATTTGTGCTACTGTTCGTGAACTCTCTGACATTTCTTGTCTCAATGGCCAGGGATATAAAGGGGGAGCTGTGATCGGCGCTCTAGCAGTCAGTCATATCCTGAATGCTAAAGCTGATGAAGTATCACAGAGGAAGGAAAACACAGAGTAGGCAGTAGTAGTGTTTAGTGACAGTGAATTGTAAAGTGTGAAGTAGAAAAAAGAGTGAAGTATAGACAAGTGGTATAATATCTGTCTGTGGAAACAAGAGGACAGCTGATTATTTGGATTTAGAGGCTATAAGTTTATAAGTTGTATTTGTGTTAGAGAATAAAATTATTTGCAGACTTCAAATTCGATTTTATAAGAGCGAAACCTGTAACACTAATTAATATTTTGACAGCAAGGACCCATGCACCACGCGAATGTAAATACTTAGGTATATTTATGTAATTAATTGGCGCGGGGATCATTAAAACCATTATCTTTACCTTTTGATTAATAAATTAAGTATCAATAGTATGTCAAAGAGTAAAAGTATTTAGAACATGAGTTTAATCAAACAAAAATTAATGCGAGTAACAGCAGGATAAAAAAATTATGATTATGAGGTAAAAAAAAACAATAAAAAATACAGGCTCCAATAAAAATAATTCCACTATTATCCAGGCTTTTCATCATCCCCGCATACACGCGAATATATGTGTGAAATTTCCAGGGCTGAAAATAATCCATCAAAGCCCACAATACGTTCCATTATTTACAATTTCCCGGCATGGGCATAATTCAATTAAGTTGCCTGTTTTCCCGTTCCCTGTTTAACCAACGAACGGGAGAGATTGCCGGGCCGTGCCGTCGAAGTCGGGCTTATTTTAACCGCGCTCCGCCAGTCAGATTATTCTATTACCGCGTATCAACATCGCGCAGGGCTAATTTTGTTTAGTCTCAAAACATTTCATTGTTTCAAGTGGATCAAAAATTCAACGGAAGGTTAATTACAGTTACATTGATCGTGCCCTTAGGACGTTAATGTAGACAGAGAGGGCTGACATATACACTGCGAAACGAGAGGAGAACGAGTGGTCTGGGGGAAACAAAAGGCACCTACCCCCTCGTATTATTGCCGAGCAGTGTTGATTTATAGACGTGTTGAGTAATGGGTACGAGTATGTATCTCATGCAGAGATGATTGGAAAAATAAGAAGAGTTTTATTGAAAACTTCGCTGAAATTGGTATAAGTAACTCGAATCCCTGGAACTAACTTTTCCACTAAATTATTGTAATTACAGTATCTTTATGAATATCTTGTGGTATTAAAAGGCGAAAAGTTTAAAAAGGACCTAAATAAAGACCTTTCGTTTACGCAAAGGGACAATTTTTGAGCGTTGGTCGTGTTAACGTGGAGGTCGGAGGTGGCGTGTAGGTGTGCGCAGATAAGGCTAAAATATTGGCAAATAGCTTCTAGGCAACATGACGTAACCCTTCGCTGATTGGGGAATGGCTAGGACGCGGAGGCAGGAAGATTAATATCAACTTTCGGAGTTCCTCAATTTCCGATATCATAGCGTTGCGTGTTATCTTCATTAGACTCTTTAAACTAATGCTAATGACCTTGCGAACCTTGTGAATGGCGCCGTTTTTATAGCAGTTCAATTTTCTAGCTCTTTGCCTGTCTGCCTTATGGTAATTGGGAAACAATTAATTACCGTTCACTATTCTATTGCATCATCTTAATTCGGAAAGGTACCTACGCCCTACGCAATAGTATCTACCAGCGAAGTGTAAGTAAAGTTATCATTTTTTGTAAGAAAAAGCGAAACAAACATCTTTGAAATCCACCGATTAATTTACATTACCCTCAAAAAGCTCTGCTCGAAGAATCTGCCCACAAAGTTAAGTGGACTAATTGATAAAGATAAATACAGATGGCGTGGATCAACCTCATCTCTTTGATGCGGGAAACAAAGATGGTGCCCGGGGATAAAAACGATTAGAGACACCTTGTATGTGGCCAAAGTAACGGCAGGAAAAAGAGCACGTTACAAAGGAATACAACTTTCCAATTAATCAAGGTCTATAATATCTACGAATAAAGGATAAAGGATAGAATAAATAAATTATCGATCGTACCAATATCACATAAACACCTAAATACTTAATAGAGGAAGATGAAAATCGAACTTTCGCCCCAGATTTTCTCACCCACGCTTCTTCGTTCTCGCGGCGCATGCAAGGCAGATGATGTAGGTGATGCCGTACAAGCCCCGGTCCTTATTTACACAGAGAGGACGGAATATAATAAGGCCCCAATGGAAAGACCTGAAACCGCCCCTATTATCGCGGCTTTGTATCGGAAGCCCCGACGCTTCTATACGCAAATTAAGCCTCCGTGGGGGATTTCAAACTAAGTAAACAGCTTTTTCCAGCGGTTAATAACAAAATCAAGCCTGGCGCACGCATTAACCCAAAGACGTCGAGGTTTATAATATGCAAAGTACGAGGGGTATTTTTACAACTTCCTTCTTATACCTATACGACTGTGCATTGTCTGTATGAATGGCACGAGCTGGAGAAGCCTTATTAAGGCTTATTTTGGGTACCTTTATGTAGGTAATTGCATGTAGGTAAGTATAAAAGTAGGTATGTTGAACGAGATTTTTAAGTAGGTAATTATGAATTGCTCTCCATCATCAGATTAATAATAATTATAGAAATCAATAATCTTAGCTCCAGCCTCACACACGTTTCTCTTAAATATTAAGAGATGTCGCTCTATTCTAGCTCGCACTCATGCAAACCTTAATATTGTTATAATAATATCTGAGTGTGGCTGTTTCGATATGGCGACTGGCCTGGTTCCGTCTCTAAAATAGATGGGCGAGACCGCCTGCGATGGGATACAGTGGAGTGTGGAGCGACCTTCTGCTATAACTCCTGATGGTATCCGACGCGGCATCGATGGGGAAATTCTCGGCCATAAAAGAACAAGTACCAGTACGAGAACTAACTTTCAGGAAGAGCATATTGGACGTCTAGAAGCTACTGCTGTCTAGAATGTTCCATCAGGAATAGAACATTCGGAGCTCCGGAAAGACATTCGGGAGTTATTTTTTGATGAATAGTTTAAAAATGTTATGCGATAAGATAAGCCGACAAAACTTAAATAAAAAAAGTCAACTGCAGTGCTCGCACATATACAGAGCTATAGGCCTTGAAAGATATGGTTTCAAATTTCGAAAAAATCAATCTTTCAGTTATACTTGTAGGTACTTAAGTAGGTATAGAAAAACCAAATTTGGTTCACGGTGTCTATGTACCAAGAGCATTCATTGACAGTAAGTATATAAAGTTAAATTATAGCCTTTTAAAAGGTTTCTAAGGGATGAGTCACCCTTAAAATGCTACAAAACTTTTTAACCCGTTGGCCGAGTTAAGAAATTGTTACTTTATTTAATAGGGAATTTGATTTAGTGGTCTATAACTTGATGTATAGCGAACCAGGTTACTGGATCATATAGAAAGTCACAGCAGCCTACTAGGTATGTTAGGTATCCGCCAAAGACATTAAAAAATGATCATTTATGATTTAAATAATACATTTTTAAAAGAGAAAAAAATCAAACTAACCTCAACTCTCTCCTCTTTAAGATCCACCTTCAGGGCCAGTTGCTCCCTGAGCACGACATCCGGGTAATGCGTCTGCTCGAAGGTGGCCTCCAGCTGTTCCAGCTGCTCCTCGCTGAAGATGGTCCGGTGGCGGCGCTTCCGTTTCGGCGGTTGATGGTGCTGGGAGTGGTGGACGCCGGCCATCGACGCCGCCTGCGACGCCGCCGCTAGGGCGTGAACGTAGCCTGGGTAGAGACCCGGATAGGCCATCGCTGCAACAATCGTCAGAACGATCAGTTTTAATTCGTTCAATCGAGAGAGATAGGTTGTTATGGAGATGTTTCGAGTTTCGGGCACGATTCGAAAGTACATCTTCAGAGTCAGAACAAACTAAAATATTGTATAGTACCTAAAGAATTTGACACTAAATTTAGGGTAACTTCATGTTGCTATAGCTCCCCACTCCGGTAATTTTGGGCTTCGAGAACTAGCTCATGCTCATTCTATCCAGACACATTATTTCAATTTAAATTGTTGACTTGATGTAACTTTGGCATTTCATACATGAAAAGCAATAGGTACCTACCTCGGAAACCTGGTCAGTTATATTCCTAAAAATGGCTCATTTTGATCTAGTTTCCGCAATGGTGTAATATTTTCTATGCTTTACCTACTTAAAAAAAAAGATATTGTTATTTAACTGATGCAAAAGGAGCAAATTGCGTGATATTGTGAAATTATAACAAAATTTAGAATGTAAAAATGAGAAATTTTGTAACTACTGTGAAGTACCTACCATAAAGTACCATTATCTCGAAAATAAAATTTTTTTACCAGGATCATATTATATATGATAAATTCTGGTCTGGTCAGTCTTGAGTTGGCCTATATAACAGTCCTTCTAGGGATGATGTTGAGTTTTTTTGGAACACCAGTACGTATATCTAATATAATAGTGTAACGACCTAACAGCATTAAAGCAATTAGCGCAAGTAAATTTCACTTTTGTTATTCACAAGATCGAAACAGCTAGCGACCTCTCTTTTCCAGCGACCGTACTTAGGATATCAAGTTCTGTTTTCGATTCCATAATCAGTAGATCCGGCGTAATAAGCGTAACTTATTGAAACGTGTGTTTATGTCTAGAGAAGGGTCATGCGGAAAAGGGTCAGATCTCATTATAAGGAAGAAAGAGGAAGCGTGACGCGCATTTCTGAGGTCAATTAAAATCATCTGAGGTGAGATGGAACGGTTATTTGCTGGAGATGACATAATAATGGAGACAGGACATATTAGGACAGCAGTGAGAAAGGATGGATTATAAAGGGAGAACAACGAGAGCCGCGAGGACGAAGACAAGTTTCGATCGGGTCTCCGGTGACTTCTCGAGAAAATAGCGAGATCTTACCTTACCACCACTTACAATCTCGGCGAAACGATTCCTGTCCCGTGGAAGAAGCAAACTGCCCAGTTCTAGAAAAAGTGATTCCAATCTATCTATAAATCGGCTCAAGGTAGAAGGTAACTTAATACAGACGCCGGTTTTTCTACTAAAAATCCTGTAAGAACGCCAAACTTTGTTTATTTCCCGGAAGCTGAGCCAGAAAGAGAAAAGTCGGCGAGTTAATGATCAACGCTCAACCTAAATTTTCTCAATTTCAAATTTTGGTCCCAGTTCATGAAAGACATTTCTCCTAGAAGTGAGATTTGTGAAATAGAGATATTTATATATATTGTCTTGCAATAATTAAATTGCCTTGTTTTATTTTAAGATCATAAATTTTGTGAAACAACGACAGAGTTAACTCAGCTATAAAGTTTGATAAATTAAACTGTAAAATATAAATATTGAAATATTTAGTTTGAGATATTTCCATTATCTTCTTATTTGAAATAGAAAATTTATTTTTCCTCCAATATAGGTATACCTATAGCTGATGTGAATATAATTATTATTGAACTCGAGGTCTTTTCAAGGTGTGTATAATCCCGACTAAAATAGTCTAGAAAGATAGAAACAAGTACCTAAACCCTAAGCAAATTTTTTGATACTTTTTTATTGCCTATATAGGAAACGTCAAAATTCTAAATTAAATAAAGCATCTGGCATCCCACTCTATTACCTTTATCTCTATTTAATTTTTTTATTTAAACTTTTTATGTAGGAGAGAGTTTCACATTAGTGCAAGAATTTGGCGCCTAATTTGAACTCTCTACTTTGGTAGGTATGTGTGAGAAAGAGAATATAAGAATTATATCTTTTCAAAATCAATACCTCTTATCTTGTACCGATATCTTATCTCTCTCTCTTACCTAGATACTCTCTTTACTTGCTCGCACCCCTCCCCCCTACAATAGCATATGACTAATGTTTCCTAATTATTATTATTATTATTATTCTATATACCTACCTATTTTACCATATAGGTATAGGGGTAACAGTGTTCGCGCTTCAAATTCGACATAGTTCATATAGGGAAATGATTTAAATAAATCGATTAGAATGTCCGTGGGGTATTTGAGAGTAATGATTAAATAAAAATATTATTCCCGATTTGTAGCCGCGGGGAAACGCAAGCGGTGGTGTGCCGCGTTTGCCCCTTTCTGTTTTAGCGTGCATGCATGAGAGGACCGGGAGAAAGTAACTTAAAAACTGCGGGATTTTTAAATAAG
Source organism: Malachius bipustulatus (assembly GCA_910589415.1). Classification (NCBI taxonomy): domain Eukaryota; kingdom Metazoa; phylum Arthropoda; class Insecta; order Coleoptera; family Melyridae; genus Malachius; species Malachius bipustulatus. The sequence continues at coordinate 40,308,868 of OU342635.1, forward strand.
GCGATTTTAATCTTTTGGGAATTGTGTTTAAAAGCTTACTTTTATGGTCTGTTTGATTTGAAAACTTTTTAGGCTGGAAAAGTTGCCAGTAATTTCAGCGATGTTTCGTTGGGATTTGCCCGAAGTGAAATTCTTGCGCGCTGCATTTTTAAGGACTTAAATTTCAGCTTGTCTGAAAAAATTGACATTGAGTAGACCGAGGAGCTTTGTCGATGCATGAAAGAAAGCATTGTCCTAATATTACCTATTTAGTTTCTTATTTACAATAACAAAAATATACCTATACTTTTCTTTCATTGAAACAGTTTATGCCATATTGGTAGGTATATATCTTATATGCATATAAAGCTTTTTTTTAAATTAAATGCCTGCATGCTGTTTATAAAGACTCATTTGAGCTTCTGATGATGGTGCTTTAGGGGAGCCTAAAAATTTCAATTGAAACCGTGCTAAGCTGATTTTGGTACCTATACCTATATACAGATACAGGGTGTCCCAGCTTATTCGAAGCGGTCTCTGTAGGCCAAACGATGGACTTTTTCGAAAAACTTTTTGAAAATTCAAGTACAGAATCACAATGGTCATAATTTAAAATTATTTTGGAGTATACAGAGTGTCCCATATGACAGTGGCATATCAAAGTTATGTTTTTTTAAATGGAATGCTCCTATGTTATTGCATTTTTGGATTGTCTGAGGAGAGAAAATAAGATTGGCTTTTACAGTTGGTGTTTAAATTTAAAAGTTTTTGAGTTATAAACAAGTGAAAATCGTCATTTTTCAAGTTCAAAGCCCTGTACAACGAAAACGGTTCAAGATAGAGAAAAACGGCTTACATGTCCCTATTTTAACTTTTCATGTACTATCCTATATGGTACAGAAACATTTGTAATTTCTTTGATTTTTTTATTTGGCGACGCGTGGAGAAATCTCAGAATTTTTCAAATTTTTTATCACCCTGTATAAACATTTCATCTACATTATAGGATATTACATGAAAAGTTAAAATAGGGACATGTAAGCCGTTTTTCTCTATCTTGAACCGTTTTCGTTGTACAGGGCTTTGAACTTGAAAAATGACGATTTTCACTTGTTTATAACTCAAAAACTTTTAAATTTAAACACCAACTGTAAAAGACAATCTTATTTTCTCTTCTCAGACAATCTAAAAATGCAATAACATAGGAGCATTCCATTCAAAAAAACATAACTTTGATATGCCACTGTCATATGGAACACTCTGTATACTCCAAAATAATTTTAAATTATGGCCATTGTGATTCTGTACTTGAATTTGCGAAATTTTTTTGGAAAAAATCCATCGTTTGGCCTACAGAGACCGCTTCGAATAAGCTGGGACACCCTGTATACCTGAATGGGTGCTGGGTACATTAAGTCATCAAGTCCTGTCACTCCGTAATGTACAGACATGGCACACACAACCCTGGGAGTTGGAGAACTTCGAGAATGCCCTTGATTTCTTGTAAAAATTTCTATTACATATAAAATATCTATTATACAATCTATTATAATACTTCTTATAACTAAATACTTCACCCATTTTGCACTCTACAATAATACATCTTCTCTATCAGAATGTGCGGGGACTGCGATCCAAGACCGACACCTTTTATACAGGTGTCTCTATTTGTGATTGTGAAATTATAGCTCTTAACGAAACCTGGTTATGTCCTGCAATAAGTAACTCAGAACTATTTGCTGATGGTTATACTGTGTTTAGAAGAGATAGAGATTTCGCTCATGTGTCCTCATCTAGGGGGGGTGGCGTACTGGCGGTTCGAGATCGCTTCAAATGTGTGCAAATTGATCTTAGTGATATTTATTCTGTCTTACCGTATATTGATATCGTCGGAGTTAGGATCTCAGCAGAAACTATTGGTTCATTTTGTACCTTCGTAGTTTATATCCCGCCCTCAACATCTGTCCGTGATTATGAACTGTTCCTTGAGCTGCTTAATAATGTTGAGGCTGTTCATGGTAGCAGGGTCATTATTGTCGGTGATTTCAATGTACCCAACCTAGCTACAGATTCAGGGAGCAGTATTATTCGTAATATAAATAATTTTAAAGAATTTAACAACTTCATGCAACACAACTGCATTCCTAATAAATTTGATCGCATCCTGGATCTGGTTTTTTCTAATATAAATTGTAGTGTGGAGAGATCACTTCAGCCTCTTGTGGACGAGGACGATCATCATCCAACTATTGAGATTGCGTTTGGGGTCGTTGGCGGGCATCAGACTAATTTTGTAACAAATCAAAACACCCAGCCTAGTTTCAATTTTAAAAAAGCAAATTATCCCCTACTTTACAGTTTGCTAGGTGAAGCTGATTGGGAGGATCTTCGGGGTGAGCACGATGTTAACAAGGCCTGTGCTATTTTCTATAACACTTTGTACAATATCTTTGAAATGTCAGTGCCTAAAACTAGGTCGTATTCTAGACGGCGATTTCCTCCCTGGTTTGACCGCGAGGTCATTTCCTCTTTACGCTTGAAGCATGCGGCACTCAGGAAATATAGGAGGTATAAAAATCCTTACTTTTATGAATTGTTTAAGACCCATCGCACTATCAGCAAAAATTTAACCAGAAAAGCTGCTTATGAGGCCTACTTAACAAACATCGAATCTCTCATTATTAGAGACCCTAAGAAGTTTTGGGAATTTACGCGAAACAAGAGAGGTAGCACCAGAATCCCTGGATTGATGAAGTTCAATGATCTGGAGCTCTCTACTCCCGATCTTATTGTGGATGGCTTTGCGGAGTACTTTGGTAGTGTGTACGTGAAAGCCGATCCTGTACGACATCATGCACCCGTTTCTGATTGTCATCACTGGTGTAACTCTGTTAATGTAACTTTAATTTCTGACGATGAAATTTTCATGATGGCATTGAAAAAATCGAAGAATTCGTTCAGTATGGGTGTTGATAACATTCCAAGCTTTCTGCTAAAAGACTGTGCCCGCATTTTTGTTAAGCCACTGTCCATCCTCTTCAATTTAATTATTGGCAAATCCGTCTTTCCAGATATTTGGAAGGATGCTTTTATATGTCCCATCTTTAAAAAAGGCAGCACCGACGAGGTCACTAACTATAGACCCATATCATTGTTGTGTAATTTTTCAAAGGTTTTTGAGTCAATATTATATAAGCATATTTACCATGCCACAAAATCCCGTATAACACAGTTTCAGCACGGGTTCATGGAGAAACGTTCTACGGTGACCAACTTGGCAAGTTTTTCCCAGTATGTTTCTGAAGCTATTGACTCCCGTAGTCAAGTCGATGCTATATATCTCGACTTCCAAAAAGCTTTTGATCAGCTGGATCACTCTATATTGATGCTTAAGTTGTCTTCTTTCGGTTTCTCTAACTCATTGCAAACACTTATCCAGTCCTACCTAGCCAACAGGAAGCAGCGCGTCAGATATAAGTGTGCAATCTCGAAAGCCATTGAACCCGGATCTGGAGTTCCTCAGGGCTCGAATCTGGGACCCCTTCTATTTTTACTATATATAAATGATATAGTTGATGGGTTAGACTGTGAAAGTTTGCTGTTTGCCGACGACCTTAAGCTCTTCTCAACTATCAACTCTGTTGCAGATTGTGTTAGACTTCAGTATAACTTAAATGTCATCGCTGAGTGGTGCAATAGAAATAAATTGTACTTGAACGTGTCTAAGTGTGCGGTTGTTAGCTATTCGAGACGTGAAAAAAATGTAATTTTTCAATATACAATCTGTAACGGTGATATACAGCGTTTGGACGTAATTGGGGACTTGGGTGTCTTGTTTGACTCCAAGTTCTGTTTTACCTCACATATGGATGCCATCGTTCCTCGAGCATTTAGAACTTACGGTTTCATTTACAGGAACTGCGGTGGTTTCTCTACTACACGCCCCCTATGTATTCTTTTTTATTCCTTAGTGAGGCCAATACTTGAATATTGTAGCGTTATTTGGTTTCCCTTATATCAGGTTCACATCAGCCGTCTGGAATCTGTGCAGCGCTCTTTTTTGAAGTTTTTAAGTTTCCGTCTAGATGGTCAGTATATCCTCCGAGAGGGTTTGACCATAATATTTTATTAACCAGATTTAACTTTACCTCTTTGCATGTCAGACGGGTTGCTGGGATGTTGCGATTCCTGTATGGTTTGCTTAACAATTTGAATGATTGCACTTACTTACTCAGTAAAATTGATTTTATGGTAACTCGTCTGAATTCGCGACAGACTCAACCATTTTACTGCATGAGTGGACGCACTAATATACTGGTAAGATCACTCATCTCTATGATGTGCCAGCTCTTCAACAGATTAGCTCACTCCTGTGACATTCATGCTGATAGCTTTTCACTAATATCGGAGTGTGTTGCGCAGGTATTCAATGGCGGCTGATGACTGCCTATCTGAAATTGTAACCCCAATGTATACTGTATAAATGTTCTTTTTTTACACATGTATCTCATGTATTTAATGTTTCCTATAAATGGGTGAAGACCTGTTGGAAATTATTGATAATAAATAAATAAATAAATAATACCTAGTACTGCGTTTGTCGGTAAGGGAACTCAAAAAAAATGTTCCCCTAATCTTTTGCAGTATTTAGGTAAGTTATAACAGACTGCAAAATTCGTAAATAGTTCTACGCAGCATGCACAAAAATGTAGGGGACGTGAGAGAAAAACTGGCTATAGCGGGCCCAAATGTTAGGTATATGAATCGAAAGAAAAAGGAGATAAAGGTATCAAATTTTGAATATATAGGTTCACACTTCAAAATAGAGAGATCAAATGGGAGCCAGATTATTCGACACCAACGTGAAACTTTCTCCCCATACTTTAAAAAGAAGGAAATTTGCAAGTTTTGGGATGCCAGTTGACTTTTTAATTTTGAATAAATTTTGGTTATATATGAAAGTAATAGCCAAAGATCTAAAAAGCAATAAAAATTACCTTAGGCCTTTTTATCTTATTTCTTTTTCAACCTATTTCAAATTTCTAATGGGAGTTGTCCCTATCTTCAGAAATTTTAGATTTCGGTTAGAAAACTTCAGTTTAAGTCGACTAAACCTTTTCTTTAGAGTTTAGATTTTAGTAAAAATAATTTAACACATTATCACTTCCATTATTTTGCTTTAATTGCAAACAATTTGAGACTTGTGAATAGGGTACTGAAAGTGGGCACTAATTTACTTGAAATGTCTCATAAGATCTTGATTTTTCTCCTTTTTGCTATAATAAAAACTCTTCGGGACTTAAAGGAAACTTTACTTACAGTTGGAGTTACTGTGAGTACGTTCTTGGTATACCTTCCTTGATTAAGTCGACCAAGAAAATGAGCCTGTAGTTGATTGAACAGCACTCGGTTGTTTCTATTTTACTTGTAGAAGGATGGAGTGAATAATTGTATAAGTACCTACAGTACACATATCTATATATGCACATTGCTGGAAGGAGCTATTTCGAGTCTGGTGAAGTTTGAATCGACACGCGATGTTTGACGTTGAGATAGAGGTGCACTGCCGAAAAGTCTATGGGCTAATTAAAGACAATTATATGCCAGAAACACTCTCGTTTAACCGGGAAACACGCTTGGATTTTCTTCACTGGCCGTAAAAGAACAAAATGGACGCGCAATTTTACTTCGTTGGCTTGAAACTTAGTTTCTCGAAATTAGCCCAAACACTCGTTGTTTAATAATTTCTTACTACAATTTAGTTAAGATAGGTGGATAGGATAGGGAGAATAGAAGCTGTTGTGCTTTTGTTTAAAAAGGTAATAACAGGTACCGGAAAAGATAAAAAGGATAGATTTAGGTATAAGATAGATATTACAGGTGGCGCAGGTCACGCGTCCGCCCTCGTCTCGTACCAGAGCCTCGTTGTCGTTGTCTTCCCTCGACGCTTTCTTCCAGGTGCGCGTCGTTCGTAAGTATAGGGCAGGCGTCCTCCTGGTCCAATTAAAGAGCCTCAATGTCACACCACTTTCACGTCCTCCTCATCGACTTCCACGTAGATTCACCTTTTAGGTATTGCTATTTTACATCGAATCAAGGGTCCGTGAATTTACACGCCATACTTTTAAGAAAAAGGTTGTATACAGGGTGTTCTACAAGCTCTATGACAAACTTTGACAGATGGTAGGTTGCTTGTTTTTAAACATATTTTTTTTAATAAACATGGGTCCGATTCGTTTTTGTTTAGAAGTTACAAGCATTCTTAGAACACGACCTTTTAGAGTTTATTGATGACGTGCAACTCAATATTATTCAAAATTGTGGTATCAGCATGACGGTGCACCACCACATAGAGGAAGACAAGTTGCTGCTTGGCTAAATGAACATTTCCCGAATAAATGGATAGGTCAAGGAGGTCCAATATCATGGCCACCTCGTTTTCCCGATCTGAATCCTCTGGATTTTTATTTATGGGGACACATGAAGCAGCTGGTCTACCATGCTGAAATCGCTACCCATCAGCAGTTACTTGAAAGAATTCAAGATGCAGCTAACCAGATAAGAAATGATCCAAATCTCATTCTTCGAGTGACCGAATCTTTAGTTCGTCGATGTGAGGCTTGCATTCAAGCTGAGGGTGGACATTTCGAACAATTTTTATAGTCTTAAGTTTTGTGATTATCATTTAATTTAAATTTTTATTGTTGATTGTTAATAAAGGTTAAATGCTTGTAACTTCTAAACAAAAACGAATCGGACCCATGTTTATTAAAAAAAATATGTTTAAAATCAAGCAACCTACCATCTGTCAAAGTTTGTCATAGAGCTTGTAGAACAACCTGTATAGGAATTTTAGATGGAGAAAAAATATTTTTGATTATTTTTTTATAAACATTAAATATTTTGACTATAGCTGCCAAAGAAGTGTAGCCAATGAACCATAATTTTATGTGTTTTTTCTCTCTTAAAGGAGCAAATAAATAACACAAAATTCTTGGATTTATAAAATGTAGTGCTTGGACCATCTCTCCTCCACTTTATATTGCAGGCAGGTAAATATCTTGCAGATGCATCTTATATGACTGAATGCGCAATTCTTTCACTCGATTACTTCTGTGGTACTTATACCTTAGAATATGTATATTATACCTAATACAGGTATTCACACAGCATCACCTCAAATAATGAATTAAATCAAGCGTTATAAAATCGATACCTATACATATTACTTTAAGTATTTCGAATTTACTGGGCGTATTCTCCTACCACTCTGTATAGATAAACACAATAGATCACGCAGAACAAAGAATCGTAGATCTGCTAATTTCCACACCATATCTATAGGATAGAGCAGTAATATGCATGGATGTCCCAGAATAAATGGAACAATAATCTTCGAATGGTAGAAAATTTCTTAATTTGAAGACAAAAATATTAATGGACCCATTCTCCTAAACTAAGTACATGTTAACGGTGCATGCATGATGTTCCAAGAAAAGTAAATTTTTTGTGTCGGTAGGTATAACTCAATAAATGGCATTTAATTATGTCAATAATAGGTAGGTACATACTTATTACAACAATAATAATTATTACCAGAGTGCAACTTGAACCAGAGACATGCATATAACGGTAGATAGATGTCCAACTTATTGTGTACCTATATACGGCGCCAGAGATGTCCGACTGTGGACTATCTGATATACCGTATCATCTGTTGTCGTGTTCACGTTCCGCGCACAGAGAGATGCGGGGGTCTGGGCTTAATCGCCGGAACCAAGAGGAGACAACCTCACTAAAAAACCTAAATCCTAAGGCGGGGGTCCAGACTGATGGGATGCGTGACTGGATAGAAGACCAGTCCTACTGGATTCAACCTTGGGGCACCAGGGGGCACCCCACTGTATCAATCCCCTCACCTTTGCATGCGGGGCTCTGCATAGGTGGAACACCCTTCCCTAGCTAATCGTGGGATCAACCATGGTAAGAAACAAAAAACCAAGAAATCGCGGGACATCACCGCAAAACAGACTGCTGACCGAGCGGGGCTTGTCACCCGTCAAGACAGTCGGCAATCTAAACAATCCTTGTGCTCGAGACCACCTCGAACGCAAGAAGAATGCGCACGCATTGGCAAGAAAAGGAGCATCGACACCCTTCATAGGACCAGAACCATTCTGTGGCTTCGAAGATACTTTCTTCAAGGCAGGATTCCAAAAGGAAGAAGAAAACTGAGAGAAACCCATTGGAGGAACCTCTCGAGGTTGAGACAAGCCAAAGAACTTCTCGGGAATTTTAACCGAGAGAGGTTGAAGAGTATCTTCGACCTGCAAGGAACGTCTCAGAACTCTGACAGGATTCCTAACGGGACATTGCAAGCTCAAGGAACACCTGAGGAAGTTAGACATAGAAGAAAATGGCGTCTGCAGATTCGGCGGGAAAAGACGAGACACCACGTCACCTGCTGCTCAACTGCGATGCGATAGAACTCAAAAGAAGTAATGTTCTGGGCCACCACCAGCTAGAGGCAGGGAACTTACCCGACCTTGATCCTCTCAAAATCCTGAAGTTTCTCAAGGAAACGGACTTGGAGAGGGTGCTTCACTAAAGGGATTCCACACCGGGCGAAGCACAGTAGAGGGGATACAATAGATCTTTTAGGTCGCAGTAACTTAATCACCCTCAAAAAATACAAATACAAACGGTAGATAGATGTCCAACTTATTGTGTACCTACAGGGTGTCCCAATATTCCATGGACATGGAGCAACCACAGATTACTGAGGTAAAAAAAAGTCGCTCGGACCAAACTTATCTCTATACCAAAGTGCTTCGTTTGTCCGTTAGAGGGCTTCAAAGTCTTTTGAAAATTTTAGTTTTTTTGAAATAGCTCAAAGTCGGCTGCTTCCAATTCGATGAAATTTGGTAGGTAAATTTCTTATTAAAAGTACTAATTTCTGATGTACATGATAATTTGACGGAAACCCGGGAAGGGGTGAAACTACCCCTACCCTCCATTAAAATCGATCATAATTGTTGATAGGGTAGCAGGAACGCTGTTCATGTTTTTTTGTTTGAAAGATACATCGTTTTAGCCCATTTTTGGTTTCCTACAAAAATCTGTATCTTTCCGAGGTGCTATGTGATAAAATAAATTAGTCGATGATAACTAAATTTTTATTTCATTCTTTTAATTTGAAATCAAATTTTCAATAGTCAGGTGATTATTTTATCTAATCTCATAAAAGATGCTCGATGTGGGCGCCGGTTTGGACCCTAGAAAGTTCCATCCTGCGCAAAAAAAATGATTTTAACTTTTCTTGGAACCTCGTCGTTTTGCAAACTGTTTACTGCGTTTGAAAAAATCCGTTTGCAAACACCTGAAAAAAAAACCGAACCATACTAAACATCTTCTATGAGATTAGATCAAATAATCACCTGACAATTGAAAATTTGATTTCAAATTAAAAGAATTAAATAAAAATTTGGTTAGGTGTCATCGACTAATTTATTTTATCACATAGAACCTCGGAAAGATACAGATTTTTGTAGGAGACCAAAAATGGGCTAAAATGATGTATCTTTCAAACAAAAAAACATGGACAGCGTTCCTGATATCCTATGAACAATTACGATCGATTTTAATGGAGGGTAGGGGTAGTTTCACCCCTTCCCGGGTTTCCGTCAAATTATCAAGTACATCAGAAGTTAGTACTTTTAATAAGAAACTTACCTACCAAATTTCATCGAATTGGAATCAGCCGATTTTGAGCTATTTCAAAAAAACTAAAATTTTCAAAAGACTTTGAAGCTCTCTAACGGACAAACGAAGCACTTTGGTATAGAGATAAGTTTGGTCCGAGCGACTTTTTTTTACCTCAGTAATCTGTGGTTGCTCCATGTCCATGGAATATTGGGACACCCTGTATAACCCTCCAATTTTTAACGGCATTGTAAAAATTTTGGTTTTGACAATTTTTTACAAAATCTAGACATTTCTGGTATTCTGGTACAAAAGGTTTGTAGTAAGGTATTGTTACGGGTCTCACAATAATTATAAAATAATCACCACTAAAGTCTGCAAATGCCTTTATTCTCTAACCAAAGTATATACAACTTATAACCTCTAAATCTAAATAATCAATAAACACAGCTGTCCTCTTGTCTCCACTCACAGATATTACACCACTTGTCTGTCTTTACAATCCGCTATATATCACTACTGACTTCCTTACTTCAGACTTCACTTTACTTCCACATTCAAGTTACTACAACTCCTAGAGCGCCGACAGTTCCGCTTTTATAGTATTTAATAGAACGCACATAACTGTCCGTCAATGTGTCATTCCTGACATGCGTAGAATTGTCGCGAAAATGTCATTATTGTCTTGCATGGGCTAAACCATTATAAAAAAATGTAAACAAACAATTATTGTGAAACTGGAATTTTTAAGAAAATTTCGAAGTGCAGACCTCCTGTAACAATTTTTTTTTCCCCGATCGACTTAGTGAGGTCCCAGCTCAATTTCCCCACTCACGTTCCATACCGATATCGGGATATCGGTTTTTCGTGGATTGCTCCGTCAGTTTTGATCCTACCGAAAAAATTGTACTTCCCAGAATGGAAGAGCTTGGCAGAACATGTTAAGCTCGTTCCAGACGGAAGTCGATCGGGCAACTTGTTCGCGAAATAAAGTGAATTTTCGTTTAGAAAAAAAATCCAAATGGTTTGTTCTTGGCCGGTAGTGCATGTAGGGGGTTCAGCTAATGTTTTTTAGCAGGGTATTTTGATGTTTATTAAGGGCCCGTAGGGAGGGGGTGGTGGGAAAATTTGGAGGGGAGGGAGAGCGAAAGTTAAAAATTTCTTAAGACCCAGATAACTCGACTCCGAAGAGGCGTAGCGCAAAAAATCAAACGGCGTTTTGTTCGTTTTTTTGCCATGCCAGGAATTAATGAACCCTTTCTAATAAAGCATCGTTTCCGAAAATTCTGCCGCTGGCACGCGAAACAAAAATCTGCATTTTCCTCAAAATGGTTTTTTAGCATGAGGGAAAGGGGTGGGGGAGACAATTTTGACCTTGAAAAGCGGCGCGGCCCGTCACAAAAGAATGCACGTAACCTTATCAAGATCAAGGTTAAAATTATCACCCGCCCGTCCCTTCCCTTCATGCCAAAAAAAACATTTTGAAAAAATTGCAGATTTTTGTTTCGCGTGCCAGCGGCGGATTTTTCGCGAACGTTGCTTCGGAAAGGGTTCATTAATTCCTGGCATGGCAAAAAAACGAACAAAACGCTAAAAAAAATCTGACAGAACTTCGTTAATTATAAAATACTTCGTGGAGCCTGTTTTGAAGCAAAATCTTATTCAAAAATACACCTCATAGACATTATAATCTGATGGCAAAAAGATTTAAGATCGTTATTCAGCTTATTTGATAATGAGACTCTTAAGCGGGAAAAATACATATGTAATCAGACTGGAAGTTTGAAGTTTGAACCCGCACCTCTAGGTATACATTATTACTTACTTACTTGTAGGGAGGAATATTTTGTCAGAATAAAATCCAAGATCGATAGAATGTTCCGTTATTCAGTAGTTGTGTGCGCGGTAAATCCGGTAAGATATGGAAATGTGGCGAGAATTGGGAGCTGATCAGCCGTAAATTCACGCGGAATTACCCCCCAAGTACCTCTTTATTCACGCGGGAGCTTACCAACACCTGTCTCACGGCGATTTGCATCCATGGATGTTTGAGGAAAATATAAGAATGGAATAAGTATTTGCGGTAAGAATAAGTAGTATGTATACAATATGTACCTATGTATTGGTAAGAAGCAGAGGCTCAATAAAGATTCAAAGAATGAAGCGTCTGCATGGGATTTTATATTTTATTCGGTGCGCTGAATAATGGGGAGGTGGGAGTAGGTAGGTATACCTATTATTGTATATAGGAGAGGGTTAGTTATTGTGTATTGGTGTTGGTGTAAGATATTTAAGTGTTTTGGAATTATTTTATCGCCATGTTGGCAGGTAAAATTAATCATATAGGTTTTTATCCAGAGACTATAAGTATAATAGAGACTATTATAAGCTAATTTCATTGATGTGCTTTTTGAAATAGTTAGCTTCAAACTTGGATGAGGGAAACTCTGTAACTCGAAAATTACCTAAACATCGAATTTTTTTTTAGATTATATGCTTAATTTTAATGGGCTCTATATGGAACTGTATCCTCAGTGCATGTGTGAGCTACTGATTATGCACCCTGTATATCAAAGTTTTTTCTTAATGGCACCTTTATTTTTATTTAATTAATACCTACAACTGTCGTAATAATACCAACACAAAATAACTTTGTCCTGTCTGTGACATTTTGGGATAGATTGCCTTCTTTTGCGCAAAATCTATAACATTTGACACTTAGGTAAATGAAGTCACATGATTTCATTTTCATCATTTTCAAAGTAAAAATAATAGCAAATAAGTACAAAGCTTTTCTTCACCGGTTAGTGAAAAAATTAATGGAGAATTGAAGTTTAATTAACATTTCCAATGCGGTCCTGTGCAACATCTTCGTGCATTTCAAATCAACACTTTTAATGTACCTATCACGAAACGGAATAGAGATACTTAGTCATAGAGATAGAGATTCATATACCTTAAACTTATATATAGTTTTTTGAAATTATTGGTGAGTAAGAGTGAGACAGCCCTTTGCGGTGGCTGTGAGGGGCTCGTGACACTGCCCACAAGGCAAAACTATTACAAGAAATTCAGTTTCGAGAGGAACTTTATCACGAACCCAAGCAACACCCCATAGTCTAATTGACGTCTATATATGGTCGATCACGTCTAAAACACGTTTCGGTCTAGTCGTCGATTAGTAATAGATGTGTTTTAGATGCCACCATAATTACATCTAACTGGTACACATTTATTAGATGTATTTTTTACATATACTTTTAGATGAACAAATAGCAACAAATCATTATACATAAGAGTTATTTGTTTTCTCTGATGAAACACAACAAAATATGTGTATTTCATATGAAGCTTCTCTCAATTTAATTAGATTGAAATATGGTAGATCAATCGGCATCTAATAGACATATCTTAGATGTCCCCATTATTACGTCTACGGCTATACATTTAATAGATGCATTTTGAAAAATAGCAACAAATCATTATACATAATGTTTATTTGTTATGTCCGATGAAACACAACAAAATATGTGGATTTTATATGAAAATCTGTCAATTTGATTAAATTGAAATGTGGTAGATCTATCGGCATTAAATAGACATATCTTAGATGTCCACATTACTACGTCTACGTGTATACATTTTCTAGATGTATTTTGTAATTTTATTTTTGGATACACAAATAGCAACAAATTATTATGCATATAAGAGTTTATTTGTCATATCCGATGAAACACAACAAAATATGAGTATTTTATACGAAAATTCCCTCAATTTAATTAAATTGAAATGTGGTAGATCGATCGACATATAATAGACATATCTTAGATGTCCGCATTACTACGTCTACGAGTATACATTTTCTAGATGTATTTTGTAATTTTATTTTTGGATATACAAAGCAGCAACAAATTATTACGCATATAAGAGTTTATTTGTCGTATCCGATGAAACACAACAAAATATGTGTATTTTATATGAAAATTACCTCAATTTAAATAAATTGAAATGTGGTAGATGAATCGACATATAATAGACACATCTTAGATGTCGACATTATTACGTCTACGAGTATACATTTTCTAGATGTATTTTGTAATTTTATTTTTGGATATACAAAACAGCAACAAACTATTATGCATATAAGAGTTTATTTGTTATATCCGATGAAATACTACAAAATATGTGTATTTTATATGAAAATTACCTCAATTTAATTAAATTGAAATGTGGTAGATCGATCGACGTATAATAGACATATCTTAGATGTCCACATTACTACGTCTACGAGTATACATTTTCTAGATGTGTTTTGTAATTTTATGTTTTGATATACAAAGCAGCAACAAATTATTACGCATATAAGAGTTTATTTGTTATATCCGATGAAACACAACAAAATATGTGTATTTTAAATGAAAATTACCTCAATTTAATTAAATTGAAATGTTGTAGATTAATCGTATCTCATAGACATATCTTAGATGTCAGCATTATTACATCTATAGAGGTATACATTTACTAGACGTATTTAGTATGTATATACTTTTTGATAAACAAAATATCAATAACTCATCACACATAAGTTATTTATTGTTATGGCCGATGAAACATAACAAAATATGTGATTTATAAGAGTTGTCATAGTCGACTTTTGTTTTTCTTATGGCCGTCATATTATTTTTTCAATATACATTCAAGAATTAAGGAAACCAAAAATCTATCACATTAAAAAAAAATTCTTCAAAATTTTATTATTTTTATAAGAAAATTATTTCAACGAATGACGTCGATAAGACATCGCGACGTGACATTGCTTATCTTATATTGTTTTATGACATTCTATTAAAGAATGGTTATTTTTTCGTTCGAAAAAATAAGAATAAAAGTTTGAATAAATTTTATATTTGAATGATAGCTTTTTTGTTTCCTTGATTTTTATAATGCCAAATGCGACACGAAAAAACAATATGGCGGCTATAAGAAAAACAAAAGTCGACTACGAGAACTCTGAGATCTGGTCTGGAAAATTTTTGAAATGTCAAAATGGATACCTTTTTGAGACTTAGTGTATACATTGACTTAGTGTATAAGCGACTATACCTGTGTAAGCCTGCAAAAATTATTTATTTATTTTCAATATTGAAAAAGATGTGGCTAAAAGGCTAAAATAAAAAATCACGATTTTTGAGTTTTTTCCCGAATTTTTCAGCAACGACTGAAGGTCTCCTATTTTTTTTTTAAGATTCTTATCAAGCATAAAATTATGCAGCTTTTATCTAATTTAACTATATCTCTCACTCATAACTATCCTATCTCCTATCATCTCACAGTTCACATGCACGGTTTCCGAGATCTCCATGTACCACCTGTTATCTCGGACACCTGTATAATATTTAGTGAATATTATATGGTTTTTTTTACCAAAGTGATATCTACTATCCAACACTAGAATCGTATTACACCTAAAGGAACTGAAAAGGGTAAAGAAATCAATAGATAGGTACAAATAATAAAACATAAGATACCTATGTACCCACCTATAAAAAAATTATTATTATTATTATTTAAAAATCACATTTTTTGCTCTTCCGTGTTATTTTTATAGAACTGAAAATGGAATGTCTCAGATCCAGATCAGAGAGGCAGCGCCAGAACAAAGAAGCGTCAACACATCTGGTCTACATTATATTATGGTCCAACAAAAGCTTTAATAGACAAATAAGAGAATGCATCTAGAAACAGGTATAATAGGGTAGGGTAGGAACTCTATAGGATTAGGAAGGAAGCACTGGATGCGTACAACACCACTAAAACCAGAACTCGAATTTATTACTTATTTCATTTCATTTCTTTCTATGTTTTCTTCTGGGACTGAAGTCGTCCGCGTTGTGTTGTGTGTTATCATCAGTTATCACTTGTAATCAGTGTCGTGTTGTGTTAAAATCTGACCCAGGTAAGTTATTAGTTATTACTTTTACTTATATTATTTTTTAATCGTACCTATCTACATACCGCGGGTGGCTGACCATACTCCCTGTTCATAGGACATTGTCTATAATACGTCAATATACTTTGACAATATTAGGTAACAATAATCATTAATTTTGTTGACATGTAAGCTATATTTCGTATTATTAGGCGAAATGTCCTATGTACAGACGTATTGTCGGCCACTCGGCAACAAACAAAAATATTGTATGCCTATTACTTACTCGGGTGAAGTTATAATGAATGACGAAAAGTTTTGACTTAACCACGAAAGGCAGTTTTCATAGCTCAAAATCAAAAATTACACCACCTGAGTATCCGGATTCTGAATTTCAAAAAATCACGGTGGCCGTTCTGGGCCCAGAAATGTTTTCATACGATGTAGAGAGATCAAATCTATCACGCCTTTAGTGAAAACTCGCCATGTCCGGGCCAATAATAACGGCCAATTTTCGGTAATTTTCGATTTTGGGCTATACCCTATACAAACTGTCTTTCGTGCATCGATTCGGTTTTTATTTTTTCATACGACGGATAAAGAGCAACCCTATCACTCCCTTGTGAAAACTTGTTTTTTCCGGGCCCCGAAAGGCCGCCATTAATTTTGTAAATTTCACATTTCCAGTTTAAAAACTATCTTGAACTGGAAGAACTGCCCATTATACTCATAAGTTGCTAGGATTTTTTTGCGTTAAAATATTCTCACCTGACTTCATGAAGTGGCATTCCATTGTAGTTCAAGAAACAATATCAAATTAGGTAATAAAATTATCATCTTACCCGAGCCGGATGTTTAGCCACTCGCGTCGCTAACTTTTCGTGGTTAACTCCACCCGAGTACCTACTTATAAAATTTTTTTTAAACTGAAAATGTTTATTTAGTACTCATTTATACATATAACGTTTAATTAAAAAATAATAACAAGTAGGTATACGTTTTTGATTTTAATGAGTTTTTACGTTTTTGTGCAAGAATTTTAAGACATGAATTTAGGTAAATGGTGACTGTCGTTGTTTAATTTGTGCATGGTTTAAGTAATTCGTTATACCAATTTTACGAAAATATCTTGATTCTTATCAAAGTTATATTATTAAAAAACGATTTTTTTCTTGAAACTTCAACACACTGTAGTTAAAAATTTAAGCCTCTTAGGACATACTGGAACACCTACTTTTTTTCTTAAAATGATCTCATCAATCACCCCCTGAATTTTTTCGGTTCATTTTTGATACACCCTGTATACAGGGTGTTTTTGTAACATCTTGTATAATAACTTTATTATAATGTTTTATAAGTTTTAAATCTTACTGTTTACATTTGCAGAAAATGCTAAGAAAAAATTATAATTTTATTTTATAATTTTATAATAATTATAAATTTATAAAAAAAATATAATTACGTATATCCATAAAATGGATATGAATAAAAAATATTTAAAATATTTTTCCGAACACTTTAATTATTATTATTAAATTCATCTCTTTGAAATAAAACTTATTTCTAGCTGCAGTTTTTCAAATTGTTTGGCGGTGCGAAGCATAAGGAAAAGGATGTCCTGAGAAAACATTTACAAATTGTTTTGGACAATACTTTCCTTGGACCGAAAAGGAAATTTCAAGCTGAGCCAATTAAATGTGTTACGAATAATTTATTATCATGAATATGTAAGTATGGTATTTTTAAGCTTACCTACCTCCTATGTAAAATAGTTCAATTTACAATTAAGTAAGAGACGGAATGCGTGAAATTTATAAAGTAATTTTATTATTGGAAAGTAGTTGTAACTATTTATTATTAATAATAATTAATGAATGCTATAAGAAATAATACATATGACTGAAATTATTTTCATATTTTTAATTAGGTGTATGTACGATTTTCAGAGGACGTGAAGGGGCATTTTCCACAATTAAAGGACAGTGAATTCGAGAGGGACGTCATGGCTTGGTTCCAACATGCATCTACAAGATATAAACGCAGCAATAATATTCAATGTGAAAATTCAGTAGGTAATAATATTATAATGTGTACAATAATAATGAAATAACAATAATTTAGTGTAAAAAAACGCCAAGTAAATAAAAAAAATCATGTTAAAGTATATATATCTGTTGTCATTATTATATGTATTTTCAGTCACAGTTTACCTACTCCCACTCCCACCCTATAGGTACCTATATCTAGATATCTCATTAAATTTGATAAGTTTTATTGAACCTTCCTTTATGTTGATTTTTGTCTTCTGGTTTATTGGGGTTCAGGTTCTTGGTTGAAACACTACTTTTTTTAATTTTATAACAGAAACGTTTCAGGGCCGATTGGTCCCTTGTTCACTCATAAAAATGTATAAAAATGTAAGAAACTTAAAAATATTAAAAAAAAAACTATACTTACCTAATACAATAAAATGATCGTAAAAATGGTGTTTATATAAAAAAATTATTTTAAATTTCGAAAAAATTAATGATTTTTCAATTTATTTTTTCGAAACTTAAAATTAAAATTTTTTATATACCTACACCATTTTTACGACCATTTTATTATTGTATTAGGTAAGTATAGTTTTTTTAAATATTTTTAAGTTTGTTACACTTTTATGAGTACCTAAACAAGGGACCAATCGGCCCTGAAACGTTTCTGTTATTATAAAATTAAAAAAAGTAGTATTTTAACCAAAAACCTGCCCCAATAAATCAGAAGACAAAAATCGATATCTCATTAATGCATATTACAGACGTCCCATAGACGCATAGTGTCGTCATCTCTAAGATGAATATTGTAGACGTCTCATAGATGCATAATAAGACGTCTCATAAATACATATTGTAGGCATCTTATTGATGTATAATGAGCACGTCTATTAGATGCATCTTGTGGATGCTTAATAGATGCATACCGTAGGCATCTAATCGATGCATATTGCAAGACATCTCAAAGATGTATAAATGTAGACGTCGCATAGACGATCTACGCCGCGGACATTTTGCTTCAAAATTGTAGTCTATAAGTTACCATCTATAGACGTCTATGCTATACACCCTATAGATTCATCCATAATCTACGTTATAGATGCACATTGTAGATATCTAATAGACTCATATTGTAGACGTCTCATAGATGCATACTGTAGGCATCTATTCGATGTATATTGGAAGACATCTAATAGATGCATACTGTAGACGTCGCATAGACGGTCTACGCCGCGGACATTTTGCTTCAAAATTATAGTCTACAAACTACCGTCTGTAGATGTATATGCTGGACGTTAAAAATACATCTTTTAGATGAAACTGTGTTACTTGGGAAACTGTCTACGAAAGAGGAATAGAACAACACCTCCAACTGGTATACTCTCAAAGAAGGTACGATCAAATGGTATACAAAGACGGCTCTAAAACCGTTGAGGGAACCGGGGCAGGAATCTATGGGCCACGCACCATGTACATACTCCATACCATAATGCGAAAATCCCCAACCAAACCACAAGCGGAATTACACGCAATAGAAGTATGTGCCCAAATAAACCTCGACAGAAACTACAAAAACAAAGAAATATAAATATTAACGGATAGTCAGGCAACGCATAAAGACGCTGAACTCTTCGACCATCAGCTCCAACTGGCTTGGGAGTGCCTAGGAAAACTTAATGAATATAGGCAAGAAAAATAAAATTTACCTCAAGTGGATAACGGGCCATTCCGGAATCGAGGGAAACGAACGTGCCCATACTCATTGGCAAGAAAAGGTGCATCGACACCCTTCATAGGACCAGAACCATTATGTGGCTTTGTTTGAAGATACTTTCTTCAAGACAGAACTCCAAAAGGAAGAAGAAAAACTGAGAGAAACCCATTGAAGGAACCTCTCAGGGTTGAGACAAGCCAAAGAACTTCTCGGGAACTTCAACCGACAGAGGTTGAAGATACTCTTCAACCTCAGCAAGGAACGTCTCAGAACATTGACGGGATTCCTAACGGGACATTGCAAGCTCAAGGAACACCTGATGAGGAAGTGAGGCATAAGAGAATGGCGTCTGCAGATTCTGCGGGAAAGGCGACGAGACACCACGTCACCTGCTGCTCAACTGCGATGCGATAGAACTCAAAAGAAGTATAATGTTCTGAGCCACCAAGAGCTAGAGGCAGGGAACTTACTCGACCTTGATCCTCTCAAAATCCTGAAGTTTCTCAAGGAAATTGACTTGGAGAGGGTGCTTCACTAAAGGGATTCCATGCACGCAGCCAGGCGAAGCACAGTAGGGAAAACAATAGGTCTTTTAGGTCGCAGTAACTTGATCACCCTCGCAAAGATACAAATACAAATACAAGAGACAGACTTGTTATTATACAAAGGTGGGCCATCGAAAAGGTAAGAAGCCTAATAATTTGGAAAGTGAAGATGTATGCGAAAAACGTCGAAACAGGTCGATTTTGTTATCGAGGGGGACACATTTTCGTGACAAATCTAACTACCCATCAAGTTGACCCCCTCGGCAGGGGTAGCTACCCCTTTGCTTATCATCATATATACAGGGTGGTCCAACTTAAAACGTCAGGACTTTACCAAACGATAGATAACGTTAAAATAATGCCAGTTTCTCTAATACACTTATAGCCGGGAAAGCTTTCTTTTCAAGATACAGGTTGAAGTTTTGGGAAAAAAATAATGTTTTGCGAATACTGTCAAAACGGCTGCTTTAAAAAAATTTAAATTTGGCACGCAGCATGAGCTAAGTATCTTTCATGATTTACGGCTTATGGTGATAAATTACGAAAACTAGCGGCGGAGATATGGGTGTGCCATCGCCCCTTTTCAAAAAAAAAAATTAACGCCACTGACTCTATGGCAAATTTAATAATACTATTCAATGCCCCATGCTTTTTAGAACAAAAAAGTACTCTCTAATTTTTTTCACAAGGCACCGTTTTCGAGATAATTCAAGTTTTCTTAGATAATATCCGTAGCCATTTTAAGAATAACAGACAAATTCTAATCAAATAACTTTTACATAAATAATTAAATAACAGAAATAAACAACACCTAACTAATGTAACAATTGTCAGTAACCATAGAGTCAGTGGCGTCAATTTTTTTTTTAAGGGGCGATGACACGCCCATATCTCCGCCGCTGGTTTTCGCAATTTGTCACCATAAGCCGTAAATCATGAAAGATACTTATAGCTCATGCTGCGTGCCAAATTTAAATTTTTTTAAAGCAGCCGTTTTGACAATATTCACAAAACATTATTTTTTTTCTCAAAACTTCAACACCCTGTATCTTGAAAAGGAAGCTTTCCCGGCTATAAGTGTATTAGAGAAACTGGCATTAACGTTATCTATCGTTTGGTAAAGTCCTGACGTTTTAAGTTGGACCACCCTGTATAGGGAATAGATATCGAGTGATATTACATCATTTGTGGAATATCTTAAAAACAATTGGTCCCATTATAATACCTATCGGTACAACAAAAACTTAAGAAGACGTTTCTCCTGATGTAAATAAAACGAGGTATCTACCAAAAATAACAAATCTGCATTAAAGTCAGTGAGTCAGTAAGAAATTAGATATTATACTTATTTATAATAAAGAAGGTATAACAACATGCACATCGCACCCAGATCTTCGCCACTTGATTGCAGAATTTTTCAATGAGAGTGCCAAATTATGTATTCATTCAGTATAGGTATACAACAACTGTCAAAAATTCTGTGTTTATATATATATATATATATCTATTCTGATCAGCCAATTTTTAAATTCTTTACTTTAACTTTAATAATAACGCACCCTGTATCTTGAAAACTAAAGCTCCAACAACCCATGCATATTATACCCTAATATCTATACAGCGAGGCAGCAATCTACCCTCGTTGTATGGCTAACTTTCTTGTTTGAAGAGTTTACAGATAAGCTTAAATTTAGCAAAGTTGGGCAGAATTTGTTGCTTATATAAGAATCGGAAATTAAATTTACTGAAATGATACTGAAAAAAGCTGAAAAAACTTAAAAATAATTTTTGTTTAATTTAGCCATATCTTTTTTATTTTTTGAAATAATAAATAAATAATTTCTTGTATAGGTTGTTTAGCGTAAATCGTCAAGAGCCCATCAAATTCGACACTTCAGAAATTTTCAAAGCCATAACTAGATCATCCCAGAGTTTTCATAGTCAACTTTTGTTTTTCTTATTGCCGCCATATTGGATTTTCAAGTATTAGAAGAATTAAGGAAATGAAAAATCTATCTCTTCAAAAAAAATTTCTTAAAAATGTTCTTCTTTTTTCGAAAAATAAAATCTTTCTTCAACCGAATGTCATAAATAACCATAAGTCAAGCAATGTCACGTCATATTGCGACGTCACACGACGTCGTTCGGTGATAAAATTTTCACTTTGTTTTCGAAAAAAGAGGGAAATTTTGAAGAAATTTTTTTTATTGTGATTTTATTGTGATTTTTGGCTTCCTTAATTTTTTCAATACAGTAAGAAAAACAAAAGACAAAAGTTGACTATGATAACTCTGCGATCTTAGTTGGCTTTGAAAATTTCTGAAGTGTCAAATTGATGGCTCCTGACGACTTATGATATAGCCTACAAAGAATTATTTATTTATTTTCAAAAATTAAAAAGGTAGGTATAGGTATAATAGGTAAAATAAAAAAATAAAAAATGTTTTTTTAGCATATTTCAGTAATGGCTGAAGTAATCGATTAAAAAAAAAATCCAATTCTTAATGAGCAACAAATTCTGCCCAACTTTGCTAATTTAATCTGTATAACTCTTGAAACAACAAAGGTATATATCGAGGGTATACACTGTGTCTCTTGAATTTCTGGACATAGGGAATTCCCATGTTAAAATAAACTATTGGAAATATTGGCTCCCCTAATTATTTTACAGTAAAATGTCAAAAGTAAAACTTCTTAAGGAAAAAAAGCTGCTTCTTATGCTACAATTGCATTTTCATTTGGATCATCCGTTTTCGAGAAAATCAGGAAAAACTGAACGGTTTTTCGTAGTTTTTCAAGGTTGCTTTGCTTTTGACAGATAATGCTAATAAGATAATAATAAATCTCTAATATTTCTAAGTGCAATTGCCAGAGTA
This sequence comes from Malachius bipustulatus, assembly GCA_910589415.1. Lineage (NCBI taxonomy): Eukaryota > Metazoa > Arthropoda > Insecta > Coleoptera > Melyridae > Malachius > Malachius bipustulatus. Next base: position 40,331,646 of record OU342635.1, read on the forward strand.
ATGTCAATAAATTTTACTTTTTCTTCAATGGTGTTTTGGTGCAATGGTTTTTCTTCAATAATTCATTTTTATAAACAAGTTTTCCTTTAATAAAAAGTAATACTTTGCCACTTAAAGTTTTAGTAATGAATGAATTACTTTTAAACAATCAGTTATTGACAATAATTAATAATTTTTAGCATTATCTGTCAAAAGCAAAGCAACCTTGAAAAACTACGAAAAACCGTTAAATTTTTCCAGATTTTCTCGAAAACGGATGAACCAAATGAAAATGCAATTGTAGCATAAGAAGCAGCTTTTTTTCCTTAAGCAGTTTTACATTTGACATTTTACTGTAAAATAATTAGGGGAGCCAATATTTCCAATAGTTTATTTTAGCATGGGAATTCCCTATGTCCAGAAATCCAAGAGACACAGTGTAGATTGTTATTGTCGCCATCATCTAGGTATACAGGGTGTTAAGAAAATGACGAATAAACTCTTCAGTACATTGTAGGGGACACTCAGTAGAGTATGGGAAAAAAAATTAAAAAAATTCTGTTCTTCAATTTGGTGAGATAAAAAATGCCAAAGTTAACATTTTACTATATCTTTGTTTTTCAGTATTTGCAAAAAATAAATGATTTTACAGATATAAAAAGGGTACTTTAATCGTTATCAATTAAAAAAATTGCTTTAAGATGTATTAGGTATACTGTCTTGGAAATTTTAATAAGATTTTTTTAATTCCTTTCTAAGATGCTGAAAAAAGCATTTGGCAACAACGGTTTTGATATACTTACCTTGACGGATTTTTTTAAATTATTTTTCCCGTAGGTACTTTACTGAATGTCCCCTATAATGTTACTGAAGAGTTTATCCGTAATTTTCTTAACACCCTGTATACGGGAAAGTTTTCGTCTGTTTTTGCATATCCCCCTTTAAGTTGGTAACATGCGCACCTATTCATTAAAATTAACACCCTGTATAGTACCTACCTATATACCTACAAATTTTATAGGAAGGCGAAAAACCGAAAATATACCTATAGCCTTGAACTGCACGCATCTTGCCAACTTTAACAAACTGATGTTCTATTAACCATATTATACCTCTATATACCTTATCAGATTAGAAATTACCTATGCAGTGATGGTGCGGCGCGCATAATAAGTATAGCCTACTAAATATGCACTCGGAAGGCGTTAACCATAATATTTTGCGCATTATAAGGATTTATTCGCCTTCGTATTTTAATATAAAAATAAGACGCAGTAGGTATTATAGGAATGTGTAGGTGCCTACTTTAACAAAATATTACAAAAGAGTTTTCTAAAATGAATGCCTGAGAGGCATTTAAGCTTATCAACTTTGTGAAAAAAAAAACTAAAGAGGTAAAAAGTTGAGAACCAAGACCCAAAGTCTTTTCAAGTTCATATAAGGTCGTAACAAAAAAAAAAAAAATGGACGCGATAAAATAATTTTACTTACCAAGAAAATCGGCGCCACCGCCGAACCCCAAATGCAGTCCCGCCGGATGCACGACCGGCCTCTCCACCACCACCTTCGGCCTCTCCGCCAAGATGCTGTCGATGGTGAACAGCGAGCCCCCGGCTCCCTGATGATGATGCGACGCCGTCGTCTCCGCGGCGCGACTCCTGCACCCGCCGCCGGCGGGCTTGAAACCCTCGCCGGCCAGGAAACCGAGAAAATGCATATTACCGCCGGACACTGCCGGACTCATCGGCTCGCCGTGCTCCTGATGGGAAGCCAGCGTGACAGGCGACTACTGGTCCTCCGGCTCTCGCTAACCGCGACCCGTCGGCCGAGGGTCGGGGAGTCACCGCCCTCCTCTCTGACGGTGATTGGTCTACCGAGGCGAGGTAGGGGAGAATGACAGTGGACACGGATAGAGTGATAGAGATGGTGTTTGGAGATGTCGTCGTTGCGTGTGTTATGATGGACGGGGAGGGGTCGGCGGGGTGATGTCGATTGTGTCTGGAGGGAGGGGGTCGGTTTTATTCATGAGGATGAGGGGTCGTTGTTAACAGATTGTAGCGTTTAGTATGATTTAGATCTAAATGAGGGGTGGTTACTGTATAGGTAGTTGCGTTGCGTTGTGAGGATGAATTACGTACCTACTTAGATATTATAATTAAAACTTTATTTAGGTGTAAGTAGGTATACCTATATTTAGGTATAGGGTAAATGCGCCAGTTTTCGGAATTTTAGTGTATTTTCGAATTTCAACTTCATACCTATAAAGTAATGAAAAAGTAATTATTTTTTAATGCAATTTTTACCAAACAGTTTCGTACCTAGTATAGGTATGTCTTATTCTATGATAAAGCTCGGTACCATTTTCACGATCTGCATGATGAAAATAGTCTTTTCAGTCACAGAAAAAGAAAAACTGTCATTTTTACCATCAGTTTACGGACAGGTGTGCGTAAATCCGGACAGTAATTTACCAGTTTTCGGACACAAAAATTTTAAATGTTTGAAAATTTAGCCTATACCTACCCATTTTCAGACATTAATCTCAGAAAAACATTCTCCTATACAATTAAATTAAGTAATTAGGTACTAAATAAATTTAGTACGTAATCAAAATAAAAATATGAAACACGAAATATTTTTATTTATAAAAGTTTAAAAAATAAATACAATTAATGCGATCACGTAAAAATAAAACATAAAAATAAAATCCAAACAAAACATTTTAGAATTTTTTCTTTTTGTTAACGTTCCTTTAGATTTTCATTATTATTTATTTCTTTTTGCGTCTTCAAGTTTTTCAGTTTTATTTTTTCTTTTGATTTTAAATAAAGTTACCTTTTGGGTATAACTTTATTTTTGGCTGTAATATTTTTATTTGTCGGTGCCATCTAAAATAAAGAATCAAATCACAATAAAGCAGCTATATAAGTTAGGTATATTTAAGACTTTGAAGCGTATAATTGTTTTAAGTTTGTTTGAGAAGAATATAGGCTTTTTTGGAATTTTTTTTGCATGTTCTAAAATGTACCTACTTACAAAAATTAAAATTTAAGGTATATGTATACCTATATACCAGTGTTCGACAATTAGACCGACGTATCCGACAAATCTAGTTTTCGGACATCTTATTGATGGAGTCTGTAAACTATAATCTTTTAAAATATGATATTGATGTCCGTAAACTATGGCCTCTCAATAATAAGTACCTACATAGCATTGGTTAGACAGAGAAAAGACAATTTCTCAACTTTGAGCTCCTAAGTATAAATAGGTATACAAGACAGAGAAAACTAATCCGCATCTATAAAGCTTACCTATAATACCTATACCTAGTTTTCGGACAAGTGATGTCTGAAAACTGGATATTGTTTGTGTTTTTGTATAACCCAATTGCCGGACACTGAATTTTTAATAGGTATTTGCAAAAGAAATAAAAGATAACGATTTCTCAGCAGAAAATGATTGTCTCAACTCAACATTCCATGCAATTATGAATATTTAGGGGAGACCGGGGATGAAAGTAACATTTTTTAGTTTATATTTAATTTTTCATAGAGCGAAACAAATTTCACTACTCAACCATTATTATACATTAAATTGATCATCTAACTGCCTTTTGCTATATTTTTTTGGTAGGTATCTATGCTTTGTAAAACCCATAGCGAAAAAAAAAAAATTTTGGAACGAAGCACGCGTTACTTTCCACCCCATAATTTTGGTGCAAAAAGTAACAACGTGCGGGGTAAGTTGTAACAGGAAAATAATCAACACCATTAATATTTTATAAAATTATTATGCAATTTTTATTAAACAAAAATATATATCTTTATGCCATTAAAGGTTGGCAAAATACCTAAATCACAAATTTATGTCAAAATTCCAGTTCGTCTTTTCTGTTTAACGTATCGGAAAAGGGTCACGTCTCACGTGACAAATTTCGAGTTCTCTCTGGCTACTGACCTAACTGATCTGTTTTCGTCTATATACCTAACCAAACGATACTGCCCCTTATTACATCTGTGGAGAAGGTTCCTCTGTTGGTTTTTCGCTTGTTAGTTTTCATCTAGATTGACATATTAAAAAAAAAACAGTTACTAAATTGCAACGATCGATATAGTGTTGTAGAATGTGAGGAAGAATGTGAATTATGTGGGCGTCGATAAAACAAGGTACATATATACTTATATAAATGCAGGTTTATTACCTATCTTTCTTTACTATTACACACCAAAAACGTATTGGCACGGGGTTGGTTGTAACACTGCGTTGCTTTCAGCCCCATATAGATATATTAGCAATAGTATTATAGTAATAATAGTCAAAATAGTAGTAATTTTAAGTTGCAGGCACTATACGACCCTGTATAAGACCCGCAATTTAAATTTTATTTAATCGTACACGATTTAGGCTACACATAGACCGAGGTGTTCAACGCACCCCACCCTGTATATTCTATGAACTATGAAGGGGAAAATATATTTGGGATGTAACGATGTACCTAAGTAGGTATTAAGTAGGTACTTTATAGTGGAAATTTTACTGAAGAAGATCTGAGGATATACCTATATAGCAAGTGAATCTCTCAAAAATGGTTCCTATTCAGTGAATGCATATGATGGGGTCTCCAAAAATTCTGTCATTCCTCAAAAAACTCTTGAAAGGAGGAGAGTAAAGAAAATTAATTCTCGACTGCCTAAATGGGTGCAGACAATATGTTGGGGGATGCAAATGAAAATAGATTATGCTACAATTAAAAAGTATCTCCCTATACAGGGTGTCCCAATATTCCATGGACATATGGAGCAACCACAGATTACTGAGGTAAAACAAAAGTCGCTCGGACCAAACTTATCTCTATACCAAAATGCTTCGTTTGTCCGTTAGAGGGCTTCAAAGTCTTTTGAAAATTTTAGTTTTTTTGAAATAGCTCAAAGTCGGCTCATTCCAATTCGATGAAATTTGGTAGGTAAATTTCTTATTAAAAGTACTAACTTCTGATGTATATGATAATTTGACGAAAACCCGGGATGGGGTGAAACTACCCCTACCCTCCACTAAAATCGATCGTAATTGTTGATAGGGTAGCAGGAACGCTGTTCATGTTTTTTTGTTTGAAAGATACATCGTTTTAGCCCATTTTTGGTCTCCTACAAAAATCTGTATCTTTCCGAAGTGCTATGTGATAAAATAAATTAGTCGATGATAACTAACCAAAATTTTATTTCATTCTTTTATTTTGAAATCAAATTTTCAATTGTCAGGTGATTATTTGATCTAATCTCATAGAAGATGTTTAGTATGGTTCGGTTTTTTTTTCAGGTGTTTGCAAACGGTTTATTTCAAACGCAGTAAACAGTTTGAAAAACGACGAGGTTCCAAGAAAAGTTAAAATCATTTTTTTGCGCAGGATGGAACTTTCTAGGGTCCAAACCGGCGCCCACATCGAGCATCTTTTATGAGATTAGATAAAATAATCACCTGACAATTGAAAATTTGATTTCAAATTAAAAGAATGAAATAAAAATTTAGTTATCATCGACTAATTTATTTTCTCACATAGCACCTCGGAAAGATACAGATTTTTGTAGGAGACCAAAAATGGGCTAAAGCGATGTATATTTCAAACAAAAAAACATGAACAGCGTTCCTGCTACCCTATCAGCAATTACGATCGATTTTAATGGAGAGTAGGGGTAGTTTCACCCCTTCCCGGGTTTCCGTCAAATTATAATGTAGATCAGAAATTAGTACTTTTAATAAGAAATTTACCTACCAAATTTCATCGAATTTTAATTAGCCGACTTTGAGCTATTTCAAAAAAACTAAAATTTTCAAAAGACTTTGAAGCCCTCTAACGGACAAACGAAGCACTTTGGTATAGAGATAAGTATGGTCCGAGCGACTTTTTTTTACCTCAGTAATCTGTGGTTGCTCCATGTCCATGGAATATTGGGACACCCTGTATACCTATATTTTACCTTATATTTAGGATACTTATATAGTATTTTATTATACATTTTTATTAAACATTTTATTTTTGAAGTTTGAACAGTAGGTGGTTATTGGTATTATATTTTCACTCTGTATATTATTTATTTACCTGATGCGTTGGCATTATACCGGGTGAGTCGGCGCCTGAGATGGAAAGCTCGATTACACCTATCATATTAAAGATATCGAAATGAACAAAAAAGTGCTGTAAATGCGGGAGGGTAAAGTGCAGTTTGTAAAATTATTTTCAAATACTTATACAGGATGGCCCAATATCGCTGTACGGTATACAACATTTTTATTATAAATAGGACACCCTCTAAGTATACATTATTACACTTGCATATATTGTTTGAGAAAAGTGAAAAAGAATGGTTTGTAAAGTTGAAGTTTGTAATGAGCAAGTTATATGAGTTATAAACAAATGAAAATCGCGATTTTTCATTTTCAAAGCAGCTTATATTGAAAACGGCTCGAGATATGGGAAAACGGCCTACGCATGTCCCTATTTTAAATTTTCCTCCGGTGTCCTATTGGATGAATGACATTTTTATACAGAGCGTGATAAAAAATTTGGTTATTTTCATCACCCGGTATAAAAATTTCAGCTACAGGGTACCAAATGAAAAATTAAGATAGGAACATGTATACAGGGTTATTCACGGTATACGCCACGGAAGTTTATGGCCGTGTCTCTGGATTTTTGGATCTTTTTATTTTTGGAGTGGATAGAGACCCGGCCAAGGTACGTTTTAAAATTATATTCATAATGTACCGGGTGTCCCAATAGCATGAAACATATCAAAGTTATGTTTTTTTTAAATGGAATGCTCCTATGTTATTGCATTTTTAGATTGCCTGGGAAGAAAAAAGAAGATTGGCTTTTACAGTTGGTGTTTAAATTCAGAAGTTTGTGAGTTATAAACAAGTGAAAATCGTCATTTTTCAAGTTCAAGGCCCTGTACAATGAAAACGGCTTAAGATAGAGAAAAACGGCTTACATGTCCCTATTTTAACTTTTCATGTAGTATCCAATGATGTAGATGAAATTTTTATACAGGGTGTTAAAAAATTTGAAAAATTCTGAGATTTCTCCACGCGTCGACAAATAAAAAAATCAAAGAAAGTAGGTACAAATGTTTCTATACCATAGGATAGTACATGAAAAGTTAAAATAAGGACATGTAAGCCGTTTTTCTCTATCTTGAACCGTTTTCGTTGTACAGGGCCTTGAACTTGAAAAAATTACGATTTTCACTTGTTTATAACTCAAAAACTTCTGAATTTAAACACCAACTGTAAAAGTGAATCTTATTTTTTCTTCTCAGACAATCTAAAAATGCAATAACATAGGAGCATTCCATTAAAAAAAAAACATAACTTTGATATGTTTCATGCTTTTGGGACAGCCTGTACATTATGAATATAATTTTAAAACGTGCCTCTGCCGGGTCTCTATCCACTCCAAAAATAAAAAGATCCTAAAATCCAGAGACACGGCCATAATCTTCCGTGGCGTATACCGTGAATAACCCTGTATAAGCCGTTTTCCTCTATCTTTGAGCTGTTTTTAAGGTAAGCTGCTTTGAAAATGAAAAATCGCAAATTTGATTTGTTTATAACTCATAAATCACTCGTTACAAACATTAATTTTACAAACCATTCTTTTTTACTTTTCTCAAATAATCTGAATATGTATAATAATATATAGAGGGTGTCCTATTTCAAATAACAAAGTTGTATGATGGCGTGTAGCGATATTGGGCTACCCTGTCTATACCTGAAAATAATAATTTTACAAACTGCACTTTACCCTCCCGTTTACAGCACTTTGTGGTTCATTTCGATATCTTTACCTAATGGTGTAGGTGTAATCGAGCTTTCCATCTTAGGGGATTCACCCTGTATAAGTAGGTATAATTGAACATAATTATTATAGGTAAGTATACAAAATAATATTAAGATATTACCTATAGATATGAATCTATCCCTTATAGCTTAGGTATAGGTATACCTAGGTATCAAAAATTTACCGGACCTATATTATGCGGATGATCCCGAAATGGCGGACACGGACAGGCACCACAGCATCTATTGTGGATTAAAGATTCTAAGTTTTATTTACTGTTTTCTCCAGTATGGCTCCCTTAAGAAGATATGACCACTTTTGTAGAAAATAAAGTCACAACACTCTGGATACCATTCTTCAGGCGGAAAAATGTGTAGGTCTACAATACCCAGTAGATAGATGATATACCATGGAAACATAATGATGAAATGGAAACGCACAACAAAGCTTAAAACAATAATCGTTGCGCGGATACACATTCGATAATTTATTATACTGTTGCCCGTATTCACAAACGATAATTTCCTAAATAATTACGTAATTATTTAAATGAGTGAGATGGAGATATGCAGTTTTTTTGCAATAGAATGAGATGGGGATAATTGATTACGTAATTATTTAGGAAATTATCGTTTGTGAATACGGCCGTTATTATATTATTACATGTAAGTATATATCATAAGTCAAACGAAAATTGACTATGAAAACTCTGATGGGATCTAGTCGGCTTTGTAAATTTTTGAAACGTCATGATTGGATTAGGTATAATTATGATATATGAAATGTCAGATCTCTTAAGAGCTTATTTATTTATTTTATTTATTTATTTATTTATTTATTTATTTAGAGATCAACTGCCTAACAGGACAAAACCCTTAAATGGCAGGAAATAAAATACAATAGTGAGCTCTATCTATATATAGTACAGGGTGTCCCAGCTTATTCGAAGCGGTCTCTGTAGGCCAAACGATGAATTTTTTCTAAAATTTTTTTGCAAATTCAAGTACAGGATCATAATGGCCATAATTTAAAATTATATTGGAGTATACAGAGTGTCCCATATGACAGTGGCATATCAAAGTTATGTTTTTTTAAATGGAATGCTCCTATGTTATTGCATTTTTAGATTGCCTGAGAAGACAAAATAAGATTGGCTGTTACAGTTGGTGTTTAAATTCAGAAGTTTTTGAGTTATAAACAAGTGAAAATCGTCATTTTTCAAGTTCAAGGCCCTGTACAAGGAAAACGGCTTAAGATAGAGAAAAACGGCTTACATGTCCCTATTTTAACTTTTCATGTACTATCCTATGATGTAGATGAAATGTTTATACAGGGTGATAAAAAATTTTAAAAATTCTAAGATTTCTCCACGCGTCGCCAAATAAAAAAATCAAAGAAAGTACAAATGTTTCTATACCATAGGATAGTAGGTACATAAAAAGTTAAAATAGGGACATGTAAGCCGTTTTTCTCTATCTTGAACCGTTTTCGTGGTACAGGGCCTTGAACTTGAAAAATGACGATTTTCACTTGTTTATAACTCAAAAACTTCTGAATTTAAACACCAACTGTAAAAGTCAATCTTATTTTGTCTTCTCAGGCAATCTAAAAATGCAACAACATAGGAGCATTCCATTTAAAAAAACATAACTTTGATATGCCACTGTCATATGGGACACTCTGTATACTCAAAAATAATTTTAAATTATGACCATTGTGATTCTGTACTTGAATTTTCAAAAAGGTTTTTTGAAAAAGTCCATCGTATGGCCTACAGAGACCGCTTCGAATAAGCTGGGACACCCTGTATATGAGAAACAACGATATACATTTTCAAAATCACTACTTACACCTAACCATCATAATAAAAAAACACTTACATAAAATCTATATACCAGTAATTAATTTTACAAATTAATTGTAGGTATATAGGTACCTGCATGTATAGGTAATACCTACCTACTGTCCAATTATTATAAGAAAGGCGAGATGATAGGCGTGAACTGCGCATCTTGCGATCTTTGTTCACCACCACTAACAATTTACACGTTCGATGAACGGCGGAGATACTCTTATCAGCCTTATCTGGTTGGTTGTTTTTTTAACATGGACACTGACTAACATTGTTGTTATTGGACGAGGACGACAAATATTTATGGAATTGTAGACGGTAACCAACCTTTTCGCGCAGTAAGAACTTATTCGCCTTCCTATACTAATCGGACTGTAGATGCCTACCTAAACCAACAAACAATTATTATTCATTTATTTTAAATGATAAAAAAGATGATGAAAAATAAAAAATCTCGATTCTTCAGTTTTTTCAGGGATAGGTATACTTAGTTATTTCAGTAACGCCTGAAGTTTTTATCTCTTAGGTATTGACCTATCCCGTTTCCATCAGTAGCTCAATGTATCCCTTAGATATCTTGTTGACTTATTGCGAAGGTAATAAGTTATATACCTATAACCTGCCTTATTGTAGGTTAAGGACCTCAAACCATTCAGATGAAATAAAATTGGTGATGAGCAAAAATAATCGTTTAGGTAGATATAGGTACCTCTAACACTCCTTCCAACCTTGTAGGTATAAGTAGATATTAGGTAGGTACAGCATAAATTTTATAGGAAGGCGAGAGTTTGACGAGAATTGGTTAGTGCGCAGATATACCTACGCCTCCGAATCCATAAAAATTTGTTGTCCAATATCAACAATGTTAGTCGATGTCCACGTTAAAAAAACAACCAACGCAGATACGGCTGATAAGAGTAGGTATCTCCGCCGTTCATCGAACGAGTAAATTCTTAGTGGCGATGAGTAAAGCTCGCAACGCAAGATGCGTAGTTCACGCCCATCCTTCGCCTTCCTATAAAAATCAGACAGTAGGTACTTACCTAGGTATAAGCTGGGGAGGAATTCTGATTAAGTTAGTAACGGACTAGGTAGAGGAAACCCTATAGCCTATATGTACCTATATCGTTAAACGCCTAAGTTTAATGTTATCGTTTGATCTCTGATCTCTTTTGATTTCATACCTAGTTGAATTATGGAATCTATATAGGTAGATAGATATACCTAATAATAGGTAATTAATATACCATCATTAAAATTTTACAATCAGTCCATGCAGGCACGAATATACCGCGTGTCGCTTCGTTAAACAAATTACCTATCTCTTCCAAATAGGTATAATCGCAAACTATATATAGGTTGCTATTTACCATTTACCTGCCCTATAATAATTAATATAGATACCTATACATCCTATAGATGTTACATAATGTAGGTACATCACATGACTTCGTTTCGCCGTTGAGCATTTAAATTAATAAGCCGACCCAGTCCGGCGTGATGATAATATCCATGCAGTAATTGACTGACGTAATTTACCTACCCTGCCAACCTACCCGAATGCCATGAAACTTATCCCGGTGTGAAATCATAAAAGCACGTCACGCTCATCTCATCCGACAGCTCTCCCACTGCCTGCCGAGATATTAACGGGGTTACACGTCCGATCCCCACCACCCGGTAGGCGGGGCTCGGCTTGTTGACGTGTTTTATTGGCCCAGAGGCGGAGTAATCGCATCAGACATTGTTTGCTTGTAATCTGGGTAATCCCTGACGACTTATTATACAACCGACTGCCTGATCATAGTTGGCAGGCGAGCTTGCATATTATTATCCTACTTGTTCTACTGCTAACATTCTCCAGGTAAATCAAGTAGATTGGTAATTACGATTTAGGTAAGTACGTCGGTAAGCGAAATTATTACCTAATTTAGGAAAGGTTAAGTAAAGTGTAGGTAAATACTATTCCTATAGATACCATTCATTTTAGGTGCCTCCCTGTCAGAAAGGGAGGCACCTAAAACGTCAACCAAATATCTAAACGCGTTTTCCGAAACAGTTAGGTACTTATGGTTTGTCCAGTGAGAGTTCTCCGTTGTGGTAACTAAGGACATCATCTAGTTATATTTCTTACTCCTATTGCATTGCATAGTCAATCGAGTTAAATTGGGACGTATTGTCAGAAATACGTTTAAATCGTCAGCAATTCTAAAAAGATGAGCGAGAGTGAGACAGAAGTACGACTCGCGTCTTGATACGCTTAGATTGATACGATAAGATTGTCGTCCAGCTCATCGGCTACTGTCAGTTGACAGTGACAGCGCTAAATATACTTATGAGGTTTGTTATTTGAAACGTTTTTAATATACGAAAGTAGCAGAATTACCTGTGCCTGTTGCGTACGATGTGATAAACTACGAGTAACTTATTAATTGCGTGAATACCTAAAAATCTATTGCCTTATACCTATACTTACTGGATTTTCTGGACAAAAATTGCACCCAGCCCATCAGTAGATCGTTATGATTGCAGAAAATACGTATATGGGGGGTTCAGAATTTCCGTATATTATAGGTACCTGGAAGTTTGTCAGGTAGGTTTTATTACTTCTTGATGAATCTTATTTTTAAGGATATCAGTATGGGAGGGTCTTAAGGGGTAGGTACGTAGGTACCTACTAAGATTACACTCCCGTTCGTGTGTCTACCAATAAGACGCTTTTTCTTCGTAACTTAGGTACGTTAGATATATCGAATTAAAAATTATATCCAATATAGGTAGGTACTAAAGTCTACATAGTTTTATAGATCCTATAAACCAGTAATATGTTTTTAATAACCACTGAAAGAGTACCTACCTCGATTTCTAGTCGTGTTATATTATTTTGTTTCATTTTTCAAACTTCACTTTTTTTCCACTTGATACCTCTACGCCTGCTACCAAATGTGCCAAAAATATGACATCCAGCTGTTCAAACATAACCGTGTTAAAGTAAACGTCAACGAGTGAATGCACTACCCTATTCTAGTAAGCGTTAGTGTCGGTAATATAGGTGCTCTAGAGCAGTGAGCGGTATAGTAGGCTACCTCAACAGTTGACGTCACATCAACGTACCTATTGAAACACTTGCAACTGGCTGTCTGCACAAGGCACAAGAGTTCCCAAGCCATAGCGGAGAGAAGAAGAAGAAGTGTTAGCGCCAAAGATTCTAAATGCTTCGGTTTAAAATTTAAGAAGAGGGTGGAATTATTTATAAACGTCCTTCACTGCCGCTGGTGTAGAACTTGCTTTGTTTGAAACATGCACGGACTCGATATAAAATGGCTGCTCTACGTCACATTTGCGGGTGTAAATTATTGCAACGGAGAAACCATTATTCAAACTCAAACCATTCTACAGTTTTCTTTAAAATTGAAATTGCAAAAAAAAATTGTATAACCATTTTTACCGTAGTTTGGCAAATTTGCAACAAAAATTGACTTCTAGATTGTAATGGGCTCTAAATTTTTATAAAATGTAACTTTAGACTTGATAACAGATGACGAGATGACTCTCTTTGTAAAAGTAGCGAACAAGGTAGCGACAAGTAGTCGTAAGGTGACAGTAAATAAAAAGAAGAAATTTGCGCTTAGAAACCTAACCTAATCAATTTTATATTTTTACATTTATTTGACCAATTTTGTTTCTATATTTTTAATAAAAGTTATTTGTCCCAAACCGAGTTAATTTAAATGAGTATAAGATAGTACTTATGAAAAATAAAATGGTAGCGTTTAATTTAATGGTCGCAGTTTGTGAAAACATGGGAATTGGCAAAAACGGCAACCTACCTTGGCGTCTAAAAACCGAAATGGAATACTTCACCAGAATGACCTCGAAGACAAGCGACCCGGACAAGAAAAACATTGTTTTAATGGGGCGAAAAACCTGGGACAGCATCCCTCCAAAATTCAAACCGCTCAAGGACCGGATCAACTTCGTCATGTCTCGTTCGAATCTAGACTTGAAAAACTACGACGATGTCTACAGTTTCAAGGATTTAGAATCCGTCGTTCAGAAGTTGGAAGAAGCAGACTTTAAGAGGTGTTATGAAAAAGTTTGGGTCATCGGGGGCACCCAAATTTATAATGCTTGCATGGAATCGAAACATTTCTACCGGTTGTATATAACGAATATCATGAAATGTTTTGATTGTGATACTTTCTTCCCTGAAGTCGATGTTTCTTCAATGAAGAAGATCGAAGAGTCTGAAGTTCCTAAGGAAGTACAAGAAGAGAATGGTGTCAAGTTTATTTATAACATCTATGAGAATCCTAATTTTGGGACTTGATTGTTTGACCCCATTTAATTCAGTCAACGAAGCAGTGATAAATTTTGTATTATTTTTATTCTAGCAGCTTTTGTAAATCAATGTCTGTTTTTCAGTCATTCAGTTACAAAACTTGTGCTTTATAGGTATTTATATTAGTGGTGGGCAGTATCGATACTTTTTTATATCGATACAAGTATCGATACTTGAACACAGTATTCGAATAGTATTCGAATACAAAAGTAGTTACTACTTTCCCGTAGCATCCGCTTGGAAGGAAACGAAACGATACGATAGTAATATGAATAGTGAATACTGAACCGATTCGATACATCGGATGTATCGATATAGTTAAGGGTAAAATTATTTTCTCATTATGTTCACGTGTTCACTTGAAAATAACACTGAACTATTCTTTTTTATATTGTGTTGTACATATTATTAAATGTGTTGTATATAATCTATGAATAATTTCTTATAAAATTACCATTTTCGTTAATGTCGTATTCTCTTAAAAAAGCGTATAGGTACTTCAACTACTCAAAATGATGACATAAATAATGTGTGTAACTTTTTTATTTTAAGTAGGTACCTAACTGAATGTTCAAATCAAAACTCGATATGTATAATAATTTATTAATCATTAGAAACAATATGCTTTATTCAAATAATAATATTATATCATAAAATGCTTTAAATTTAATATAGGTAAGCTACAGAAATAATTACATTTAATGTAATTATTGTTGTCCACACCTGTACTCTTTTTATGTTCACTCAAACGGAACGTGTCGTAAATTTTATGATTTATGCTTTTCATTTTTATATGATTTGATGACTGAAGTACTGGAGCCACATGGCACATTCCGATCGTATCGCCACAATCGTTACACGATACATACCTACCCACTCTCCCACTACCAACTACCACTCCAATACCCTATGCCTGTATCGATATAGGTTTCGATTCTATTCGAATGAAAATGTATCGATACGGTATCGGTATTTCTATCCGATAGTGATAGTCAGTCACTATTCGCTTGTATTCGATTCAGCAGCTTCTATTCCGATAGCGCTCGGTGCGCAGCCGCCGCGATCGTTCCGATATGCTATATCGATACATCGGTTTGTTTCGATACATGGATGTATTCGAATACATGTATTCGATACATTTTACTATCGAATATAGCGATATTTTTATTCGATACTGCCCATCACTAATTTATATAGTCGACCAAGAGATATAACGAAAAAATCTAATTGTTAAACTGTCATATTTTATGACTTTAACAGTATTTCAATAATCCAAAAATTGAAAAAATGACAGAAGTCGTTTCGTTATATCTCTGGTCCAACTATACTTACATTCCAAAACTAGTAGTTGTCCCAGTTCTTCAAAACTGTACCTACCAACCTACCTATCTTTAACTGTATTTAAATTTAAGCCTAAATACATATATTTTTAATTATAAGTCTCATTTCAGAACCAACTTCCTAAATCTGAAATTGCATTTTCTCTCAGCCCCAATGGAAGATTTTATTAATGAGAGGGAACTGTTGAAGGAAAAATCTTGATCATGGCAAGAAAAGACAGAGCCCTTCCCGTGGGAGTGATTTACTAGCTTCAGGAAACCTGATCTGTGTTCATATTTCCCTAAATGATTGTAGCAACATATGAACTGGTATATTATCATGTCTTCAACAACTACCTGTTACAATCAAGTCGCTCGGAGACATTTATTCTACTTCGTCTGTATCTGAGCTAATTCCCCAAGCTTTATTCCAACTGGTTTGGACATTCTCCTTCTTATGCTCGAAAATAATTAATGAGATATTTTTTACTAAACCATTTTATGGTGTTCATAGTGTTTTAAGTATAGAAAATAACTTTATCCTAAAGGAATATTAGCAAAGTGGAACTCATTTTAACTTTATTGATAACATGTAGCTCAAACCGACCGTCCAAGGTATCCAACTTTAAGAAAAAATATCACAGCCTAACTAATTTAAAAACATCTGGAATAGGATATACTATCACTTTATTTTACAGCTTTGTACATGGTAAATGCCCGTATTCATGAAGAAATTGTGACAAGACATATCTTGTATTTAGATATCTGAATGAAATTAACTTGATTTTAGTCAATCAAATATAACGAATCATCGCGATTTCTTTCAGAATACGCACAAAAAAATTACTACTACTACATAAAATATTAGCTTATTCATTAATAAATAATTCCACTTAAAATCTAAACCAAAATGTTCCATTAATGTTCATAATTGCTGATTTTACAATTATTTTTTACAGCTATTATACAATATTTCATTAAAAAATAACGAACAGTGGCAAAATATAGGTGCACCTATATCTAGTTATAAAATACATCGCAACTGCAGCCTCAAAGCATGGTAATCAAGATCAGAAGTATTATTATAAACATAACAAACTGTAACTTGTATTAAATTAGGGGCCAGTATCATAATAAAATTAAAACTACTTTTTTAACATTAAAGTCTAATTCCACCAATCGGTAATCTCTAGTAATTAGGGTGAAAGGGCTGACTGTTCGTTTAGCTTCATGAAATATTGTTTACAAGGCCTTTGTAAGATCGGTGAAAATTTTACCTGAATCGTTTAGTTCTGTATAATACCTTTGTAGGTGACTGCGCGTGGGTGAGAGATCGATACCAAATTGTATTGAATGAAACAGTTACGTATACTTAACGATACTAATGTTAATGAATTTTTATAAATTATTGCTCAATTACTTTGTATGTAAATGGATTACCGAATTGCCACCCCTAGTTTTAGGTAACTTTAACATTTCTTATGAAACCGGCCCTAGGTAATGAAAAATGAAAAACTCTTAAAATCTACAAATCGTCAACAAGCTCCTCTTCCTGATACACCATCTCCACATGCTGCGGGTGTGCTCGCAGTAAATGATTATCGTGAGCTCTTTGCGACTTGAAAAACCTCTCGCAGAACTTACAATCGACCCGTCTCGGGTCCATGTACTCCTGCATCTGTATATCGCTCAGATCTGCCGTCTCCTGCGGATGGTACCTCTTGGTATGATTCGTACAAGCCTTCTCGCTCTTGAAAATCCTTATGCAAAACTTGCATCTAAAATCCTTAACGCACTGCTTCTGTAACAGCTTCTTCATATTACCGTCGCTCGCTATTTGTTTCTCTTTCTTGGATTCTTCCTTCTTTGGGCTCACGACATGTCTCGAAACGTCCAGCGGATCAATCTTATTCTCTACTATAGACGGTTCTTCTTCATCTTCTTGCACTTTGTGAAATTTCATTATGTGACTCATGCAGGCCTCGTTGGTCTTGAAATTCTTGTCGCAGGCCGAACAGCTGTAGCTCATCTCGTGGGACAGCATGTGGTTCCTGAGTGCCGACGGCTGGTTGTGTTTCGCGCCGCACACCTCGCAAGAGTACGCGTACACCCCCGTGTGGGTGCTCATATGCAGCTTCACGTGGTACGGCTTCCGGAAACCCTTGCCGCACAGCTCGCAGGTGTACGGTTTCTCGCCGGTGTGGCACAGCATGTGGTACCGGATCGTGCTCTTGTACTTGAACGTCTTCTTGCAGATCGGGCAGGTGTTGTCGTCGACCGGCTCGTCGTACGAACCGTCCGGGTTCGGTTCGACGTGGTTCTTCAGGTGGTGCATCAGACGAAACCGGTTCTCGAATTCGGCGTTGCAACGGTAACACCAGAACGAGTCGTGGCTCTCGTAGACGTGCTCGAATATGTCCTGCTGCGACGTGAACTCTCTGTTGCAGGTCTGACACTCGAAGAGGGCCTCCTCGTGCTCGATATTGTGAGTTTTCATGTGCTCTTCGAGTTCCTCTTTGAATTTGCCGCCACAAAAGTGACAGGTCGGTGATCTTTTGCAGGTGTGCGTGCTGACGTGGTACTTGAAGTTGCTCAGTTTCTGGAAATCTGAAACCAAAGAATTATTATCAATTATTATTATTATCTTATGAATCCTACAATAGTTTATAATAATCATTTTCAGTCTCTATTTACATTACGATAACCTCAAAATGAAATAACATTTAACCACTTCTTCCTAATCTCATTGTTATTCTCGGCACCTGGTAAATGTTCTCTAACTTACAATCTCTCTCTCTCTCTCTTATCAACTCCACTAACTTCTCTCCTATTAATAACACTCTACACTTACACAGTTCACTTACTAGCCTCTTTTATTAGCTTTCCTTCTGATGTTATTTCCGTAACCTTCAAAACTATATTATACTCACTCTTAAACTTCTAACTCTCCAGCTTAACTATCTATCATAACATCCCAAACTATACTAACTCCTAACCACAGTCTGCGCTCTTTATATACTATGACAGGTGACTTCTAGAATGACACTTCTGACTTTTGAACGATATATGAATTTCAATCATTCCAGAGTTGTTTGAGTTGAATATCAAAAGAACTGTCCACATTTTAAATTCCAACAGGCCAGAATTTACATGAATGAGAAAAGAAGAAGTTCCAAATAAATCAGGTAATTCATTTTATAAGTAGTGACTATCACTATCACTGCTACCTCATAACAATATTATGACGCAAAGTGTATCAATAAGGCAATGTTGTCAGGTATGCACACTTTTTAGTCCAAAATAATAATTAAAGACTTTCCTGTTTCAATGAATTGATAAATTAAACAAAAATAATAAGATTCATTCTTTCAAGTATACTTATTAAAAGCTGAAAAAAATGTTATTATAACTTACTTTTTCCGCAATGTTCGCAAAGGAAATTTTTCCCGCTTTCGTTATGAAAAGACATATGACGAGTCAGCGATCCGGTAAGATGAAACCTCTGCCCGCACACATCGCAGACATGCCTCTTCTCGTCAGTGTGTCGGCAGATGTAATGCTGTCTCATCATCGCCGGCGTCAGAAAGCTCTTATTACAAACTTGACAGATTTTCATTTTTTTATGTTCTTCGGTGTGGTAATGCGCTTTCAATTCCTCGTTGTTCCCGAAAATCCTATCGCAGGGCAGACACTTATAAATCCTGGCTTTGTGTGTCTTCAAATGACGCTTGTACCCTCTCGATACTAACTTGTTGCATAAAATACACTTCTCCGCCCCCGCGTGTACTTCTTCATAATGCAGGATTATTTCGGGGAAAGTGGTGATTTCTATCTTGCAGGGAATGCATTCGTATTTGGTCAAAACTCTCTGAGGGGAATCGATGTGTTGTTTCTCGTGCAATTTGAGAAGATACCGAAACTTGAAGACTTTATTACAGGAATCGCATTTAGTTCCGCTCAAGTGCAGCTCGGATTTTCGATGCTCGTTGAGAAGGTGAACGGACTTGAAATAGATGAAACACTTGTTGCACCAGTACGCTTGTTTCTTCTCTTTTTTGACCTCATCGGCGACATTCATCTTCTTTTTTATTTGGAATTTTATTTTCTTGAACGGCAGTTGGTTCACTTGACCCTGTTGGTTATTTCTGGGTCTGTATTTCTTATTGTGGTATTTTCTGCAATGCAAGCCCAGTCTTGTGAAAGTCGGGAAGACTGCGAAGCATTTCGAACAGATGTACTGGTCAACCGCATTGATTATGTACTCATCAACTTCCTTCTCGTTGGGATCATCCGAAGTTTCTTCCAAATGAAGGGAAGTCTCTTCGTTTTTGATGATTCCTGAAGCAGTAAGAAGGGCACTTTCGTTAGTGTCTCCAAGCTTTATATCGTTTCCATCTTCGTTTGTGCACACAACCACAATTGTTTCACATTCATTTTCATTCTCTTCGAAGTTTACCAATACTTCCTCATCGTTAGGTGAAGCTTCTATCTTGATATAATTGGGGTCAAATTCTTCGTTATCCATCTTAATTATATTTCTGCAAAAAAAATGGGTGTTTGAATATTAAGGAAAAAAAGAATCATCCTTGTCAAGCAAACCAAAGCCCAATAGATCAAACATTGCCTAACCTGGCATATCAGTAATTATATGAACTTAAATACAGGAAACTTTGCCCAATCTGGCATATTATGTAGCACCTAATGCTATTATTAATATGCCATGGGCTGGGGCCTGTTTCACAAAACACTATTAACTATTAAATGTAAAGCTCAATAATAAAAGCTCATAATAATGAGTGATTTTAAATAGTGTTTCCCAAAATAATTGTAAGAATCTACTAAGTAATAGTTTAATTAACTATTAAGAATAGTATATTTCAATTATATTAGTCGGTAAATGTTTTACAAAATTTTATATGACTATTATTAATAACTCATATTTTTGTGAAACAGGCCCCAGGTATGATATGGAGATGGAGGGCAGACCTATAATAGTACTGTGATTAAAGAATAATAGACGAGAGTAAAAAGCACAATGACATGTCATAACATAGCTAAGTCTTGTTAGGCCTGATAGTCTTTAGAGCCTTCGTGGGCCTCGCCATGTATCACTATATTAATTTTTGCAAGATTCTGAAAATTCGACTTTGCGCAGTAGCCGAAATAATAATAATAATAATAATCTTGGTGAATATCTAGATGAGCGGCATGGGTATAGGGCGAAATGGCTTATACTATCGGATAGCTCGTGTCTCTAGGAGTATCAAGGTACCATTGAATTTTTGCGCCGGCAAGTAATAGTCGAGATATAAGGCCTTAAAGTTTCATCCTTGCCCTAATACGTGTATTCGAACATTATACGCGCGAACAGGCAGCTCGCTTATCCGTCGGAAACACGACGATCGAGCGTTTCCTGTGCGAGCGCAATCATATGTAGAATACACGTATTAGGGCAAGGATGACACTTTAAGGCCTTATATCTCGACTATTACTTGCCGGCGCAAAAATTCAATGGTACCTTGATACTCCTAGAGACACGAGCTATCCGATAGTATAAGCCAAATCGCCATATACCCATGCCGCTCATCTAGATATTCACCATAATCTTTATTAGCCCAACAGGAACACCCATTTACAGGACTACATACGAAAATAGATACAATATGGTATCTTGAAATAACAATTTCTTATAGTAACAAAAGAAAAAAAACAAAACAAAAATTCACGCAATTATGAAGGATAACAATAAAGGTAAATAACAAACAAATAACCTAGTCAAAGTGCCATGCCATGGAATCTGTCCAATGCAACCCGTTTGATAACACCCAAACTTGAGAAGTTCAAATCACAAAACTGACACACGCCATTGAAGTTCGAACACATAACACTTATAGGTGATCTGGCAGATAAGTTAGTTCTAGCCAATTTCAGGTAGAACATATTACTACCCCTCAGGTTGGCCTGAGGAACAGCAAAATTTATGTCACTAAGAATGAAATAATGCTTTCAAGTTTCAATAGCACTTTGTGAGGCCTCCTGATCCTCATGTTGACTGGGGGATACCGACAGCTGCTACTACTACTACCCACAAACCCCTCCACCCCCACCCCCCTGGATGAACTCAAGGCAAACCACTAAGTATTTACATTATCATGCTTGCATAATTTTTCATAGATTGTGTCAGAGCATTTGGTCAGTGCCTTGCAACATTTTATAAAGGGGCTCTTCAGTAATTCTTCCTCCATGTCCTACATTTTGAATTTACCAGTTACCCTAGTGACCTTAGTATAAAAAGTTGGGGGTAACTGTTCCTGTTCCTCTGGGTTGCTACTACAACCATATCAATAATGTGAGATTGTAAAATTTGTCGATGTAATAATATCATCAACTTCATTACTCCTGCCTGATGAAGACACTCACTGGGAAGATTTCATTAAATAAACTTATAAATAACATTTGCCTTAGAGACAACATAAAAAATAATTTCATAAATCAAAATAATAATCTTAGCAGTTAGGTAGCATTGATCCGGTACTGTTACCTTTTATAATTTAAAAAATAATTCAAAATGTGTATTTTCAAATAAAAAAGAATAATACTCACAGTCACTTCTTGTAATTTCACTTCTTATATTTTAAAACTTACAAACACGCTATGGCCTAAGAGCCTGCATGCTTTAGCTCCATCATCAAGCAAAATGGCGACTTGACTTGACTTGACTTATTATGGCGAAAACGCTAAAGGCTTGTCATTTTAATTCATTGGGTACGCTTTTATATTATTTTGAATATCTACTTCAACATTCAAGTAGATCAAAAATTTTCAATATGGAAATTATTAATTTGCAATAACAACAAACTATGATTTTTTATATTTCGTTTAATTTTTTTTTAATTTAATGAACTAAAAATAAAAATATACAGGCCAAATTAGTTTTTCGTCCATATTCGATCATCGAACTCGAACTCTAACCTCACGTATTCGATATAATAATTAAATGACAATTGACTTATCAGTGACATATTTTTAATAAATGTCAGTTTGGACATTACACTCTACTCTAATATAAGCTTATGATCTCACGTGCCGCTCCATTGCTAGAGTCCCTAAACTTTTGTTTTAAATCATAAGTAAAAATTACCTATATACCATGGTCGTATTCACGAGGCGCTTCTATTTTCACAAAATCATCACTTCGTACTTCATATAATTAACTAATCAGATTTGTTAAATTTTGTATAAAGCTACGAATTTACGTACCACGGTACGGTGACGACCGGTGTCCTTAGACGCATGATTCTGCTTGCTTATCTTGTCCTCTTGTCTTTTGTCACAGAATAGTTGTCCATGATACAAATAAACAAGGCATTTCAGCGCGCAGCCTGTGACGTCAGTCAGATGTCAGTAGCATGCGGACTCCGACAGTAATCATAACGTTAAATCGCGACTTGTAAGCTTATTTTGATGATGTTTGAAGATTTTAATTAGTTTGACTTGAATACCTGACTGACGACAAAAATGGCTTGTTGTGCGATAATAAGTGGGTGTAAAACTCACGCAAGAAAGACTAAACTCAAAGATATATCTTTTTTATTAGTTTGTTAGCATAGGCGATTATGTATACAGGGTGTCCCAGCTTATTCGAAGCGGTCTCTGTAGGCCAAACTATTGATCTTTTTCAAAAAAAATTTGCAAATTCAAGTACAGGATCACAATGGCCATAATTTAAAATTATTTTGGAGTATACAGAGTGTCCCATATGACAGTGGCATATCAAAGTTATGTTTTTTTAAATGGAATGCGCCTATGTTATTGCATTTTTAGATTGTCTGAGAAGAGAAAATAAGATTAGCTTTTACAGTTGGTGTTTAAATTCAGAAGTTTTTGAGTTATAAATAAGTGAAAATCGTAATTTTTCAAGTTCAAGGCCCTGTACAACGAGAACGGCTGAAGATAGAGAAAAACGGCTTACATGTCCCTATTTTAACTTTTCATGTACTATCCTATGATGTAGATGAAATGTTTATACAGGGTGATAAAAAATTTGAAAAATTCTGAGATTTCTCCATGCGTCGCCAAATAAAAAAATCAAAGAAAGCACAAATGTTTCTACACCATAGGATTGTACATAAAAAAGTAAAATAGGGACATGTAAGCCGTTTTTCTCTATCTTGAACCGTTTTCGTTGTACAGTGTGTCCCAATTTGCTTGATTTTGGCTGTTTCGGCCATTTTCAGGCCAGATAGAGAAAAAGTAACTTAAGTGTCTACAGCTCGATTTTCGTGAAACGCGAAAATGTGAAAACAGCATCGAGATATCTCTAACCGTTTCCGAGATATCGGCCAATTTTGACATTTGACAGATTTTGAAAAAGTGTCATAACTTTTTTATTCGTGATTATTTTTGCATGCAATAAAAACTTTCTACAGGTACTTTTAAAATCAGAATGCAATGCATTAATCAAAAAAAATTTATCCCCCTTGGATTTTGAGATAATACGACATACTTTCTTATTTTAAATATAAATCATAGTTGGCTTTGACTTCAAAAAATCACAAAAAAATCAAGCTTCATAAAAAATATACGGTCGGGGTACTTTATAACATCATCTGAGAAAAAAAATCAATATTTAAACTAATTTCTAGTTGGCTGTGAAAATAGGTGTCAAAAATTAATTTGACAAAAGGTTGTCTCCTTCAGTTAATTATAATATTTATTTAAAATGCTAAATTAAAAGAAAATATTAATTTTTAAATATTATAATTTACCGACAATAATAATAATTATTACTATCATAATACTCAACAGGGTTCGTGCAAAATATTTTTTGCATTGCATATGTGTAAAGTACCTACCTAGCTTTTATTACAAACTTATATTACAAAAATCATACGTGTAACAGTTCCAAATCTAGGAAACTATAAATAATGTTCAAACAGACCACCATTTTTATCTAGACAAACTTGGCATTTTCTTTTGATTGATTTCTCAGCATTTAATAACTGCAGAGGAGTTATATTGTTTATTGCCTCTACGACTCTTTGCTCTAAGTTTTCTAAGCTCTCTACTGGTGTTTGAAATATTTTACTTTTCAAGAAGCCCCAAATAAAGAAATCTAATGGACTGAGATCAGGTGACATTGCAGGCCAGAGCACTGGTCCTCGATTTCCTATCCATTGGTTTCCAAACATGTTGTTTAATTTGTTTGTTATGGCTAAACCGTTGTGCGCTGGCGCTCCATCTTGCTGGAAAAAGATTGTATTCAGATTTGCAAGGGGTATATTTTCAAGGAAAGGCTCAACATTTCTTCTAAAATATGAAGATATCCTCATGCATTTAAGTTCTCGTGATAAATAAACGGCCCTAATATCCTTTGCCCTTGAACTCCGAGCCAAACGTTAAAGCCGAATCACCCTTGCATATTTCTATCTTGACGGATGTGTTCATTGTGATCTGACCAATGATGTCGATTATGTCTATTGAAAATGCCACTACTTGTTATCCTGCATGGCTTCATAGTCCAGATGACATGGCGCGCAAAATTTTCATTCGCGTTGCATTGTCCGATAAACCAATTGCAAAAAACTCTTCTACGATCAGGATCACCAGGAAACAACTGATGAGTTAACCTAACGTTGTATGGCTTGTATTTATTTTGTTTTAAAATTCGCTGACTTTGGCCAAATACCTCTGTTATCGTGTGACTTCTGGGTATTATTTTCAGAAGTAAAACACTCAAACTTTCGATGAATAGTAATGCTTTTAATTAGGACGAAATTACAACATGAATTCGGTCAGACATTTTTTCTGACACTGTCATAATAACAATACATAATAATTATCATTGTTAACAAAAACAGTAACATATCGCCCCCCTTGAAAGGCCAGGCTTTCAAAATGAATACAACAATAATATAACAGTTCTTGCTTAATGTACTACCTAGGTAGGTATAATAACAAAAATCAATGTTTGTAACAAAATAAATGTAAATTGTAAATCATCACGGTTGCTACTCGATGGGTAGCAACACTATTTTGTTTATTCCACGTTTCACTGCACAATTTTTTGTCTTGATGGTGACGACTCTCGTAACATTGTCCTTGCCGGGGTGAATCTCTAGAATCTTGCCTAACGGCCATAGCAATGGTGCAGTGCTTTCATCCTTTAGGAGGACGATGGAACCGACGTGGAAAGAGGACGGCTTGTCGAATTGCCACTTATTTCTTGTTTGTAGCTGGTTTAAATATTCATTTTTCCATCGGAACCAGAAGTGTTGTCCGATTTGCTGGAGGTGTCTGTACCTCTTCGTGTAGTTCGTTTGTGCATCCATCAGGTCTCTTTCGGGAATTGATGTTAATTGCTCACCAATTAGGAAATGAGCTGGTGTTATAACCTCAAGGTCATTGGGATCGGGAGACATAGGAACTAATGGCCTTGAATTTAAAATTGCTTCGATTTGTGTAGCCAAAGTATAAAACTCTTCGTAAGTTAAATGAGTAGCATTCATAACACGCTTTAAGCAGTGCTTAAAAGACTTTACGGCTGCTTCGTGTAAGCCGCCAAAGTGAGGCGATCTTGCTGGCAAAAAATGCCATTTGATTTTTGAATGTGTCAAATAATTTTGCATGTTATTATCATTTTTGATTAAACCTTGAACCTTAATTAACTCGTTGTTGCAACCTACAAAATTTGTTGCATTATCAGTGTAGATATTAGAGCAAAGACCTCGTCTCGAGACAAATCGCTTTAGTAAGCTTAAAAAACCTTCGCTTGTTAAATCCGAAATTACCTCAATGTGTACCGCCTTGGTTACAAGACACACGAAAATGCATACGTAGCCCTTTACTAATTTATTGGATCGCAATTTACTTGCCTTAAGGTCAAAAGGACCTGCGTAATCGATTCCAACGGAAAGAAACGGACGTGATGGTGTGAGACGAACGCTTGGTAACTCACCCATCTTTGGAATGACATTTGCATGAGGTTTACACCTGAAACAGGTTACACACTTCCTCAATAGCGATTTAACTACTTGTTTGCCATTAATTGGCCAATATTTTTGCCTAATATGAGATAAGGTACACTGAGCGCCAGAATGAAAGGTACGCTTATGCTCATGATCTACAACTAGATTCGTAAAAATATGTTTTGCTGGTAACACTATCGGATGTTTAACATCATACTGGTAGTTGGAATATTTTAACCTGCCGCCAAGTCTTATTACTCCTTGTTCATCGAGAAATGGAGATAATGACTTTAATTTACTTTTAGGTGACACACAATTGCTTGTTTTTAATGTCTTTAATTCACTAGCGAAATGTTCTGATTGTACTAACTTCACGAGAGCTGTCGTACTCCGTTCGATTTCATTTGTCGTCAAATGATTTTTAAGTCTCTCATCGACCGGTAATTTCAAATTATGAAAGAATCGCAGGCAATAACCAGCAACACGAATTAACTTATTCAAGTCGGAAAATTTCTCGAAAATACTTAAATCGTTGAATTCTTGCTCTTGAACCACGTGAGTCATTCGAATTCCCGGTATGTCGATTTTTTGGCTAGCGAAATGTGCTATGTTTGAATTTTCAGGCCACTTGTCGGTTTCAAAGAAAAATCTAGGACCATGCAACCATAGTTCGGAATGAACTAAATTTTTTAAGCTTGATCCGCGTGAAATTATATCGGCGGGGTTTTCCTGAGAAGGAACATGGTGCCAATCGCGTATCTTAGTGAGTTGCTGAATTTCGGTCACTCTATTGGCTTCGAAAGTTTTCCAAGTTTTGGGTTCATTAGCGATCCAACACAATACAATTGTTGAATCTGTCCACAAAAAAGTACGGGTTATATCGAGTCGCAAAGCCTTTACACACTTTACATACAATCTCGCAAGCAAAAGAGCACCCATGAGTTCGAGTCGCGGCAACGATAACGACTTTAATGGACTAACTCTGGATTTCGCACAAAGTAAGTGACTTTCAATTTTTGAATTGATATCTATTGAGCGAAGGAAGATACAACAAGCATATGCTTGTTCACTTGCATCTGCAAAACCATGTATTTCGATTTCTTGGGGTTGCTTTACCAAAACATGACGAGGAACTTGCATAATTCCGACTCGAGATATTTCATCTTTTTAACTCTAACCATTTTGAAATTAAATTATCTGGAACTTCATCGTCCCAATCAATATTTAATTGCCACAGTTTTTGAATAATCAATTTTGCCCTAACTGATAAAGGACCAAGGATTCCCAAGGGATCAAATATTTTAGCAACGAATGAAAGTATCGTTCTTTTTGTAATTTTTCTTATATCTGAGGGAATATCTTGGGCGTTATATTCGAACTTATCGACCTTTGGCAACCATGAAATGCCGAGAGTTTTTACACTTGTATTGTCTGAGATAGAATATTTCGCACTGTCGCTGTTATCATCTTCAATATTGTTTAGAACTCTTGGTTCGTTAGATTGAAGCTTCCTTGACTTAAATCCGTACTCAGACAAAATTTGACAAATATTCGTTTTCAGCTTAACAAGAGAGTCGAGATCACTCGCTCCCGTGAGAAGATCGTCTACGTAAAAATCCGAACGAATGGTATCACTTTCAAATGGTGAATTTTCTTCGTTATCAATCGCTATTTGAACTAAAGAGCGTGTTGACAAAAAAGACGCTGAAGCAGTTCCGTAGGTAACCGTGTTTAATTGAAAATGTTTAACTTCTTCGTTAAGATTGTTTCTCCAAAGAATTCTTTGCAAACTTCGATGATCTGGATGTATCAAAATCTGACGATACATTTTTTCCAAATCTCCGATTAGCACTAAATTGTGCTTTCTAAAACGGATTATGATAGATAACAAATCTTCTTGAACTGTAGCACCAACCTTCAAAATATTGTTTAATGATAAATTACTGGAGCTTTTGCATGCTGCATCAAAAACGACCCTAAGCTTCGTTGTCGTGCTTTCAGGTTTTTCGACACAATGGTGCGGTATATAATACTTTGGTAATTCTGACGGAATATCACGTAATACCTCGGACATGTGTCCGAGATCTTGATATTCTTGCATAAAAGCTCTGTACGATTTTTCAAGATTGGGATTTTTGCATAGGCGTCGTTCGATTGAATACAACCTGTGAAGAGCGGTTTGTTCGGACTCGCCAAGGTATTGACAATTATCCTTCAACGGGAGAGCTTCACTACAAACCGACCAGATTGATCCCTAGTAGTATTTTCTGCGAAATGATTTTCGCACTCGATCTCCTCTTTACTCATTAAAGCCTGCTGCTTAGGATCTACTTCCTCGATGCTCCAAAATTTTTCGATATTTTTATTTAATGAGTCCAGTGAGACAAAACAGCTTGAAAGCATAACATTGGACTTTCCCAGCCTATTCCTACTGAACGGTATTTGACCTGCTACCACCCATCCCAGTAATGATTTCTGAAGTATGGGTAAATTCGGTCCAAGCCTTATTTGACCTGCGCACAACAAATTAAAAAACACCTCACATCCCAAAAGCATGTCCACTTCAGATGGATAATTAAAACAAGAATCTGCCAAAGGCAGCTCCGAGGGGATGTTTAACTTAGATGCATCAAAATAATTTTGAGGAGTCGATCCACAAATTTTGGGTAAAATTAAAAAGGATAATTTTGTTTTGTAGCTTGTGTGCATCGAGGAGATATTTACTTCTACCCGTTCGGAAATATTCATTTTCACCTGATTTATTCCAATTACGGGAATATCGATTTTTGAGGTATTTAATCGTAATTTTTTTACCATATTTTCAGTAATAAAATTTGACTGCGAGGCACTGTCTAAAAGTACTCTGCATGTCACAATATTTTTGTCTCTATCAAAAGCGTTTATCACGGCCGTGCATAATAGTGCAAAATGACCTTTAGTATCTTGACACGAGTTTGACAACACGTGAGAGACGCTGGCATGGTATTTATTTTCTAAATGTTCGCCTTCTGACGAGGAGTTTTGATTTTGCGATTGATTTTGACTCATATTTTGATCATGCGCAATTGAAGGACTCAATTGATTCGCATTGTTTTGATTATTTTTATTTCGATGCAATAAAGTTGCGTGTCGTTCTTTACAGATTTTACAACCTGACGACTGACAGCTTGAGGTTTTATGCCCATAACGTAAGCAATTAGTACACAAATTCAAGCCCTTTGCCCTATTGGCGCGTTCCGTTAGAGACAGCTGCTTAAATTTGTCACAAAAATAAATAAAATGTTGCTCTTTACAGTGCGGACATTTTGGACGATATGAAGTATTGTTCATAGCAGTGAAAGATTTCGATTCGAAAGGTTTCTTACTTACCATACTTGGCAATGTTTTCGTATCTAAAGTTTCCAAAATTTGACAACGTTGTATTAGAAAGGTATTGACGTCATCTATATTTGGAGATTCGATGTCTTTGCAATAGACCTCCCATTCGCGCCTCGTATTAGAATCAAATTTTGATGCTAAGATATAAATTAAAATTGTATCCCAATTTTTTACGCTTTCACCTAAAGCATCCAATGATCGAAAATTTTTGAAAAATGTATTCGAGAGACTACGTAACGATGTATGAGATTCCTTTGTCAAGGTTGGGATTTCCATAATTTCTCTAATATGTGAGTTTATGATTATTTTTTTATTTTTGTATCTTCGTTCCAGCAAGTCCCAGGCGATTTTATAATTTTCGTCCGTGGGTGCTAATGATGCCAACGTATTTTTTGGTTCGCCCTTAACAGAGCTTTCCAAATAGTAAAATTTTGTAACATCGGGTATCGTGTTATTATTATGAATGATTGCCTTAAACATGTCACTGAACCTTTGCCAGTCACTGTAATTTCCGGTAAATTCCGGTACCTTTAAGACAGGTAACTTTACTGACACGTTTGGTAACATCGCATGACCCGGCACCACTACATCGTTTCTGCCGCTGCTGGACAACCCGGTACTTTCCCCGTTCTCGGCAGGCATTGCGTTGCGTAATTGCGCCTGCTGATTTACGCGGAGATAATAATCGTCTAATACCTTTTGGGCTACAGCTAATGTATCATAATAACGATTTTCAAATGATTCGCGTTCCTCATCGCATTGCTTTTCATCATAATAATCAGGGTAATCACATAAAAGTAATTCTTCAAACTGAGTTTGAACATCTTGAAATTTTGCTAATATGGGTTTTATGCTCTGAAAGCGTAGTTGAAGACTCTCAATGGGTTGTTTTGAGATATCAAACTTGGTGGTTAAAAAGGTATGAAATCTAGTTAACTCGGATTTTAATTGCTTTCTTTTGTTTTTTATTCGGTTTAAATCAATTTGACATTGAGGCTCTGTTTCGGTTTCTCCCTCTTCATCAGACATTTTGATTTTTACGATTTTTTACGATTCCTTTTTTATTTTTGCTTTATAAGCCTATAAAAACGAGCGATTAACTAACCGTGATATATTTAGTCACTAGTCAGCTACTTAATGCAACAATCTTGTAGATATTTGCGATATGAAATCGAGAAATTGGGTTTGAAAACGAGTAGGTTATTAGTATTATGATTATTGAATTGTAAATTACTTAAACATTCAAAAATCAGATACTACGAGAATGAGTGAAACTTTGTGTCAACAAATCTTGTAAACACTAGCGAAAAACGTGTTATTTATTACGATTTTGAAATCGAGAACGAGATTTTTTTTATTTTTTATTTAACGAGAATAACTTGCTTGGTTCATATGCCCAGTACTTACTTTTATTAGTAAACGAGATTCTTTTTTTTTATTTAACGAGAACTTGCTTGGTTCATACGCCCAGTACTTGCTTTTATTAGTAAGCGAGAGATTAAGTTTTTTTTTATTTAACGAGAAATTGATTGGTTCATACGCCCAGTATTTACTTTTATTAGTAGACGAGACTATTTTTTACGATATGAGAATAACCTTTAATTTAAGCATCTTGGCAATCATAAATCAAGACACAAATAGGTAACTAGGTAATGTTTTTATGGGTTGAGGTTTGGAAAATGGAAAGGACTGACCTTTTTTACTGTTGTTTTCTTCGCCTAATTTGCAGCGCTGGATTCGTGCCGAAGGACCATATTATGTTATCGTGTGACTTCTGGGTATTATTTTCAGAAGTAAAACACTCAAACTTTCGATGAATAGTAATGCTTTTAATTAGGACGAAATTACAACATGAATTCGGTCAGACATTTTTTCTGACACTGTCATAATAACAATACATAATAATTATCATTGTTAACAAAAACAGTAACAACCTCTTTGGCTTCGACTGACACCTGTAATCTGAGCGATTTCCCTAGTGGAAATCTCAGGATTTTCTAAAACTGTTCCAATTACATTTGCAGCTGTATTGTCTCTTTCCCGAATTCGGTATTGCTTCTCTCGTGGCTTTATAAAAGATCCATGACTTATCAAATTATTTTCTAATCGTGTGAAGATTTGTGCACTGGGTTGCTGGCGCTCAGGATACCGTTCAAAGTATAAGTCGCCCGCAGCTCCAGAGTTTCGTCCAGATTCAATATAACACACCAGCATTTGATATTTTTCATAATGTTGGAACATTATTTCAAAAATAGCAGCCCTAACCACTAAGAATAGAACAATGATTCAAACGAAATATTGCAGACTAATCAATTAATACTATATCTCATTTAATAACTAGGAGGAGTAAACTGCAAAGTATCATTTACACCACTAAAAGTCACCAGATTAAATCACCAGATTTTTTTTGGCGGCAAATTTGAATTGAAACAATAATTATTAATAAGGAAGATATAGGACTTGTTTTCGGTGTAGGAAGTCTACTTTTCAGGAGAGACTCTACAGCAGTATCACAAATCATTGTGATTTGCATAATATATCAGTATTATTATAGTGCTGAATGATTTTCTGAATATAAATAGAATGAAATTGAATAATTTATAGATATTTCGAAGAATATTAAGGATAATAATTATTAACATTCATATTAAATTGATTGAAAGTACTTTATTTTAGGCAATACTTATGTGACAAATTTAATGTAACATATAAATAATATATCTTAAGTATGTATATGACACATAACATCGTAGATAAAGTTTTTATTTTACATTTAGGTACTTAATAATATATAATTTGTGGATAAGTCAATTTTTTCAAACAGTATTATAAACAGCATTTTTCAGTTTTTGTAGGACCAGATTCAAAGTGTGTTGTTGAACTAACTTTATCACATACAGCAGTCCCTGTTTGGTCTAAATCCGCACCTTGTTCGATTGGAATATGTTCTTCAATTATTGGTGAAGTACGCATATAGAGTAGTTTTTCCAAAATCTTGTAGGTGACACTCTTTTCTTCCCGTTTCTTTGGAGGAGACATCCTCTCACTTGTACTTGATGTAGGATTATCCATAATGGCACTTGAAACCGTTTGCAGGATGAAAATGGAAAGCCAAAAATAATTTCAAAATTCTGAAAAGGATGTCTGTTCTCTAAAAAGAACTGAATGGGCTTCAAATAGAACTTATTTGGTTTTGAAATAACTTTTAAAGAACTTATTTAGAACAACTTATAGGGTTTTGGAAATAACTGATTATAAAACTGATGTGTCACATTCGACGCTGACATTGTAAACAA
Source organism: Malachius bipustulatus (assembly GCA_910589415.1). Lineage (NCBI taxonomy): Eukaryota > Metazoa > Arthropoda > Insecta > Coleoptera > Melyridae > Malachius > Malachius bipustulatus. The sequence continues at coordinate 40,364,619 of OU342635.1, forward strand.
TAATGACATAATAATAAAAAAAACAAGCGTATATGTAGTGTTGAGCGTTGCATAGATTCAATTTCCTGTACAAGTTTTGCTGGGTGTAATTTTGCCTATGAATTGACCAATGAGAAGCATCTTTTTTTGGCGGTTTATTTAAATTTACTCCTCCTAGTTATTAAATAAGGTTTTTTTATAGTAACTGTCAAACTGAATTGCTAACCTCATTTTGCCAAACAATTAATCATGCACAGCCCACTAACTAAACGCTGTGTAAAATATTTCTATATTTTTGTCTATACTTCATTTAATAACTAGGAGGAGTAAATTTAAATAAACCGCCAAAAAAAGATGCTTCTCATTGGTCAATTCATAGGCAAAATTACACCCAGCAAAACTTGTACAGGAAATTGAATCTATGCAACGCTCAACACTACATATACGCTTGTTTTTTTATTGTTGTGTCATTATTGTTTACAATGTCAGCGTCGAATGTGACAGCATCAGTTTTATAATCAGTTATTTCCAAAACCCTATAAGTTGTTCTAAATAAGTTCTTTAAACGTTATTTCAAAACCAAATAAGTTCTTTTTGAACCCCATTCAGTTCTTTTTAGAGAACAGACATCCTTTTCAGAATTTTGAAATTATTTTTGGCTTTCCATTTTCATCCTGCAAACGGTTTCAAGTGCCATTATGGATAATCCTACATCAAGTACAAGTGAGAGGATGTCTCCTCCAAAGAAACGGGAAGAAAAGAGTGTCACCTACAAGATTTTGGAAAAACTACTCTATATGCGTACTTCACCAATAATTGAAGAACATATTCCAATCGAACAAGGTGCGAATTTAGACCAAACAGGGACTGCTGTATGTGATAAAATTAATTTCAACAACACACTTTGAATCTGGTCCTACAAAAACTGAAAAATGCTGTTTATAATAATACTGTTTGAAAAAATTGACTTATCCACAAATTATATTATATTATTAAATGTAAAATAAAAACTTTATCTACGATGTTATGTGTTATATAATACATACATAAAATATATTTATATGTTACATTAAATTTGTCACATAAGTATTGCCTAAAATAAAGTACTTTCAATCAATTTAATATGAATGTTTATAATTATTATTATCCTTAATTTTCTTCGAAATATCTATAAATTATTCAATTTCATTCTATTTATATTCAGAAAATCATTCAGCACTATAATACTGATATATTATGCAAATCACAATGATTTGTGATACTGCTGTAGAGTCTCTCCTGAAAAGTAGACTTCCTACACCGAAAACAAAGTCCTATCTTCCTTATTAATAATTATTGTTGCAATTCAAATTTGCCGCCAAAAAAAATCTGGTGATTTAATCTGGTGACTTTTAGTGGTGTAAATGATACTTTGCAGTTTACTCCTCCTAGTTATTAAATGAGATATAGTTACTAATTATTATTGTATTTCGGTTATGAACTGTAAATAATTAATAATGTTCTTTAGGGAGACAAACTTTTGTCAAATTAATCTTTGACACCTATTTACACAGCCAACTAGAAATTAGTTTAAATATTGATTTTTTTTCTCAGATGATATTATAAAGTACCCACCGTATATTTTTTATGAAGCTTGATTTTTTTGTGATTTTTTGAAGTCAAAGCCAACTATGATTTATATTTAAAATAAGAAAGTATGTCGTATTATCTCAAAATCCAAGGGGGATAAAATTTTTTGGTTAATGCATTGCATTCTGATTTTAAAAGTGCCTGTAGAAAGTTTTTATTGCATGAAAAAATAATCACGAATAAAAAAGTTATGACACTTTTTCAAAATCTGTCAAATGTCAAAATTGGCCGATATCTCGGAAACGGTTAGAGATATCTCGATGCTGTTTTCACATTTTCGCGTTTCACGAAAATCGAGCTGTAGACACTTAAGTTACTTTTTCTCTATCTGGCCTGAAAATGGCCGAAACAGCCAAAATCAAGCAAATTGGGACACCCTGTACAGGGCCTTGAACTTGAAAAATGACGATTTTCACTTGTTTATAACTCAAAAACTTCTGAATTTAAACACCAACTGTAAAAGCCAATCTTATTTTCTCTTCTCAGACAATCTAAAAATGCAATAACATAGGCGCATTCCATTTAAAAAAACATAACTTTGATATGCCACTCTCATATGGGACACTCGGTATACTCCAAAATAATTTTAAATTATGGCCATTGTGATTCTGTACTTGAATTTGCAAAAAATTTTTGAAAAAAATCAATCGTTTGGCCTACAGAGACCGCTTCGAATAAGCTGGGACACCCTGTATAATATTGAAAAATGTCGTATCATATTATTGGTACGCACTTTCCATTACAAGTACAACCCAAAAATGCTGACTTCCACCTTCAAATATTTTCAAGGCTTCCGTATCGATCGGATTGCAATCACCATAGTGACGTCATGCGCAGCGCGGACGAGTTTTCAGTCTTCTGCTGACATACCTTGTGTAGTTGTATCATGCTTGTCTCTTGAACTTGAACCAGAACATTCTCCTTCCGAATCCGAACCGACCCGACAACCGACGACAACCGCCGAAGCCGAGCTTCTGTTTCCGTTTCCTACCGAATAACCGAAAACCGAAAGAAAAAGAAAATAAAATGCGACAATCGAAATGAAAACATTCATGAATTTGAAGAACTGAAAAAGCTTTCCCTTTTCGGTTTTTGTGTTTTCTTTTTCGTCGTTATCAATATAATTTTCGGTACCAGAAGATTGCGAAGAATTAGAAAAACTTACAAAATGGCCAAGTTGAGTGAAAATAAACAAGGAGACCTGGAAATTACTCTGGAAGACTTCGAATTTATATGCAGAACTTGTTTATATAAAAGCAATGTTTTGTTTGCCATCGATTCAGAAATCAGCGAAATGAAGATCTCTCTCAAGTACCTGATTAACACTTGTCTGTCTCTGGAGGTAAGTCGGTTTTAATTTAAAAATATTAATTGGAAAAAATCCACAACCCAAAACCCAACCTAAATATGGCTGGCAGGAGAGGAGCGTCATTTTCTTTCTGAACATTATCTTGATAGATACGAGGCCCCATCAAAAAGTATACCTACACACCTGTTGCTTCTGCTTATCACTTATCATTAGTGTTAATAATTGTAGCGTTTCCGTTCCAGGGGGTCCCGAAATTTGAAAAACACGCATTTGTACGTCAATAGCCTGTTTCTATAAAGGGGGCAAATGCCTTACATTAATTCTAGTAATGTTTCTTCTTCTTAAAGGGCCATACCCGCATATCGGGCGTAGGCTACCTCTCGCATATGTCTGTGGTGCGCGAGCTATCAGTTTACACAGACATATGGGACCTCCCTTTTTATTGCCGGAGTCCGAACGGCACTGTTTGAAAGGTTTTACTAGGCAAGGGTACTTGCGGTGGTTTGCCATTGCCTTCCGCAAGGTGGATTCCGATCTTGGCTTGAGAAACACAACAAATAATTGTCGGCTGCTGGTGAGTTTCGAACCAAGGTATATTGGCACGGCGGACCAACGCGCTATCCACGGGACCCACATTAGTAATGTTTAGCAAGCATTAAACATGGCACTGGCCTATATCTCCAATATTTTTGTGATAATTTTATCAATACCTCTGAAAGGTGATTTTGGCACTTACCTCATTTTTTTCTTGAAGTTCCAATATAAAGTTCAAATAAAGGCCATCTTGAAGAGTCTTTCAATTCAATTCTACCTTCTAGTCCATCGTAGATTATGAAGGAAAAAAATAAATGGATATGATTTTTCAATTCCTTAGGAGGAAGTTTACATGGTTACCATCCAGATTGTCAGTTTACATTGTTGCCAGATTGTTATACAAGTTTATTTCATTTAAAGGTGCCCTAGAACGACAGATTATAAATTATCATCGGTTAGAAATTAATGGTCGAATTAACATTTTAAACGTTACTGTTACAGGCAAACGAAACAGATCCTCTTCCCCAGTCTATCTGCGTTGCATGCATAACTGAGCTGCTGAAAATAAATCAATTTCGGACTCAGTGCAGTGAAAACGAAAAGAGTTTGAAATTATTACTTTCAAGTACCGCACCCGGACCTGAGACTCCCAGCAATTCGAAGAAACGAAATTCTGGCAGTAAAACCCCTCTCGATACAATCGATGGAAGCAATAAGGAAAACATTTTAAATAATTCCACCTCTGCAGCCACGACCGAGTCTATCATTATAATAACTGATTCCGAATCGGTCACAGATGAAAAACTCGAATCAGAGGAACGCATTTTGAACAACAACAGTTCATCTCCATCTCAAAACGAAGATCCGTGGGTTGAGCATTATCTCAATCCAAGTTCAAGCAATGAAAAAGTGAACACGGAAGAGGTAGAGAATTTCAGTTGTGTAGTTTGTGAGATGAGCTTCCCAGACAGGAAGACTTTGAGAATACACGCGAAAAAAGAGCAGCATCTCCAAAGAAAAAAGAAAATGTGTGAGATCTGCGGTAAAATGTACCACTCTCACATTTTGAGGCAGCACGTGTTGTACACTCACAAACAGAAGAAGAAAAATAAAGTACCCGGGAAAAAACTATTGTGCGATATATGCGGAAAAATATGCAGCCGTTCATTGGAATCGCATTATCGCATCCACTTAAATGAGAGGCCTTTTAAGTGTCAAATTTGCGGAGGGCAGTTCATTCAGAGCCACAACTTGAAAAGGCACATGATGGTGCATAGCGGGGAAAAACCTTTTGCATGTGATATCTGTGGAAAAGGTATAGTTTGTTTATTATTAATTTGTGTCTTTTTATTACATTATTGCTGTAAAATTTTATCATATTATTGGATTATTTAGATTACTTGTAATGTTGGTGAATATTCACTTTATAAACAATCTTATTTCAAAGCTGAATTGTCACAAGTAGTAACATTCAAATTGCAATAATAACAAAGAATTCAACAAAAAAATATTGTTTCAATTTCTTAATAATAAAATAAATATACTCTGATTAATGATTAATTATTATAACTAATATTTTTTGTTCCAGGTTTCACTCAACAAGCAGCCTTGATTTCACACAAATTTGTCATACATTATAAAAAGCCCAGCCCTTATAGACAAAAAGCAAAGCAAGAGAAGAATAATCCAGACAATGAAAATATTTTCAATGGAGTATACACTTGCGGTATTTGCGATCAGGTGTTCAAGAAATCCGGCCCGTATTTCAAACATTTAGATACACACGATAATCTGACTACTACTACTACTACTACTGAAAAGAGCATTGTTAAAGTGAAAGGGATTCGCTTTGAACTGAAAGAAGTCGAGAATGAAAAGCTTTTCTTCTGCAGCGTATGTGGGAAGGGATTGAAGAAAAAGACCTGCTGCTACTCTCACGCTCTGCTGCACTCTGAAGATCGACCATTCAAGTGCAAGTATTGCCCGAAAAAATTCAGAGCGAACAGCACCCTAATGTGTCATATGTGGATCCATACAGGGATCAAGAATTACAATTGTGAGTTGTGCAGTAGGAAGTTCAGGCAGAAGTCCCATTTGATTTACCATATGAGGTGTCATAATAATGAGAAAAATTACGCTTGCCCGCATTGCGACAAAAGGTTTACTTTGAAGGGTAACTTGACGGTGCACATCAGGACTCATACCGGCCAGAGACCTTATCAATGTCCCGAGTGTGATAACGCTTTTTATGATTCCTCTTCCAGGAAAAGGCATTGTTTGAAAGTTCATGGTGTTTTGATCAAGAAAGAAGAGCCTTTTGAGTCAAACAGTACCTAATAATAATTTGTACATAAACTTGAAATAATTTAGTATTCTAATTGATTGAAAATATTAACAAGTCGTAAATTTAAATAAGTTAGGAGTGTAAGCTTTTTCTTTTGTAATAATTTAATACACCTGTAATATTCCAATAATAGTATATTACATTACAAGAAGTGTGGAAAGTGGCTCATTTCACACGAGTGGGAGATTGGTATCGTACGAGGCGCTAGCCGAGTACAACAATCCAACGAGTGTGAAATGACACTTTCCACACAAGTTATGTACACCATTTTTCCTACGACCACAGATTAATACACATTTTCATTTTTGTAGTACTTTTATTTGAAAACTTTACAAAGAAAACTAATGATTGAATTAGAAAAACTTGCAATAGCAACAATTTAGAGTTGTAGAGATTGAAAGTAGGTCATATGATTATTGTTAGGTAACTACAATTATTTTAACTGTTTGGAGTTTACAACAGGTAGAGAGATTACTCTTTGTTTTTTATCTGTACCCTGTACCTACATTATGTACATCGAGGATAACGATATAAGATTGGCACCAATGTGAATGTGTGCTTTAATTGGAAATAATATTTCTAAAACGTCAGATAAACTTTTTGATTTTACTGTTTTGCGTCTGCATTATTAAACTTGTTACATAAAAAACGTAAAATAGTATTTAAAATTCTATTAGAAATTTAAGTTGCAGAAATGCATAGCTGTATTGTGGGTTGCCAAACTTATTGACCCGCGTGTGATATTTTACTTTTCATCTCTAGGTTGATATTTTTTGTCATTTAATTTTGTTGATTTGTTTATTCTGTTACCTATCTTGAGACACTTTCATTAGAAAATTGAATTTGATGATTAACTATTAATCGACATGCTGTCTCCGGTTATTTTACTAAATAACTAGCATTCCAAACTATACTCCATTGTTCACTAGCTTCTTGATAGTACTGTCTGGCTTATCTTACTGTCACAACATCCCAAACTATACTGACTCCTATTCACAGACTGTTCTGTGTAAACCGGTAACTACTAGAATGATATTCCCAAATGATATGTGTCGCGAATTGGTAGCACTCACGTTTTGCCGAGATCAAGAAAGATCATTCTAGAGTTATGCTGGAACGTCAACAGTAACTAACAATATATGTCAACTACTGTCTATACTGCTGTTGTAGAATGTTCCATATAAAATGACCACATTCCAAAATCTAACAGGACAAGATTTTACAAGAAGATGGAAGAAGAACAGACAACAGCTGTCCATAACCCAACTTCTATGTTTGCTGTGTTACCTTTTCAAAATAGGTATTAGGTATTATGGCTTCCTGCGATGACCGGGCCACATAGGACTGGTTGGTGCAGGTGGTCGGGGAAATGGAACCCTGGTCAGGAGCGAAACTCGGCACCAAGGACGTTCCGAAACCTATAAGAGCACCAGTGTGGATACCAGGGACCCAAGAGGAACCAGAAAAAAAAAGACTGGGAATTAAAAACCAGAAACGTGGATCCTTGTGGACAGAAAACCTGACACAAAAGGCCAACAACTAATTTTCCTCATGGGAGAAAACCTATGGGAGAAAATACAGCAACTTCAATGCAAACCTTACTTAAACCTAACTGGGGTGCTGTTCAAGCGACTAGGTGGGTAAAGAGAAGAGGGAGCAGAGAAGATGGAACTGAAACAGCTGAGTAAACACCAGCTGAGATGGGCAATCGGACTACTAACAGGACACTGCCCACTAATGAAACACCTCTCAATAATAGGAGTGAAAAATGATCCAGATTGCAGGAGATGCTGCGGGGAGGGGGAGGAAACCCCATACCACCTAATGTGTGAATGCCCAGCACTAGAGGGAACTAGACTTCTAGTATTCGGGACCGAAATGGCAGAACCAAAAGAAATAGAACAAGCACCCATTGGACTCATAGTGAAATACTTTCGAGAGATGGTACCGATGAGATAATTATCTAAAGGGGTACAATAAGCGCAAGCTTCAGTACAAGGGCTTTGAACCTACCCTAGAAGTAATAATAATAATAATAAACCAGCTGTTTACTGATGATGTACGGTTAAAAAATAGAACTAGATACCCACAAACAGCACAACCAACCCACTAAATTAAAATGTGTATCCAAAGGATGTAATACATGTCAACTGTCAAAGTTCCAAGTATAGTATATAGGGGATTCAAAATTGTGGTTTTCTTCGCATGCACCCAAAAAAGTAGAAAGGTCAGGACTCTTTTAGTTCTTTGTGCTTTCCAGAATGGAAATGGGCATTATAGTCCTTTTAGATGTGTAATATCACTTTGCTACTGATAATTCGGTGAATAAAAAAATATTTAGTCTTACTTACCTATTTCTTTATTATATTATAGTTATTTAAGCTATTTAGATATTAGACTAATAAAAGTAAATAGTTATTTACACTTATTAATGTTTTTAAAGTCCCCAAAGTTTTTACACCTCTTTTAACTACATAAAAATTTCTCTGATATAACAAATTAATTAGATATTTGAAATGAAATGTCATCTCAATTAATTGACATAACCTAAATTAGTTTAGTCACTATTCTAGTAACAACTATCGCCAACCTAATCAATCTTGTTGCCAATCGTTCCTCTAGAATTTTGAGTTGGTAGAATCCATCTAAATAAAAAAAGTATACCTTATTTTCCACCAAGTCAAAATTCTAGGGGAACGATTGGCAACAAGACTGATTAGGTTGGTTATGGTGATAGTTGTTACTAAAATAGTCACTAGAACAGTTCCTTTCTAAACTAATTTAGGTTATGTCGATTAGTTGAGATGTCATTTTATTTCAAAATTTAAAATCTTTGTAAATGTAAATTGGTACTAGCTATTTACTCTTATAAATCTTATGTACCTATGTAGGATTAGACCTTCCTGCTTAGTTTTCTGTAAAAAATGTTAAAAATAGAAGACCTATTATTGACCAATAGAGGTACTTACATTATTCAATCATTTTTTAAGTAATTTCTCAAGGAATCTGAATAAACTGCATTTTTGTTTGATTTGAATATAAACATCTTTCAATTATTATTGTTCACAGCATTTGATTAATTATTATATCCTTTCTTTGGAAATAAATTAACTGTAACGGCATTTAAATAATTTTGAATTTAATAATTCAGTTTGTCAATTTGACAACTTCAACTTTTCAGTTCCTTGGCGTTTCGCTGTGACTAGAGTACCGACTAAGGGACCAGACCTAGTTGTCGCAAAACGTCATTAGATATAGTCATGCCAAACAACAGTTAAATATCCTCAAAAAATGATTAACTATACCTACTAGAAAAGGACTATTTTCAAAGAAAATTTAGTTATAATTTTCTAATTTGCGTTTTATAACGGTGCAACAAGGAAACATGTTTTGCAGGTGACGTCATAGCCTATACCCGAATCGGGGAGTGTTGCCGTGACTCTAGTCACAACGTAAATGTTTTGTCAAGGTCAATAAAACATGCTACCATCTGACAATATCAAAATTACTGTTTAAAGATTGCACAAGCTACCAACTTGACAGCTGTTTGACAAGTCCATCTAAATAAAAAATAAACTATACAGGTGTCCCGTAAGTAATGGTCCGTGGTGAAATGGGAGATTCTTGGTTTAAAAATATTACGATCTGACACTACTTGCTCTAACAAAATCCTTGATAATAAAAAATATACAGGGTGGCAAAGTTGAGATTTAAAAATTTTTCAAAATATCTTGAAAGATTGTAAAGGTACGAACGTGAAAACTTGGTGATAGATGTTTTATGGTATGAGAAATCATAATTTGATATCGGTGTCGATGTATTTTATAGAGGGCGCCACTTAGGTCATGTTGACGACGTAAATGAACACATAACTTTTTTCTCTTTCAGGCTATCGCGCATTTTATTGTGAAATATTAAAACTACATCATTGATGAGAAAAAAAGGTATACCGATTGTCAGTCTCAAAAGTTAGTGGTTTTAATAATCTCCTGCATTATTTCTATTTTTTTTATTATCAGAAATCTTAATGCAATAGGTTGAGATAATAACCAGCATTTTGGCAATTAAACATTTTTCACTTTGACATAATATTAAAAAAGCAAACAAATGAACCATATTCACCTAAATTCCTATACAGATTCTGGAATAGTCGATTATCAGGTATCAGTCTGTTTGGTTATCGTGGCAGGTATTCTCGTTTCGCAGCTTGCCTATTGAAGTTTTGTTTGCAATAAAGAGAAATCATATCTCTCTTATCCGAATTTGAAAAATTATTATGTCTCGGCATTTTTTAATTTTCCAACTACTAGCAGTAAGCAAAAAATTCTAAACAGTACCTAGTAGAGGAAATTATTAACTGTCAATTATCTCTAAAACCACTAACTTTTGAGACTGACAATCAGTATCTCTTTTTTTCTCAAGAATGATGTAGTTTTAATATTTCACAATAAAATGCGCGATAGCCTGAAAGAGAAAAAAGTTATGTGTTCATTTACGTCGTCAACATGACCTAAGTGGCGCCCTCTATAAAATACATCGACACGGATATCAAATTATGATTTCTCATACCATAAAACATCTATCACCAAGTTTTCACGTTCGTACCTTTACAATTTTTCAAGATATTTTGAAAAGCAAATTTTTAAGTCTCAACTTTGCCACCCTGTATATTTTTGATTATCAAGATTTTGTTAGAGCAAGTAGTGTCAGATCGTAATATTTTTAAACCAAGAACCTCCTATTTCACCACGGACCATTACTTACGGAACACCTGTATAGTTGGTTTTGCATTTACTCTCTTTTAAGGCAATAGTAACCAAAAAACTTTATTAGTTAATTTTGATAGTTCAAGATCCTCTCAAAAATTGATCAGGCAAGCTTCTTGTATATTTGTGTCAATTATTTACTTTGTAAATTTGACCAATCAATCAATCAAATAGTTTTGTTATTAAAAAAAATTAAACACTTTTAGAACAAATTATTTTATTTTAAATTCGTCAAATCGGAACAATGTTATAAAAATATCAAAAGATTTACGCAGCAGCAAGGCCCTTTTTATTGAAAGATTCTGTTAAAGATTTTGATTTCGCCGAATTACTCCTGGAACTAACGCCAGATCGTGCCGACGGTGGTCTTTTACTCTTCTCCTTTTTCCTAATCCGATCAGCAGTTATAATGGACATTTGTTCGGGTATCGTTAATAAGAAAAAAGTATCGTAAAACTCAATATAGGCAGCTTCGACTTGATTTATGAGCCTCCTATGCAATTCCACATCAGATTCATTTAAATCTTTACTGGTTTGCACGTCGACAGCACAAAGTATGCTCTCCTGTATCGTTTTTATATAATTCTGGACTTTCTCTGTTTTCAACAGTCTTCTCGTTAGATAACCTTTTACAGCTGCACAAATTACACTAGCCGCATGTTCTCTTCTTTCCCTGTCTATGGTAAATGTTAAGTTTTTAGATTTGGAGGATATGGCTGAATTTACATTTACATGACAGCATAATTCAGTGTTATGAAACGTGTTAATTGTGATCAGATCATCGTTAGTAACACCGGGTGTATGTTCTTCAGGTGTTACATAAAAATCTTGATCGTCACTTTCAGATTCTTGCAGAGTTTCAAATTTCAAACTGGACTCCTGGTTATGTTTCGGAAGCTCTGTTGTGACTATTTTATTCAATAAATCAGTATCGGAAATTTTACTTTCTGTCCCGTTCTCGATTATTTCTTGTAAAATTATATTACTAAGTACATTGATATTACTCTGAATTGAGGGACCAGTTTCTTTCATTTGTTGTTCTGATTCTAAATTTGATGACTGTTGACACAGGACAGATTTTAGGTAGTTTTCTCTGATAATTTCTGGATTGGTGTCGGCGTTGGAAACTTGTTTAGTCTCACAGTCTTCTTTATTATCGTTGTTGGCATTCAAGGGAATCAGTATACTGTCAAAAGGGTCTGTGGCAACGGAAGAACTGGAGTTCTGGATTTGTGAACATTCGTTAATAGACATTGAACTTGTCCTGAGATTGAGAGTGTCGTCAATTTCGGAAGCATTATCTTTTAATTCTTCGTTACTTGCAGCTTGCTTTTCGATGTGAGCTAATAGAGCTTCGCTAGGTGTATCTATGGTGTAAGAATTGCTTCTAATTAATCTTCTGTGTGATGATACTTGGGATAATTTATCATCGCTAGAATCGCTATCAGTTTCAAGTAAACTATAATTAATTACTATATAATTAGACTTAGTATTATTATTGTATTCTTTGGTATGGCTTGAATCACAATCATTCATTACTTGAACCCTGTTGTTGGGCCTGTAATCGCTTAACTCGACTATCTCGCTAGTTAAATTAACGATTCTAGTTTTCTTATTTGAAGGCACTGTTAAGGCTACGTCTTTCAATTCATTTTCTTTAACGGGAGGTTTGATATCGACATTTTCTGATCGACCTTCCTTATCACACAACACGGAACCAGGGATAGCAAGGTTGGTGTTTTCTTCCACAAGTGGAGTCGGAGTTTTATCCTCTTGAATTTCTTGTCTCCTCTCTTTAATTCTTTTCTCCGTTTCTATTGCTTGCTTCTTGTAGTTCAAGAGGAGATCACGCAGTTCTGGTGTTATCAAAGGGGGCAAAATTGGTACCCCCTTAATTTTGATGCAAGAAATATACCCCATTGGATTTGAAGATGAGGGGGAGGGCTTGCTCATCTTTGCACTGTCTCTAGTGAATTAAATTTAATTGTGATTCGCCAAGTTAATTTTTGTTCCTTTTTTAAGCCGAATCAATACTTAAATAAGTTACATTTTCATTTTACATTACTTTTTACTTTATTCAATTCAAGTTCTAAAATCTAACAAATTGCACAGAATTAATTGATAAACAACTTCAAAATCTTCAAATCTCATTTTTTTTATGAAGAATCGATCGATACATCAGTCAGTTATTCGACAATCGAGAGTACTGCAACTTAACAAAACTAATTGAAACTCACAATCTTTACACTGCGCATGCGGTTTATTTGTGGGCTAGGAAAAAAAAGAATAATTTCACGTGATGAAAGAAGAAATCACAAAGAAGTAAATAAGTAAAAAGGTCAGGAAAGAGTATTATGCGAAATCGCTGGTTAAATGGGATATATTCACTTCACAAATAATAATTGAACTATCTGAACTCAATAACTGTTTCTCGACAGGGCTCGTTTGAAGCTAAAAAAGCTGCGGCTCATTTTATGGTCTGCAAAAGAAGATGTTTTGAACTGACCGAAGGGACAGAATATTATTTCGTTTTAATAATTCAACTATATCAATTTTTTCCATTTATATTACAATAATAATTAGAATCAGTTTTATACTTCCCTTTGTCGTTCTCTTTTTTTTTTGTTCTCTTTGTCGAATCTATTGAATCTGAATTCAGTAATCGTGATCACAACTTTCAGGATCATGATCATGATTCAAAGCGGCTGAGCGAAAGAAAGCAGAAAGCAGCTCAAGTAGGGCTACCCACTCATATATCTAGTCAAAGCGCGTGCGCAGGTTTTTATCTCCTCCATATTATAAGCCAAGTCAAGTCAGTGTCGCAAGACGCTTGTCAACTACTGACAGAAACAGAAACACAATCAAACAAAACTATAACCTGAACCTGAAAATAAAACAAAAAACAAACAAAAGCTTTTCACATTTTCACAATCACAACAATTCACAATAATTTTATTTGAAATTGAACCATTGTCAAATAATAATAAATTATTGTAATTTTCGTATTAATTCGTAAATATCATAAGTTTATGTTCATTGATTAATTGTAGGTATTTTATTAACTAACGAATATTTTCAAACACAAACAAAGCAATATGAACTCAAAAGAATTGATACTGCATACAAAGGACTGCAGTCCTCACAATAAAGAAGATATAGCCCAAACAAGACAAGGTAAATTTGATTTCACAAATTTGAAGCGTGAAGAAGATGAAGAAATTGGTGCAAAACGCCAGCCGTCCTCTAAATTAAGCAGTGGTGGTGACGAAATTTTTCCGCTTTGCTCGATCAAAACGGAACCTGATGACCTACAGTGCGACTTTCAACTTCAAGTGAGAGCAGAAAATGGGCCAATCAAAGAAGAAGTTGATATGAAAGAATGCAAACCTGGTTGGGACTTGAGGGGTAGTATTCAAATTCAAGTGCCTTTAAAAGCAGAAATTGAAATTAAAGAACATGAGCCGGTTTGGGAGCTGATGGGGAGAACTATTGATGCTGAAATATGCAAGAGTGGACCTGATCAGTGTGATTCTGTTCAACAAAATGAGCTGCAATCTTCTGAGAGTAAGAACGAAGGAGACAAGAAGTACTACTGTGCCCATTGTTCGTTTGAAACATGTTGGAGATCTCATTACATCCGTCATTGTAATTGCGCACATAAATATGAAAAAGTGTACAAATGTGCTGAATGTTCATATGAAACAGAAAGAAAAAGATATTTGTCATCACATTATAGATATAAACATGTAAAAGATGCTAAAGTGTACAAATGTGAGACATGTTCTTTTGAAACAAGGCATAAACATGTCTTGGAGAGTCACTACAAATCTAAACATTCAAAAGATGCAGAAGTGTACAAATGTGAGACATGTTCTTATGAAACAAGACATAAGACCAGTTTAGCCAAGCATTATAAATATAAGCATTCAAAAGATGCAGAAGTGTATAAATGCGAGAAATGTTCTTATGAAACAAGAATTGGAGGTAATTTCATCACACATTGTAAAGTGAAACATTCAAAAGATGCTGAAGTAAATAAATGTGAGAAATGTTCTTATGAAACGAGAATTCAATATTATTTGACCCAACATTATAAACTTAAACATGCAAAAGATACAGAAGTTTACAAATGTGCTGAATGTTCATATGAAACGAGAACTCAATATTATTTGACCAGACATTGCAAACATAAACATGGAAAAGGAACTGAATTGTACAAGTACAAATGTCAGGAATGTTCATATGAAACAAAGAGGAAAGATCATTTGACCACACATTACAAAAATAAACATTCAAAAGATGCAGAAGTGTACAAATGTACTGAATGTTCACATGAAACGAGAATTAAATATTCTTTGACCCAACATTATAGACGTAAACATGGAAGCGGAACTGAATTGTACAAATGTCTGGAATGTGCTTATGAAACAAGGAGGAAAGATCATTTGACTCAACATTTTAAAAGGAAACATATAAAAAATTAATTAAAAAAAAGTGTTGCCGTGTATAAGTGTGCTGAATGTCTATAAGAGACTGATTAACAGTGAAAAATCAGTGGTTGAGGAGGATGGAGCTATAAAAAGAAGAGCTTAGATTGTTTAAGTATAATTACTTTCAGGTAGCGACCTGGGTTGGTCAAGTGAGGATCCATAATTAAGTAAAGGTGGGGAAGAGACAGGTGGAAGACTACCGAAAACAAAATGACAAAACATTTTGTTAATAAACACCAGTTCGTGGATTTGGACCTGTCTCTTTCCTACCTTTATATAATTATTTTCAACCTCTTTTCATTTAGAATATTTTTTTCAATTGAAATATATCCACAACCACAACTGTGGTTATGATTAATTATTGTATCCTTTTTTTTTAATATTATATTAAATTATAATACTCTCCTACGTTACAATTTTTTTTTATTTCCGTCTCGGATGGCTCTGTAAGGGTGACATTTCAACATTATATTGCTGTCAATATTTAGGTTATGGCTATATTTTTAGAGGTTAGGATTACACTGTCAAGGTGATAAGCGGTGTTGTTAGATAATGGATTTTATGTATGAGGTTGTGTTTTGAGTTTATAGAATAGGGTAAATTCGCCAGTGCTCAGCCATCTACCAGTTTTCTCACTCAAGTTTAATAAAGTCGAGGTCTAATAACAATATACCAGAATTATATTAAAAAAGCAATAAATAAACTTTTTTTTAATAAATCAAATTAGCTCTACGTTTTTTCTTTTATTTGTGGTAGTTTCTGCAAGTGTGAAAGTACAAAAATACCCATGGTCAGCCCTGTTTATTCTAATAGTCAGCCGTTCTTCATGCGTTCCTGTTTTCTCTTTTCTTTGTTTTCTTCTGTTTCTCTCTTTATATCTATTTTTTCTTGCAAAATTTTACGGGATTCTTCAGAAGAAATTGCAGATGGCATAACATCTTTCTTTCGTTTTTCATTTTTCTTCAATGGAACTGGGAAAAACAGATGTCTCCTTAAAGAATATGTGGTTGCTTTTGAAGAAGTCGAAATATTTTGACAAAAAATATTAGTAACCGTTTTTTGATCATTACCTATTTTATTTAATGTAATATCTTGTAAAATGTTTATTTTATTGGTATATGCTTTAACTGCATCTGTGACTTTTTTTTCTAGACCTTTGGAATGTGCTCTTTATCTACTTTTTGAATTTGCTCCTGTTCTAATTCTGGAACGTGCTCTTCTACTTCTGGAATGTGCTCTTCATATATTTTTTTAATCTTTTCTCTATCTTCGTCTTGAATGCTTTTTTTTATACGTTTCTTGACTATGTCTTAATTTATCCGTCAGTTCATGGAAGAGCATAGAGAATAATTCCGTGGTCATGACAGAAATTACTAAGTTCGAGTGACAGATGGGACTTGTCACTGGTCTCTGAATATTATTATCTTCCAGCCGCTTATCTATTCCATTTGCTAAATATTCATTAAAAATCTCTGTCTTCATCCACCCACTTTCTGATCGTCCTAAGAACCATTTCGATGGCACACTGTCTACTATTGTTTTATTAGGTCTGACGAAAGGAAAAACCACCATTGGTGGAAGGGTTTGTCCATCTGCCGAAAAAACTAACAGAACGGTGTGATATTGCTACGATAACGATAATGGATAATAGTAAATTTAATATTTTTCGTCAATCTCATAATTTATGTACAAAAATGCAATAATTTCAATCCTGAAAATATTCTTTTGAGCAAATCCTGAAATTTTTCTTCTAGCAATTACAGGGGCCAGTTATTACAATGACCTAATTAAATTAAACACTGGAACTTTCAAGAATGCCTTGAGCTAATAATCCTTTGACATAGAAAAGGATCAGGTTTCTTCGAATTTATGTTTTACATGGAGTTCTTTACCATAAATTTACTAGAATTATCTTACTTCTATTAGTGAAAAAGGATTCCCAGATTTCATAAAAACCAAATGTCAACTTCATAAGGGTTTAATTTTTATTGGCTTGTGGGGTGGATGGGTGAGAATAATTGCAAAATTTCTGTTCCTGGTAAGTTGTGATGTGAAGCTCATTTGTTTAGTTCATAATAATTAAGCTTTGCGCTTACTGAATTAAAAATTTCAAAAAAACTCTCGCTACTTCAAAATTGGGCCACTCAGATCATCGAGCGTGTTAAAAAGAGAAACAAAGTGCCGCCACTTATTTGAATTAGGTATGCATAATATATTTTACGGGTAATAGTCATTATTTTTTATTTATAAAGAATGTCTTATTCTTATTTATTGTATTATTCACTGTTAATTTTTATTCATTTTTTGTCGAAATTTGTTTTGGTACTTGATTGGGTTTTGCGTGATTGTTTTCAGTTTGAAATTAGTTGAGTTATATGAGTTTACTTTATTTTTGACTGATTTATAAAAATTTATTTGAAAAAGTTATCCAAAACACCTTAATGAATTCTACAAACTTGTTAAGAAATCACCCTGTTATACAGTCAACTGTCTCCAATTCGAATAGCTAACATTTATTTAAATTGTTTCTATTTTTATTACATATAAATAGTGAAAGGTACAAAGTAATTACAAAAATTGTACAACATCAACTCAAAAGTTTGAGTCTATTATTCGAGCAAATTAAAAAAGTAATAATTGAGGCAGGCTTTTGGGAAAAAAAACCATTTCAGATTGAATCTGTAAAATGAAATATCCCAAGTGTTTACATAGTCTAGCGCAGAGGCGTCCAAACTTTTTGCTGCGAGGGCCAGTTTGGTATTTAAATTCATTAGCGGGGGCCAAGCATCGTAAATATGTGAATTAAAAAACTAAAAAAAAAGCTCTGCGGCTGACGAATTTTTGGTTTGTCGTGGACAATCATCATTCATGTAGTAATGTAGTGTAGATACGTCGAGCGTGATACCGTGCCCATTCTTTTTTTACTATATTTTACGAAATCCTTGGAGGGCCGGATAAAATCGCCTGCCGGGCCGTAGTTTGGACACCTCTGGTCTAGCGCATTAGTTAGGAATATTGTATAGGTGTGACCCAAGTATTTTTTTTCTTTTGTTGCTATGAAAGGGTCTTCAATAGAGACCTGCTTAATCCTGAATTTTCACATTGCGCCGCCATCTTGTATTCTTTTTTTTCAACCGATCATATCTCGTGTTCGAATCACCCCACAGCAATCGTTCCAGGGTCGTTTAACTCATCAGGATTTACCCTTCATTTGAGTTCCCAATGTACTGGTAAAAAGTTATTACCATCCAAAGTTGAAAACTTTTAGCCAAAAGTTCTTACACCCGGTCTCTCCGCATGTAGGTAGCTCTTTTCCAGTGCATCTGAGACCCTCATCGACAGTTTACTATTTAAACTAGATTCAATTTCTAGTATTAAATAAAATTAATTATTCCGTTTGGTTGATTCCTCGCCCGCCAATCCATGCTCGAAGTTGTGTTGTTTTGAAGCCTCCAATACTCCCGCGTCGCTGTTTGACGCGTTCGCGCTGCATTTCTCGCTTTTGTAACTAATATAAAGCAAATTAGAGGCTTCAAAGTAGCACGGTAATAAACAGTGCATCTTCGAGCATGTATTGGCGGGCAAGACACTTTGGAAAACAACTTCTTACCAGTACATTGGGGAGTTTTACTTGATATAAACGTAACTGAAGAGTACATCCTGACGAGTCCAACGATTGCTGTGAAATGATTAGAACGCGAGATGAGTTGTTGAAAAAAAAAACAGAATCCAAGATGGCAAGGTCTCCATCGAAAACCCCTTTGAATCAGCAACAAAATAAAAAATGAATCTGAAATTTTTGGGTCAACTCTTAAATACACTAAACTAACAGTTTTACAGATTCAATCTCAGACATGACATTGTTTCCAAAGTCTGTCTCAATTACGTTTACATTTGCTCACACTCAGTCCTTGAAATGGACCGGAATGCAGTTCTGGTTCGTGAAATCACCGTTATGGTTTATAAAATATAATTTATTTCTTGCACAGCTCCCTGTTTTCCGCATAAACAGCTTTAATCAAAAATCTACCTTCAGACGGAGACTGCTTTTTCCATCCGGCGTGACTCCCTGGTCTGGTACGCCCGCCTTTCTCCGAGTTGTGCGAGGGTGAATGTGAGTAAACCACCACCAGGGTGCTCCATGTTGTTGATTGAAAGCAGCAAACTATCCTACTAACATCTTCACTATTGTATCCATATTTACAGAAATATTGCTTTTTTCTTAATTTTTGGTGTGTTGTGACTGTGAGTAAAATGTGTCAAGTCCTGGGAAAATGCCTGACCTTGAACACTGAAAAAGATTTCCCCTATTGGCGTCCCTTCACTCACTCATCAATTATTCTATTATTCATTACTCACAGCCACCCTTGATGCTGGAAATCTTAAATGTCATATCTCGATTTTTTTTGTAGCTTATTTGTAGCTTTTCTCAAACGCTGTTTTTTTGAGGACCTGACTATATAGCTCTCTATTGATAGATGGGCTATAAAAGTGGCGATTTTATTTCACTATTCCAGTCCATTTCGAGAACTGCTTACCCTATACATAAAAAAAAACAACAATATGATCTAATAACAAATAAGAAAAAAGCTATTTTTCTAACTGCAAAAACTCGCTTCTCATTCATGAATCAAAAAAATATGAAAACTCTTTTTAAAAAATACTTTGTAAGGAATTTCGGTTTGATGGCTCGATTATATATGTCATAGAGTTCTGAGAATCTTCATCCTCAGCTTCTTGAATTATATAAGCCATTCGATTAGTCGAATTCTTTAACAAAAACTCTCCCACACCATCATCATCATCAGCATCATCATCATCATCATCCTTCTGAGGTCTTTGGATCAAATAAGTCATCGAACTCTGACTATTTTCTTGCTTGACCTCTTCAGCGCAGTAAGCCGTGAAGTTATCGTTAGATTCAGCGTCTTTCTCGAAGCTTCCACTACTTGTGGGAAAGTCGCCGGTCTTTAACGATATCCCGTGTTGGGTTACGCAATGTTTCTTTCTACTGCTGGCGTCATAGAAACCCTTCATACAGACCGGACATACGTACGGCGTCTCTCCAGTGTGGGTTCTAATGTGAACCGTCAAGTTCCCGTTCAAAGCAAACGCTTTACCGCAGTAGGGACACATGTAGGGCTTCTCGCCGCTGTGTATCCGCTTGTGATACATCAACTGACTCTGCTGTTTGAACCGTTTCGGGCACACTTTGCACGCATACGGGGTCTCCCCGGTGTGTATTCGCAAGTGAGAACGCAAACCCGCAGACTGAGTGAACATCTTGGAGCATATTTCACACCTGTGCGACTTGTAACCGGTGTGGGTGACCCGATGGAAGCTCAACGCACTCATGTTAGTGAACACCTTGGGGCAATTCTCGCATTTGTAGATTTTGTTGTCGAGGTGCATTGCCTTCAGATGCGCATCGAAGGTGGTCTTCTTGTAGAAGGCCCTCCCGCAGTCCGAGCAGACAAACGTCTTCTCGCCGTGGATCTGCTTGTGGCTCTTCAGCTTGTACTTGTTGGAGAAGCCCTTGCCACAGACGTCGCAGTATAACAGCGGCTCAGTCGGTTTTTCGTATTTTTCCTTGTGTTCCGGGTCGTGCTTTTCCATGTGCATGTGATAGCGTTGCTGAGTTTTGAATATCTTCCCGCAGATGAAACAATCGTAGATCTTGTCGTTGTCGTCGTCTTTCTCGGGCAGTCCTGGGAGCTGTTTCTCGTTACTGTTCAAGCTTCGCTCGTTTCGAATTTGGTGGTCGGTTTTTATGTGAAACAATAAGTTCTTCTTTTGGGCAAAACCTATAAAAAAAAATATAAAAAGTGGTTTTACATTTTTGCTGTGACAGTCATTTTGTGTAACAATTTATTATTAATATTGTCATAAAATTTATGTTGTCTACATATCAACCCCTTACTTTGTAAGGAACTTTATTAATGATGGGGAGTGAAACGGATCTTTATATTCTTCATTTTTTTATTTTTTCTATACATAAGCAAGTTTACATTGGAGCCTGTTATATCATAAATTTCAAAAAACAAAACATATTGTAGTACTTAGAACAAAATTTAAGATAATATATACAGGTGTCCCACGACATGACTGCCATAGCTTAAGGGTAGGTGTAGTTTTTCAAGGCGATTCAGGATCTGGTTTTGAAATTTTCCTGAGGCCCTTCGTTTCGATTATACAGGGTGATTTGGGCAATTTGCCGAAATCTTTGATGAGCGATATCTTTTGAACGAATTGATCGAATTTAACGAAATTTGGTAGATATGTTCTACTTAATGACACTTAATACTTCGCGTTTTTCGCCGATTCGAAAACTGCAGGGCCGTACTTATTTTTTTAATATCTTTCGGTTTTGTCGAAAAGTTCACCCTGTATGCATTTTATCCAAAGTTTGGTGCCATTTTCTAAAACTACCTGAAAAATGCTACAATTGTGGCAAAAAATACTTGGCATCATTAAACTGAATCGAGAAGAAAATCCAGTTTTTTAGTTTTTTATTCGGGATTTCAATTATTCATGTGTTGTTAATAATTGAAGAAAAATCAAATGTGGTTTTATAAAGCTTGCGTATTTTGTAGTTATTTCAAATAAATTTACTTTATCTACAGATTTAGCCAAGATTAGGGACCCTTCTACAGATTGTTTCGAGCTAAAAATAAGTTTTAACAGCAAAATAAATAACACAATTTAACACATTACCTCCTTGACCATTACCTGCACTGAATTGTAGTTTTTCTTCCCAACATTTGTGTTGATATTTTACTTCCTGTTTCGTTTATGTGGATACTTATTTGTCTATGTGGTAATGTGTTAAATTGTGTTATTTATTTTGCTGTTAAAACTCATTTTTAGCTCGAAAGAATCTGTAGAAGGGTCCCCAATCTTGGCTAAATCTGTAGATAAAGTAAATTTATTTGAAATAACTACAAAATACGCAAGTTTTAAAAAACCACATTTGATTTTTCTTAAATTATTAACAACACATGAATTGAAATCCCGAATAAAAAACTAAAAAACTGGATTTTCTTCTCGATTCAGTTTATTGATGCCAAGTATTTTTTTGCCACAATTGTAGCATTTTTCACGTAGTTTTAGAAAATGGCACCAAACTTTGGATAAAATGCATACAGG
The DNA here is from genome assembly GCA_910589415.1 of Malachius bipustulatus. Classification (NCBI taxonomy): domain Eukaryota; kingdom Metazoa; phylum Arthropoda; class Insecta; order Coleoptera; family Melyridae; genus Malachius; species Malachius bipustulatus. Next base: position 40,386,816 of record OU342635.1, read on the forward strand.
GTGAACTTTTCGACAAAACCGAAAGATATCAAAAAAATAAGTACGGCCCAGCAGTTTTCGAATCGGCGAAAAATGCGAAGCATTAAGTGTCATTAGTAGAGCATATCTATCAAATTTCGTTAAATTCGATCAATTCATTCAAAAGATATCGCTCATCAAAGATTTCGGCAAATTGCACAAATCACCCTGTATAATCGAAACGAAGGGCCTCAGGAAAATTTCAAAACCAGATCCTGTATCGCCTTGAAAAACTACACTTACCCTTAAGCTATGGCAGTCATGTCGTGGGACACCCTGTATACATATATAATATACAGGGTGTTGATTTTCAAAGCGGGCCATAGGGGATTAGCATTGCGAAAGTGGTTTTTGAGGATTCCTGCTCGCCGTTTAAACTGACAGAAATGGTTTTGGTATCAAAATGAAGCTAAAATTATTGCGCATAATGCTTGACATCAGAAACTAATTTAATTTCACGTTGTTTTCTAAAATTCTTCAGTAAAAATACAAGTAATTGTTAATGTTTGATCACAAAATAGCATGCCTTGCCTAAACAATAATGACGTTTCTAACGTTTTGACTAATAATAAAACATTGACCTATTAAAAAAAATCACGGCAAATAAATCGCGAACCCTCCTGTAACTGGCTACACTGTAGTAGGTTTTCACCATAAAGGCTCTTTCTTGGTTTGTATAACCCATTTTTAAATAGAACCAGACTTTATTATTACCGACTGAATTATAAAGTTTTATTATTGGATTGTCAAAACGTAGAAACGTCATTATTGTTTAGGCAAGGCAAAACATTAACAATTACTTGAATTTTTTTGAAGAATTTTAGAAAACAACGTGAAATTAAATTAGTTTCTGATGTCAAGCATTATGCGCAATAATTTTAGCTTCATTTTGATACCAAAACCATTTCTGTCAGTTTAAACGGCGAGCAGGAATCCTCAAAAACCACTTTCGCAATGATAATCCCCTATGGCCCGCTTTGAAAATCAACACCCTGTATCTACGTACAGTGTAAGCTGACTAGTAGATGGAGCATATACATCTTGAGCTGCAAATTATAGTTTCTTGGTGACTCATGTGATTGGAAAACGACAAACTGATCATTACATTACAAAAAAGACATTTCAAATAAGTAGGTAATATGAAGTTGCATCATAACCGGTTGATTGCTATTATTACCAATCCTACAATTTGAAAGGTTCCATGATTAAGTTCAAAATTAATTTTACGAATGAACTGTCGTGTTGGCAGCAATTTTATCAATTGACGTTTTTAAATTCAAGTTGTCTGCTTTTTTCGTACAAAATTATGTTTCGAATTGCAAAAATAAAGATGTACCGCACCTAACTTCATACTATCTACTCATCTAAACAAATAGTTCATTATAAATCATGACTATCTTCATCAGAACCAGTTCCTTCTTCTTCTTCCTCTTTACCGACACCTCTACTGCTTAAACTAATAATTTCTTTACTGACGTCCCCTTTTATAAGATGCATGATCGATTCCACCGATTCGGTATTTTTAACATCAACGTTCGAATTAACAACGTCCTTTAAATCCAGAACGATACCGTGTGCGCTCTTGCAATGTCTTTTCCTGGTGGACGCGCACCGGAAGCTCGTGCTGCACACCGGACATTTATACGGGCTCTCCCCGGTGTGCATTCGTACGTGCACTTTCAGGTTATTATTGAGAGCGAATGCCTTCCCGCAATACTGGCAACGGTACGGTTTCTCCCCCGTGTGGATCCTGATGTGGGCCCTCAGCTGAGTCTGCTGGGCAAAACCCTTCGGGCACATCTCGCACTTGTAGGGCCTCTCGCCCGTGTGAACCCGGTAATGGTTCCTCAGCAGTGTCGCGTACGAAAATCTCCTCGAGCAGATCTCGCACTCGAAAGGCTTCACTTTCTTGTGACAGGCCAAGTGGGCCTGAAAGTTTGTCAGATTCGTGGAAAATTTACCGCAAGTGTAACAGATGTACTTGTCGTCGGTTTGGGGCTTCGGCTTCGCTTCGGTCATTTTCCAGCCGTATCTACGGCCCGGCTTCTTTCCGCTCTTGTGCCTGGTTATGTGCTTCTTGAGTCCCAGGCTGGTCGTGTATATTTTACTGCAACAAATGTCGCAATACAAATAACTGTATCCATCTGTCAATATTTTCCTTCTCTCTTTTACTGGACTTTCGTGTTGAGTCTTCTTGTGCTTATTCAAAGTCCCCTTCTGTGTGAAACCTAAAAGAGAAAGTAGAAAAAAATCGATGTAGATTACGCTTACGAATTGTACATTATTACATCAAAGTCTCAGGTGATCGCGCCTATGAAACAGGTGAACAGAAACAACTATTTGTTATAGGAAAATGTATTTTATTACATATTTTTTTATTTCTAATAATTCAGAAATTACAGTATTCAAAACAAAGACATTTTCTTCTCCACTGTACTGCAACTCAAAACAAACAAAAAAACAAAAATCAACAAACAACAAACAAATTTAACGAATATACAGGGTCCCACAAAACTGGCACAAACTAAGATATGGTAGCAAAAACGTTCGTACGTCCAGCAGCAGTTTAACAAAGATTTGAATTGATATTTTATTTTATTAGTCGTCCTCTAAGTTTTTTGCATTTTATATTCGTGATCGTGATTACTACTATTGTGTGTATATTGAATATTCTAGTCTTCCGTACTTAATCCTAATTGAATGACCTCGATTAGAAGCTCAAGAAAAATAAATTTTAATGTGTACCTGTACCTGTAACTACAGACTTGTAAAAAAGTAAAAACTTTATCTTATCTTACTCAACTAAAATGTCTGTATACAAGACGCAAAATGGCAGAACTCCAAGAATGGAAAGGACCATGTCAAACAACTCGGACTTGAATAAAGATCCAGTGCGAGTTTACTGCAGATTAAGGACTGTAACCAGTGATAAAGATGTTAGCTGCATACGTTTACTCTCATCTACCACACTATCGATTTCAACGCCGATAGAATCAAAAGGCGTCCACAAGGAAATCAGCTCAAGTTCCAGCACATTTTCACGAGCTGCGCTTCACAAAAGGAAGTCTTCAACCACGTAGCTCATCCCTTACTGGAGGATTTGTTGGACGGTAAGAACGGCCTACTCTTCACTTACGGTGTAACTGGATCTGGAAAAACGTACACTCTTACCGGAGAGCAAACCAATCCAGGAATAATGCCCAACTGTATCGATGCACTTTTCAACACAATCGGCAACTTTCAAACCCCTAAATATGTAATAAAAGCAGACAAAATGAACGGATTCAAGGTCCAATCAGAAAGCAAAGCAATGAGAGATCGTTTATCTGAAATTAAGTCATCAAATCGCACCCCGAAATCGTCACGTCGAACAGGAAACGGGGATCAAATCAGTTACCTAAACGACGGAGTCACAGTTGCGAATTTCAACAAGTCCAATTTATATGCGATGTTTGTAGCTTACATCAAAATTTATAACAACATGGTATTCGATCTGTTGTAAGACTCTTCAACTAAAACGATGCGCAGATACACGCCGTACAAGAAGCCGGTTAAAAAGGTGGTGACGAACGGTACCGGTAATGGTACTCCTTCGGTCGTCACCAAGGTAAAGCCGACATTGTCGTTCACGTTGGGCCCGAAACTACCCTCTGCCGAATTAAATTCAAGTGACTTGGATCAACGTGAAGCATGCTTGGAGCGTTTCTTGAGAGTATTCGAAATGAGGAGAGAGAGGGGTAAAAGTATTGCGCAGCAAATCTCGAAAAAAGAGAAGCACTTCAGGGAAAGGTTACAACAAATGCATCAAGAACAAGTACTCCACATTTTGAAAGACTTGAAGTACCAACTGAAACTGCAACGCCAACAGGGACACAACTTGGAACACAAAATTCTAACTTTAGAGTCCGGTCTACAGTAATCTAATCTGGTCGAAAAGATATGGTAGACAATAATTATAATAAGAATCCAACAAAATAAAATCAAAACTTTTTCCGAAATAACTAAGCATCCTTTATATATTATTGCACCTGACCAATAGTAATTAGAACCTGCTTATAAGTTTACATTTTTTTTGTAATTAAAAACAAAAATTGTCATGAAAAATTAAGTTTCATGACCCTATATAAAGGAACCCAAAGAATTCTGCGTCATCTCAGTGACTAGTCACAAAATACACAGTTAAGTACATAATTTTGATTATTTTGCTCGAGAATGGGTTTAAGAACAAGTAGGGACTTCCCCAGTATCCTTCATGAAGCAGTAATCTTTCAAAAAATTTTTATACATGTACAAAAGCTTGTTTTGTGCAACAAATGACAACTGAAAAATAATCTTATCACTTGGGCTAGGCCAACACAACCAAAAGGCAAGAAAAGATTGCAAAGTTGGGATTTTTGAATTAATCACAGGTAAAAAAAAATAACAAATCAATTGAAGGATAACAATCAAAATGGAGGTATTAACATCCCTACAACCCCAAGTCATAACGAATAATGACGCAACTTTGTATAGCGGTAAAAAACCCAGATATACATTTTTTGTGTATTAGCCATGTAATAGTATTCGGAGAGAGTTCTGGCTATCCCTTAAACTGTGGCGCTTTATCAAGGAAGGTCTCGATTAGGGAATGCAGGAAGTCCAGGCATGACCACGCGCTGCGGGAAGTACAGGCGAGCAGGACGATGAGTCCAGTATCAAGTATATTTCCTAGTCTCAACAAGCAAAGATAAAATAAAAAGAAACAGCATTATGCACTGTAGTATCACACAAAGTTGATTGAAGTCAAAGTGAATAAGAGCAACAAAATCGTAACAGGTCACTAAACTTGTGATGGAAGAGTAGTGGAAGAAGATCTCAAGTTGCTCTTTGGGAAAATAAGACTGAGAATGAAGCGGAAGAAATCAAAATTAAACAATTAAATTAAGGTGAAGAAGAGCAACAAAACTATTGCAAATTACCTATCTGGAGTGAAGAAGTAGAAGCCCCCAAGTTGCTTTTTGTGAATGAAGATGAAACACCAGCAACAACACCAAGTCAAATGAAATCAAAGTGTTTATATAAAATTAATTATACTTCCACATCTTCCGCAAGAGATAGTTTTTACGACACCCTGTATAATAATAATAAATAATAATAATAATAAAAGTTCATAAAATGTTTCTCATTCTTTTTCATCAATTATAATTGAATCCCGACTCTCCTCCTCAACAGAAAACTCTTCCCCTTCACCGATAACCGCAATGTTGGCCCTCAAAATCTCCCGACTGACTTCGTCTTCGATCAGATGCAATATCGAATCGATCGATTTCGTATCCTCGATATCTTTATTCAAGTTAACGACATTCTTCAAGTCCAGCACAATCCCGTGGTTAGTCGCGCAATGCTTCTTCCTCAGGGAAGAATCCCGGAAACTCTCCTCGCACAAGGGACACTTGTACGGCATCTCTCCGGTGTGCACTCTTTTGTGCACTTTCAGATTAGTGTTCAGAGCGAAACCCGTCCCGCACAACTCGCAACGGTACGGTTTCTCCCCCGTGTGAGTCCGGATGTGGCCCTTCAGCTGCGACGCCTGAACGAAATTCTTCGGGCAGTACTTGCACTGGTAAGGTCTCTCTCCCGTGTGGATGCGGTAGTGTCTCTGGAGGGTCATCCCGCCCGAGAAGCTTCTCGAGCAGATCCTGCATTTGAACGGCGTGTCTTTCTGGTGGCACATCAGGTGTTTCGACAGGTTGGATTGGTTACGTTGAAAAGTACCGCAAATATGACAGAGAAACAATCTGTCGTTCTCCGGGTCGGTGGAATGCTTTTCGGTTTTGTTGACTGGGTGTGGGTTCGGGGGACCATGGTGCTTGTTCGGCTTGTCTTCTCTATTGTGCCAGGTTCTGTGTTTGAGGATACCCAGCCGGGTCGTGTATATGGTTCGGGAACAAATGTCACAGTATCTGTCATCGTACTTTCGGTCGCCATCTTTTGTTTTTTTCATCGCGTTTTCGTGTAAGTTTTCCAAGTGCCTCTTTAAGCCATTCTTTTGAGTGAAACCTACAAGATAAAGTAAAACACAAAATTGTTGTTAAGTGTTGGATGGTGTTGGTGTAATAAAATATATCAAGTTATGTTTTTATCGTAATTTAACCAATTTAATATAAAATAAAACAGAAAAAATTACTGAACAATTTTATTATTTTACTTTTATACAATAAATAAAAATATTATGTACAGTCAAAATTACAATAACAATACAGAACATTTTAAGAAACCTTTTAAGATCATCAGATCTTCTGATTAATTCTGATGTGTTACAAGGTGACCCTCAAGAAAGAATTTAAGGGCGAAACATCTCTCACAAATGGTGCATAGATGTGGTTTCTCCCCCGTATGAACTCTGGTGTGATAGACCAAATGAATTTTTTGGATGAAACGTTTGCTGCAAAACTCGCACTTGTACGGCCTTTCCCCGGTATGGATCTTCCGGTGGTTCCGCAACAAGCAAGCAAAAGAGAACCGCTTGAAGCATATATTGCACTCGTACGCCTTCTCCTGGCTCTGCATGCCCTTCTGGTGAATGTGAAGGCTATTTTTATATATGAATAAGTTACTGCATTCCGGGCACTGGAATTTCTGGTCGCTGTTTTTGCAAGGATCCTTGTTTTGTGGATTCTTCGCCAGATTCTTTTCGGACCCGTGAGCTCCGGCCAAGTGCAGCTTGAAACCTCGCTCTTTTTTTGCTTAGCTGTCTCATTATTAAGTCTCTTACTCTTTCTCTGGACCACTTTATTTGTTACATCGATCCGATTTGCTTCGTGATTTTCAGTAACAGGAACGTCTTTTAGGGCACTACAATATAGTCTCTGATGATTATTAAAGGCATCCGGATGAGTGAAACCTGAAACAGAAAGTCTTAAAAATTTTGGGTTATAAAAACATAAGGCACTTTGCTTTTTATACTTAATATATTTTACATGAACTGCAAACAGTAACGCAACTGTCAATAATTAGACTATTGATTATGTCCTAATGCACAGAGCAATAAGGCACAAGGTTGAGAAAAAGATGAGTCATTAGACTAACCTTGTAGCTAGAATTCCATAGTGTTACTTATGCTTTTGATTCCAAAGCTAGGACCACTTTAGCATTAGAAGAGCTATGGAAAACACATGTTTTTTCTTACTTTGAAAAAGTTTTTGAGTGAAGCTCTTTGAAAAAAATTTGTATGTGGCTTAAGAAGTGAAGCAATAGAGTGAAAGTTACTGAAAGAAGATATATTGCTAATAGTGGGTATGGAGAGTGCAGAGAAGTATAGCAAATTACTACTTATACTTATAGCCAAGAGGGTTGAATAAGGCATTCAGTTACAGAGATACGAAAAGAAAAATGAACAGCCTTTAAAATAGAGAAGGTCAGCAAGTCGATCCTCACTGTATACAAAATATAAAAAGAGTCAAGTAGATAGTAGAGACCATGAGGAACTTAAAGATGAGATAGACTTCATGACATGGAAAATTGACCAGAGAAGTTGCGGACTTGTTATGTTATGAGTGTAAAAAAACTGGTCATACGTCAAAGAAATGCAAGTTCAAGGCAGTGAGAAGTTTAGAAGAGATCAAGGAGAAATTGACTTATTCGTTTTTTCTTCTTCTATTGCTTAGACACTTTCATAGAGCTTTATTCACCAACAACTATTAGAATAAGGGTTAGAAATTTCTTTCAATATGTATATATTTTTTAAATTTTAATTTTCTTTTACCCTTATTTTATTTTTTGTTGTATTTCTTTTATTTTTTTTATTAGTTTATTCACCAATTCCTTGTTGTTGTATTGCCTTAATTCATATTTTTATCTTTTATATACATTACTTAGTTTCTTATCTTTTTTTCTAAATCATGGATTTAATATTTAAAACTCAAAATTTCAAGAAAAAATCGAAAATAGATATATTTATAAAAAAAAAAACTTGAAAATGTTAAGTATTTGCATCATTGAATATAATAAAAATATATATTTTAATTGACACGTCGGACTTCCATTTAGAGGCCTGATAATATTAGAGGTCTAGATCTCAGCACTTGAACTGAAATCAACAAAGTATCACAAACTTGCATGCACATCAAAACTTTATAAAAAATCAACTTGAGACACAGCCCGATTAATAATATCACATTAAATTAAACAAATCTTCAAAACAATACAAAAAAAAACACTTAACAACAACTAAAACCATTATTTCCATAAACATTTCAAAACTAAACAAATAATTCAAGGTTTATAATCGATTGTTCCCTCGACATGTTTTTGCAGCACACTCTCCTCATTTATCAGATTGATCCGGTGTGCGATGTTGCAGTGCCTCTTCCTGATCTCCTTGGTGTAGAACAATCTGTCGCAAATCGAGCAGGCGAACGGCTTCTCGTCGGTGTGCAGCCTTGTGTGCACCGTCAAGTTCGACCTGCTTGAGAAGTCCTTTCTACAGTACTCGCACTTGTATGGCTTCTCGGCGGTGTGGACCAATCTGTGGCTCATGAGGGTGCTCCCATACTTGAAGCTCTCCTGGCACAAGTCGCATTGGTAAGGTCTGTCCGAGTGTACGAGCTCGTTCCGCTTGGGCCACAAGTCCGTTAAGCTCATCTGGTCTTCTTTCACTTCTTCCGGGTGAGAATGAAAGTAGTGACGTATCAGGTTTTTTCTGTTCGGGTAGATTTCGAGACATAAAGTGCATAAAGTGCACCGGTAATATCTATCCGAGTCCACGGACTGGTTCCGCTTGGGCCAAAAGTCCGTTAAGCTCATCTGGTCTTCTTTCACTTCGTCCGGATGAGAATAAAAGCAGTGGCATATCAGATTACTTCTGTTCAGGTATATTTCGTGACAAAATGTGCACATATAGGTGGTTACGATGTCCTCTTTGATGTTCTCTTCGTTCTCGTCAGTGACCATGAGCTCCTCTTCGATGGTTCCTCTTTCACGAACGTTTGTCCCTTTGCCGCATTTTTTAATGTGCTTTATGTAGATGCTTCTGATTCTGAAGTTTATTCCACAACGGTTGCATTTATTGAAAAGTTCGCTGACGGGTTTCTGATAGATTTGACGACATTTTTGATGGGAGAGAATGTCCGGTCGAATCGAACCTAAAATAAACAAGAAGAACCACTTGGTATTTGTGTATAAGGAAGTATTTAAGGCAGAAAAATATTTATTACTTATAAGGATACAAACATTCCTAACCCCCAACTAATCTCCTTGAATTATTATTACATTCTCCAGCTGAATTATAACAGAAATCTGTGCAGGGAGTTATCCCTATAAAAATTAATATTACCTATTGAAAAAGTATTTTTCTAATCAATTTTCATAAACACAACAATTCAGAACCACCACTTTCAGAAAGTGCTGTAACACATTTTTCATTCCAAGTCAACTATTCACCCAAACTAGACCATAACGATCAACAATAAAACAATTTCTTTCAATAGCTCCCTCTTCTTTCCTTGACTTTGTAATATGCCACCCCCAGTGCAAGCATTTTTTTCTTCAAAATAATCCTCATCAGTGAAACTTGAGGAGAAGCCCGGCATTAATTAGGAAAAACCATTTGCAAGTGAGAATTTCAGAATCCTTTATTTCATCCGCCGCAACAATGGATTGGACTTTCACCTACAGTACCTACACGACGGTTAAAAGCTACGCGGGAATCTTGACCAAGAAGCACTGCAGGCGTGATACCTAAAAGGGTGGCGGGGGCAACGGTCAGTCGAGTTAAAGAGAGACGGATATAGATACAAAGGGTTATGTGAGTATAAAAACAACAGCACTGGCCCGCCTCGGGACACTACACTTCAACACTTGACTTTCAAGACTCCAACTCCTCTAACCCTTGGGTGGATTGAGAATACTCTCTGCTCAGCTCCTCTCTAAGCCGAAGCCAGTGCGATCGAGAATACTCTCTGCTGGTTTTACCTATCACTAAAAGTACCTACTACCTACCTATCTCGCCGAACCGCCTTGAAACCGCTATTCAGCGCCAGCCAGTCTACGAAGACCAGCCGCGGGTTCGAGCCCTGCCGCCTGCCGCCACCTACATTGCGCTATCCCGGAGGTGCTAGCTGCCGGAGTACTGAGAACCCCACCGGCACCCTAGGTCTGTCGTCATCGGAGACGTAGCCACCCTAATTGCGAAGCAAGGCCGCTTACTCTAAGTCCCGCGCTCGCCAGTCTACGAAGAGGAGGTTCGAGCCGAGCCACTGACGAGTGACGCTACCAACATCGCTTCATTCTGACACCGCCGGAGATGCTGCCAGGTTTTTATAAATCGTATCGCATTTATTTATTCGCTCTGATAAAATGCCCTTAGTTAGAAATGATAATTATTCCTTTTATTTCAGAAGTGTAAGTAAGTAAAAGTAAAGCTCGCAAAATTGTATTTATTTGTAACATATAATAACAGATCTTCCTAAGCGGTTCCGACGGCACAGTCATTCAAAATTCATCGACATTGTAGCCAAATGTCTCCCTCTCTCAGAATCAGAAAGAACCGGTCTGCTTGAAGTCATTTCGGTCATTCAAATAGCGTTAGGTTTAAGCGATCAGAAAATAATTGAGATGTCTCAAAAATCAACAAAAGGCCAAAATAAACAGATAGGTAGAAACAGGCACAAAAGGCATGTCACCTCACTAACCAAGGGAAGTTTAACTTCATTTCTAGTTTGTTTGTTAAGTATCAATTTGTACCTCATTTCGGACTTTGACAACTAAAACCTCTCAGAAACTCAAAACAACAACATTCAAACAAATCGAGGTTTACATCAAAAGTTGGAATAGCATACTTATAACATTAATAAGAACAAATGAAGGGTTAAAACCAAAACAAACAAAAAACAAAACAAAACAGAGTTCCGTAATGTCAGACCATAGCCTTTTACGGTAAACTCAGATCCAAAGTGATCAAGGTATTTTCTTCCAGCAGTTGCGCGAATGCGAGAGTGCCTTCAGTGTTTTTATTATTGTATAAGTCGCGTAAAACCGATGTTCACTTGAACAGAGTGGCCTGAGGGAGAAGGTCAGTGGGATGCTGCCTTCGTTGTAAAAACCACAAGCTTGAAATTGAAGTAAAACTTGCCCAATCTGGCAACACCCAAACACCCGACGAAAGTAAAATCGCCAAACCATTCAATTCATTGTCAGGTCACTGGGAATTTTTACGACAACCCTCACACACAAAAGCCGAGGCAAACAGAGAGTAAGATGATTGAAATGACTCAAGCAGGTCCTTTTCAAACCAGCTGCAGGAACAGCAGTGGAAGGTCTGAATAAATAAATGTAAAAGTAACTAATAGGAAATTAATTAAGGTAAATTAAGATTTCATTGTAAGGAATGAAATGATATTCAGTTTGAAACATATATGAAATAGTGATATCATTTGATTCTTTAATTTTAAAGGAAGTAATTTTGATCACACAGGAATTTCTCGACTCCTGAGTTTTTGCATACCCTATCCGAGAACCGAGGGTGGCTACAAGAAGAAACGACACAACGAGCGGGGTCCTGGCCGCATTTTCTAGACGATCATCGGGGGTAAGGGGGTGGTTGTTACAACTTGGACTCATACTTTTTTGAACAGACTTTTCTAACCTATTTCATAAGAAACCCTTTCATCGTGTTACAATTTCTAATTTAAATTTTCAACGATTAATACTGCAGTGTTAAGAAAAATTGAAAGAGATTTTAATTATTCATAGAGTAGAGAATGATTACATAAAGCCATCACAAGACGGCAAGAAATTTTAAATCAAGGACAAATAGGGATACTGATAAATTTTGTCAATTCGATGAGAGAGCTTGTGGGAGGAGCCAGTTACATGGATGGTAAGAACGTGAGCATCAACGAAGGATGCGCATAGACGGAGCCTGCTAAAGCGAGGAGGGGTAGGGGGATTGTAGCCAGTCTAAAATTTCACGCACATTCAAAACTAAAAAGCATAAAATAATTATTTAAATAAAAACATAACATATTTTAATATACCATGTTTATAATACTACAAAATTATATTTGCACAACACCCTTTTGTTTTCAAATATTTCTACAATACACAGTAAAAAAAAAACTGTACAACTATTATAAGCCGTTCACTTATTATATTATATTGTTACAGTCTTACACTTTATTAATTCCAAATTAAAAATCTTACAGCTGATATTATAAAGACTCATTAAGTTAATGGGCAGATTTCTGTGGCCGTTTCTGAAGAAGGTATCAACTCTGTGTGGAAAATATTGCAATTTTGTCATTATTGGCATGGAAAGGGATTACAAAATTGTTAACAAAAGTCATTTGATGTCGATAATGGCTTAAAAAATGAGCACAGAAATCTGCCCGTTAACTTAATGAGCCTTTATACTACTACCACCCGCTGTTACAAAATTCTTTAACACAACTACGTATAATGAGCTGTTCTCTTATTTACACACACACACATAGACACCACAACAACAATGCTCTTTCACTTCACTCTGTTCTATGTCTTCCTTCAATCTTCTACTTCCAATTATTAACAACTGACTGCTAGAGTACCAACAGTTTTTATTATATACCCGTTGGCCGTGGAGTCTAGAAATGTCTAATAGTTTCATGCAATCTCGAACCTGTGTAGAACGCAGAACCATTCTGGTATTTAGTGGAAAGTGTGTTATTGTGGTCTGGCAATATGTCATGCCTGTCATGTCACTAGAAATGTCGTGACGTTGCTGTTATCATAAGAATTATTGTAGTAGAAGGTAAACATAAACACGAAAACAAGTACGAATAATTAAGAATCCAGAATAATTCGCGAGTGCTCCTTCATTATAATATGAAGTAGAAGGCTTTAAGATTATGTTTTTATGTTGACCAAATTGAAAAATCCCTAGATGCTTGCAAGCTTGTCTGATAATAATTATTAAAAAGTGTAATAGGTGACTGAAAATCGTTTTTCTAAACTTTTAATTTTTTTAGTTAGCTTTATAATTAAAAGATTTCAATTTTTGCGCAAAAGTAAATTAAAAATCTGTCAGTAAATTACAGACTTTAAATTGCAATAAATTTTGAAAATATGGAGAATATATTTAACGATCTTTCATTTTTTATCGGTAATTAACTCTTCTAAGAGGGAGTAGAATTTACTTCCAGCAATATCAGACCCATATTTTGATAACAAGGGGCATTTTAAAATCAGTAATTATTAAGCAGATTGTTCATTTACGTTTGTGCAACCGGACCCATATGTTTCAAAATCCGAAGTCAAAAACACTTAAAGAAAAAGTAAGAAAAATCGCTCTGGCAACCATGTTTTGTTTATGGACATGCAACAAGAAATAGGCAAAAAATTGATCTAACCTAATTTCAATAAACGCATGACAGCGCTCGTACGGGGTGATTTCTGTCTCCCTAATATGGCTACTTACTTTGCAAAAATAACAAGTGAACGCCTCAATAAGTAAAATTTTTACAAGACTAAAAAACTATAAACCAAATTTCAATTCACAGATTGAATATTATGTTAACTAAATACTAAATACAACATAAATTAATATTAGTAGGCTTAAAAACCAAATCAACCTTCACCAACTTAAAACAAGTAAAAAAATAAAATGAAGACTTTTAACAATTACATATTCTCATTGCTATATCAACCGATTGTTTCTTATTTCTCATTTCAAAGAAAAATTACGTCATATCACATTACAAAAAATATGTTGAAATAAAAATAAAAAAATGCTTCACATTCCATTTCATTCAACGAAAGCTCACCATAATGTGACAAAATAAATTATTTTTTGTCTGATAAATACCCCAAAAGACATAAACAATTAATCGCTATAAAGTTGTATTCAAAAGTGCCTAAATGGGGCTCTGACTACTCTTATTATATCTTCCTCTAGTCTTTTCTAGTCTTTAGATGTATTAAATTCCTGTTTGCAACCCAAAAATGTACCAAAAATTGTTAATAACATACATTACAATAGTAAAATTAATATTCTAATACATGATAAAATAATAAAATTATCTACTTACTTACCTTCCCCCTTCTCTACTTACTTGGCTATTTGTTGTAAATCTGATCACAAATGACAAATAACTTTCACAATTCGCACTTACGCTAGTAAGCATTAATCGGAAGGTTCTTCTAAAAAAAAAAGCGACAACAAAATTTGTTTGCTAGTCTTGAAAAATCAGGAATGGTTATGAGACATCGAGTATCAAACTAATAATGAAAATCAGATTCATTACTCTTAAAATAATAAAAATGTGTTACATAACTTCCTGATTATTTTAATAAGTACCGCAGTACCGGGCACCAGCACTGGTATAGGTACAGGTAACATGTAACAGGAACAGCTGAATCGATTACACATTTACTTAATCACTAATAATAATAATAATTGTAGGCATGTGATGTGCGAATTTTGAATTTTTCAAACTTAGCAGAACTTCAGTTTCAATTTTCCAGTAAAACTGTCCCTTGAAATAATTTATTAATTAATTAACTCAATTAATTCATTAATTGAGCATGATAATTCAACTTAACCTGACCTTTGATTGAATATTTTCCACTTACAAGTTTCAGTCGATCTAATTGATAATATTTTTTATTTATTTATTTCTTAACAATTAACCAGTGAATCCTTTAAGGTTTCCATAAATTTTATACAATACCTTAGTACCATAAAACTGAGGAATAGACAGTACAGACTGAGGCCCAGCCCATTACGAACTGCTGCCAAATTTTCTAATTTAACAAATGGACAATCTCCCGAACATATCCAACAAATATTGAATTCTGCTGGCTGCTCATTTACTTCATTGTTTGTAATTGTCAACTGTCATTCCTTCAACAAATGCGAAATGTCTAAAACATCAAATCTTCTTAGAGCAATTGATCTTCGTCTTAGTACAAGACTAACAATGGAACTAATGGAAGGAATAACTATTTGAACTGTCACCTGTCACGTTACTTTAGATGGATTCGATTCGAACTCGAACTGTTCAAAATTTCAAAGCTTCGCACACCCCTACTCCTACTAATAACTTCAATAACTAAATCAGATCAGCTATTCCCGTCATCTCAAATCCGATCGTCTACTAAACTAAAAAACTGACCTTTTCCGCAGAACTCGCATATGTGCGGCTTCTCCCCGGTGTGCGTCTTCATGTGACGCATCAAATTTCCGGCCAAGCTGAACATGCTCGAACACATGTTGCACTTGTAGGGCTTCTCCTTGGTGTGAGAGCGCAGGTGCGCGTTCAGCTTGAACCTGGACGTCACTATCTTGGAACAGATCTCGCACATGTACGACGAGCTCTCCTTCGAATGGTTCGCCTCCCGCTTGTGGCGCTGCATCTCCCCCCTGCTCGCAAACAGGTCGTCACAGCCGTTGCAACTGAAATACTCCTTCACTTGCTTGACGTCGTTCAGCGTGGTCTCCTCCTTGACAGTGTCGTCGTTGTCTTCGTTCTCGTCGTTTGAATCGTTCCTTATTATCAACTTTTCTACCACTTCATCGTCCGAGTTCTCGGACATTTCCGTCTCATTTTTGAAGATCTGCTTGCCGTAGTTGTGATCCCATTCCTTAGTGTCCTTGTTGAAGATGACGGTTGCAGTTTCGTCCAATCTGGAATCGCGGCAGCCGCTGTCTCCCTCTTCTTCCTCTCGCGTGTTCAAGTCATACTTGTCGTCGTTTGGGCTGTCGTCCGAATCGGCTGCCGATGAGGTTAGGATCAGTTTCAGCGTCGACTCGTTCAGGTGACACTGCTTTCGGAAATAATAGAATCTTTGGATTTCGTTTACGCAGTTGGCACAGATGTTTTTTGGTAACGGGTCACTTGGATCCACCTGAAACAAACAATTTTATAAATGGATCAATCTGATATTTGATGATTTTTTGAAATGTTTCCTTGCACTTCTCGAATGGCCCATTAGTTTGAGAGTGACCTTAATGAGGACGGTGATATCATGGTCCGCTTTGAATATACGATCATTTCCACAAAAAAATTAACTACAAATAATGAAACTACGAAGAAAATGAAATGTAACAATGTAAAAGTTGTAGTGAAATGTGAGTGGCCCCGCAAACAATGAACTAGGGTTTTTCTGGACTATGACAGAGAGAACAACTAATAACACGTTATTCCAACAATCTTGATCAGCTGTAGAATTTCCATATGAACACATTCTAGATTCGAGCGGGCCAGCATCTAGATAAACAAGAAGAGCAGATTTTCAATGTTCCTAACCTCAAAAGCCAAATAAATCCAAAAGTGTTATATAAATTTACGAGTCAGTTTTTTTAATTTACCTTCAAAGACAGGCATAATTCCAGCAAGAAGGACAGCTTCTCTCCGCTGCTTATGGTCGACGTGTCTATTGGAATTAAGTCGAGCTTGCACAGGCAGGTTCTGCATAGTTGTTCGATTGATTTCGGGTTGATTTCAATGATTTGGGTATCTTCATTTTCCATTTCCTCATCTTCCATTTCATTTGCAAGGATTTGCCCCGAAGACTCTTCTTGGGGGTAAGAAGGAATCACTACCACTGTGCTGTTCATTTCTGGAAATTTTCCATGATTAATAAAAACTGGAGGTATTCTAATTTTCTTGCATGTCTTACTAATAGCGAATTCGAGTTACTGCACTTTTCTGCTCCGGGTGCGCACCGAGACGGAATTTCGTGTTCGATTTGTAGGACTCTGTTCCAGTGCTTTTCGTAATCGTATTCGAGTTAAAGTGAACTCTAGCGGTGCATATCGTAATTGTGTTCGAGTTACACTTGCTCTCTGGCAGTGCATTGGAAAATATGTTCGAGTCGTATAGCGAAACTGCCCCGGAGCAAAATAAACTGCACCGTCAAATTTGACGGTGCAACGGTGCACTCCCATAAATTTAGAGGTTAAAAATAGCAGGAAAATTAACTACTGCTGATTCCTAGTAATTCCTTACACCAAAAATTTGTGGATGAGTACATTATTTACGTATTGTATGAAGTACAAAACTGACTTATTACAATAATTAAAAGGGATAACGCCTTGTATTTCCACGACTCTGTTATAATAACAATAACATCATAACAACAAATAACCGTCATAGGTATAGGGTATAGGATAGGGACAGGTATTTTTTTAGTAGAAGGCTATACGAAAATGCAGACTGGAGGGAGACTGGATTGCACACTGCACTGCACCGGTGCATGGCGGTCTGGCTCTGGCTCTGGTTCTGGTCTGACCTGACACAGTTCGGTTCCATACAGAGTAGAAATGCGAAAGTTCTGCTCCGGACTGGAGCAGAATTCTGGGCAGAACATATTCAGAGACAGGTCGATCTCGCTCCGAGCAAGTGCAGCCAACTCGAATTCGCTATAAGTAAGCCCTACTTTAGTTAAGTCAGGATTTTACTTACCTACTACACCTACTCGAATTTTCAATTCACAAAATACCGCCACAACAGATCATCTCGTTTCTGATTCGTAAAGGAAAAAGGAATCCCGACTGTGGTCTGTTCTGTGGCTGACTTATATTCTTATTCTATAGAAATACACTCATAGAATTTCTCACAGATTAAATAATGAAATTGAAATAATGGGAATGGGATCTTGCATCTTGCTCAGTTTGAGAGAAAAAATATAATTTAATTTTATCGATTAATAACAGGAACAGGGAGTAGCTTGTTCTAGAGTTTGGCACAAGACATTCAAATTCAAGACAAGACTTTCACAATTAATAAATTTTATCATTACCATCATAGATCATTTAAACCTTCGCCATTGCTGATATTTTTTATATTATTTTATATTTATATTATTATTATTTAGTGTTGGGAGTATTCGAATACCAGAATCGAGATATTATTATAAACTACGTCTACGTTAAAAAAATCGAAAAACAAAACTTTGAAAATTGGAAAAAACAAGATGCAGGATTTGACATTGACGCGAATTTGACTTTGCTAGCAACAACTGACAAGTATGTCGTGTTACGCGATTCAATCAAAGTCAATTGCCAATCAACGGTCGATTGTTATGGCGAATTCGAGTTACTGCACTTTTCTGCTCCGGGTGCGCACCGAGACGGAATTTCGTGTTCGATTTGTAGGACTCTGTTTCAGTGCTTTTCGTAATCGTATTCGAGTTAAAGTGAACTCTAGCGGTGCATATCGTAATTGTGTTCGAGTTACACTTGCTCTCTGGCAGTGCATAGGAAAATATGTTCGAGTCGTATGGCGGAACTGTCCCGGAGCAAGAAAAACTGCACCGTCAAATTTGACGGTGCACTCCCGTAAATTTAAAGGTTAGAAATAGCGGGAAAATTAACTTCTGATTCCTTTACTGATTCCTATATAGTAATTCCTTACATCAAAAATTTGTGGATAAGACCATTTAATTTACGTATTGTATGAAGTACAACTTATTACAATAATTAAAAGGGATAACGCCTTGTAGTTCTACGACTTTGTTATAATAAGAATAACACCATAACAAGAACAACAAACAACCGTGATAGGTAGAACTGGTAGAAGGCTATACGAAAATGCAGACTGGAGGGAGACTGGATTGCACACTGCACTGCACCGGTGCCTGGCGCTCTGGCTCTGGTTCTGGTTCTGGCCTGACCTGACACAGTTCGGTTCCATACAGAGTCGAAATGCGAAAATTCTGCTCCGAACTGGAGCAGAATTCTGGGCAGAACTGATTCAGAGACAGATCGATCTCGCTCCGAGCAAGTGCAGCCAACTCGAATTCGCTATTAGAGTATAAAATATCAGGACAGGCAATACCGTCCTAAGTGATGCGACCGCCAGAAGGGGTTGTTACGTTTGGGTTTGGATTGGATAATGGCGGACCAATGACCATGCGGACACAACAACATAATCCTGTCATACGGCATATGGATATGGCGTACTAATAAACAAATACCTTAAAATATTGTCATTGCAGTTGGTTAAAATAGGTGGTCAAGCTCCACTGATGAAAATTCCCGAATTTTTAATTTTTCCTCGTTTAGGTACAATACAAAGTACAACTACATACACGTAGTACAGAGTACAGATACGTTAAGAAAGGTATTAAGATTTGTAAGTGTAACAGCCAATATTATAAAGGCTCATTAGGCTAACGGGCAGATTTCTGTGCTCGTTTTTGAAGCTTATATAGACGTCAAATGACTTTTATTAACATTTTTGTAATTTATTTCATGTCAAGAATAGATAAAGTAAAAAAAATCCACTTAGACTCGATACCTTCTTCAGAAGTGGCCACAGAAATCTTCCCGTTAACTTAATGAGCCTTTATAATACTCGCTGCGCTGTAAGTATTCAAGGATTGTAAATTAGTCCCGTTTTCACCTAAACAGACCCTATTTCACTACAAAATTGAAAGCAGAGCTCTCAATTCTCATACATGAAGAATGTATTTACCAGAATATTTTGCCATTATATAAAATGGCCGCCACTTGAGGCAGAGGCACGACAGTACCTAAACAGTACAGACCTCACTACCACTTGTCACTTTTATCATGAATGAAATAAAAAACAAACTTCACTTTTGACAGCTATGTAGGACACAACATGGTCGTTTTTTACTGATGCAGCGTGTTTAACCAGCTGCGTTCTGGTTTTAAAGGTTGCATTTTTGTGATAAAACAATGACGTCACGAACTAAAACGCTTAAAGCAGTTTGATTATGGTTTGAACCAATCTTCGAGACCGGTTAGTAGCGTTTTGAGGCGTTTTGAAGGGTTTGACAGCTCAGCATGGAGAGCTAACCCAAATATATTAAAGTTACTTTTGTTTACGAATTACCTATACGATATGTACATTCATTCCGTAGGCGACATAAAAATGATAACTCTCGTCAAGATCCTTATCTAATAGGTAGGCTTTTTAATAACTGTTATGTATTAATAGTAATTATTATAGCTCAAATATTATTATGCGGGATGGCGCCGATGGCGGTATATACAACAAAATCATGCCAATGAAAATGTTCTATAATATGAATGCGGAATGCTGTGTAAACGAACTAATCAACGGTGTTATAAGTACTTAAGTGTGGCTTTGAATCTAGAACATTGCAGAATGTCCAGCGAGTACGCCAACCAAAGAAGCAATATCAGAATATTTCTTAAATTGAAATTGAAAAGGGGCATGTGGCATATCTCAACCTCCTCAGTCTTTGACATTTTTAATTTTATTGTTAGGCTTAGAACTTGGTTGGGTTCAGAATCTTTGAATTTGGAAACTTAGGTATAGATATGACATGACTGATGACAGCGGTTTGAAAATATTTATTTTCCTGAATATCAAACTAGTGACGTCATCCTTTAATACGCTTCAAACCAGTGGTTAAACTCGCTGCATCAGTAAAAAACGACCCATATAAAAGGTGTTTTCTTAATTCTTATCCAAGGATCGTTATAGACGCCGTCAGTGTGACGTCACAGGGCGGAGCTAAGCGGTTCTGGTTCCATACAAACAAACCCTTCACGTGGTCATTGTTGTCAGTTGTCGTGTGTTTTCCTGAAGTTTGACGGCCATTGACATCGAAGTGATTAGTGAAGCCATTACTGAAGTCATTAGTGATGCCAATGATGCCATTAGTGATGCCATTAGTGAATGAATACTGAATATTTTAGTTTAGTTAAAATTACGCAGTTCAGTTAGGTACTTATTTAGTTATAGTTTATAGTACGTCTGTCGGTATTTATTTATTGATTGGGTGGTTTGATTTGGGTGTTCCCGTAAAATTTCAAGTTTATCCTCAGTTTGTTTTACGAAGAAATCAAAGAATTTTCCAAAGGCAAAAATGCTGTAGAATCTGGCCATGTTGAAAGAATGGAGTTCGAGGCGGAACTTAAAATAATTCGTGGAACAGTACCCGCCAGCATGAAAAACAAAACGTAATATATACCTAGCGTTGAGGTAAGAATATCCTGCTATGGGTTAATTGTTTTTTATTAATTTACAGATTGATTTGAAGGATGATTATCTCATTGGGAAAAGTATAGTTGTTATCCTAAGGGTATAAAATGATTAAAATGCCGTCACACATTTGCAGCACTTTTGAATTTCTACTAATGAGAGACCTCATTAGAGCTTTTGATGTTTGACGAGACAACTTCCATCAGAACTGGCAAACATGTAAACGTCAAACCTGTAAACAACGTTTGTTTGTATGGAACCCTGGCCGTTGGCCCCGCCCACTGACGTCATCACTGTCGGCGTCTATTCTATTGGGTTGCCAAGCAGAGTGCCACATAATGTAGAACTTATTTTTACTTTTATAATTTGGGCCATCAGGGATTGATTTCATCAGGTTTTACTGATGAATTTAAGAACACCACCTATGTAATAAATAATAAATAAGAAGTCTGAAATTTTGGGACATTGTTTGAAAAAACCGAGTCAAATTATGATTTGTAGTCAGTGGTGGCTGGTCATCATCATCTTGCCTTTAAGCACCTGTATTAATTAATCATACACCTGTCTAATAAAATTACTTCAATTATTTTGTCTTTAAAAAAAAACTTTATTAACAAAATATTAATCAAAAACACAACCAATTAACAAACTTTGATTAAATTTATCTAATAATAATACAACATTATTAATCGCAAACCTCCTCACTTTAAAAAATAACAGAACAATTATGGGCTTTCAAACTCCCACTATAAGAAAAAGACCTCCTACACAATCTACAACGATAAGGTTTCTCGCCACTGTGCGTCCTGAGATGATAATCCAAGTGCGACTTTTGCCTGAACTGCTTCTCACATATATGACAAGTGAAGGGCTTCAGGTTTCTATGAATCAGCTCGTGAAACTTCACACTCTTCCTAAAAGCAAACGTTTTACCACAGTAAGAGCACTCGAAC
This sequence comes from Malachius bipustulatus, assembly GCA_910589415.1. NCBI lineage: Eukaryota > Metazoa > Arthropoda > Insecta > Coleoptera > Melyridae > Malachius > Malachius bipustulatus. Next base: position 40,408,723 of record OU342635.1, read on the forward strand.
GAACTATCCCTGACATGAACTTTAATGTGAGACAGGAGATCGTTATGACTGCTGAAGGTCTTCCCACATTGCTGGCAGAGGAGAGTCCTTTCCTCATGTGCTAGCCCGTGACGAGTCAGGGAGTACTTACTGGAAAACTCCTTGTCGCATAACTCACAGCCGAATTTACCTGCGCTGTTGGAATTAACACTACTGGACAATTTTTCGTGAATTGTCTCATGATTCTTATAATCAGGGATCGTAGGATATTCCTGGCTGCTTGTTTTCATTTTCTTCACTGCATCTACATAATAACAAAATATTTACTGGATTTGATGATGTAGTTTTTCTCATCGACAGGATCAAATAAAAATTTGTGATAAGTTTTTAAGCCAGTATTTTAGATGTTTATAGTTTTAGATTCCATCAGAATCAGGAGAGTAGACTCAGGATGCAACAAGTTATTTATAAGTATCCACTATCCAGTTTTAAATGTCAAGATCGTTTGTAGTGTAGAGTAGACTACAGTTTATGTTTCATTCTTTTAACTCACCTTCATTAAAATCTTTTCCGTTTCGGTTTACATACATCAATTCTTCACTAAGTGCATTTCTTTTCTTCATCACAACTGCAAAAACATAACATTGGTAAATGCTTCTATAAAATTTTGCACATATAATTATTAATGTGATCAGTTCATGGGTAGGTATTATGTACTTAAGTAAATATTTGATTAAATCACAGCAATAATACAACAATATATGTGCAAATCTTCTTTATAAAATTCAACAGAAACTCTTACATGGGTCATTATTTTTATAAGAGTGATTCTCTTGATAATGTACAAGGAATTCACAATATTTCGTGAAACTGTCTCCACAAAAATTACACTCAAACGGTTTATTAATAAAATCGATATTCGCATCATTATCGGATTCATTTTTCAAATTTAGAATAATAATGTTATCTTCATTTGAAAAAGACTGTTCTGAAACGGGGAAGATATTTTGATGAGTGTCACTGGATTGTATGTGCCATATACGACCGTCATCGTCTATTTCGATTTCTGAACAAAAATCGGCTTCATATTTCTCATTCTTATTTAAGCCTCCTATTATTTCTACTAGGCTTGAGTTAATTTCTTCATACATGTTTTGTTGGAGTTTGTGACTTCTTATTTTAAATTTATGTATGCCAAGCAAAGTGTTTAGGCAGCTTTCGCAAATACCTTTAGGCAGAGAATCATTTTTCACCTAAAAAAGTACTTTAAAAAAAGTTTTTTCATTCGGGACAGTCACTTACATGGATACCGGTACAAGTCTCCAGTATATCAGAGAGAAGTTTTTTGTTATAATTTACATGCAACATATTTCCAAATTGTCCATTTTTCATGCAACACCTGCAATTTTCTTTACTTATATTCATTTTTTAAGTTTATAAGCTTGTTTTACTGCATAAAAGAGATCTCAACAACACAACATGTCAAAATAGAAGACTATTTCATATAAATGTCAAAATTTTCTAGTAATGACATTAATGACAATCAAATGTACCATAATGTTGCCTTATATTTTCTCCTTTTAGCCTATTGTATGATCATTTTTTACCCTATTATAACTGTGAAAAATTATAACAATAATTAATTATTATTTTATCTCATTTTTTGGTTCATAACAGATACAAACATGACAATGCTGGTTGGTGTTGCTTTTTTATTTTTCTTATTCTTTTATTATCTTTATTATTACTAATTCTTTATTTTTTGTAGAGACAATGGTTTGAACATACATAGAGCAATAATTGAACCCTATGCTGCAACAACGTTGTAAGTGCCAAAAGTAAATTTTGCGGGAAGTCGAAATAAAAATTTTTTTGTGAACCAATATAATATATCATCTTACAAAGATTAATATATTAATGTTAATTAATGAATATAATTAATTAATATATTAATGTTTGTAAGCTGATATATTATATTGGTTCACAAAAAAATGTTTATTTCGACTTCCCGCAAAATTTACTTTTGGCACTTACAACGTTGTTGCAGCATAGGGTTCAATTGTTTTTACCTTACCCACTTTCTCAATGCAAATTTCCTCATTACTCAGTTCTTCTTGTTTTATTTCAATTTTTTCCTGTATAAAAGTATCTGATTCTTCTGTTGGGTCCTGTTGCGACTCTCGATTCTGTATACTTTTGGGCACGCCCGACTTTTTGAGAAGATTCCAAGCTTCATTTTCATTGAAAAATGTTTTATTTGCAATCAAACATTGTTCCTTGAATTCTTCTATGTTTACCAGATGGTTAATGCAAGTTCCACATAATATCCCTTTCGGATAAGAATCATTCTCTTGCACCTACAAGAATATTAAAATAATAATACTGAACGCTTCGAAGGTTGACGGTGTAAGCTGTATATACCTTGTTGGCTGAATGATACTAGGTATAGGATTTATGACGAGTGACATAGATGAAAGTACACTGAACACTGTAAATGCAAAATAGAACGGGACAGCTAGCCCAGACACAAGTTGCAAATTGTTGTCGCTTCATTAATTTCCAAATCAATATGACAACGTGTAGATTCTCCACCCTTTCTTAATGCATTATCACTCCTGTATAGCTATCTTACCTTTGTATTTTCTACATACATAACATCATTCAGCAAACACGGTAGTATCCCAGATAGCCCAAAATCTAAAATTACAACACCTGAATATATGGACTCGGAAATACAAAAATTCACGGTGGCCGTTCTAGGCCCGGACAGACGAGTTTTCACGAGAGCATGATAGGGTGGATCTTTGTCCTTGGTTTGGAAAAATAAAAAGCCCAGTAACGCATCAAGGGCAATTTTTTCGCCGAAAATCGAAAACTACAACACCTGAATATGCAGATTCGGAATTTCAAAAAATCACGGTGGCTGTTCTGGGCCCGGACAAGACGAGTTTTCACGAGGGAATGATAGGGTTGATCTTTGTCCTTGGTTTGGAAAAATAAGAAGCTCAGCAACGCATCAAGAGCAACTTTTTCGCCGAAAATCGAAAACTACAACACCTGAATATGCGGACGCGGAATTTCAAAAAATCACGGTGGCCGTTCTAGGCCCGGACAAGACGAGTTTTCACGAGGGAATGATAGGGTTGATCTTTGTCCTTGGTTTGGAAAAATAAGAAGCTCAGCAACGCATCAAGAGCAACTTTTTCGCCGAAAATCGAAAACTACAACACCTGAATATGCGGATGCGGAATTTCAAAAAATCACGGTGGCCGTTCTGGGCCCGGACAAGACGAGTTTTCACGAGGGAATGATAGGGTTGATCTCTGTCCTTGGTTTGGAAAAATAAAAAGCCCAGCAACGCATCAAGAGCAACTTTTTCGCCGACAATCGAAAACTACAACACCTGAACATGCAGATTCGGAATATCAAAAATTAACGGTGGCCGTTCTGGGCCCGGACAAGACGAGTTTTCACGAGGGCATGATAGGGTGGATCTTTGTCCTTAGTGGTTTGAAAAAATAAAAAGTCCAGCAACGCATCAATTAAGGGCAGTTTTTACAGCCCAAAATCAAAAATTTCAACACCTGAATATGCGGACTCGGAATTTCAAAAATTCACGGTGTACAAAACACAAATAATATGTTTTTATTTCATTTTTTTTACAAATCGGTATTATGTTATATTTATTAAAATCAAGTAGGTACAAATAAAGATCTTAAAATAAAATAATTGTAAGCATACGTAAGTATACTAAGTGAAAAAAATCTATGGAAATATGATTATCGAATATCTTTAGGTATTTATAGTTTTAGAATTTTAATATTGGCTCTGAGGATATTAAAAATATTAAAAAAGAACTTATATATTTTTAATGCGTGAGCCACTATTTTTGTAATTATTGCTAATACTTTTTTTTTTTAAAGGAGGGAGCATCGGTCTTAACTATGTAGGTAAGACAAAGTCGCTCCACTCCGGTAACACGGGATTTCGAGCATCTTACTCATTCACCCAGCCTCAAGTATGCCATTTAAATGAGAGAAAAACTTTATTGAATAAAGTGGACTGCCCATTTAACTTGTGCATTAATACACAGCATATCGATCAATCAAAAAAAATGACATAAATATTAAAAATTGTAACATAAATAATAATTAAAGAACATTAATTTTAGGAATAAATGTGTTTGTTTATGATTCTGATGGAATCTATTAAAATTTGTTCAGAAATTTCGTTAATTATTTCTGAGTTCAGGTTAAAGCGATTGAAGAATTCAATTACACTTTTACCGATTGTACCACGACTACCAAACCAAAGGCCGATGACTTCCCATTTGCGCATGCCAAAACTTGGTGAATATTTGCTCTGGTAAAAATTAAAACATTTTTCATAAATATTCTTTTTTTTCTAATTGAATTTTATCATTTTGATGACAGTCATTACTTTCAAAACGAATTGTAGGGTCGATAATAAAGGCAGAGTCTGTTTTTGGATCAAATGCAATAATATCACTGAAGCGATTAAGACCATCAGTGTCTACGGCGTGTACTTCTTCATAGCATACAAATTTTTTCTCTTTTAAAACTTCAGTAATTCGGTGTTTAACATTATGATGGCGGTTAATGATTAGGCTGTTGTTCGCTTTACAGTTTCCAATTACATGGGAGGGTATTTCTCTCTGCTGTTCGTTGCATCGTCGGCAGAGGTTGGAACTGTGATTTGAACCAGGGACACCATTCAAATTTGCGTAATTAATGTTGAGTTTGATAGCTGAAGTCCAGTCGGATGTTGATAATTTGCTCTTTGTGAAAATAAATTTATTGGTTTTTGTATAAGTTTGAAAATGTTTGACTCCTATTCCTTGATATGAGCATTTGTTCCATTCTTCAAAAGCTGATAATCTAAGTTTGGTTCGAATTTCTTTGGTGGATTTGCCTTCGATTGATAATGATTGAAGGCAGTCTAACTGCTCCTTTTTAAAATCACATACAGAATGTAAAAGATTGTCGTTAATAAGATCTAGTTTCTTTGCTATTGCAAAAGGTTGTAATTTGACTTCCCATTTTGTTCTCATTAAAGCTAGTCCTCGAAGATTACGTGAAGCATAAAACATATTACTGTTTGTGTTGCTCGGAAGTCCAATAATTTCTTTAACTGTTCTTCGAATCATAACGTCTAAACCATCAGTAACATATGAAGGGATTTTGTTGATCGGAGCAGATTGTATAGGATAGATTAATGTTGGAAATATATATTGATTAATTATGTTAATTTTCTGATCTGGTTTTAATAGGGGAGAACTTGACAGCTTTTGTAAATTTGTTTGAAGACATTCAATTATGTTATCATCGAATATTAGTTCACTTTCAAAACTGCATCCTAAATAGCGTATTCGTTCATTTTGCTTCAGACTTCTTATGATATGTCCATTTGATAGTTTAAGAGGAATATCTGTAAGCTTACCAGAAGAAATATTAATAGCATGACTTTTGCTATGATTGATTTCAAGACCTATTTGATTAAAAAGGTCCTCTGTTAGATCGATTGTTCGGTCGCTTGTTGTATTTTTCACATACATTCGAAAATGCATCCGAAAAATAACACGAGTCGGTGAGTCCCGAACTCGCGACCTTAGGCTCGGTAGGCAGCGGACTGAACCACTAGGCTACGCGAGTCTCTATTGCTAATACTTATAAGTAGTTCAATATAATAATTTTTTTATTAATTCTTGAATAGCTGTTGAAGAAATAATACATACTACATACCTACTTGATATTATATTCGTAATTAAATTTGATATCAATACTTATTATTTATAAGTTTCATAAAAATATATCGAACATTACTTTTTTACTACGCCGCTGGAAAGTCCGAATAAAGGAGACTTGAAATTTCTTGAAATACTCGACAATGAATTTGAAGCAAACTGGCCCATAAAATTCCAGATGTGTTGTAGGGACTTTTTATTTACAAAAAGGAAGATCCTTTTGTATTTCTTTGGCTGCGTGCCTTCCCATGAGCTCACTCACTGTCATTGATGGTAGTTTATGGTCGTCATAAATAATATAATTAAATAAACCCAACGCAGGCATCAATCGCTACTCGGTGCCTTTTATTAATTTATTTCTGATAACATAGGTCTTTCTAATTATTTTCAAATTAATTTTTTTTTATTATTATGACTGGTTTGATTAGTAAATATGTATAAGTCTGAAATTTTTAAAGAGCCCCGCGACTCGGGGCCCACCGGGAAATGCCCGGCTGCCCGGCGGGCCAGCACGCGCCTGCTCTCGTAATGCATCAAAAGTTTACCATTTTTAGAAAATACGTGTAGACTTAATAACAAATTATGTGGATTTTTAGACAGTTGTACGTTCATGGAAAATCTGACGTTTTTGAAGTTAAATTTGACATTCCCAACTTTTCGTGAGAATGAGAATGCGCTACACCCTGGTAAGCGTTATAATAGTGTCGGTAATGCAGGTTCCCTTACCGGAAGTAAATTATCACTGAACGCAAGGCTCTTTTGAAAAACGTTACCAGCTGCTACCAAGGTCAACCAAAGGTAACTGGCTATTATTTTTTTATAATGAGTGTTAATCTAAGGATTGTTGATTATAGTTATAGGACTACATACACTTTACACCCACCTAAAACAACATACAAAGAACTTTTTAATTTTAATATCCAATTTCTGAATTTGTTGTGACAATAATGACAATTTCAGTAGCGCAGCTAGCTTTTGGTCGTTCAATGAACACACATTTCGGTTGCGTTCAAAGACGTCAACTGTAGAGTTGTAAGCAAAGCCGCTGTCTTGACAGCCGATGTGTGTTTATTGAATGAGCAAAAAATAACTGCGAGCTGCTGAAACTGTCATATTACTGTCAATTGTAAAAAAAACAAAGTGTTTCACCATGAGAAATCCAGCAATTAAAATTTAAAATTTGTTTTAATTTTATTATACAGGGTGATCCTGAAACGGCGGACACGGTATACAGGGTGTTGTAGATGATGTTCAGAAAGACTGTAAATTTAAAACAAAAATTGTTTCCTCGCCTTCGTTACCGAGATATAGGGTGTCCTTTTTCTAAACTTTAAATCAAAACGGCAGTCAAATTTAAACAACCTCCACTGGCAAAGCACATGATTTGACATAACTATTACGATAGCGGTTGCTTTTTATTTTTATTATTATCGGGAACGGAATTACATGCATTCAAAGTTTACCTATTCCCTGAGTTCAACAAAATTTTTCAATGTGGCATCGTTGTTCAAATTCGAGCTCAACAATGCAACTAAAATAGATTTTGAATAATATTATTGGATATGTTTCCCCGCAACGATTATTATTTTGAACATTGTTTAACTTTCCATTTCATATGTTTCCATGGTAATATCTATCTGGGTATTATTGTAGACCTACACATTATTTTTTCCTTAAGAAGGGTAGTGCAGTGTTGTGACTTTTTTTTCCACAAAAGTGGTCATATCTTCTTAAGGGAGCCATACTGGAGAAAACAGTAAATAAAACTTAGAATCCTTAATCCACAATGGATGCTGTGGTGCTGTCCGTGTCCGCCAATTCGGGATCACCCTGTATTATGTCTGTGTAGACTGTAGAGTGTAGGTATGTAGTTCGACAATGACATCGTCATAGAAAATAAGAGACAGGAATAGCGCTGCTTCCAAAAAGCGTAGATTTCGCTAGCTGGATGACCTTAGCAGCTGACAGAGCTTTTCAAAACAGTGTTTTCAGTAATGTTCACTTCCGGTTTGCTGCCAGCAGCTGACGGCATTGAATGCAACAATTGGCAATTGGCTGTCAAGACAGCGACTTTGCTGTCGACACAGTCGTCCTGATATGGAGATTTTGAGTCAATTTGACTTTTCGATTACGTACAGTATAGCCAATTGCAAAAACATGAAACAAAAAGCATGATTAACAAAATAATAAGAAACTATTTTGGCACAATTTTATTATCAAAGATCGAAAACTACAATATTATATAATCGTATAAACTTAACAATAAACTTGATACATTACATCATTTTATAATAATAATATACAAAAATATGGCAATCAAACACCTAAAAAAAATCCATTCATATCTGCACCAATGCTTCAGGAGGAATATACTGCGACTGGCGTTTCTTAGGCGCTCTTCTTAAATTTCCCAATATATTCAGCAGCTCTGACACAGCTTTCGGAGTATCTTTCTCTTTCTTATTCTCATTTTTAGCTTTCCTCAAGGTAAACTTTCCTTGCTTTATGGCGTTTATAATATCCTCGTTAACACCAGCAGCGGCTTTACTCTTCTCTTCACATTCCTGCACCCCTATGGTTTGAGCAAGCTCATGTATGTTCGCCCTCGATCGTCGTTTAACCCTCAGGGGAACCACCGGTGGTTGATCTGGTAAGATCGGCGGCGGTGGTGGTGGTGGGGGTAAAGGTGGTGCGGGCGGGGCATTCAACTTTTCTTCTGCCGCTTCGGCTCTTGCCAGCGCTGACTGGAGTTCCGATTCAATTAATTCGATTCTCTCCTCTAATACTTCTACTTGGGAGTTGCTTTCTAATTCTTCTAACTTCTCCTGTAAATTTCAATATGTTAAAAATCAAAATTTAACAATATTTGAAGTAGTGAAAAAATTTACCTGTAATGAATTTATATCCTCGTTGTGTTTGTTCCGCTCATCCTCTAATGTCCGTTTAAGGTCTTCTATTTCTCCTAGCAGCAGAACACAATCCGGCCCTTCGCCTTCATTGTGAAAGCCTTGTAAAAGTATGGTACTTTGATGAGCTAACACGTTTCTTTCTCGTTTGTAATCATCAGCTTCTCTCCTGAAATAAAAGAATCGATTACTTTAACTCAAGTAAGGGTGGGAGAGTAAGAGTTGAGAGGATTTAAAAATGGCAGGAGTGTATATTCAATCATTTGATAACCTACCTTAAAGTGACGACATTGTTTTGAATATTTGTTTGGAATTCTTGTAGTTCTTGTACTTGAGTTTTCAACATTTCAGATATCCTGAGTAGCTGTTCATTTTCTCTCTTCAGTTCTGATAAATCGTGTTCCAGTTTTCCATTTCTCTCTTTTTCGATCTCCAATTCCTGCAAAATTATAAATAACACGTGACATTTAATATTTCTAGAATCGCGACAAATATAATAAATGCCTTATATAAGTTACATATCAGAGACAACTGAGGTGTAGTCCCCACGAAAGATTTTCCATTCATCGTACCTCTGACAGTTTAACGTTTAGCTCTGACGTTTGGAATTCTGTCTGTTTGACAGAGTCCAGTTCTGTCTGGAGTTCCGCGACTTCGGTGCTTAGCTGTTTGATGGTTTTGTTCAGGTTGTCGAGCTCTGAATCTGGGTTGGATTCCCTTTCGCCTTCGTCCACACCTTCATCAACCGCATCCATGTCTGTCAATATCAGGGTTCGTCTCTTCAGTTCTTTGTTTTCTTTGTACCATTGTGATGCTACCCTGGAAAATTTGTTTTTGATGTTCTTGTAAATCATTGCAGGGTTCAGATACTTGGGAATTTTGTTAATTTTTGTAACACGATCAAGAGTTGTCATTGTGTTGATTACAATAATAATTATTATAAGGTGACAGGTTGAAAAAAATGTAAATTTTGTGAAATATAAACTTTTTGATGGCACTTTCATTCAAGTAGAATGCATTTATTGGATTGTAGCAATTCCGGAATTTATTAAACCTACTTTATCATGCGACTTTGCGTTGTCGTCTGTTGGAACAAATTATGCTTCAAATATCAATAACTATTAATTTGTTATAAATTTATTATCAAAATTTCAAGCATCAATCTATTTATTATTTCAAACAAGCATAAAAACTCGGGAATTGTGACGTAACCGAGAATGCTATGCATTATTGGTCAGTTCAGTAGGTTGCAAGCCAAGCTAGGGAACCTGCATTACCGACACTAACGCTTACTATAATACAGGTTCCCTAAGCCAAGCGTCTAGATGCACGGTTGCTGGTTTTTTGAAGTTTGCGGTTGCGGTTGCGTATTATTATAACAATCACGAGCTAAAGCTAAATTTTCCTAGAAGAACACGATGACCGGCGTCGTACTAGAACGGCCATAGTAAAACGCTGTCAATTTTTTCTTGCATGCGGTTTTGTTGGAAAATAGCGCTTTGAAAATAATAATAAAAAACTACATAAAAAAACGCCACCATTTTTTTTATCTTCAAATAGGCTGTTGTCGCTACGAGGAGCTTGTCAGATATATCTACTAACGACTGATGTCACACTATTCGACGAGCGTTCACAATCACCTGACTTTTTGAATTTTTAAATCACAAAAATAAAGTATCTACTGCATGTTGTTCCACCATTGGGTAATTGTATACATCCGCGGCTCCTAAGTTTCATCAATTTTTTCGGGACCGAGGAGCGAATTAGGGGTGCTGGGTGGGTAAGACGCTAAAAACAGTCATTGCAAACTAATATTAAGGTCACAACTAAGGCCTCTTTGACACTACGGTGGAATTTATATTTTTTTCTTCACTTTCAGAGAAAGGAAAATCTTCGAGAATAACAGTAGCACGATTTTTATTTTCAAATTTGCATTTATTTTGCATTTATATTCCAAAAATCGTAACATCAAATTCTGTGTTCTGAGAATGAGAAAAACGATATGAGAAAGCGGTTATATTGGAAGTCCGCGTCTGTATACGTTTGGAAGCGGTTCCCATTATCATAAGTGGTTTCATCCGTAGTGAGATCCGAGACTAGTGGTATTTCTCGGCGCTTGTGTCAGGACCGTACTTTCGTTGCACTCCCAAAATCAATTTTTAAAGTCGTTTTGTGGCCTTCCCTTTTATTTGCAAAGCTAATGAATACCTTCCTGGTGTTAATAGGTATGTTCTCCCCCCTATATAGGTGTCATAGTGAAACTGTAGGAGCCGCGGATGTATGTAATGACCCATCATTGCAATGACGTAAAAGTATTTATAATGGAAGATTGATTCATCTTGTCATTTTCCATTTTAGACAATAGATAACTGTCAATATATAGTGTCAAATTATGTGACAACTGACAGTTTGCAGGTTATACTTACTTTTTCATGGCACCTGTTTCAGTTTCATACTGATTTTTCAATATCTCGTATTCCCTAAATAGATTTTTTGAAGCGGTCGTTAATCTGGTAAATTCCTCATTTTTTTCAAACAGTTCAGTTTCCAGCTGTTCATGTTTTACTTGCAGGTCTATGTATTTCTTTTCGATTTCTTTGCAATGCCTCAATGCTGAAAAAAATACATTTTTCATAATTTACTTTTTAGTTTTCCTATTTTTCTATTAATTTACATTTATTATTTAAATTAATAATTATTTTACTTTGCTTTACTTTTATTAAATAAATAAAGCTTAATCCAGAATACCAGCCTTCAAGATATATAAATAAATAAAAAAAATACAAGAATAATCAAGTGTCTTGAGGCACCAACCCATTGGAGCTATAAAAGGTTTGCGGTTGCGCATTATAACGTTTCATGGACTTATATCTACTTATTATCTCTCTTTGAAAAAAAACTTTATAAAATTCACCTTGGACTTCTTGTAACTCCCGTGGAGCTTTATTATCTTATTTTTTATTATGTGTATTGCTCATTCAATGTTGAGTTATTCAAAATAAGCCCATAAAAAATTTGTTCCTCTGGTTTTTTTGGAGCTCCACAATTTGACAACAGCGCTGTATAAAATTAACTACAATTCCAGGAGTTGAATAACCCGGAAAAGGATGCAGATATTTTCAAGAAAATTGTCTAATCAGCACCATTACGTATAAATTGATAATTTCCCACGTTACTAAATTCTGTAATCGCATCAGCAAGACGAAACTGTGTCACTCTATCTGACTTTCTTCACTAAAGTCTTTCAGTCTTTAAATACATCTTTGTTTTCAGACTTATTTATATGATTTTTGTCCGTGGGAGGAAATAATAATTATTATGTATAAAGTTAAAATAAATTAAATAAGCGTTTTCAATAATAATTATTATCATAAGAAAAGTAAATTGTTAAATTTTTGAATTGAAAGTTTCTGCTACGCGCATGATTATGGCGCACATAATATACTTCTTGCAGGGTTGCCAGACTTTTTTAATTTCAGAATTGCCCAACAAAAAATATATTAGGGGAATTCTGAGGCGCTAAAACTATGAACCGTCATTATTTCACTTCCCGTTAGTTAGTACCCCTAAATAGGTACCTAGATAAATGCAAAACTAAAAATTTGACGGAAATTAGCTTGAAAATTATGTCCTGAAACTAAGGGAAATTGTTTTTTAAACTTTGAAATAAAACAAAAGGATGAGAAGAGAGGGAGATACTTTAAAAATAACTGAAAAAAAAAACAACGGAAGACCTAACCTATCTAAATGGTAATAACCAAAGATACTGTCTTAAAAAATACTACAAGAAAACTCACCTTTTTCCTTTTCCGAAAGTAAACCTTTCCTCCTCACTTCCGCTTCTTCGTATTTATTTTTCCACTTGCTCAATTCAACGCTACTTCGACTAGTACTGTTTTTCGCTTCGAAACTGTTCCTGGTATTACTGTTGACCATCCTGGATGGCTGGGTCCCGATTCCAAGCGGACTGGAGGAGCACCGATAGGCCGGTTGTTTCCTTAGGGGGATATTCGAGGAACTCCCATTCATTTTTCCGGTCGGACTTGTCGGAACCCTGCCGCTAATACTGTTGTTCATTTTGGTTGACGTTTGCGCCTGAAAATAGAGGTATTTATTTATAAATATTGATAGCGCAGTCTGTGGAACAATAACAATAATGCCCGGAGCTGTGTGTAATTTCCGGGTTCTCTTTTAGCGCACACTTATTATGGAAAACGAACGGTTGCTGTAATGTTTATGGGTGTTGTGGATGCTTTCACTGCATTTTTAACATCCTTTCAGGTGAATTTATTTATATTTAAATATTTACTGTAGTGGAGTGTTTGGTTGCTTCATAAAATAATAAATAACGAGGAGTGACATTGGTAAATAAAAACCAGAAGCATTCAGATTGATAGTGTACACTTGCACGTTCACAAAAGTAATATTATTATTAAACTGTTATTTTTTTATTACATATAACTATTTTTTTAGATAATTTTAGATGAGATATAAAGGTAATTACGTTAATCTTCTGCCCCTGGTCTCCATCAGACTCATACATAAGTCTCAAAAGTAATGGCGGATGAAAACCAAGGGAGCAAAATTTTTGAAGGCAGTGATCCCTATGACGCTCTGGGAGCGGTGCATGAGCGGAGATATCGATTCACGTTGGCCTTGAATCTCTGTAAGTTGTGTGACATTTGGCATCATCTGCAAAGGTGCCATTTATAAGGGTGTGCAAATGTATAAGTCAACTGTGAAAAAATTAAAATTAAGATGTGTACAAAAGCTGTGTTCTGTATCTCAATCGGTTCTTAAGATATCGTTAAAAACTAAAAAAAATTTTTACATCCTGTATCTCGAAAAAAGTACATTTGCGGACCAATGTCAATATAGGAACTTTTTTCTTAGAACGAGGCAGAGAATCACACCTTTCATTTTCCGTCATCTGTTTTAAAAAACCCTGTACCTATATCTAAATAAATAAAGTAATGTTTTGTTCACACCAAGAAATGTTTTTGTTCACACCTGTGTTTCCTGAGATCTCCGCTCATGCACCGCTCCCAGAGCGCCATAGGGATTTCCCTGCAGTGAATGCGCCATAGGGATTTCCCTGCAGTGAATGCGCCTTTTCAATAAAAAAAGTTAATAAATTTTGAAATACGTGGGATGACACGCACCCAAAATTGAGACTGCATTTAACTGTAAATCGAAGAGCGTCAATACGAAATTCAAGATAGAGAAAGACACAAAATTATCAAGATTTTGATTATTGAACTTTTACTAATAAGCCTATTAAACCATGATCGGACGAACGATGCATGAATAGTTGATTATTTTTTCTTGCAAGCGAAAGTTACAAAAATCTCTTCGAGATAAATTAGGGAGTGTTATTTTTAATTACGCGAGTGATGTTATACAAAGTCTGGACGCTGACGATGACCGTCGTAGGTAGTTTAATTTTTTTGACCTCCACAATTGGCGGTATAAATTCTAGTTCGTCGCTATATTTGTTCAGGTAAAAATTCTCAGAACTTCTGTTTTTTAAACCTCAATTAATAGCCTGGAGGGTTTGGATGCGCGAGGTGCATGTATAAATACCTGAAGGCGAAACCATTATTCTATCAATCTTCTATTTGTAATAGAAAATAGAATAGAAGAAAGGAGGTCACCTATAAGCCTACAGGTTCTTTAATAATATGTAGATATTTGCGTCGATAATAGTAATAGTGAATAATGATTAATGATTATTCGTCGCAGGTAGGTACTTCACAGGTAGATACTCGCAAGTACCTCATCAAGTACCTTATACCGAATAAATAAAATATTTAGTAAGGCAAATTTATCAAGAACTTTATTTTGGCTGCCTCTGTAACATTGACGCGACTTAATAAGTATTCATATCTTCTTAACGCTTTCAATTTTAATTGAATCGTAGGTTGCATAAAATGTAGGTACATATACATATGAGAGAAAAATCCTTGACTTTTTAATAAAAACATGATGTTTAAAAGATCTTTACGAGGATAATAAAATGATCGATAAATTTATTTTGCGAAAAGTAACTACCATATAAGTAGTTGTTTGCATTCATATGACGCCAGTGAAGGCGATTAATATTCAGGGAAGGCAGCATACTTTGCCATAAAAATAAAACACCGCCGAATATTGAATAATAAGAACCAAACCAATCATTAATAATGTATTTTTTAGTTTAGAGAATCCTATTAATTGCTCTTGTAAAATTATCACCATTTCCTGAAATTTAATTATTTTACGAGAATCATCTAGAAATAATATTTCGATTTAATCTCGTTAATTTTCTTTATCAACAGGGGATAAGGATACTGAATATTTCTGAAACTTGTTACAGAAATAAAATAGCATATAATTTGACTTAGGTATTGTTAATTTTGTATGCAGATATAGATATCTGATTGGCCTAAACTTGACTTTAGTTCCACCTCTTGAAGCTTTCAGCCAATCAGTTGTCAGAATTATGAATATTTTGTCAAATGTCATCGTATATCCTTCGTGAATAGTTACATGTTACATGCTGGTTATCCAGCACCACTGGTCACTGGTCATCGTCACGCCTGATTAGTTTTCTAGCTTTTTAGCCTCCTTCAGTTTTAGATTTGGAAAGGTACCTGCATGAGCCTTAGAGCCTTAACATTAAACTCGAGTTGTTCTTGAATTACTTTTAAGATCACGGCATTGGTGTTGGTGTTTGGTGTTGCACAAGCACAAACAGAATTAGCTCGTATGGCTTATGGCTGAACAGTAAATCCTCTTCATTATTATTAAAGTCCTCATAATCAAGATGCGTTCGTCGGTTTTAGAACGGATCAAGATCGTTAATTAAAATAATATGAAGAGCTGCGGTTGATTTATCTAACTACATATTATACTAGTCGTTCCGTTATAATATCGAACAGATGTTCGCGAATGTTGTTTGTTTGAAATTACATTTTTGTATTGTTCTTGACATCATTTTCCATCTAATTCGAAACAATATTACTTTCAATTTTACATCTGAATATGGCAACAACTTGGGAATCAACTAGTTTATTTTACTCTTACCTAGAAAGTGTTAAAGGAGCTAAGACTGATATTTATCAACTACCTAACATCGTACAATCACTTATTATTCGACTAGGTGTATAGGAAAAAGTAGAACTAAATGTAAATGTAACAAAATAAGCAGAAGTATTTTGAATTGATTGGTGATGGTTCTGTATAAGGTGCATGCTAAAATGTAATTATTGAATGAAAATTAATCAATCAGTTTAATACTTATTACACATCTCTTTATTTATTGAGTTGGTATCACTGCCTGTCATAAAATAATACCGTCAACAATCATCATAAGTTTACACAAAAAATGGGAAACAAACTTTCACAACCAAAGCGAGAATAAGATAATAATAGCTTGCTAAATGCACAAGTGTGCGAAGGCCATTACAGAAACGAAGAAAAATAAGAAGAAGCTTAGTCTAAATAAGAAGCTAATAATTAATAAGTCATCATAACTTTCAGTACGCTTATACTATTGACAGTTGCATCTCAGAAGTCAACACACATGGCTTTGTTATTAATATGTAATTAATTGAGAATTTCTACCTCGAGCCTCATTGTCTTGTCAAGTCCCTATTCGTCAGGGCGCGTATAGGGGATTTACAAAAATATAAGGCGGAAAGTTTCAACTATGACAGCTATGTATGAAATGAAGCTGTCAAAACAGTCAATGAGAATAATAAAGTTTCGCAGAAAATTGTAATTTTCTGTGTTTTTGAATGAGTTAATAAATTTTGACAGAAAGTTAGTGGCGCCCTCTCTCGCGGCAGGAACAACTATATAAGTATTATAGCATTATAACGCCAAATGTTACCGTTTTATACTATTAGGGGATCAACCCTCTTTTATGGTGAATTCTCATTGGTGTGATTACAATAATTAAAATTTATAATAGTGTAACACGTTATTGGGAAAAATCAAATATTAGGTAGGTACTTAACTGCCGAGAGTATAAACAAAAAAATACATACATTAATAAATTTAAATAAACTTACAATAATAAAGTTATGAGCAAATAAAAAACGGAAATTGATCAATCATTAAACTTGAATTTATAAGTAAATAACAAAACAATGAAAGGCATTTGTTTACTGTTTTCATAGCTTTATGATAAATTGTAATAGACTTCTTATTACATGAATTATTATTACTTATACTATAATAAATGTACTATTATAGAACGTTATGTCATGATAAGATTAGAGGATACTAAGTATATACATACTTTCAAAAACAAGTTAAGCTCTGTTCTTATACATAATGTACATATTTTATACATAGGTATATTATTATTTAAATATAATTATTATTCTATAATTATATAAATAATTAAAAATAAATGAGAGCGTAAATTCTCTAACATCATAATATGAGCTAAAAATAATAGAAGAAGAATAACTAATTTCAAAGCAGATTTCGTTAAATTTAAAAAAGTAGTCGATCAGTCGATCAAGAAATTTCATTAAAAACGGCGAAAAATATTAGGGTGTTATGGAAGTTTTGACTTAAACTAGTCTCTAAAAATTGCCAAAAATTTTCAGAAAACCGAAAACAAAAGGAGAAAATATTTTAAAAGGCGTAGCGTAAAATCCGAGCCTCAAAAACTGGCCAAGCAGTTTTGTTGAAACTGCGAAATAATTTTTTTAATTAAATTATTTCAAGGGGTGTTATGGGAATTTTGACTTAAACGAGCCTCTTAAAATGGACCCGGAATTTTTTTATCGCAAAAAACTCACTTTGAGACAAATTTGTTCAATTTCGAGGTAACTGCGAGTCTCAAAAACCAAACAAGCAATTTTCTTGAAAACTGCGAAATAAAATTTTTGATTAAATTTTGTCAAGGGATGTTCTGGGTATTTTGACTTATACGAGCCTCTTAAAATGGGCCCGGAATTTTTTTGGTAATAAAAACTTTCTTTACGACAATTTTGTTCAATTTCGAGGTAAATGCGAGCCTTTTAACCGACCAAAATATTTTTCTGAAAATGGCGAACTGAAACTTTTTTGTGGTTGTTGATTGACGTAAAAATTAACATCTTCAAATCGACCTATAGAATTTTCAGAAAAATCCTAAAAATTACTCTTTTCAGAAATATAGTTAGGTATACCTAATACCTACCTACAATAATCAATAATTAAAACACCTAACATCAATAAAATTGTACGTTGTTTATTAATTTATTACATAAACATTCATTTTGTTTTATAAATACATAATAACGTAACTTCCAAAGTCTAAAAGAATAGGCGCCCAATTTGAATGTTATTATTGTAATACTTGCAATAATTCAAGTCTTTTATGTATTCATGGAAGTGAGTCAGTCTGTGAGTTAAACAAAGAGCTAATTTAATTCATACTCATTGATTATTATGAATAATTATTAGGTATTAGTAATAGTTAAGAGTTAAAGGTCGTTGCAGTTACAGAACTATCGTGATAATCTCAATAAGCTTTGTCTCAATTTTTCTTAATTCAAGCGCAATGCCCTGTATGTATACAGTTCTTCTTATTCAGGGGCGTCAGTACCTATGTTAATTTTTGCATCTCTTAAACAAATTTGAATATTTTATTATACGCCATAAACAATAATACCTATACGAAATTTCCCCGCCACTTATCTAACTTTAATTTAGCCGCGCCTATGTATAATCGGGCCATAAAAAAGACAATAAAACATTTAAATAATATGTACACATATTGTACCTACGTCACTGGGTGATATAAAAAATAGATCTAGGTGCTGAAATAAGTAGTGTCTTTCATATTTTTCACTCTGCTGGTTTCTAAAATTTTATTGGAGTGTTCTATATATTATGTTGTCGGCGCGCTGAGACCACTTCTTCTGACACATAAGACTGCTGAACTATCGTCTCAATTCTATAATCTCAATAAATAGGTGTTTCTTTATTGTTCCCATTCCGTAGAAGATCATATAATAATAATAATATGTAGTAACAAAATATCGCGTGTATAAAACAGAAGCAAGAATGAGAAAGTGCAAGAATCGATAGTACAAACTATACATCACACCAAGCTCTAATTAACGCGATAGAGGCTCGTTTAATAAATTTTAATTAAACGGATTCCTTCATTTGTGACAAAATTAGACGCTATAACCGTTTCGACCGTGAGATTCAATTCGAGGAGCGATTCCCTCTTCAATTTACATCGTCGGGGTTTCAGTTTTACAAGAGGATTTTACGTTTACCTATAAATTAGTTATATTTTTAGGCGGAACAGAACACTTCTATGACTTTTAGGAGAAGTTCAATGCCTTGGGAATGCACGGATACCCACGTACCCTATTCTTCTCTCTCCGGCTGCAAGTTTAATTTTATGGCATGCCTAATTATAATAATAATAATAATAATAATCTGGGAATTGTTATAAGTTACAAAAAAAGTAATTTAATCAAAGATAAAAAATAAAAAAAAGCGAGAATTTACTTTTATTGAAACAATTTATTTAAAACGTTTGTTTGTGGGATGTCTTTCTGGATGTTTGTAACTAAAAGTTCAACCATTTTCCGTACAAGTAATTGAAACTGAAACTACTGGATTCTAAAAATTCCAATAAGTACATATTATACAGGGTGATTTAGGTTGAATCTTGAGTGATGAAGCTTTCTTTAGAAACGCTTAATTTCGACGCCAGAGGGCGCTGGAGTTGAATTTTTCCCCGGTTTTGCTTCACAACTTTAGAAACTCTTCCACAAACGGTTCTCTTCTAGAGTAACTTCGATTTCTCGCTTATGAACTTTTGAACTATAAAGTACTAAATATAGCTGAAGTTCTTCTTGGATAGTTAAAAACTGTACTGACTTCCACGTGCGCCGATGAGGCGTTCCTTATACACAAAGGCCGCAAAAAAATTTGATTTGTCAAAAAACTTTAAAAGCAAAATATCTATGATTGCTTGTATAACTTATTTTCCCCAATTAGATATACAGGGGGTGTTTTAGTTTGTATGTTCATATAACTCCGTTAAAAGGTAGAACACGTAAAAATAATTATGTTTTTCTATCAAAGTTTTGCTCTAAAACGCTTTATTTTCGAGATATATGCCCGTATTCACAAACGATAATTTCCAAAATAATTACGTAATCAATTATCCCCATCTCATTCTATTGCAAAAAAACTGCATATCTCCATCTCACTCATTTAAATAATTACGTAATTATTTAGGAAATTATCGTTTGTGAATACGGGCAATAGGGTGTTAAGCTATAGGGGAAAAATATATTTTATGAGATATGGCTGCTCCGTACCCTTAACTGAACACGCGCTGTATAATAGAGGGGCCAAAATTTCTAAGTACAAAAAACTCTTCAGATGAAACCAGTGGCGTAGTTATGTTTTTTTTTTATTTTTAAGTCTCAAAATTACTACGCCACTGAAGAAAAAGAATTAAACTTATTTTTAGGAGATTTTCAATAAAATTGATTTTTTCTTCCAAGTTGAACACTCTGTATCTCGAAAATAAAACGTTTTAGAGCAAAACTTTTATAGAAAAACACACAATTATTTTTACGTGTTCTGTCATTTGCCGGAGTTATGAACATATAAACTGGAACATCCTGTATAATGACGGAAGAGTTTATTTCATAAAGAAATGTTTTATGGTAAAATATTCTCCTTTTTTTGAATCGATAAGATAACATTACCATTAGCTTCTTCCTCTTTTTTTAATTAAAACTCCAAATTAGTGTACCTGTAAATTATAGTGGTACATTTTTATGTATAATAAGAAAACGTGTTCTAAAAGTCTCATAAACTTGCGCTATTTGACTAAAATGCCCAATCAATGGTTTATTCACGCTTCAGGCAGCAGAGTCACGTTATAATGACGTCATTATCAAGTCATTTTTGGGTCCCCGGCGTCATATTACCAAAAAATCACAGGATTATTGTCGTTATTTCTCAGACGTGATTTATACGTGGTGTTTATGACGTCGATCTAACGTAGGGTTTTCGTTATTTACCAGACAAACTGAATGTTTGAATCTGGCGCTACAATTCTGCCTTACAGTAAATTATTTTTAGTAAATATTAACATTCACATGTCCTAAGTCCGTCAATTTTTTCGGGACCGAGGAGCGAAATAGGGGTGCTGGGTGGGTAAGAAGCTAAAAACAGCCCTTGCAAACTAATATTAAGGTCACAACTAAGGTCTCTTTCGACACTATGGTCGCATTGCTATTTTTTTCTTCACTTTCAAGGCAAGGAATATCTTCGAAATTAACAGTAGCACGATTATTATTTTGATATTTGCATTTGAATTCCAAAAAGCGTGACATCCATCGCTATTATGGTCTGGATACGATTGAGTGCACTTGAGGTCTTATGCCGGTTCTGGAGCGCGCGAGTGATGAGAATCCGCCGCCCACCCGACGATGAGACGGACTGACCGTGTATAATAATATGTGCGGTAGTAACCAGGACCGGACTCCCAAGTCCGATTTTTAGTGCCGTTTTTTTTGCTAACCTTGTATTTGCAAAGCAAACGAATACCTTCCTGGCGTTACTACAGGTACGTCCTCCACCCCTATAAAGTCTCCTCTTCTACCTCTTGCTTGTACAAATGTTCCTCTCAATTTCTCATCGGAGTTATATCTGCATTGCTTGTCAGATCTAAATTGTCTATACAATGATGAAAATAAAGTTTACTTTTGACAGACGTCCAAAATTTGATTGACGATGACGTTATAGCTAAGTTTTCGCCAACACCTTGTATAATTGTGTTAACGTAACTTCTAAGCACTTTTTTTGAATAATGAATAATTCGTTGATCTCAAAATAAGCCCCATGACGACGTATGCAGTTTGCATCTTATTTACTTTTTATTTATAGTTCTTAATAAGGAAATGTGTGCTAAAAATGTTATGTCAGGTTTTCTCCATAAAAGAAATCAATTAGTCAGAGGTAGGTCTACGGACTTGTAAAAATTGATAATATGTAGGTGAAATAGAGTTTTTACGCTCGCGGAGAAAGTTTTTGTGTATATCCAAACCGACATGTTATATTAATTGATTGCATAATTATTGAAATACCGCTTTTACGTAAGAATTTTAAGATTATTAGGTACATGAAAATTGTTCAAATAGACCACGCAATTGAATTAAAATCGCCATTTAATTGACCGAAGATTCCAAAAAAGTGCTAGTTGCAAAACGTGTCCTCAAAAAGTAAATTTTACTTTATTTCTAAAAAAAATCGGTTAAGTGCGTGCGTGTTGAACTCGTATAATGTACGGGGGTTCCCACATCAAGGGGTTCCGTACCATATTCTAAGGTCTTGTCAGGATGCAATTCCATACAAGCAACTATATCTAAATTAAGTGAAAGATTATGTGGGCCCAAAACCTACTTACAGCTGCTGTGATGGCAAAACGACGAGAGCAATATAATTCTCATGGTGTCATTTTTGCTGTCTTTCTTCATTAATTTATAGTCCTTTGTTTAGAACCATATTTGTAGCCCCGAGTAGTGTACCAAAAGGTGTTTTTTTCGACATTTTCCGCAATATCTCGAAAACTAAACTAAGAAAACTTGTGAAAATATTTTTGAGATCTCAAAAAATATACCGGGTGTCCCATTAGTGCGGGATTCTTCTCTGTCAGCTTTACTTTTGAAGCTATAAAAAAAGATGAGGGAGAAAAATTGTATGGTTTGAAGAGACCTTCAACCTAAAATAATTTTCAGCTACACAGGATGGCCCAATATCGCTGTACGCCTTACAACTTTGTTATTTTAAATAGGACACCCTATATATTATTACATTTTCAGATTATCTGGAAAAAATCAGTAAGAATGGTTTTCACAGTTTCAGTATAATGTGAATAGTTTTTGAGTTATAAACAAGTGAAAATTGCCATTTTCCATTTTCAAAGCAGCTTACAATGAAAACGGCTCAAGACAGCAGAAAAAGGTTTACATGTCTCTATCTTAACTTTTTACAAGGTATCCTATGATGTGGATGAAATTGTTATACAGGGTGATGAAAAATCTGAAAATTTTCATCACCCTGTGTGACACTTATATACCTACACCCGGTATTATAAAACTTTTAAGGCCATCACTGAATATAGCTGACTTTAAGTGCATAAGGATGCGAAGGCCATTATGATATAGAGGAAGAAGACTCGTCGTCAGTCCGGTATATTTAGATTTCAATTTTTAATTCATTGAAGGGGGGGGGGGGGGGATTTTTGCCATCTTTAGAGTATACGTATACCTACAACCTACCACGTATGAATGTATAGGAAACTTGAATCTGAGTTATCGACTTTCGATTAACAACTTCGATGTGATAATTTTTGGCGATTGTGCTAAAGAAAAAGAAGTTATTTGACCAGAAAACCCTCCATTTTGTAAATAATCGGTTGTAAGATAGTTACCAAAAAAAAAAAAAAATGGTTTCGGCTGTTTCTTCGATTTTACACGACTGTTATTCGTAAAACACTAACACCATTTTACCCCTTACTCAAAGATGGAGGAAAACATGCAAGGAGTTCATGGTAGGAAACTCCGATTTAAGCTTTCTAACTGGATGAGGCTACCCGGCGAAGGCGAAAAATTTTTTCTTCCCCAATAAATAGCAAAATAACCTATATAGGCAAGGGTTAACTAAAGGGAAACTAATGCCAAAAACTTCAGGGGTGATTCCAGAGTTCATTGAAAGAAAAAAACTTCGTAAGAACATAAAATACGTTGAAACAAAAGTATTCGCTCTAGAACTATAATATCTGTCTGAACTTTATCGAAGCGCGAAGAAAAAACTTTTTTGAATGTTAATTTAAATACCCTGATGTTATCTTGTAAACGAAACGCCTATGTGGAAAATGACATAAGTAAATCCCATTACTTATTACCAAACGATTAAGTACGCACTTTTTTGCAACTCCCTGTATTTTGCAAGTATTTTACCTGTATTTCTGTCAGTGGCGTTAGTGATGGATTTGAATTTTTTAAGAAAAACAGGCGCTTTTTAAAAACAGAAACATATTTGAAATTACAACTCATTTATGAGTCAGTAAGGTCCCATATTTTTTTTCCGGCCGACTGTTATTATCTCACATATTATTCATGGAGTAAAAAAATTATAACCATTTTGTTGAATGACCATTACCATTAGGTATTAGAATACCTACCCGATAGATACCGATAGGGACCGATTCCTTGCTGATGAAAATTAAGAAGGTTTTTTCAAATGAAAATAGATACCCCTCTCCCGTAGAGATGCGATCTCTGAAAGGGGAGGGGGGGGAGGTACGAAAATTGTTTTAAATTTTTTTCTTAAATACGGAATAAGGTAACCAGAGAAATGAAATTAAGCAGGAGTAGTCTGCTATTGAGAAGACACTTATTAATGGATAAATTGCAAATTTTCCCCTATGGTTTCATTGGGTAGAAAAAGTCACCCCTAAAAATTATTTCGCATGCACGAATTTTTTATTACAGCTGTACTTCTACTTTAAACAACAATTTAGATAGCTTGATTTATTTTAAACCAAGAAGTTGTTTTGTAATTTTTTCGCAAATGCAATGTTTTTTTTTTCAATTCTATTACATAGCATGGTGAATTAAGTATGCAAATAAGTTCTAGGGGTGGCTATTTATACCCCTTAAAACATCTTAAAAAATAAAGGAGAAATAAAGGATAATAAAATTATTAAAGGTTTTCAAAAAAAAAAACTCCCTAATTTACAACAAGGAATCACCCCCTGATTCTTTACATATTCTTACGCCCTGTATATAGGATACAGGGTGGGAAATTTTTGTACTACCCATCATTGGAATCTCGTAAACGGTAAGAGATACAGGGTCGCTTTTATTAGAGAAAAGTTTCTCAATTTCATGCTTATTAAAAATCTGAGTTTTTATTTCAGCCATATCTTATTATTGAAAATTATTAAATTATTTTTTGTAGGGTTACATAAGTCATCAAAAGCTATTTCATTTGACATTAAAAAAAAAATTGAAGCCGACTAGATCCTGGAGTTTTCATAGCCAACTTTTGTTTTTCTTATGTAGTTCGGTACCTATAAAACAAATCTCGGAAACCAAAAAAACATTTTCTCATTCAATTTTTATTTTATTTTAAATCTTTTTCTTTTTTCCAAAAAACGAAAAATTTTTTTTTCACCAAAGTACGTCAGTATGAAGTAATATTACTTTCCTTATGTGTTTTTAATTTTTGTATGGTACCTATTCGGTAAAAAATGTTATCAAAAAGAGAATAAAATCAAAAAATTCTCTTTTGCGTGTTACTCACATTTGTTTTCTTTGATTTTTTTAATGGCTAATGACATGAAAAAACATTATGGTGGCCATAAGAAATACAATTAATTGTTGATTATGAAAACTCTGCGATCTAGTCGGCTTTGAAAATTTTCGAAATGTCAAATGGACAGCTCTTGATGACTTTATGTAAGCCTACAATTTTTTTAATTAATTTTCAAAAAAAAAAAAACAAGATATGGCTGAAATAAGGAATTTGGATTTTCAGTTTTTTCAGCATATTCCAGCAACGCCTGAAGTTTTCCTAAATTTTATTTCAGATTCATGCCCAGAATATAGGCATGAAATTGGGCAACTTTTCTCTAATTTAAGCGAGCCTGTATCTTTTACCGTTTATATTGCTACACCCTCTGTATATTGCTACATAAAAGTCGTGTTTCTATTTTTTCTGAGCTTTTTTCAAGTGTTTAGTTTAATTTTATCTTGAATTTTCTGAAGCATTAATGACAGTTCACACATTTCACCATATTTTGTTATTTTAAATAAGATAAATATTTTTCTATTAATTAAAACTTCCACACCCTGTACATACTTCAAAAATTAAGCTATTTAAGAGATGTACAGCCTATACTTATAATGCCTTTTTCCTTGAAATGACTCCCGGGAATCCCCGCCTAAATATTTTGCTATGTGCAAACTAAAATATTTTAATTTAGCAATAGGACCCTAATATAGGTCACCATAATCAGCACCACCAACCAAGGGCTCTTTTCTTCTCTTTTGCTGGGTTGTCAAGTCTTACTATTTCTTACTAGATATGAGGAATTAATAAACGACAGGTTGATTTTTTTAATAATAATTATGAATTAGAATATCTAAATAGAAGTAGGTACTTACTTTCATATAATAGGTAGGTAGGTACTTAATTCAAGTATACATGCATACCTACACAGTTATTAGATACTTAGGTACCCAAATTGAATGGAAAATTTCATTTTCGTTCCACCTGATCAAATAATAAGAAACAGATGATATCACCGTCAGTTATTCGAGTTTTAAATAATATAGGTAAGTATCTTAACAACATACATAATTCCAACGAAAGCTGCGATAAAATTCCTTCACTTTACTTTCGCAAACCAGACGGACGACACTACCATACCTTCTTATTACCTTATTAAAAGCCGGCCCGGCAAAACCAGCACCAGGCTTCCGGTATGGTATAATCGACAAGCTATTAATATTGATGTCAATCACATTCACATTCAAATTATCCATTATTGAAATAAGAAAATCGTGACATACATACCGGTCTTCAAAAAGATCGAAAATCCAATAAGGCACTCATGGTGCTGGTGCTGGTGCCATATCACTGGGCACCATAAAAAAGATGATAATAAACTGCACGTCCGCGCCAGAAGGTTGATTCAAAATGAACTGAGCAAATTTGCAATGCAACTTATCATGCGTAAAGTAAACAAAAACGGAAAGGCGCGCGCGGTGCGGTGAAAGTACGAGAACGAGATGAAGTAGCCCAGTGCATCAACGATCAACGAGTAAAATCTGCTGGGTCTCAGTCTGATCTGCCTGGCCAGCACCACACCACTGTGCCCAGTGTTGCCAGGTCAAATTTATTCTACCCACTAAATCACCAATGATTTTCTACTAAAAATTCTACTAGATTGGATTTTTATAGGCGAACCCGGCCGCGAGGGGGGGGGGGGTGAATGGAAATGGAAAGGACTCCCCTCAGAAACAGCGCCGCAGGCGAAAATTTTTTCACAATTCAAGGTCACGCATTTTCCCCAGCACATGAAAATTTACGCACACGAAAAAATTGAAAAATTTTCCAACATTCAAGGTCATGCATTTTGCCAACACATGAAAATTTACGCACATAAATAAAATGAAAAGTTGAAAATAATTTAAATAGAGTTAAAAATAAACACCACACCTAACCCAGTCCAAATCCAAACTACAAAAAAGTACCGGCAAGTCGGCAAGGTGTAAAATATATCGGGAGATTTGAATTTCAAACTGGCAAAACTAAAAGGCTAAAAGATTCGCCTTACCACTCTGTAACCTTAATAGGTAGGTACCAAGGTACCTACACTACAATGTGTTGCTTGTAGTTTTGTTTCAACTTAAGCCCAAGAATATTTAACGCATCATTTATTTGACGTATTATCCGACCCGATTATTGGTTATTTCTAGTCGTAAACCCGGTGTTTATATGATTTTTTTTCCCTTAAAATCATACACAGATTAATACCTTCTTTATTATTATTATTAAACACTCTGGGTATCCGTACTGCATGATTATAATAGAGTAAAGTAAGTCGGTGTAATATATTAGTTCATATTATTGCAACGGGGTGTTATTCGCTTTCATTTTTTTTTCTTCTTTGTCATTCGCTTCATTGGATTTTAAAATTTACTAGAAAATTCACCAGCCACAATTCGAATCTACTAGAAAATCCACTAGCCACTAGATATAAATTTTGACTACTAGGGCTGATAAGAATTCTACTAGATCTAGTAGAAAATCTACTAAGTTGGCAACACTGACTGTGCCAACACCGCTCACAGACCTCTAAACATGCGAACAAGATCGGAAGACCCAGACCGACTGACTGATGACTAGCGGCAAGCGGCAGCGGCAACTCGGCGAGCGAGAAGAGAATGAGAAGATTCGAGACATAATAGACAGTCTCCAGACTTATGTTAATATAATAATGTAGTACTTATGTACTGAGTCAGCGGCTATGTTGCCATGCCTTGCTCTCTAAAATTTCGGCAACAAAACTCCTTTTTTTCCATTTTTCGTCACGTTTTTTAGCCCCACGTCAACTTTACCGCAATAGTTTGTCAAAACAATCCCTCTTTATTTCGTGACTAATAAAATCTCAATATGTTACGATAAACCAAGAAATCTGGCAACATTGTCGATTATTCTTGGGAGAAAAAGATTTTCCGGACTAATCCTGCTATGATTGTACATTCCAGTCATCAGGGTTTAAGTGTAATTAAAAAAAGTCAGGCAACACTGTCAATTTATTCCAGTGATACACTCCAATAATTCTCTGGAGACTATTATAATAGTAAGAGGCAATGTTGCCATACTCAATGAAATTTAAGTTTAAAACTATAATTTTTTATTGTTTTGGGCTCTAATTTATTTTTTTTGATAATATACCAGTGTCCCAGTATAAAGGGGACAAACTTTGACGGTAGAATATTAACTTAATTATTTTAGAACAAAAAAATCTTAATGAAAAAGAAACCCTTCTTTAAAATGGATATTCGAAGTTACAGGGTGTTCAATGTTAAAAAAAAATTACTTTTTTTTGATAACTACTTCAAAACGGCTTAATATTTTTCTATGAAATTTTTTGTTTGTTTTTCTATTGATTAGTCTAATAAAACTAGATAGGGGTCCAACTTTTTTACACCACTGGAAAAATGTTGGTTTGGCATATTTTTCCAGAAGCCAGTCATTTCTGGTACGAAAGGATTGGTAGGTAAATTCTCAACTGTCTTTGAGATACCTGCAATTAAGATATTCGAGGGGGTGAGGTCAAAAAATAGGCGTCTTTCGTCAATTTTTTCAACTTCTGGAAACATTTACAGATTTGACGTGGGACTTCTTCCCCAGCCCCTCGAGCACAAACATTTCTTGCAACGTTTCTTAGCGCTATGAGCTCAACTCTGGGAGCAGGACTTCCACGAGATGGCTTCGCCAGCGAGTGGTTTTTGAAAATATAAATTATATTAAATTACGGAACTTCCTCCTATTTATTTGTATACATATCTCAAAAACAGTTGGGAATTTTTGAAATTGCCAGAAATGGATCAAAATTTATCCAGTGGCACAAAAATTCAGGGGTTAAAAATTTGGGAGCCCTATCTACCGTACGTCCCTGGTTAACATTACATACATGTAATTAATGCTGTAATATTAGGCTAATTAATAGAAAAACGACACAAAATATTTTATAAAAAAAATATTACGCCGTTTTGAAGTTACACAATTTTTTTTTATTTTTTTGGAATATTGTAACTTCCCTGTAACAAACACCCTGTAACTTAGAAGTTTGTCCTCTTTATTCTGGGGAGCCACAATAGACCTACGGTCGCAGTGGAGGTGTCACAATGACCCACTCAAAAGAAATCTAATGTTTGCTCTGGGACACCTGTGTGTACAAAATCATATTTAAAAAATTTAAAGTTTTACTTATTGAACCAATTAAATTTATTTAATTATTATTTATTATTTTTTATTCAATTATTGTGCTTTTTTTATTGTGGGATTTTTTTTATCTGGCAACACTGTCGATTATTCTAGAAAGAATAAAAATATTCTCCGAATTTTACTTCAAAACTTATTGCCCATTCTAGAAAAATACTCACTTTACCAAATGGAATAGTCAAGTTTTAGGATAATAAAACAGTCTGGAAACACTGTCGATTAATCCTTAAGAATTATTTCCCTAGATTTACTCCATAAGAAAACCTCAAGATTTAGGATAAAGTAAAAAGTCAGGCAACAATGTCAACCCCTGTAGAAAAAAAAACTGTTCCCAAATATTATCGAAATTCGTTTTCATAAGAAAAAGGAAAGATATTAGGATATTATGTAAAAAGTCTGACAATATATGTATAGGTACAATACAAAGTCCAGTGAGAATTTCCTTAGACTTATTACTCTAATAATTCCCCAGATACAGTGAAAGGCAGTGTTGCCATTCATTTAACTATTTATTTTTTACAATCCTTTAACGCCAATCGTTGTTCATTTTCAGTAACAAAAATAATTTTTTTGTTTTCCGTAAGAAAACCTCAAGATTTAGGATAACGTAAAAAGTCAGGCAACAACGTCAGCCCCATGGAAAAATATACTGTTTACCAAATATTATCGAAATTCGATCGTTTTCATAAGGAAAAGGGAAGATATACGATATATTATGTAAGAAGTCTGACAATAGGTATGAGGAAATAAGCGGTCATCCAACTCATTTCCGATCAAGCTAAAATGGGATTTCAGTGAATGCTCTCTATAAGACTATAGGACAGGATGTGATGTAAGGAAGCAACCACTTATGTAAGGTTGAACTTCTGTTTTGAAATATTATATTAATTCATTTCTTCAGCTAGTCTCCTCAGCGAGAACACTGAATTGTTAAATGTATAAATAAAATCATATTGCCGCGGTCTTTATTTTAGTACACCCATACCTGTAATTCCAATAGGTTATGGGCCCAGGTCACGCGAGTAGTGTCCACCTATGAATAAATAAGAATAGTACAGGTGGCAGGTGAGAAAAGTGTAGTGAGTGCGGAATCTCGTAAAAGTGTACTGAGTGCGGAAGGAAGCTCGTCAAGTGAGCCCCGTGTGAACTTCAGACCCGAAGGTGGATAACCGTACACTCGCGAAAAGGAATATTCTACCTTTTGATGGTGAACGATATGATTTTGGAAGTTCTGGAATAAGATATGTGAAACTTCAGCCCAATCAATCCTTATTGGAACATTCTCACCTTTTTTTTACTCACTCTCACCTTATCTTTCAAATCTCGCTTATTATTAGACTCCGCGATACCTAAGACAAAGACTAGAGTACAGGCATTCAAATAACACGTTTAAAATAATGCAAAACATGGTTTCTGCAATACCTCATACCGCAATTTATCAAACCAACTTTCATGAATTTTACGATGTTTGCGGCAGAAGAAATCGTTTCAAAAAGGGATTGTTGTTCTACAATAAACGTGCAAATCAATCCGCCCCTGAACTTCATAATCTGGTGAAACCTGCTTCAGGCAACCCAGCCACGGGTTTTGCGTTTACGATGTGCAATTCCTTCCCACTCTCAACGGATCCAACTGAACCTTTTTTTTTCTTCTTCTGGACTTTGGAGCAACGAATCACATCATCAATCAAAGGGATATTTATTCGACCTATGAAGTCTTCCACCAATGATGATATCAGTGGCGAAGAATGGAGCAGCTGTTGCAGCCATAGGTAAAAGGACCATCGATGTGATGACAAACTTCAATAAAGAAGAAAAGCTAGAAGATTATAGCTGTTCCTGCTGCTGTCAGTATGCCGACTACAATCCAAAGGACATTCTGTGCTTGTCAAACCCGAATGTATCTACAAGGTATCTAAGCAGTGTACTCATTTCATTTCACAGGGCAAAGAAATCATTTTGCAAGGTATGTCAAATAAATCTCTGAGTAAAGTAGTGGTAAAGGTCGCACATTATAACATGGCTTGTTTGGGTTTCAATTTGAATAAAAAGTTATATCGCTTATGCCGCGTTGATCAACGTGAGTGGGAGCTGACTGTAAAAGATGAACTCCATTCGCTCCACACTTAAAACTTGGACATAGTCAAAAAAAACCTGTAAATGTAAATGTTGTAAGTGCAAATGGGTTTTTACTCTAAAACAAGATGCAGATGGCAATTTAACCAAGTATAAAGCTCGTCTTGTTGCGAAAGGTTATAGTAAAAACTATTTATTAGACTATGAGGAGAATTTTGCTCCTGTAGCTAGAATTTCAACTTTTCGCTTCTTATTAGCCTTTGCTGTTCAATATAATTTAAGAGTGCATCATATGGATGTTAAAGCTGTCTTTCTGAATGGCGAATTTAAGAACAATTATATGCTTTATGCAAGTGCCAGAAGGTATTAAAGCCAGAGATGGTGATGTCTGTAAATTAATAAATCACTCTATGGTTTAAAACAGGCTTCATGCTGCTGGTATGAAGCGTTCAACTTCTCTTTAAATACAAGGGTTTTCAAGCTTATCCGCTTGATAACTATCTGTATTTCCTGAATCAAGGTTTGATTAATAAAAATATCTATCTCGTTCTGTATGTGGATGATCTTGTAATAATATAACAAAAGATGAGATAGCACTTCAAAGTTTAAAGGAAGTGTTTCCCAATGGTAGACATGAAAGAAATAAAATTATGTCTAGGAATTAAAAGAAACGAGACAAGGTCAATCTAGATCAAATCGGATATTTGAAACTGTCTTAAAAATGTATAAAAATGTAATTGATAGAGTGCAAACCGGTCACGACTCCCCTATCTGTTCAAGTAGGTAGATTATAAAAGTTTGAAATCAGATGAAAATGGGGAGCACCATGTAAAATGTAATATAGGATGGTTATAATGTATTAATTTAATGCTTTGTACGCGGCCCGATATATGTACTCCACTTAACATCTGAAGCAGATACCAGATACCAATGTAAGAATAATAATAATAATAATAATAACTTTATTTTCCAACAGGTGGTTGATGTCATGTCACCCAATTGCAGGAAAAGTGAGGCCTTATTTGAGGCTGATCGAAAAGCTAAATGGCTCCGATCTCCTGCTAATAGTCTCAACTAGTCTCAACGTAAAAGACCAATAAGTATTTATGAGGATCATACAGAGGATGCATTAGCATCGCTCATAATCCCACAAGTCATCGAAAGGCTTACACATTGATGTAAAAATACCATTTTACCCGTTAACAGATTCTAAAGGGTGCACTAAAATTATTGTATAGTCTAACAGATGATTTACTTGCTGATTTATTCACAAAATTTACCTGGAATAGATTTTGGAATTCTGAGCAGTACCTAATCTTAGTTTACTTGCTGGTGAATCCATCAGTAAATAATATATCATACCTTAAGATTACAAAAATATAAATATATTTATATGTATATCTCAATATATTATTCTAATAAGATTGTTAAGTTAGATTTAAAATATCTAAAATGATAAATAAAATTATTAAAATGCAATAGATTGGTTACAAAGTCTAAAACCAATATGAACAGAATGGTGTGTCTAGGTTTTTTAATGGGGGTTTTCCCCAGACTGGCTGGAAAAGCGAATGCTTCACCATGATGATGTCAATAACGCATCCTTATATTCTACAAACCGTTCTACCCCCCCGATAATAATGAATTAAGAAAATACGATATACCTATTGTATAAATCATATCCTTCTAATTGTTATGTATAATTCATACGAAATATAAATATATCTAAAAAAAAAGGGCTTTGACTCTGATGGGGCTGCAATTCCATTTTAGAGTGGGAGTGAGGAAATAAGCGGTCATCCAACTCATTTCCGATCAAGCTAAAATGGGATTTCAGTGAATGCTCTTTATAAGACTATAGGACAGGATGTGATGTAAGGAAGCAACCACTTATGTAAGGTTGAACTTCTGTTTTGAAATATTATATTAATTCATTTCTTCAGCTAGTCTCCTCAGCGAGAACACTGAATTGTTAAATGTATAAATAAAAATCATATTGTTGCAGTCTTTGTTTTAGTACACCCATACCTGTAATTCCAATATCCACGACTCAGCACTTACCACATCATTGTGATGTCTAACACCATCCAAGTTAAAACAATTTTTTATATTACGTAGGTCTTTTGACGTTAACAAATGAATCCTCTGTATCGCTTCATCTGATACAGAATCTCTCACCTAAAAACTTATAGTGTTACATATTGCATTATAGGTATATATATTTGTTTCTTTTTGTGAGCCCGGCCTTACCTCATCCAATATTACTGACATTGGAATTTTTGAGGCCATCTTTGTTGCTAGCAACTTTCTCTCAGAAGAAGTTAAATTTAAATGGCACAGTTCATGTTTATGGCCTACATGGGTACTAACATATATAACGTTTAATGACTTATTTTGCCATGTCAATTTTAAGCCAGCGGGGCAAAATCCTCCAATTTTTTTACTACCCTGAATTTTTATATGCCGAATCCCTTTAGCTTTACTTGTAAATTGTCCAGAGCGATGACAAGTATAATAATGCGTTTTTCTCTTCGAGGAATTTTCAATTACGTACCTAACAAAAAATTGAATTAGACAATTACAGGTAGGTATAGGTGTACCGTATATTATTATTATATTCACTTTTCAGTTCAATTAAGTAATTTCCTTACCTGGACTTTGTTTCAATCTCTGTATTATTTTTCCACATGATAAATTCTTCTTCTGAAGTAAAATGAAGCACTTCAGAAGTAACAACAATATCATGGGTATGCTGAAAATGTTTAATTAAATTTGATTTAAGGCCATCCTGATAACTGCACAGCGGGCATTTTTTCGATCCTTTCCCTTTATTCTGATTCTGATCAGTAAGAGGTGTGATGCCGCTGATGCATGCATTGGAACCCTAAAAAAATACAGTCTAGTATTTAAGAAATCTAAATAATATTTAACATACCTCAGATATAACGCCGTGCGTTTTTAAATGAAACTTTAAATGTCTCTTCACATTAAAATTCTTTCCACAATGACTACAGCTGAATTGATATTCAGGTTTTGGCTTATAAGGCGCCAATTCCATTAGTTTGTCAACATGGAATTTTTTAACGTGCTTCCGTAAATTAGAGGATGTACTAAAAGTACTATTGCAGTCCGCACATTTGTGATGATTATCACTGCACTCTTTGCTTATCTCCATTTTAAAATGATCAGTTCTCCAAGTTCATTAAACCAACACGAATCGCACTATTATTTCACTCCACAAAAATGATTAATCAAACTTTTTTCTTATTCTTTTAGATATATCATTACATAGGATACAGACCAATGAATAATTCAATGACACAGATACAATCCAATAACATAAACATATAATAAAGAGATAAGATAAGATATTAGGCGGCCTAATTTTCGTTAAGGGTAAGGGTAATCCTGTGTTAAAGGTCGCTGGGAATGCGCATGCGGAAACAATAAAGTCAGCTGTTATTGCTTTCACCTGAATTAAAGAATGACCGGTTTGATCGGCCAATAGCGTTAAGGAATGCCTTGAATTCGTGCTTGTAGCCTTCTGTAAGTTTTGTATAGGAAATATTTAAATTATAATATTTGTATCTCAATACTTCATACCTTAGTATAAAGTTTATACATAGAAATAAATAACAAAATACCTATCATGTTTAATTTCATCATCATATTCTTTTCTAACAGAAATAATGCATGGCAGAATTTGAATATAATAATAACTCTGTCCAACTAATACTGTTCTGATTGGTTACATAAATAGCTATGCTTCAACTCATGTGGACATGAATCGATGCGCTCTGTTGCCATATATAATTTTGTACAATTTGGAATAGAAAAAATAAAATGGAAAAACAGGAAAATTTTTAATATCGCCATTTTAACTGATTTTTTCATTATTAATTTAAGTTTTTAAGTAAACTTTTCTAGTTAAGTTATTTTTATTTATGGTGTTTTTTATTACCAATGCTAAAAATAAAATAGATCAATATAACATGGTCATTTATTATTGTTAGTTAGCTCTAATTGTTACTTATTTTCCTTTGAATTTATAATGTAAGTTTATTATTTATTTAGCTTAACTTATTTATTTAAGTAAATAAAAAGCAGTCTGTCAACACCGCAGGTAGACCGACTGTATGCGAAGGAAAACGGGACGCATGCGCATTCCCAGCGACGTATAACACAGGATTACCATAAGTCGACGCACAATATCGACGAGACTCGAGTAGGGATGCGCACGATACATCGATATTTGAAAAACATCGATATCTATCTTTCGATGTTCTCATCGATGTTTTTTTTTCGATAACATCGATCGACATTGATGTTATCTTTCGATGCTTTCTGTTCTTCAAAATTAAAATATGTATAGTTCAGTACACAGTGTCAGTGTCAATAATGTCATTCATTAAAGTCACTATATTTATGTCTACGTCTACCAAGGTTAGTTCGATTTTTAAAACATCGATATTTTTGATTCGATATTTTTGGAATATCGATTATGATTCTCGATGTATCAATTGATGTAAACATCGATGTTTCAGAAATTTTGCGAATCCCAAGACTCGAGTTCATTTACCCGCGAAATAGTAAAGATACTAGGCGGTTCTGGCTGTCTTATTGTCCACAAGTCGACGCAATGACGAAACTTGAGTTTATTTGCGCGCCGAGAGTTCATTTGCGCGCCAAGTTTATTTGTATCATAAATGTTTCCGTTCCAATGTAGTCTGATAAATTAATGTTGATTCGGAAACAATAATTATTTTTAACATAAATGTTTGATTTATTATTATTATTGGCTGAGATCAACCCTACCCCCTACCTATCACAGTGAATATTTTGATATTTCAAGAGATTGCCGCGCATTGGTCACGGCCGCTTTTGCGCAAACGCATTACGGGAATATCCGTGACAGTCTATGCTGTAGCCTCTTGTCTCAGACAGATCTGCCTGGCCAGCACTACACCAACACCCAACACCCAACACCACTCACAGACCTATAAACATGGGAAGGCGAACAAGATCCAAGATCGGAAGACCCAGACCCAGACCGACTGACTGATGAAAGAGAAGAGAATGAGAAGATTCGAGACATAATAGACAGTCTCCAGACTTATGTTAATATAATAATGTAGTACTTACGTACTGAGTCAGAGGCTATGTTGCCATGCCTTGCTCTCGAAAATTTCGGCAACAAAACTCTTTTTAATAAAAAAATACACTATTGAGGACGACATCACTTTTCGAAAATCACCCAAACTCATCAAATGTCCACCGATCCTGACTCCCAGATCACGAAAAAGTAGTTTTCCAAAATTCACCTGCCCACGATATACAGGGTGTCCGGTAAGTACCTCCTAATCTCTCTGGAGCATACAGGGAAGGTAAAAAAAAACCTAGTCTGTCATAAAAAAATTTCCTAAAGTGCCCCCAAACGGAGATATGGAGCCCTAAAAAGGTGCCCCGCAATTTACTTTTTTGGCTCCAACTTTTGAACCGACCTGTATAATTTGATGAAATTTTTATTTTTTATAGAGGCCATAAAGACTCATTAAGCCACATCAGAGTAGATGTTTGACGTCCTCAAGGAAGTCAGGAACGGTTTTACCTCCACACTCATTGTGTCAAAGTTTTGACAGGTGTCATTTTACAGAGCTGAAAACTTATTTTTTAAATACACTGGTGATTCATCTTCACAAAAGGTACTCTTAATTTATTTCGATAAAACTAGCGGTTCTCAAGATAAATCGACTTTTATGCGAATTTTGACCGTCAAGTTCCGAACCAAGTTCCGTCAATAGCAATCCATTATGTAGGTATAGGTTTATCAACAAGAACCTGATTTTTACCTGTTTGTGTTTAGCATTAGTAACTTTTTAGTGTTTTGCATTCCTAAGTTTCCTGATGAAGACCTGAACGAAGTCGAAATATAGAAATTTGCAAACAAGATCTTTCATTAAAAAGTGCCCAAAAATCAAGTGACCGCAAGCCCTTAATTTACCTACATTTATCCTAGTTTTCAACTAGTACGGTCCGTACTATTTTCAATTTTATATATACATTTATATATTATACACATTTATATATTCTCCAAAATCGCGAAATTTCGATTTTAAAAACGCTCCTGTGGCTTTATATTTCAAGATTAGTTAACGAAATTTTGGATCCTTGTAAAACTTTGGAATGACGTTGGATTTTCGTTGAAAAACTTTCCAAAAGTCGCGTTACTTCTACAGGGTGTCCTTTCAAAGTTCCAGAAATCCGGCTTTTGTCATCTCATTTTAGGTCGCAGTTTTCAATCTCGGGGGCTGAAATTTTTGTGAGAGTAAGATATCTATAAAAACTGGTCTGGTATTGTACTTGAGCAAAATCGGTCGAGCCGTTTCAAAATGGCGGTCATT
Source organism: Malachius bipustulatus (assembly GCA_910589415.1). Taxonomy (NCBI): domain Eukaryota; kingdom Metazoa; phylum Arthropoda; class Insecta; order Coleoptera; family Melyridae; genus Malachius; species Malachius bipustulatus. The sequence goes on from OU342635.1 coordinate 40,446,395, forward strand.
TTAATTTTTGAAAAATAAGATAATTTTTGAACCCCTGTATGAGCAAGATGGAAAAAAACTTTGAAACCAAATCAACAGGGTTTGAAGAAAATTATTTGAAATTTAATTTAATGTAATAAAATTTACATTACTTTTATTAATAAGCCAGTGGCGTGGATAGGAAAGTGGTAAAAATGGCTAAATTTCTCTAAGAATTTATGATCACATTTACATTTTTGAAGCAATTTTGAACTGAAATTTTTGCAGTAGATAACTATACTAATAGCCTTTAACACTTGAAAATTTCAAGAAGTTAGTAAGAAAAATGGCGAAGATATTCGAATTTTTTTTACATGATGTTTTTTACTCCAAAATTTTAAGAACGCTCCTGTAGCTTAATTTTTCAAGGTTAATGAACGAAATTTTTTACTTTTGTGAAACCTAGGGATGACGTTTGATTTTCATAGAAAAAACATTTTCCTAAAATTGCGTTACTTTTACAACGTGTCTCTCCAAATTTCCAAAAAAATATAACGGGTATGAGGCACGGTTTCTGGTCGCAGTTTTCAATCTAGGGGGCTGAAATTTTTTTGGCAGTAAGATAACTGCAAGTAGTCGTCTGGTACTGCATTTGAGTTAAATCAGAAGAGCCGTTCCAAAATGGCGGCCTTTTCAATTTTTAGAAAAATTGATAGATTTTGAACCCCTAAATAAGCCAGTTAGAAACAAAAACTTTTAAACGAAATTAACATTACTGGAAGAAAATTATTTGAAATTTGAGTTATAAAATATTGAGTTAAAATATTGCAATAAAATTTGCAATATTTTTATTATTAAGCCAGTGGCGTGGGCAGGAAAAGGGAAAAAAGGCTAAATTTCTATAACCGTTTATGAACATATTTTTGAAGGAATTGAACGAAAATTTTTCCAGTAGACAACTATACTAATAATCCTTAACTATGAAAAATTTCAAGAAGCAAATAAGAAAAATGGCGGAGATATTAGAATATTTTTACATAATTATGTACAGGGTGTTAAGAAAATGACGGATAAACTCTTCAGTACATTGTAGGGGACACTCAGTAAAGTACGGGAAAAATAATTTAAAAAATTCCAGAGCTACATTTCAAAAGATATAAGCAAAATATTGAACAATAAATTTGGCAACGTTTAACACGACAACAGTTGGTATTTGGTAATTTCGTCTAATTTCTAACAATGCAGGTAGTCAAGGTATCAAAACCGTTGTTGCCAAATGCTTTTTTTTCAGCATCTCAGAAAAGAAAAAAAAATCTTATTAAATTTTCCAAGCCAGTAATACATCTTAAGCAATTTTTTTAATTGATAACGATTAAAGTACCATTTTTATATCTGTAAAGTCATTTATTTTTTGCAAATACTGAAAAACAAAGATAGTAAAATGTTAACTTTGGCATTTTTTATCTCACCAAATTGAAGACCAGAATTTTTTAAATTATTTTTCCCGTACTCTACTGAGGGTCCCCTACAACGTACTGAAGAGTTTATCCGCCATTTTCTTAACACCCTGTATATTCCTCTAAAATTTCAAATTTGCAGTTTTCAAAGCTCCCCTTTCACTTTTTCCGTTCTATAAATAGTAATGTAAAAAATAATATTTTTTAAGTAAAGTTAGCCAGTGGCGGGCATAGGAAAAGGAAAAAATTGTTAAATTTAAAAATTCATTCTAAGGCACGGTTTAAAACGAAATGAAATGCAATTGTCAGTAAGCCACTACGCGAATATCACCTGACTATGGAAAATTTCAGAAAGCCAATTTAAAAAGCGGTGAAAATATTCAGAATTGAATCGCATAAAAATACACTATTTCTGCGATTGATGCGCAAGAAGGTTTTTTTCATTTTTCGTCATGTTTTTTAGCTCCACGTCAACTTTACCGCAATAGTTTGTCAAAACAATCCCTCTTTATTTCGTGACTAATAAAATCTCAATATGTTACGATAAACCAAGAAATCTGGCAACATTGTCGATTATTCTTGGGAGAAAAATACTTTCCGGACTAATCCTGCGATAATTGTACTTTCCAGTCAGGGTTTAAGTGTAATTAAAAAAAGTCAGGCAACACTGTCAATTTATTCCAGTGATATACCCTCCAATAATTCTCTGGAGACTATAGTAAGAGGCAATGTTGCCATACTCAATAAAATTTAAGTTTAAAACTATAATTTTTTATTGTTTTTGGCTCTAATTTAAATTTTTTTGATAATATACAGGTGTCCCAATATAAAGGCGACAAACTTTGACGGTAGAATATTAACTTAATTATTTTAGAACAAAAAAATCTTAATGAAAAAGAAACCCTTCTCTAAAATGGGTATTCGAAGTTACAGGTGTTCAATGTTAAAAAAAAAAATTACTTTTTTTTGATAACTACTTCAAAACGGCTTAATATTTTTCTATGAAATTTTTTGTTTGTTTTTCTATTGATTAGTCTAATAAAACTAGATAGGGGTCCAACTTTTTTACACCACTGGAAAAATGTTGGTTTTGGCATATTTTTCCAGAAGCCAGTCATTTCTGGTACGAAAGGATTGGTAGGTAAATTCTCAACTGTTTTTGAGATACCTGCAATTAAGATATTCGAGGGGGGGGGGGCAAAAATTAGGCGTCTTTCGTCAATTTTTTCAACTTCTGGAAACATTTACATATTTGACGTGGGACTTATTCCCCAGACCCCTCGAGCACAAACATTTCTTGCAACGTTTCTTAGCGCTATGAGCTCAACTCTGGGAGCAGGACTTCCACGAGATGGCTTCGCTAGCGAGTGGTTTTTGAAAATATAAATTATATTAAATTACGGAACTTCCTCCTATTTATTTGTATACATATCTCAAAAACAGTTGGGAATTTTTGAAATTGCCAGAAATGGATCAAAATTTATCCAGTGGCACAAAAATTCAGGGGTTAAAAATTTGGGAGCCCATCTACCGTGCGTCCCTGGTTAAAATTACACACATGTAATTAATTCTGTAATATTAGGCTAATTAATAGAAAAACTACGAAGGCGTAGAAGCGCCACACCAGTTTTATTTTAAAATTCCGAGTTTAAACTCGGAATCAGGGCCGAGCCTAGCAGGTCTGCCGTGCGTGCCAGCACGCAGGCGGCAAGTTCATAGGGGCGGCGGGCGGAAGCAAGAATACAATCATAATTCATAACAATAAAAAAAAATATCAAAATATCATGATAGGATTAGTTATTAGTATACCCAAGGAAGCGGGGGGCGCGTGCAGCATCCTGGGCATTTTTCCATAATATGTATTCAGATCAGGGCCTTTGTAACCAAAGGGCTAAATAGGGCTGTATAGACCAGGGGCTCAAGCCTTTTGGGGCACAACTCTTTATTGAATTTTTTTTTTTTGTTATTTATTAGTCCTTTAGTTATAGTTTTCATATCCGAGTAAATTTTTAATTAGTGGGAAATTTGAACATTGAAAATAATTTCGCCTGCGGCGCATTTTCTTTAAAGTCTGACAAATATTACCTACTAGTATTAAGTTAAGAATCCATATTGCACTAACTTTGTAATCCATCAGTCGTCACTGACTTGTTCCCGGCGGCGTTAGCCAACCTATGTATTTTCTTATGAAAAAGGGCGCATTATTTTCAGTGGCCCTTGGGCGCCGAATATCTCAGGACGGCTATGGCCTGTACGGACTACCCGCGGAACGCCGAACCCGATTCAGCTAGTTGAATAATAAAAGTAGTTTTCTAATTCTGTATCTCAAAAGTTAAGACTTTTAGGACATACGTTCTTATGAAGTTTTCCTCTTAAAATGGACCCAAAAATCACCCCCTTAAATATTGACATTCAATTACAAAACACCCTGTATAGGTATTGTCCGGCGGCCCGTGTGGTCCTTCAAACGTAACGTAAAAATGTATACCAGTATAAATGAATTTATTGCTTAGTGTGATTAACATTTCCGCACTTGTTTTTTCCAAAATTTTCTCTCGATCCCCCCTCATTCTTGGAGGATATATTCGGTATCCCCCAAACCTTCCAGCGCAGCAGAATTTACCTAATGTAATAAATAATGAGCATTTCGATTGGTGTTTAATTTTGACCCACAAGAAATTTCTTTTTGCCCTCTCTTAGATAGACATTTCTTCTTACGAGGGGGGGGGGGCAATTTTTGTATCGGCATGAAGGCTACAAATAGTCTAGTCCCGGCTCTGCACGGAATTCCGAGTTTAAAGTCGGAATTCTTAGTTTGATCTCGGAATTCCGAGTTTAAAGTCGGAATTCCGAGTTTAAGACACAAAAAATTTTATAAAATAATATTAAGCCGTTTTGAAGTTACACAAATTTTTTATTTTTTTTTGGAATATTGTAACTTCCCTGTAACAAACACCCTGTAACTTAGAAGTTTGTCCTCTTTATTCTGGGGAGCCACAATAGACCTACGGTCGCAGTGGAGGTGTCACAATGACCCACTCAAAAGAAATCTAATTTTTGCTCTGGGACACCTGTGTGTACAAAATCATATTTAAAAAATTTAAAGTTTTACTTATTGAACCAATTAAATTTATTTACAAAACATTTTTTACGAGTTTTCGAGTACTAGTCGATGTCAATTATTGTGCTTTTTTTATTGTGGGATTTTTTTTATCTGGCAACACTGTCGATTATTCTAGCAAGAATAAAAATCTCCGGATTTTACTTCAAAACTTATTGCCCATTCTAGAAAAATATTCACTTTACCAAATGGAAAAGTCAAGTTTTAGGATAATAAAACAGTCTGGAAGCACTGTCGATTAATCCTTAAGAATTATTTCCCTAGATTTACTCTAATAATTCCCCAGATACAGTGAGAGGCAGTGTTGCCATTCAGTAAACTATTATTTTTTTGCAATTCTTTAAAGCCAGTCGTTGTTAATATTCAGTACAATTTTTTTTTTGTTTCCCATAAGAAAACCTCAAGATTTAGGATAAAGTAAAAAGTCAGGCAACAATGTCAACCCCTGTAGAAAAAAAAAACTGTTCCCAAATATTATCGAAATTCGTTTTCATAAGAAAAAGGAAAGATATAAGGATATTATGTAAAAAGTCTGACAATATATGTATAGGTACAAAGTCCAGTGAGAATTTCCTTAGACTTATTACTCTAATAATTCCCCAGATACAGTGAAAGGCAGTGTTGCCATTCATTTAACTATTTATTTTTTACAATCCTTTAACGCCAATCGTTGTTCATTTTCAGTAACAAAAATAATTTTTTTGTTTTCCGTAAGAAAACCTCAAGATTTAGGATAACGTAAAAAGTCAGGCAACAACGTCAGCCCCATAGAAAAATATACTGTTTACCAAATACATATTATCGAAATTCGATCGTTTTCATAAGGAAAAGGGAAGATATACGATATTATGTAAGAAGTCTGACAATAAGGTAGGTACTTACGAAGGCGTAGAAGCACCACACGAGTTTTATTTTTAAAATTCCGAGTTTAAACTCGGAATTCCGACTTTAAACTCGGAATTGGGGCCGGGCCTAGCAGGTGTGCTATGATTGGCCCGCACGCAGGCGGCAAGTTCATAGGGGCGGCGGGCGGAAGTAAAAATCCGATCATAAATCATAACAATAACAAAAAATATCAAAATATCATGATAGACTTAATTATTATAGTGTAGCACAAACATTACCTTTATAGTATTAAGTTCTGAATCCATACTGCACTAAATTTTTAATCCATCAATAGTCACTGGCTTGTTCCCGGCATTAGCCATCCTATGTATTTTGTTATGAAAAAGGGCGGATAATTTTCAGTCGCCCTTGGACGCCGAATATCTTAGGATGGCTCTGGCCGCGGAACGCCGAACCCGATTCAGCTTGTTTTATAATAAAAGTTTATAACGAAGGCTTTGACCATATTGAGACCAGATGTTGGCTCTAACGTAACTCCATTCAACTCTACAGGGTGTTTCACCAGCAGACCGACATATAGCATAGGTAGGTATTATAAGTTTTTCAAGGCGATTCAGGATCTGGTATTGAAATTATTGTGAGACCCTTCGATGGGATGGAATTTAATGAAATTTGGTAGATATGCTCTGCTAATGACACTTAATACCTCGCATTTTTCTTCGATTCGCAAACTGCAGGACCGTACTTAATTTTTCAGGTCTCTGTCGGTTTTCTTAAAAAGTTCACCCTGTATTATGCATTCAAAGTTTAGTACCATTTTCTAAAAGTACATGAAAAATGCTACCTACAATTGCAGTAAAAAATTACTTTGCACCATTAAACTGAATTAAGAAGAAAATGAAAAATTTTTAGTTTTTTTTTCAGAATTTCAATTTATGGTTGTTAGGTACTAATTTTCGAAAACCCAAATGTGATTTTTTTAAACTTATGTATTTTGTAGCTATTTCGAATAAATTTACTTGATCTACAGATTTAGCCAAGATTAGGAACCACTCTAGATTTTTTCGAGCTAACAATAAGTTTTAATAAGAAAAACAGCTAAAAGAAGAAATGGTAATTTTGATGATAACCTATAACATCACATAAGCGTATAAAAAATTCAATTTTAGCACATAAACAAATAAGCGAAACAGAAAGAAAAATATCAAAAAAGTATGATGGCCTGTTTGAACATTATATCTGCACAGAATTGCAGTTTTTCTTCCCAAAATTTGTGTTAATATTTTTCTTTCTGTTTCGCTTATGTACTTATTTGTTTATGTGTTAATGTGCTAAATTGTGTTACTTATACGCTTATGTGTTTGTTTGTCATTAAAATTACCATATCTTCGTTCAGTTGGTGTTCTTATTAACGCTTGAGTTTTTTCTTGTTAAAACTTATTTTTAGCTCTAAAAAAATCTATAACTTTCACTAATCTTGTCTAAATCTGCAGATCAAGCAAGTTTATTTGAAATAACTACAAAATATGCAAGTTTTAAGAATATATAAGAATATAAGAATAAGAATATAAGAATGAGAATAATATTTGATTTTTCGAAAATGCATTAACAAACATGAATTGAAATCCTGAAAAATCCAAAAGTTTTTATTTTGTTCTCGATTCAGTGTAATGGTGCCAAGTAATTATTTTTATCGCAATTGTAGCATTTTTAATGTAGTTTTAGAAAATGGTTTAAACTAAACTTTGAAAAAATACATACAGGGTGAACTTTTTGACAAAACCGATAGAGACCTAAAAAATTAACTACGGCCCTGCAGTTTTCGAATCGTCGAAAAATGCGAGGTATTAAGTATCATTAGCAGAGCATATCTACCAAATTTCCACAAATTCTATCAATTCGTTCAAAAGATACTGCTCATCAAAAATTTCGGCAAAATGCATGAATCACCCTGTAACATCGAAACGAAGGGCCTCAGAAAAATTTCAAAACCAGATCCCGAATCATCTTGAAAACCTACACCACCCTTAAGCTATGTCGGTCTGCTGGTGAAACACCCTATACATATATTGTGCGGTAACGCTAAAATGTACCAGTATGAATGCAGCTATTGCTTAGTGTGATTAACATTTTCGTACTTGTTTTTTCAAAAAAAAATTTCTCGAACCCCCCTGATTTTCGGGGGATATATTTCGCTCCACTAAGCCTCGCGGTGCAGCGGAACTTACCTAATCTAAAATAACGTTTCTATTGGTGTTTAATTTTTACCTACAAAAAATTGGTTTTTGCCCTCCCATTGGTAGACATTTCTTCTTAAGAGGGGGGCGAGGGGCGGCAATTTGTGTATCGCCACGCAGACGGCAAATAGGCTAGGCTCCGCCCCGAATTCCGAGTTTAAACTCGGAATTCCGAGTTTAATCTCGGAATTCCGACTTTAAACTCGGAATTCCGAGTTCAAACTAAGAATTCCGACTTTAAACTCGGAATTCCGAGTTCAAACTAAGAATTCCTACTTTAAACTCGGAATTCCGAGTTTAAAGTCGGAATTCCGAGTTTAAACTCGGAATTTTAAAAATAAAACTCGTGTGGCGCTTCTACGCCTTCGTAGGTACTAATAAGTCCAGTGAAAATTTCCCTAGACTTACTCTATTAATTCCCCAGATACAGTGAAAAGGCAGTGTTGCCATTCAGTAAATGATTTTATTTTTTATCTTTCTTTAGCGCCAGTCGATATTTATATTCTGTAACATTGTTTGTTTTTTTTGTTTCCCTTACGAAAACCTCAAGATTACCGATCATGTAAAAAAAAGTCTGGCAACACTGGACTTTAGACTATTATAATATTATAATAATCGACTATTTGTTGTCACAATACAACAGACACTTATATTATTGAGACAACAAAAATATTTTTTTCTACTCCCAACTTTTAATATGCATATTAAATATGAATCACCAGTGCTTTAATGGGTCTCATTAAGATACAAATTTTCATTAAAGCACTGGTCAAGCTATCCAATGGCAGAGGAGCATTTGCAATCGAATCGGTTCCTTTTCGCTCACGATCGGGTCGGCAAGCCAACCGAAGTCACAGAGTTGTCATACTCACGACAAAAATTGCCTTGTGATATAAGTTCTGTATTTCTGAAAAAAAAATCTGAACGTTTATTTAATTTAGAACATAAGTAACATTCAAAGAAAATTTATCAAGATTTTATGTTACCTTAATTAATTTGATAAGTAGGTATATCGTGTAAAAGATGGGAAGATAAAGTATTATATCATTCGTAGCGCTCCGTGATATAGTATTCAAAGCGGCAATGCTGCGACCCGCGTTGCGCAGTCATACAATATCGTAATTAATGGCTGTCGATGTTATTAAAATTATTAATTAATCTCAAAATCGAAGCGTAAAATTCGGAATTCGAACTTCGCATAATAAAAATTACGCAGTAGTGAGTAGTGCCCTTTAAACTTGATACTAAAACATGTCTCAGCAGAATAATCTTAGCAACGAAGAGAGAATTTGGTACCTAATATCCGTAAGCAAATAGCAACCTATCTTGACCTCAATGATCCGCAATTGTACATGGGTCATTGTTAAAATATATAATTTTTTAATCTTTTCTATGAAATAAAAAAGGGTCGTAGAAAAAATAGTGTATGGAACTCGCAGATAATGGCTATTAATACGCTCTTATGATGGTTAAGACACTCGCCTACGGCTCGTATCTTAACCATCATACTCGCGTATTAATAGCCTTCATTATAAGCTCGTTGCATAATATACTAATTAATTGAGCAACATTTTAATTTATCCCGCACTTGCGCATTTTCCTTTATGAACCTCTGAGGTCTGAGGCTGGTGTGAAAACCTATAAAAGTTCGTTCCGGATGATCATTATGTATAGTCTACTCACGATACCAAGAAAAGGACTACATAATTCATCCTTTTTGCTGTAACATTCATTAATGCAGCTATATGCTATTCGCGGTCCAGCTTTGTCATCATCATCGGTGATTCGACCTGCTGCAGCAATACGCATTGTATGTAACGGCGTTTCCGAGTTGGACCAAATTACCTGAGCGACCCTTCGACTCTACGGATGTCCTTATAATCCTGGAGCTCAGTTGGGCCAAGGAATTTCTAAATACCGTTGAATTATTTGCATGCTCATGTATGGCTGCTTTGCCTGATTTTACAGAAATTCCGATTTACTACATTGAATAAAATTTAAAAAAATAAATAATATTAATACTTGATGTATTATTTTTTTAAGTTCTATCAAATACATCATCAAGCCATTTACAATTATACTTCTTTTATACTATACCTACAGCAGAAACATGAAACATCAATAGAAAAGTAATATATGTATAATGAATATGGCGATACATATTATAATTATAGTTATATTTCAAACATGTTACCCCAGTTTCAAAACAACTATAACCAACCATAACGGGAGCTGTTTATTTATGCGACAGGTATTTTTTTCCGCACTGAAACTCACCGGTAAGTCAGGTCTTTGGTCAGGGTAGTTTTTTTTTTCACCTGACCAAAGACCTGACTTACCGATGACGCTAAAGTGCAACATAGCCATAGGTAGGTACGTAACTATTACCTACTCGACTTCAATTATTAATAATAAATTGATTAGGAATACCTATCCGATCTACTAAAAGCACCACTAAATAAATCTGGCAACACTGCTATATAAATATATATGGGCAAGGCCGCACATGTATTCCTTGCCTGTCCAGTTATGTTTCATTATCTCTTATAATCCCTTCATTTCTCGTTTGTCGCCCAACTGAGCCCTGGGATTTATGGAAGAACAAAAATCATTCGCCCAACTCGGTATCGCCCGTATGTAAGGTGTAGGTAGGTACTGATTACTGTTCGGTGTTATAAAAATTATTAATAAAAGGATATTAAGTAAAAACGTCAGTCAGAAATCTCTCGTTAATAGTTTTGTAATACAGGGCAATGATACAATAATTTAATCTAGAACAATAAGATAATTTAAGAACGAGTTGTAAAAATGATATACGTTTACCTTGACTTGATTAATTTCATTCAACTGTCAAAAGTCACAATCACAACATTCAAAAGTTTCACCTTCACTTTATCACCGTTACCATTCAAACTACCTATTCACTATTTTTACCGACGAGTAACTACCTACCTACAATAATTCATTCTCCATCGTGAACGAAAACATTAATGATACTAATACTCGTGAGTTTTCCTGCGAAACCGTCACAGTTCTGCGGTGCAATATGAGCCTCTAATGAGTCATCATCCTGTCTTTTTTTCTTATTCTTAGACGCAGCTCAGGGAACGGGGAGAAACGGCAGATGATAAAAGTTATCAGATCCGACCGCGGTTGAGTTTCCGTTGGAAAATTCGACACACCTCTTTATTATTTATTCTAAATCTGCTAGTTTGTAACTATCTCTCTAGTCTCTATGATGGTAGGTAGTTATGAACGGACTAGCGGATTCGTCAACAATACCTATGTAATAATAAGTGATGATTATTAACTGAGCATTGATTACCGAGCATGATTCAAGGTTTACTGTTACTGTAGGTAAATGTAAATATGTATAAATATTATTTTTCATCGGCTCCAGGTAGAGAGGTTGGGTATTCACTACCTATTCAGTGGTGTCGGTATCGGTGAAGCTTGTACAAGGATAAATCTTTTATTGTTGTTAGAGGTAAATGTACGAACAAAACAATGTGTGGAGTTTTTTTTTTGTCATCGCGCCACATGTCTTCTTTAATTTATGCTTGTTCCACATGAGGAGTCTGATTTTTTTCTTTTGTTTCCTTTATGTCCGAAGTATTAATCAAATACGATTTTGACATCGCGTTTCGTTGTTCTGTATGTACAGGTAGATACCTTACCTGTCTAACAAGTATAATACGTCGTCTTTCTTTGAAGTTCAAACACCTGTACAGATCTTTTCAACAAGTGTTCAATGAACATTTGACAAAAAACACCACTAACGTGACCCGGGATGATTTGCTTTACAGCGCAGCTGCACGAGGCTATTTGGGGAAATAAGAGGGATACCGATAGTGATGATAGTTAGTTGATAGTTGATAGCTGACACACCTGGAGAGGTCCTAGTGGCATATTTGGTAAAGAGAGAATTAAAAATAACAACAGACAGTAGATGATTGTCATTCTTTATAACTTCCAAACATATATTACCGCTTTATTCGATTTGGGATCAAAGTGAAAAGCGAAAGGACTGATATGCGCGCCCAAACGGAATCCAAGAGCGCCTGACTGCATGGGAGATCTTCATAAAAGAGCTCCAAGCAGCCCATGGATCCCCCCTGCGCGAATTGCACAGGTAAACAGTAGAATGCCCCATCATGACAAAGAAAATCAAGTGGTGGAGTAGGGAGCAATTGTCTCAAGAGAAGGACGTTCTTTCAAACCACAACCTGAGGAGGAGATCCTCAATAGGAACTTTTCGCCATGCCGACAGGAAAAGGGAGTTGAGGCGTAGCAAAAGAAGACCTCACCAGCGAAAATGCTGTGGAGAGATACATATATCTCTCCCAAACACAGACGCTGGCAAAAATGCTTAACGCTTTAAAAACTATAGAGTTAGGCTTAATCAAAAGAACGAACAGAACTTGGACATCATGCAGAAACAGAAGATCATCCTAAAAGTTCACTTCCCGGGAAAAGACCGAGTCGACCCAGAAACAGTCTGAACCAGTCACAGACCAAGAGTCTGGTTGACGAGGTGGTATGCTGGGCAAACTCCTTCCGCCCATAAAAAGCAGCAGAACCTGACGGTATTTTCCAGCTTTACTCCAAATATGAGCCTGGACACGATTCTCCATAAAATTAGGGCTATTTTCCGAGCTAGCTTAAGCTTGGCAATATGTGCCTAAGACATCCAAAGAAACAAGTGTTGTCTTCATACCCAAACATGCAAGGGAAAGAGGACTACTTACACATTCTAGCTAAATCATATAGGCACCTGATAGAAAATACACTGCATAAGTGCTCATTTCATGATGATGGACATGCTTATCGCAAGAAGGGCAATCATATATCCATGGAAACGATTCTTCATCATGCAGTGGTAAGGGAAATAGAAACAGCGCTACAGTTCTTTGAGCAGAAACGACGCTTTTGACAAGGTAAGAGTAAAAGTTATATGTAGCTACAGTACATGGGTACTCTGGATTTCTTCGGGGATCGAATGCAGGGGCATATCGTCATCGTCAGGAGCTGGAGAAGTTCAGGTTAGCGTCAGTCTTCAGGGCAGCTACCATTGTCCTCTCCTATGGTGTTTAGGATGACCTTCCTAAAGCGATCGATAATAGATAGCTAGCTGCTTAATGCTTTTATAAACATATGCCGATGACTGCTGGATTCAGAACCGATCCGGATAGAAACACGTTGGCCAACATGGTCAAACTGAACCAGAGTGTGAAGACTGAATAACAGTCTGAACAGGCACTAAAACTTATGGAAGTGAAGGGGGGCTCAGTCTGTTTCAAATATGCGTTTCCCAAATATATTTACTGTAGCCTCAGCCTCCTTATAAGTTCTTGGGTCAGAGGTAGGTACTACACGATGAAGTAGGTAATTGGACTCATCTTATGGAAAAACCTCCTGGTCTTTATAATAAGGTCGGGAAGGTTTGAGGAGTTCTACATATTGTGTTGTGATTTTTTGTATAAATTTGATTTATGAGACCAAAAGCAAGGCAATAAAAGAAATTATAATAGTGCACTCACCTTGGAGAGAAGGTGCCAGTTGCTGGAATTCTCTGACTGCTGATGTCACAACCGATTAGGCGCTAGTCACTTTAATTACCGGTTAATGAGTTGAGAGATTTAATTTAGTAAGTAGAGTGATTTTGGTTGAGTTTTGAGTTATTAGTAATTCATGAAGGACCGTAACTGAACCGACTTGAATGAGCGATGTCTGTGTCTCCACCAGAAGTTACCAGACTAATCCTGTTTTCTTCGTGAAAACGGGAATGAGGGTGGAAGGAGAGAAGGGATGGTAATGCAGTAAGAGATGGTAAAAGACTATGTTTGTTGTATGCAATCAACTTGTCGCGTACATGAGTTCTGAACAACATGGTACATGGTAAAATCTAAGGGTGACCAAAAGACTCATTCCTACCAACCCTTAAAGCTGCTCAATCCACCCCAATTGTAAAATTTTCAAAGGCGACCCTTATTTGTGATACATCCTTAGAAAGCCTTGGAAAATTCTTTTCAGTACTTATATGTCAAATAAAGTGATACTGGACCAAATATACAATGTTGCTATTTAAAACTTGGAACTGGGGGGAAGCTTTAAAAGTTGGTTAGGGGAATACCGCCAATGAAATGTGATAAAATGTCCACCGGTATATTAGACAAAATGTCACTTTTTAGTTATTATACTGAAAGTAAGGCGGTGCCATTAAAAATTTTATAATTAGGTTGGTTGGAGTTTTAAGGGTTAGTGGGGGGGGGGGGGGGGCGAATCATTTACTATACGATTCTGGTTCCCCTTCAATATTATCGAAACGGATTTTAAGACTTTTGACATCTTTTAAACAAATGGAAACTTTTAAAAATATCACCCTGTACACTGTATATAACGACCATGTCAACTATTTCTGGAGTACTTGTCATTACGAAAATATTAATCGCTCGTTATGATTTACAGATGCGGTTAATTAAAAATACGAGTATAAGTTACGACGTAAAATAGCTTTTAGAGGAAAAAAAACTCGAGCAAATAAATAAGAAAACAATAACGCTTTTCTAATACCAACATTAACATTCTCATATGACCATATACGAGACAGGATTACGTAAAAAAAATAATGAAATTTTATCAAAACATTTTAATTTGATTCAACGTTCTCCTTATTTATTAAAGATAATATAATAAATGATTCATGTCGAACTCCTTAAATCCCACTAGCTCTAGTAAAAACCCACACACACTTTACACTTTTATCTAATTAGACGTCCACTGTCAGTGGCGTTGGTTATAATTTTATAAATTTGTACGTAGGTTTAATTAATTACGTTAAAAATAATAATTGTGATTATTACAGTTTGTGATACTGATGAAAATCATAATAGCTGTGCCAGAACTGCCAGATGTTCATAATACATATTTCGTACAATCTGACAACAATGGTTGTCTTTTTCTAGAGCAAATTATACTTGAACTATAAATTTTGGCTAAATAGCTTGGTAAAAGCTAAAGGCCATAAACTTTTCCAAACAAGAAAAAGAACAAAAAAATGTTTAATTACTTAGGTAATAAATGTAAAATATGGCAACGTGTAAAATTACATACAGGCGAGGACGCTTATTATATTCCCTCCCCCTCCCATTATTAAATCCGAGTCGAATGAGATAAAATTTTCGTATCAAAAAAGCAAAGTACCAGTGGCATGAATTTTACTATAAAATTTCTTCTTTGTATATTTATATTATAACTTTTTCACAAGAAATTGATGTGTCCAATGTCAAAATGATGTTGCAGTGTTCTTGCTAACTTCCCTGTCAACCCTGTTATTATAACTTCAAAATTTTAAGGGACATGAGAGGCGTCACGTTAAGACCTCATTTTAGAGGTACCTATTTCGCTTATCCACCCAAAAATATGTTAGTCCATGATAGATAGTCCGTGTATCAGTGAAGACATTTATATTTTATAGTAACATCTGCAACGTAATCTTTGACATTAAAATTTGACAATCAATTTTATGTCAAAAAGTAGTTAAATTCTTGCCACTGAACAATTTTTGTATCATAAATTCGACTCACAATTTAATTTAATTTAATTTACATACGTCATTACTGTAAAATATTGGTACCTATAGATATTTGAAAAATTCTGATAATCCTTGGATAGAAAGTTTACTGATTGTCAAAACGTGCGCGAAAACGATTATTAATTTCCAATTTCCAGAAAGTCAGATTTACTAAAGCTTTATCTAACCCTCTAAAACTAAGGCTTTATCCTCTAGGAATTCAAAGATTTTTTAATATGTAAATTCAATGTGAAAAAAAGATATATTTAATTTAAAATAAATGACCTTAGTCTGTAAAGTTAAAGGAGGTTATTTTGGGATAAATTCAAAATGTGGCAACGATGGAATTGACTTTTTATTAGGCTTTGTTGTCAAACTGTGCAAAAAGTAGTTATTTCCCAAATCAGTTTTATTTGATCAGTCCACCTTGAGTAATTTAAGGTGGAAAAATCATCATAATTATATTTAATTTAAAATTAAATTAACCTTATTAATAATTAGCCTTATTAACCTTTAGGATTGAAGACAGTTGTTGCTCCAGGATAAATTCAAATCTTGCAACGTTGCCAACTTTAGTCCTTGATTTACAGACTTAATCGGTATGTATTACTGTTTTTTTTTACTTCAATCGGAGGCTTTGTTACCAGACTGTGCAAAAAGTAGTTTTTTTTAAATCAGTTTTATTAGATCAGCTCTTATCCTCTTACTCTTCAGGATTTCAAAGATTATTTAATTAATTCAAGGTGGAATAATCATCATAATAATTATATTTAATTTAAAATAAATAGCTTCAATCTTTAAAAGGATAAAAGGAGTTGTTTCGGAATAAATTCAAAATGGGGCACCGATGTAATTGACTTTTTTAAAATTCTATATTTTTACTTCAAGAGAAGGCTTTGTTGTCAGACTGTGCAAAAAAGTAGTTATTTTTTCAGTTTTATTAGATCAGTTTTATTTTTATCAAATTTATTCACTTACTCTTTGAGATTTCAAAGATTTTTTAATTAATTCAAGGTGGAGAAATCATGTTAATAATTTGTGTTCAATTTAAAATAAATGGCCTCAGTATGTAAAGTTAAAGGCGGTTGTTTCGAAATAAATTCAAAATGTGGGAACGATGGAATTGACTTTTTTAAATTCTATCATTTTTTTACTTCAAGTGAAGGCTTTGTTGTCAGACTGTACAAAAAGTATTCATTTCTCAATTCAATTTTATGAGATCAAGATTTGGTCGCTTTTCTAAGATTTTTTTAATCAGCTCAAGAAATACAAACGTCATCATAATTATTAAGGTACTTAATTGATTTCAAATAAATCAATTTTCGGTTCAATTCGAAATGTGGCAGCTCTGGAATTATTTTCATCTTTTGAGCCAGATAGGCATCATGTCAGTCATGATGACACCCAAGAATAGAGATGTTAGTTTGTCAACTAGATTCAGGTTACGTATTTTGTGTTGCCTAATAATGTTCATGCCTTCATATCTCAAATTACACAGCCAACTATAAAAACACCAAAGTTTTCTGGGTAGTCTAACTACAATTAATTATTGAGTGGAGTCGAGATAAATAAATGAAGAACAGTAAAAATAAAAATACCTACAAGGACAGGGAGAAAGAAGATAATGAAATTGGAGTCGCCGAACAAAAGGGAAAAGCATCTAATCAACATAAATTAAATACATAATGAGTGATATTACCTACTAAATAAAATGCCAGTCCAATATTATTTTTTATTTCCTACGTTAAGTAAAATTCTCATGTCCTCGTTGATTTCCCACGGTATCTAATTATTTTCTGAAAACGCACAGTTTAGCACAATACGTTTATTTTTTCCTCTTGTGTTCTCGCTCATGCAGAACTAGTTAATTATTTAATAGGAAGAGAGAACAAAATAAATGCAAATAATCGTTTGAAAAAAGTTCATTAATTTTTTTTTTATTTACATTTTACTTTTTATTTACATAGGTATAGGTACTGTTTTGGAACCAAAATTCAAATTGCGCTGCTTACTTTTTGTTTGATAAATTTTATTTATTTTTATTATTTTAAATTATCAGTAACTCGCGCACTCCGAATACAGGGCGATATAGAGCCCATTAAAATTAAGGATATTCTGCAAAAAAAGAAAATTGAATCCAACGGTTGGTTTTCAAGTTACAGAGTTTCCCTCATCCGAGTTTAAAGGTAATTTTTTCAATAACAGTGATGAAAATTAATGAAAAATTCAGGTTACTGTAATGTCCGGAACGGATACCGTATAATTCATCAATTTTTTTTTCACAAAACCTCTTTACAGAGGAGTTGAGATTGTTGGAAATTGATACCATTACCTAAATCTGAACGAAATTTGAAGTTTGGCAACCGCCTAAACGCAACTTAGAATATAAAATATTCAAATGCCTTCGTTGCTATGGAAATAAAAATAATAACAATACCATCTAACCCGAACTTATTCACATGTTCAGTGCAGTGTTGTCACTTTTTTTTATAGAAACGGTCATGTTTTTGGAAAAAAAGAACTAACAACATTGCAGTAAGAAAATTTACCACTCTTAAAAAGTGAAGTTTACCGCAGCATGCTCCGAGTGCGCGAGTTACTGAGCAGCCTGTATTTATCACAGGATTAAAAAAAAACTTTATTGGAGATTGGAGGACATTTCATAATATAAATCGTTTAAATAAAGTAAGGTATGATTATGATTACTTATTAAAATTATATTTACATGATCTAATAATTAATTAATGAGATTCTAATAACTATTCTTATTTATATACATGTAGTTAATTAGAGTTAATTGCACGCAAAAAATTAATTTTCTCATTTTATGAAGATAATTTTTTCTAATGCTATTTCGTAACTGGAAAAGTAGGGTATCAATTGACATAATTACTCTATAACAGGCAACAGACCAGCACCGGCACCAATATTATACAGAGTGGTAATCTGCTCTATCAAGTGTTTTATTACTTACCTATCTACATTTCAAAATAATTATTTGCAAATATATATTTACAATTTCTATATATTTGAGAAATATAGAGAGATATAAACGCCCCTATCTATTTATTTTATTTGAAGGTAACAGGTAAGCAGGTACATAGTTAATTATTACATTATATTGTACATAGTTATTGGTACCTACCTACCATCCTACATGTCATCATCTACCTAAGTCCTATTTTGATACCTATTGCATCTTAATTGAATTAAATTACATACGTATGTGTTGCATGGGTGATTTAAATTTATAAAGAAACAATTATTTTTCTTTTATCTTTCCATGTTGGTAATATAATTTTCTTAACAATAATTAAAAGGCAGGTTTTGTATTTACCTACTAGGTACAAAGTATTGAATGACATTAAAATTGCGCCAGTAATGGGTAGGTAGGTAACAAAGGAAAAGAAAGTTTTGTGGGCACCAAATATATTTAACAATAAGTTATTATTAATAATATTGACAAACGCATCAAACCACAAATTAGCATTGAAAGTGATGATGCAACCTGTCGTGTACGTGTATTTATATTTAAAACGAATTTTAATTTACACTTAAGAAAATATATGCCTACTTTATTTGAAATCTGGCAACCCTACAAAGAATTTTTTATGCATATACTTGTTATAGAACATTTTCAAGTAGAGCAAAAAAGGTACTTATTTACACCCTGGGAGTTGACATAACTCTTTTTAAATTTTTTTTAGCAGTTTACTGAAAACATTTCATTATTTGAAAAAATTAATTATAATAAAATTATAAGGTGTCGTTCTTTGCTCCAGGCAAAATTGTTAAATCTGGCAACACTGCGAATAAAAGGGGCATGTTGCCAAATCGTTATATTAAATATTTAGTGAAAATATTTTGTTGTTTTATTTTTTATAGTCCAGGAGATATTTCTACACGTGACAACGTTGCAAAATATTTAAAAAATGAATGAGTGGTTTGAGCCTGTTGCCAAACTGTGCAAAATAGCAACGCTGCTGCAATTTTTAGAGTATACCTAAATTAGAATAGCTAGGTTTCTAATTCGATGTTCCAAAGTCAAGCGAATTTTTCTTATTAATCTGGCAAGGGTAAGAAGTGAGGAACCCTTTTGTTCTTATTCCTTTTCTTCAATTTATGTTGCGAAATTGCGCAGAAGTAGAGCCATTATTTTATAATTTAAGTGTAAATAAGGAACAGTATATAAAATAGGTTGTTTCGTATTTTAGAAGTTTTTAAATCTGACAACATACTTATTTTCAATTTAGATATGTTGCCAAATCGTAAAAAACTAGTACCTACTGATTTCATAAAAATAAAATATTTCAAGAAAATCTTTTGCTATTTTATCTCTTATAGTTAAGGAGATATTTCCACACGTGACAACATTGCAAAATATTTTAAAAATTGAAGCGTGTTTTGAACCTGCCGCCAATAAATTGTGCAACGCTAACGCTGGTTCTTAAACCTGGTAACTCTGAGAAATAAGAAAAATTGTAGTCGATTTTTTGTATATTATACAGATAAATGAACAGTAAATTTACTTATTTAATTGACAACTTATCTGAGAAATAGGAAATATTAGTCCTTGTTATGAACTCATGTTGCCAAATTGCACAAAACTATAACAGATTAAAGAAAATTCTTTGTGAATTTATTTTTTAAAGTTAAGGAGATATTTCCAAACATGACAACATCATAATATATTTAAAAACTTATGTATTTTGAAACTGTTGCCAAACTGTGCTGCATTTTTTAGAGCATGAATTACAAGAAACATATAATAGGTCATAAATACCTCTGCTGTTCATCCATACCAGGGAAAATTCTGGAAACGGTAAGAAAAAATGCCAAAATGTTTTTTCGTACTTTATGTACAATTATGTCTCTTCAATTTATGTCTCCAAATTGTGCAAAAACTATACAGTTTTTCCCTATCAGTATAAATGAACATTGAATTGACTCTTCTACTATAAACGTTAGAAAATAAAAAAATATTGGTGGTATACACAGTTCAATATTTCAGGAAAACTTTGAAAATCTAACAACGCTGTGAAATTTATAAATTCACTGCTTGTGTTCAATTATTTATGTTGCTAATATTATCATACAAAAACAAGACAAATTTCTTAATAAAAATAAAATATTTAAAAAATCTTTATTCGTTCCTTTGTAGGTTAGTTGAGGAATATTTAAAAGCATGACAACGTTGTAAAATATTTAGAAAACCTTCTTGCGTATCAATCGCATAATAATAGTGTATGCGAACCTTTGTCCGTTGTTTCAATTATGAATATTTTCGCCATTTTGGAAATTGTAGAAATTTTTCATGGTCATACCACAAATTAACTAGCATAGTACCTACCTACCTACTGTGAAAATTTTAGTTAAATTCCCTAGAAAACGCGTCCTCAAATGGCTACGTTCTTCTTATTCTGTTAATTTGATTGGAAAATTACGTTTGTACATTCAAAAAATTGCAGTTTTTACAAAAATTCAAACGGCCGTAATTTTATATCGACTTGACCGGACAACTCCAGACAACAAATGCAATACCAGACAACTCCCTCCAGACATTTAACTGTTACAAAAATTTCAGTTCCCGCTAGATTGAAAACTACGACCTATAACCAAAGGGTTTTACGTTTGTGAAGGGACACGCTGTACAAACAACGATTTTTTTAGAGAGATTAAAAAATCACAGTCTTCCAGAGGTTTTTTGATTTAATAATAATTGATTTAATAATGAATTGAATTAACAAAATGGAGATATAATAAAAAATCTACGCAGAAGAAGCATCTCCTTAAGTAGAAGATCTCTGTCAAAATTAATTCTCGTGTTATTAATCCATCAAAGAGATTTTGGAGGGGTATACACCGTGTTTTATATTAAGTCGGCACTATTGCTAACTTCGTTATTATTTAACCTAGAAAGTCGGTTAAATTAGCAAACTAGTAGTATTTTTTCTCCTGAATAAAATGGCGAAAGCAGAAAAACAATTGAACATCGCGTTTTCGAGATATTCAAAAAAATGTAATTTTTTTAATGGAACACCCTGTATATTTTTAGATGGATCGGTTGCAAATTTTTTTTAAAGGAAAAAGTCTTTATGCACTATGATCCTAAAATAATAGATTCATTAATAATTCATTATTTTATTACTCCCATAAAGTAGGCTGCGACAATTATTGTAATTTAGTGTACCTACGTAATGTAAGGTAAAAAAATTATGTCGTCCTCAATAGTGTATTTTTCAATAAAAAATACACTAAAAATAAGAGTTGTTACCTTGAAAAGGATTTAATTTTACATAAACAAATAACAGAACTTGTTTTTGTTGTAAAATTTTATTATTTTAGGATCATAGTGCATAGAGACTTTTTCCTTAAAAAAAAATTTGCAACCGATCCATCTAAAAATATACAGGGTGTTCCATTAAAAAAATTACATTTTTTTGAATATCTCGAAAACGCGATGTTCAAATGTTTTCCTGTTTTCATCGTTTTATTCAGGAGAAAAAATACTACTAGTTTACTAATTTAACCGACTTTCTAGCTCAAATAATAACGAAGTTAGCAATAGTGCCGACTTAATTTAAAACACGGACAAGTTCTGTTATTTGTTTATTTAAAATTAAATCCTTTTCAACATAACAACTCCTTTTTTGTGTATTTTTTTATTGAAACATACACTAGTGAGGACGACATATTTTTTTACCTTACATTACGTAGGTAGGTACACTAAATTACATTAATTATCGCAGCCTACTTTAGGAGTAGTAAAATAATAAATAATCAATGAATTTATTATTTTAGGATCATAGTGCATAAAGACTTCTTCCTTTAAAAAAATTTGCAACCGATCCATCCAAAAATACATAGGATGTTCCATTAAAAAAATTACATTTTTTTTAATATCTCGAAAACGCGATGTTCAATTGTTTTTCTGTTTTCGCCATTTTATTCAGGAGAAAAATTACTACTAGTTTGCTAATTTAACCGACTTTCTAGCTCAAATAATAACGAAGTTAGCAATAGTGCCGACTTAATATAAAACACGGTGTATACGAATTACCTAAAAGGGGAGATGTTTCCAAACCTGGCAACGTTGCAAAATATTGAAAATTTGAGCATTGCGTTTCTTTTGAACACATTGCCAAATTGTCTCAACGCTGTTGCAGTTTTCAGAGTTGAAATGTAAGAGGTTGCTTTTTCATAAAAAAAATAATAAGGATTATAAAATGTGCAGGTAAATTTTACCTTTCTCTTATATTGTGATCAACTCATATACAGATTACCATAATTACATAAAATTGAAATATTCTTTGAGCAATAAAGGAAATTGATATGTCGCAAGTTCCCCCAATTCTCTGTAATAATAAAAAGATTATTATACCCCCTAATGCCTACCTACATTGCGAAGTCTTCAATTTGTAGGTAGGTACCTAACATCTACTTGAAGCCAATAGAGTGAGGATGTCAAGGAATTTCCATACCGTATAATTACTCACTAGAATAATTACTGATAACATGGGTACCTACCTAAATAGGTAAAGTAGCTAGGTAACTTCTAAATGGATAAATGGAAGTATGTCTTTTTTCACTCCTCAAGGTCGTTTCTGATAAAAAAAAAATCATTATGAATAATATGGGTACTTCAAATTTTTTTAAATGGGCAATAAAAATGTATATTTATATTTAATTATTTAATATTCATTATTCATTATATTTAGGAAATAATGATCTACCAACGAATTGATAATAATTTTTAATAAGATTAAATTAATAGTGACAATAATTATTATTAATTAATTATTGCACGAGTGTACCTACCTATATGTTGTGTCCCTGCTTAACTGAAGTAATTAGGGATTGTGAAAAAAGCATTAAAATCACCACCATGGAACTGCATTGGTCCGTTATTGAGGCAACCTGTCTATATATAGTTCAAGGTTGGCTTTTATTTATTATGTAACGCAGTTTATTTACCTATACATATGCATGTATAAAGGTACCATATCAGGTATTCATTACTCAGAGATTAGGTACACCAATTCCAATGGACATCAGACATCAACAACTGAAGACCACTCATACAGAAACAGGGCCGGAATAATTTCAGTTCTCTTCTTTCTAATAACGCACTTTTAAATAATTATTTCTTTTATTTAATATACAACACCATTCACTTTTAAAAATATCGCCCAGTCTGTCGCCTTTTTAATTGCTTCGCTTTACCGCTATCTCGAAACTGATTGATTATATTGACGATCTCGAATATTGACTACCAAAAAAACGATGTTTATATTATAAATGATAAAAATTAGTTTTCCCTGTTTTGACAAAGCATTAAAGCATTTTTCTTTTTTTTCGCTTTGGGCGTGCTAATTTTGTTCAAACGTCCATCTTTGTTTTCTCAGCATTATAAAAAATCAGGCACGAGCGGTTATACGTGTATGCACATTTTCTGAGAGACCGACCATTGCGAGGGTGGAAAGAGCTGGTGTAGACGAAATGTTCCAAGCAAATCCCCAAAGACCATAGCGAAACAGTCCGGGCTCACTTACGATTAAAAAAAAAAACCTCAACCGAATTTACTTATACTATTTGTACTCATTTTTAACTCTAAGAACTGATTTTTAAGCGTAAAATCGATTTACCTTTATTTTTGATAACTTTCGTAATTTTCTCAAGATCATTTTTACAGCTGGAAATCTGAACTTACAAAATTAATGGCGGCCCTTCTTGTTTTCAAGGGGACGAGATAGGGTTGATCTTTCTCCTTCGTGTGGAAAAATAAAAACCCCAGCGACGCACGAAAGGCAGTTTATATAGCCCAAAATCGAAAATTACAACACCTGAACATCCGGATTCTGAGTTTCAAAAAATCACGGTGGCCGTTCTGGGCCCGGACAAGGCGAGTTTTCACAGAGGCGTGATAGGATTGATATTTCTAACACGCCCTTGTGAAAACTCGCCTTTTCGGGCCCAGAACTTCCACAATGATTTTTTTTTTATTCAAAATCCGGATATTCAGGTGTTGCATTTTTCGATGTCGCGGGGGTTTTTATTTTTCCACACGAAGGAGAAAGATCATCCCTATCACGTCCTCGTAAAAACTTATCTTGTCCGGGCCCAGAACGGCCATGGTGATTTTTTGAAATTCAGAATCCGGATATTCAGGTGTTGTACAAGTAATTTTCAATTTTGGGCAATAACAACTGCCTTTCATGCGTCGCCGGGGTTGTTATTTCCCCACACGAAGAAGAAAGATCAACCCTATCAAGCCCTTGTGAAAACTCGCCTTGTCCGGGCCCAGAACGGCCACAATTATTTTTTTTATTGAGAATACGGATATTCAGGTGTTGTAATTTTCGATTTTGGGCAATAAAAACTGCCTTTCGTGCGTCGCCGGGGTTGTTATTTTCCCACACGAAGAAGAAAGATCAACCCTATCACGCCCTTGTGAAAACTCGCCTTTTCCGGGCCCCGAACGGCCACAATGATTTTTTGAAATTGAGAATACGGATATTCAGGTGTTGTAATTTTCGATTTTGGGCCATAATCGTTTTGTCCGGGCCATGAAGGGCCACCATGAATTTTTTAAGTTCAGATTTCCAGCTTTAAAAATGATCTTGAAATTCCTGAAAGAATTTTCTTGTCCTGATAAAAAATGGAAAATTGATCTTCTGTTTGAAGTCCCTATTTTTAAAAAGCTCTCTATATATTTTTTTCTGCCTACTGAATTTTAACTTCACGATTTCGTTCCTAAAGTCCGGCTCTGTCTGACTGACACGACCGTATCGCCGCGGTTATCAGCGACAGTCCAAGGTAGAAACGCGAGCAATAAACGTTGTCCGGCGACGCCGATACGTCGATCCCCAGTCCGGGTTCCCGCGTGTTCAAGTCCGGGACTCCCCGACAATTATGCCCGTCTCAGGTGCGATCTATCATGATAATATCCCTCGTGTTTTACGTCGCTTTCGTCGATTTGATTTTGTGTAAGTTTTATTTTTACAATTAAGTTGTAAGTAATAATAAGTTTCAAGGTTTATCTATAATACGTAAGTAATCTATTGATTTACTTTGCCCAACAGAAACCTTTTGGCTATGCCCAAGTAAATTTACTATAAAATCCTGTAAAATTGTATGAAAAAAAAAACACTTTTGAATGTTTCTAAAATCTAAATGAATCAAAATAAATGGTTTGTTTTTATGTGATTAGTATACTCAATAATTAATAGTAAGGTATTAAACTTACAGGGATTATTGATTTATTAACTTATTTATATTTATTTATATCTACAATAATACAGGCAATAAAGATGGTACATTTTGAAAAGGTAAAAAATTATTTCCTGGTACATAAATAACTAGTTTTTTTCTACTGAAAGTAATTGAATATTTTCTGTAACTCGTGCAAAAAAATATCTAAATGTACTTGAAACAAACTAAGGTACCTACTGAAAATTCCTAATGCTACACGCGTGGAGACAAGGTACCAATTAATAAACGTGGACAACTTAATTTTAACTAATTAGGTCTGCCTTTATGCTAATTGGGTTATTAAAAAACGAATATTTGGAGTTCATAATTAGGTCGTTTGCAAAATGCTACGAAATAAAAATCCTTACTGAAATTGTGATTATCTTTTATTATGAAAATACGGGGTGTAACAAAAATGTGGCTACAACAGTAGTTGGTGTTGATACTTTTTTATTATTATTTCCTATTTTATAGCTACCAATTTTTGGACGCTTTTATGTCAATTTTTCCGTCATACTTATGAGTAAAACAAGAAAAATTCGTTTCGTCTAAAATAACGTATACCTGCACACTCTGACCAAATTGTTCGTGAGTTTCCCTGTAAAATTTTTATTTATTGCGCGATTTTAACAGGATTTTTTTTTAATTGTAGAGCTTGCTGGATTTTATTTTGGAGAAAAGGCGCCTCATTTCTACAAAATGAAAGGCCCACTAGATCAGTGTTGAGGAGTAAAAAATTTAAAGAATTTATATTAGCGATTCTTTTTTTGAAACAAAAAACTAAGCAGGCTACTGGATTTATCATTTTTCAAAACAGTACTAACTATACTAAATTTTATCAAAACCTGCAAAAATTCGTTATCGGCGATTTTTTTGAAAAAATCTGCGCACCACCGGATTCACCATTTCTCAAAATGATACTATGCTAAGTTTTATCTAAACCTGTCAAGTATTAACGATTTTATTGGCAAATTAAAAATTTTAGAATTTTAATTAGTGTGATTTTTTTGAAAAAATCAAGGCTGGATTAATTATGCTAATATGAATTCTTAAATTTTTTATTCGCCTGTAAATTTACTCAAGAAGTTTGGATAAAATTTATTATAGTGCCGTTTTGAGAGATGGTGAATCCAGTGGCTTGCCAAAACTTTTTATTTTGGCTATAGAATTATTACAGCGGCTTGCCCAGATTTCTTTTGGTTATAAAATGATTAATACTTGACAGGTTACCATAAAATTTAGTATAGCATCAGATCTGACAGGTTCCCATGAAATTTAGTGTAGCGCATTTTGAGAAATGGTGAATCCAGTGGCTTTCCCAGATTTTTTCAAAAAAATCGTTAATTATTAAATTCTGGAAATTTTTATTTGGCTATAAGGTCTTTAATATAACAGGCTTTGATAAAATTTAGTATACTGCCGTTTTGAGAGATCGTGAATCCAGTGGATTGCCCTGACATTTTTCTGAAAAATAGTAGGTAGCGTGCCCTGTCGCTATACGAATTCTTTTAAATTTTTGTTTTTTGGCTATAAAACGGTTAATACTTGAAAGTTTTCTGTAAAATTAAGTATAATATCGTTTTGAGAGATGGTGAATCCAGTGGCGCGCCCAGAGTATTTCTAAAAATATCGCTACTAACAGGGAAATTATAAATTCAGTTACACCTACTAACATTTTCATTTTCCTGACCTACTTTCTAATAGTAGTTCCAAAAGACTAAGCTGACCTGACGCGTACATAAGTAAATGAAACCAAAGATTTGGAATTTTTTTTTACCCTTTTCTTGTCTTTACCTTCAAAGAAAAATATCAGATGAAGTTCACAAAAAATATTTTTCAGTTCAGAGTTATTATAGCTAAATATTTTCTTTTGTACCTACAACTTCAACTGGGTATTTTAATCAACAAGCGTCAAAAAGAAAAATGTTACACGACAAACTCACATTATTTTAGAGCGAAGGATACCCCTGTATAATATGTAATTAAACTTCGAAACGAAAAACTTATTTCAGGTTCAAAATCAACGAACTGTCCGAAGAATAACATCCAATTCGAGAAGATCTTGGGTTTCGAACCATCCAGCCACATAAAAGGATACTTACTCTATCAAGACAAAGATCACTACCCTGTGACAGTCCAGTGCATCTCGAAATGTCTAGCCAACGAAGAGTGTCGAAGCTTCGTCTTGTATTACGAAACGTCTTCCTGCTTCTGGCTCAAAGACGATTATGAGGGAACCGAGGAGAAGTATGGCGTCTCCAATCCAGAAGCGGCGTGGTTTGTTAAAAAATGCCTCGACTTAGGTTGGTATATTTGCATTTTTTGTTTATAAAACTTGTTTGAACGCTTTTTTTTCCCAATCGAGGTAGCAGAAGTTGTCAGAATCTTTGGGTAGTGGAAAGGATCCCCGGAGCGACCCTTATCGGAAACGACACAAAGCTTCTGGATAAGGTGGAGACTGAATCGGAATGCGAGCAGCACTGTCTTAGCGAAAGTAAATTCGTTTGTCGCTCGGCCAAATTCAAGTCTTCTAATTCTGAACACAACGGCGAAACTGACGGATCTTGCACTCTCAGTAACGCTGATCGACATTCCCTGCCAAACGCTTATAGAGTTTCTAGTTTTGATGATGATTATATCGAAAATCAATGCGTCAATGAAACCAGAAGTAAGTGTTTTTAGTGTCGACACAAAATTATAAATCTGACTTTTTACAATTAGTTGTTATATGTGGCTTCGATATTAAAGTAATGTAATTAAATTTTATTCACAAAGAATGACATTAAAGCCAGGTTGTCTATCTATAATAATAGCATGACCTCTTCCAGCTCCAGGTGTGTTCTGTTCGTACGAAGAATATGAAAATGTTACCCTAGCAAACAAAGATGTACTTTACACAAACACGACCAAAGAGCAATGCCAAAGTTTATGTGAGAAATATGCAGAATTTAACTGTCGAGGTTTTAGTATAACGCGGACAGGAAAAAAATACGACTGTTACCTTCACAGTGAAGACAGTAAAGTGCACGGACCTAGACTATTGATCAAGAGCCCTTACAGCTTTTATTACGAAAGAGCCACGTGTCTTGATAGTGAGTTACTTATTAATTTGATCGTAGAGCGTAGAGTACAAGTAAATATAATTCGAATTCAATTTTCAGTCAGCGTTTTATGTTCGTCTACTCATCTGATTGTATTGTACAAACCGGATGCAGACTTTAATGGAAAAATATACCTTCAGGGATACTCGGATCGCTCCGAATGTTTCGCTAAGGGAGTGAAACAGAATGCTGTCACATTGAAAGTGCCCCTTCAGGTAGGGCAGTGTGGATTGACAAAAGCGGGAAGCCCTAATGACAGGTATTTATTTATTACATGATTATACGTATTATAATTATAATATTTTTATAAAACGCACTTTATTTATAACAAACAACTTATAAACACTACTTGTCTTATAAATCTTGTAAACTGTCTCTGTCTTCGTCTTCTTTACTTTCATTATGTGATCATCTTACTTCCATAAAATTCAACACTATACTCGACTATTCACCAGCTTTCTGATAGCACTCCCTAAATGATCTTCCTCTGGTAGCTTTCGAAACTACTTTGATTGACTGCCATGCGCTATCAGAGCTTCATATTTACCGAGTCCAGGCAAAAAGAAGATTTTCATAGACCTATGTCTCAGCAATATATTAATTAAATACCCAGACTCACTGTTCGTCCTAGGTCTCTGTGATCACCTTCAGTAAACTGACATCTTCTGATCCAAAAAGAAGATGTCAGTAGTAGGTAAAATAAAATTTGATTGAAGTTTGCATTAGTTCCCTAGTTAGAGCATAAGACATTTATTTAACATTAAAGCCAGATAGTGCGATTAATACAATTTTTTGTAATGTATTTTTGTGTTAAAGATCATTAATATCGGGGAACATGATTCTACAATACAACGCCTACATCCAAACGCAGGCCGATCGTTTGATTCGTGTCGGCTGCATTTTCTCCAAAGGTAACGGGAGCAAAGTAGTCGTCGGTACTGGAATATCCATCACAAAGTAAGTCGTTGCAAAACTAACAATCAAAAATTCCGCATCACTTTTTATGCAGCTCTTATCCGAACCAAGGAGGCGAGTTGGTGAACTCCACGGGGACGGGTTCGAGCTCGCTGCCCTCTCCGAAAGTGGAAATGAGAGTCGTGGACTTCCAGACGCACGCAGAGGTCACCGACACCGAAATCGGACAAGAACTGGAACTGATCGTTGAGATCAAGGACGTCAAAGGATCGATCGACCTTTGGGCCAGTCATCTGGTCGCGATGACCGGAAATAATGAAGATTCGATTTTGTTGCTGGACGAGAGAGGGTGTCCCACGAACTTGAATGTCTTCCCCGCCATGAGCAAAGTTTACACCAACACCACCAGAATGCTTTTCGCTAATTTTCAGGCGTTCAAATTCACCGCTTCACCTGTCGTACGATTCAGTGTGATTGTGCAGTTTTGTCCCACAAGATGTCCTCCTGTGAGTTTATTATCAAGACTACGTTCAGAAACTTACTCCGAGTATACAGAGCATCCTCCTGGGCCGTTCAGAAACTATTGGCATACCCCTGGAAATGTCATTTACAGCGTTCATAAACTAAGAGTTCGTACTCTAGGGCATGCTCCGAATCCCTACGGAATAGGAGGGTACGAACGTACTCTGACATTTAACCTGTCAAATTAAGAAGCATTTATCCTAGAGTAAGAATTTTAAAGTATATTAGTACTTATTCTATTCGCATTTCGTGGTATTTATTCGCTGTAAACCGGTTCAAGGGTTTGGAATGTCTTTTTTTTTAGTTCTGTGTTGTGTTTCTTGTGTAAATAAATCCTATAACACTGCAGTTGTCTTGACAAATGGCGGGGTAGGTTTATGAACGGGTTTTGAGATACGGGTGAGCAGGAGATACGCTCATTACTCTACTCCTACTCCAATCGTACTCCAGAGTGAATTTCTGAACGTACCCCAACTGTACATAATAAAAATTAGCCATAATTGTTTTTTTATAGATCAATTGCGGAAGTGGGATAGAATCTTATGGGAGAAGAAAACGAGACCTGACAGCCAGATCGGTTGATATATCAGACGGTACCAATGTGGAGGCGATTAATAGGACCGAATTTGAAAATTCCAGACCTGTTATAAGGACGCCGTTACAATTTTCAATGGTGGTACGCGATCCGAAATTAAATCCGGATCGTTTGATTTATAGCGATCCTAATAAGGATAAAATTTTAGTAGCGGGTTATGGTAATAAATTTTCTTCGACTGCAGGAACTTCTCTTATCTATGAATTTATATTTTTCAGATCTAGTCAATGATCAAGTTTGTGTGGATTTTTCTTTATTCATCGGTTTGATAATCACTTGGATCCTAGTCCAGATAGTAATCGCAGTGTGCAGTATATTTATCATTAGACGATATAAAAGATACTACTCCGACAGTTACAACCAACAAAGTCTGGAAGAACTGCACAAGAATTTCGGCATAGGTTTCAGCAATTTGGAAAACAGAAGAGTGCACTGGGCCGATAACGGGGATTATAACTGAACTGAATGAAAATAATTTTAATTTGCACCGATTGTGATTAATTTATTATTTATAATGCTTTCTATGTATTTATATTCTATGTACAAATGCTATGTCACTTTAATTAATTATAATTAATAAAACTACTCCTAAGTAACACTCGTGTTATCATTTTCGGTGTTTTTGATTTGTTTCGTTAGTTCGATTTGTTGCTGCAGTACGTACAGGTTTTCTGTTTTTCTTTTCTGTCGTCGTTCTAGATCTCTCAAGACGCCTTCATGTAACTTTTCTCTGAAACGATGGCATAAAAATAATAAAAATCTAGGGCCAGCTTCATAATGATTGGAAGTCACTCTAATTAAAATAAATCTAAATCTAATTTCACCTGCTGGGGATTTTTGTATCTAATAATAATACCAGAACTAGCATTTGGTATAGCACCAAAAATAGGCAAAACAACAATATGCACCTAGGCTAAAGATTGGACCATTCGAAAGCCTTTATAAAGGGAACTTAGAAAAAAAGTACCAAAGAACTATTGGAACTCAATAGGAAAGAACTGAAAGCCTTAATAGGCCTATATACTGTGTAAGCGAACAGCGCTGAATGCCGCCTTTGTTTGGAGGATGACGAAACAGCAAGACACATCCTATGTGAGTGTCCCGCTTTGGGATGAACCATACGACAAACCTTCAGGATAGCCTTCCTCACACCGGAGGACATGGATACATTGAGAATAATAGTCAAGATTGACAGCTTTCTTGAAGAGGCTGACCTGATGAGGTTAATGTAGCAAGACTAGATGTGAGCCACAATAAACCTTCGGTCGCAGTGGAGGTGTCACAATGGCCCACTCACGTTAAATCTAACCTATCTAATCTAAATGTAATGAAAATTAGTTTTGTTTTGTTTTGTGAGAATAACAAGTCTTGGAGAAGAATCAAAATTATTATAAGTTTAGGCTTGTTTTAATAGCTGTAAGACGAGAAAAAGATTGAACGAACCAGTGCCCATAGCGAACAGCAAGTAGCTTTTCATCTGGGGTGTGAAACTCAGTTTAAAGTGCCTACTGCCTGAGGTAAGTTTACAGTTTTACGCTCAGGAAAATCAAGTCGTTCACCGTTCAGTCATAATGTGGTACCTATGGATTTATGAAACCTGAACACGAACAGCTCCCTTTCATTTCAGGATGCAAATGTCTTGAAAAAGAAATGAGTATGGCGACAATTATTACGAAAAATTCTGGAGCTTATTATAAGCCGTTAAGCTAATTGTGTTTATATGTATTTAAATATTTTTATGTATTTCTAGATTAAACTCACCTATCCAAGTACTGTTTATAATGAACATATCCAATGATACCAATTGTAAATGCACAGGAACTTCCAAGAATAAATTTTGCGAAAAGCGACATTTTCTTGCACCTATTTCCTATTTCCTTAGATTAGCGCTTCATTTTCATTTTTATTATATGGGAGAGTGCGAACTGCGAGGCGAGACACAGTTCTTCAAACTTTTATTTTCTTTATTTTTCTTTACTTTACATTTTGAATTATTGTAACCTCAAAATTCTTCTTCTTATTATTTTCACTTATGTTATGTACAGTTCAATTATTATTATTATCATAGGAAGGCGAATATGTTCTTACTGCGCAGTGCGCAGACGCAGAATACTTGGTTTACAAATGGCCGCCTGAGTGCACAATCATTTAACGTCCAAAGTCAGAGATGTTTTAGTTGTTGTTTCTAAATCGATGGCAAAGCATTCTTTATAAGAATACCTAATTCGCCCTTAGGATTTAAATCCACCCTCACATACCACATACCTATCAATCATAAAATATTTTCCATTAAACTGAAATTTAAAATTACTTTCTGAAAACTTAATTATTTTGTTGCCCACGTTAAGAAAACAACCAACTTATGCTGATAATAGTGATAATAGTAGAAGCAAATACGCTAAAATATTAATACCGGACACTCCTATACCTATAGCATTGCAACAGGTTGCGTCCACTTTAGCAGCGCCACCAAGCATGAACTGGGGCCACTAAAAATTAAATTTGGTGAAATATAGCGGGAGTTTTAAATATCAACGCTGAATAGAAAAGCCCTTAAAATTAATTAGACGGAATAGACGGAGGAAATTGGGACGAAGAATTATAATACAACAATAAACAACAAAGTTTTCAATATGTTTATTATATTAACAATAATTAACTACTATTACACACAATATTATTAATATCTTTAAGTATGAATATTTCAAAAAGATTGAATCTACCTAAGTGTAAGCCTTTTATTTGCCGCAATTCCAATAATGTGCTTCCTTGCAGTTTTAAAGGTCTATTATTTGCTGGATTAACAAAATTTTCCTCTTTGAAATGATCAGTAGGTACAAAATAATATGGTGAGAAATCGGCTTCGACACTCCACACTTTTTCAAAATTTCCTCATTCATCGATGTTATTATAACCTATTTCTTGTTCCTACTATTTCCATCAGCATAGTTATAAAATATTAATAAGTTTATTTACGCGGCTTCTAAAGTTAACTTTATACATAATTCTTTATTCCTGCTTAGAACACCGTGGAAAGATCTGGACATGCTTAACAATCCATAATGCAACCGCACACAGCACACAGCACATATTTTCCAGACATTATGTTCACTTTAATACAGCGGTACATTATAAATGCCTATTTAACTGCGTACGCAATAAAATTATCCGCTGATATAATGCTTTGAGAGTAACTTTAAATTGAAATAATTATACTTGAAACTAAAACGTTCAATAATAATTACTAATGACAAATTATTATAATAATTAATTATCATTGACTGCAGCTGTCAAAAACCGTGAAAAGTTACCTAACTTTGAATTTAAAAACAGCTTATAGTGGCCCCAGTTCCTGCATGAGGGCGCTGTAAAAATGGACGGAGGTTTTGAGAGGAAGTGTCCGGTATTATATTTTAAGGTATTTGGTAGAAGGCTGATGTGCGCCGCTCCAATGATGTACTTTCTTTTTTCGAATTTAAACAAATCTTCACTTATTCACATGGCGATGGAGATGATGAGCATCTGATTGGCACCTCTGGTTGATAAGGCCATTTGATCATTGTTGGTTTGACCACGATACACATATATAACGCGCAGGCTGCGTTCCGCTCTTGTGACGTCACGCGGTTCTAAGATTACACATGAGATTGCTCATATCTTTTTTATTGTCAGGAATAAATAAATAATTCTTTGTAGGCTTGCATAAGTCTTCAACAGCTATCCATTTAACGTTTTAAAAATTTTCAAGGCCAACTAAATCCTAGAGTTTTCATAGTCAACTTTTGTTTTTCTTATAACCGCCATATTGTTTTTTATGTCGTTTGGTACAAAAAAAAATCATGAGAATCAAAAATCAATAACATAAAAAAAATTTGCAAAAATTTCATTTTATTTTTTTCGAAAAAAAATTAAAGATTTTCCATAACAGATTTAGCACAAAGAAAAACACAAGCAAAAAGGATGGAAGCAATATAATTTAACATTTATTTTATAAACAACCTCGCCGCGATTAATATTTTAAGTCAAAATAAAACCACATGACGTCATTGCGCAGTAATAACCAAAATAGTAACAGCAATCGTGGGATTCGTGGGTTTGACATTTTAAGAAAATTACGTAGCCATGGTTTTGTTATTTTCACGACTATCGGCGCTGTAGAACCAAGGTAGTTCTTTTCTAACTCTAACCCTAACCTCAATAAAAGCAGTTAGTAAAAGCACTAATAAAAAATTTTAGAGAAGAAATAAACATCATGTAAAAAAATTCGAATAACTCCGCCATTTCTCTTAGCAAAACCAGCAGAGAAATACTTGCGTTGCGAAAAAGGTTGCGAATAGTTATAAAATAAAGACTACTAAAAAAAGAAAAGACACAGACAGAAGCAGAAGAAAAGAACAAACAAATTGATAGTTGATTGTGTAGATGTAGAAGTAGAAGTTCTTCTTGTGCGGTAAAGCAAGACCTTAAAGAAAGACATTTTTATTTCGATTTTTTATCTTGTTAGATTAGGTAGAGAAAGTGCCAAGGATCCTTGTCCATTAATATTATTACTCTCGTTTAGTGTTAGTGAAGAAAATGGTAAAGTAGTCTCTTTGCTTAAAAATAATCACTAAAGCTTTAAATATTAATACATAAAAAAAAAAATTACTACAACAAAAATGGATCCAATTTGCCACAAATTGCCTGACCTGGACAATTATTATGATGAAGCATTCCCTTCTTGTCCTATAAAAAAGGAACCAGAAGACTCCCACTCCCAGTATGACTTTCAGCAGCAAGAGGAAACTGTAACATTAAAAAAAGAGATTGAAGAGAATAAGCCAGGAGGAAAACTGAGGACTAGTCAAGTTCAAACAGAAAATGTGGGCTTGAAAGAAGAAATGGACATTGAAGATCATAAGCTTGGATGGAATCTGAGTGGTACTCACCGAGAACGAGAAATGCAAACAGAAAATGTGGCATTAACAGGATGGGAGATGATTGGGGGACAAGTAGTGCCCCAATTTTTATAAATAAAATTAGTCAATGTGACTTTGTTGTAAAAAATAACTGTATTGGTAGTAAAAGCGAAGCAGAAGCGATGTACAACTGTGCGCTATGTCCTTATAAAACACACAAAAAAGGTTATTACATCCAGCATTATAATGTTAAACATAAACCACCAACAGAAGTGTATAAGTGTAATTATTGCCCATATAAAACTGAAATTAAAGTTTACTTTTTCCGACATTTTAAACGCAAACATTCAAAACTGGCAGAAGTACATAAATGTGCTGAATGTTCTTATGAAACAAGAAATAGAGGCAATTTAACACAACATCATAGAAATAAACATTCAAAAGAAGGTGGAGTGTTTATACATAAATGTGAGGAATGTTCTTTTGAAACCAAAATTAAAGGTAATTTAAACCGACATCGTACAATTAAACATTCAAGCGAAGGGACAGTGTACAGATGTGAGAAGTGTCCATATGAAACAAGATTTAAAAGTAATCTAACCAG
Source organism: Malachius bipustulatus (assembly GCA_910589415.1). Classification (NCBI taxonomy): domain Eukaryota; kingdom Metazoa; phylum Arthropoda; class Insecta; order Coleoptera; family Melyridae; genus Malachius; species Malachius bipustulatus. The sequence goes on from OU342635.1 coordinate 40,482,473, forward strand.
ACATCTTAAAATTAAACATTCCAAAGAAGCCACATAGAGATGTGATGAGTGTTCTTATCAAACATGAATTAAAAGTGATCTGACCAGACATCATGGAATTAAACATGCAAAAGAAGCAGAAGTGTTCTTATTAAACAGACAACATAATAAACATTAAAAAGATCTAGTGTTTAAATGTCAGGAATGTTATTATGAAACCAGAATTAAGAGTAATTTAAGCAAACATCGCAGAAATATACATAAGTGACTTGGGTGAGTCAGAAAACTTGGCTCATTCATACCATGGTGTGAGTTTATGAAACCTGAACACGAACAGCTTCTTTCGTGAGATATGAAGTGCTAAACTTAATTTGTAATCTTTTTGAGCTGTTATTATAGGTAGGTATTATGTTATTATACAGGGTGTCCCAGCTTATTCGAAGCGGTCTCTGTAGGCCAAACGATGGACTTTTTCAAAAAACTTTTTGAAAATTCAAGTACAAAATCACAATGGCCATAATTTAAAATTATTTTGGAGTATACAGAGTGTCCCATATGACAGTGGCATATCAAAGTTATGTTTTTTTAAATGGAATGCTCCTATGTTATTGCATTTTTAGATTGTCTGAGAAGAGAAAATAAGATTGGCTTTTACAGTTGGTGTTTAAATTCAGAAGTTTTTGCGTTATAAACAAGTGAAAATCGTCATTTTTCAAGTTCAAGGCCCTGTACAACGAAAACGGTTCAAGATAGAGAAAAACGGCTTACATGTCCCTATTTTAACTTTTTATGTACTATCCTATGGTATAGAAACATTTGTACTTTCTTTGATTTTTTTATTTGGCGACGCGTGGAGAAATCTCAGAATTTTTCAAATTTTTTATCACCCTGTATAAACATTTCATATACATCATAGGATAGTACATGAAAAGTTAAAATAGGGACATGTAAGCCGTTTTTCTCTATCTTCAGCCGTTTTCGTTGTACAGGGCCTTGAACTTGAAAAATGACGATTTTCACTTGTTTATAACTCAAAAACTTCTGAATTTAAACACCAACTGTTAAAGCCAATCTTATTTTCTCTTCTCAGGCAATCTAAAAATGCCACTGTCATATGGGACACTCTGTATACTCCAAAATAATTTTAAATTATGGCCATTATGATCCTGTACTTGAATCTGCAAAAAATTTTTGGAAAAAATCCATCGTCTGGCCTACAGAGACCACTTCGAATAAGCTGGGACACCCTGTATAATGAGCTGTTAATGTAAGTATGTAGTATGTAATGTTGGATTTTAGATTTAACAACAGTGATTTTTTTTTGTCAAATTTTATAATTATTATTATAAATATTATAAAAAAAGCATTATGTTACTTTGAGTTTGAAATGAGGGTAAATGTAACACTTGTTCAATCGACATATTTTAACCCTTTTTGGTGGAAGTGAGTCTTTAGAAAGAAAAAATGCTATAACAGCAAGCAAACAGCAACCCAAATAACTAATTTACTGCACAGTAACACCCGTCAGTGTATGTCTATCAATGACCAACAGGATAGGTATGTGAATACTGTATTATATTCTTTATTACAGTGTTTTTTTTTGCAATAATTAATATTTATGTATTTATTCAAAATAAGCAATAATGTATTTATTATTCCTTATATTTAATAATGGAGAAAATTGGAATATGGGTCATGTCAGCTAAACTGGCCATGACCTTATGAATAACATCTTTATCCACTTTATTTACACAAAGCACATACAGGGTGAGGCGCGAGAACCTTAGGGCATTTTTATATGGAGAAGTCCTGGGAGTAGAAGTCTAAAAATTTGTAATTATATAATTTCGGTTTTGACGAGCTGAACTAAAATATTCACAACCTCACACCACTTCCGGTTATACCGGAAGTTGCCATATTTTTCTTTTTTTAAATGGTACACCCTGTATATTATTACATTTTCAGATTGCTTGAAAAACAGTAATAAAAATTATGTTTACAGTTCAAATTTGTAACGACCAATTAATGAGTTATAAACAAATGAAAATTGCAATTTTCCATTTTCAAAGAAGCTTAGCTTGAAAACGGGTCAAGATATCGGAAAACGGCTTACATGTCCCTATCCTAACTTTTTGTATACTATGCTGGAGTACCTACAAAAAAATATATTTTTTATTAATTTTTTTTTGAAAATCGCTGATTTTTCATCACTTTGTATACAAATTTCATCAGCACCATAGGATATAACGTGAAAAGTTAAGATAGGGACATGTAAGCCGTTTTCCGATATCTTGACCCGTTTTCGACCTAAGCTGCTTTGAAAATGGAAAATTGCGATCTTCATTTGTTTATAACTCATAAACCACTCGTTCCAATTTTGAACTCTAAAGATCATTTTTATTACTGTTTTTCAGGCAATCTGAAAATGTAATAATATACAGGTTGTCCCATTTAAAATAAGATAGTTGATGGCAACTTCCGGTATAACCGGAAATGGTGAGGGGTTGTGAATATTTTAGTTCAGCTCGTCAAAACCGAAATTATACACGTACAAATTTTTAGACTTCTACTCCCAGGACTTCTCCATATAAAAATGCCCTAAGGTTCTCGCGCCGCACCCTGTACATCCCTGAGCGTGTAATAGTATGATTTGCGGTGGTAGGTCTGAACCGTGTAGTCTTATATGACAGTAATACCTGGATGACTTATCCCGAACAGAATAACTCTACCCAAAATAATAACTTTTAGAAACTTAAAAATGACAATTTAACAGCACAGGGGATGCTGAGATTTTTTAAGGATAGCAGGCACATTATTAATTATTATGTCATTGTTTAATTTTAACCAAATGTATACTGTTGAAAAGTTGTATAGTATGTAAGGATATCAGATGGGATAAGAGAACTTCAGAGACAATCTTGCTAAGAAAATCAATTATATGCCGCTATCCACTTATACAGAAAAAATTAAAATAAAAAACAATTTCAAAAGCGAAAAAAATATATTTTACAAGTCTTGTAAAATGAAAGTGTATAAATAATTTCGTAAATAAACATAGTACTAAAATTGCGTGACGTGACAACAAAAAATCATATAAAAATATTTAAAATATCCTTATCAACTATTAATATAGCTGAATTGCACTGTAACAATTATTGCTGCAGCAAACCACTCTTGCCCAATTTCTAAAAAATCCTCGATTGTAAGGCCTGTGAGTTAGCAGTCCAAGGCAACACTTTGAAGAGAGGGGCAATTTCCTCCATTCCTTTCCCGTCAATCCTATCGAAATCAACCAAACTTGATGTAGCATCAATAGGAGGAGCAAAAATGCCAAACATAAACTGTAAATTGCACTTACAAAGGCCAATCCCAATCTATAACAAACAAAGAAATCAAACTAACATGATGATAAAATTATATTTCATTACTATTTTAACAAAAAATTAACGACTGTTGCTAATCTAGCCAACTGATTTTATTTTCTAGCAACTCAGTCTAATTATTATAATATGTTAGTTTAGTATACAGGGTGATCCCGAAATGGCGGACACGGACACCACCACAGCATCCATTGTGGATTAAAGATTCTAAGTTCACTTATACTTTTTTCTCCAGTATGGCCCTCTTAAGAAGACATGACCACTTTTGTGGACAAAAAAGTCACAACACTGCACTACCCTTCTTCAGGCAGAAAAATAATGTCTAGGTCTACAATAATACCCAGATAGATGTTACCATGGAAACATATGAAATGGCAAATCCAACAAAGTTAAAAACAATAATCATTGCGCGGATACATATTTGATGATGTTATTCAAAATTTATTTTAGTTGCATTGTTGAGCTCGAATTTGAACAACGATGCCACATTGAAAAATTGTTTTGAACTCAAGGAATAGGTAAACTTTTAATGCCTGTAATTCCGTTCCCGATAATAAAAAGCAAACACTATTGTTATAGTTATGTGAAACCATGTGCTTTGCCAGTGTAGGTTGTTTAACCCTTTCGGTACGGGAACCGTCCCGGGTCGATCAGATGAAACACTGAATTCTGTTCAAATTTTAAATAGTAGACACGCCCATGCTTATTTGCATTGCTTTCTTTTGTCCTTTCTCTAATAATTTAAACGGACACAGCTGCAGGTTACTATTATTTGATGTGTTATGAGTCAGTCAGAAACTGGGAACTCCTGAAATTAGGTATAAAATATGCGTATTTCAAGCGTCCTTGAGCTCGAGATTTATTACCCTTTAATACCCAGATTTCCGGTGTATCGAAGAATAACCAGCCCAGCCAGTCTAATAAACATCACATCAAATGTTTTTGCTGCAAAAACTTCGTAACAAAGTACTTCAAAGCAGAAATAGGTAATAGAAATAGCGCACTTAGCTTATAACGGCTACCGTCCTGAAAGGGTTAAAGTTGACTGCCATTTTGATTTAAATTTTCGAAAAAGGACACCCTGTATCTCGGTAACGAAGCCGAGGAAACCATTTTTGTTTTAAATTTACAGTCTTTCTGAACATCCTCTACAGCACCCTGTATACCGTGTCCGCCATTTCGGGATCACCCTGTATAATGTCAAATAATAGTAAGTACTAAGTACCAACACCGACTTACTCAAACTGCTGGTACACTTCAGAACAATCATCAGGCAGTAAAATGGTGCGATAAACGTTAAAAGGATGACAAACGGCTGTTAGGGTTAGATTCGAACTATATAACAGTGCTGCTAAGGCGAAAAGCAGTGTTAATAAAAAAAGGCACTGATTTTGTTTCCCTATACAACAGTCAAACCTGAAATAATGATGTCAAGTAATGCGTGTCACAGTGAAAATCAAGAATCTATACATACCACAGACAATGATGATCCTTATCCGGTATAGTTATCTGACATATTGAGCAATTAAATAATTGATTTGGTTTATCCAAATTTCCACTTTCCGATTCGATATCTTTGGTTTCGTACGACTGAGAGACCTTCAACTTGGTCAGGTACAAGCAAAATAGGAAAGCTCCTATTATGACGCTCAATGCGATATTCTCCTCTAGTAGGATTTCCAAGAACGGTATAACGATGAATTCGAATATGAAATAGAGAAAGATGATGGACGTCAGCGTCCACATGAAAAAGAACTTGGTTTTCGGTAAATTTCTAATGAAAAACTTCGATATGTAAGTTAAGAAAACGATTACGGTGGTGAATGAAAAAATTGTCCACCATAAGCTGATCGATGATAACAATATCATTAGAGGCAAGATGAAAACGGGTAGTATTGAATCGACAGCTATTTGTTTTGCTCCCCCACTCCAGGGTATCCTCAATCGGTCTTGCATTGTCGCTATCAGTCCAAATTTGTTCCGGGGCAATATTTCTTGTCCGCTGATTAAGCTACAATGAAAAACTATTAAAATTATTTTTTGAGAAAAACCCATTTATTTACTTGGTGAAGCTTTCATCAAGATCGGTGCAATTACAGCAGCAAGCTAGTATGTGATTTCTCTCATTGTCTTTATCGAAATATTCACAACAGCACAGGGGATCCAAATGCTCTTCATCCATTACTGAGTCATGGTGAAATGTTTTCATTGATTTACCTATTCGGCCGTGACAGGTATATTAATAATTCAAAATAAATCGATAAGATTTAACAATTCAACTCCATTTAGGACTACCTAAGTAATTGTTGTTGTTTACTTAAGAATTATAATTTATATCTTACATTAATATGAGCCCTGTTCTCCTCTAAGTAAACCTAACGAGGAAAAACATTACTGTGAAGCATTTAAATAGATTGGATTATAAATATTTGTTCGTTTTGATCCATTATCAAGTAATAAATAATCCGTAAAAGCTTTTGATGTTTCTTAAAATATTCGATTCCTTGAAAACTAAACATTTAACACCCAACCCACCGGACCTCGACCTAACCCTACTTTTCTTTACTTTCTCTATCTCTCATCTCTCTCTCTCCCACTTCAGAGGTTGTTCAGTTCAGACATCAGAGTTCAGTTCAGTATTTTCTCAGGCCTTCACAATATTGTGTATTTATCCAGTCTCAAGTTACCTACCCAACTATTTCTAATAATTAAAAGCTGGATGATTCTCTTGTTTTTTTTTATTTTATTTTAACCAATTATACCCAACGGAACAAGTCCTATAACAGGGAGTACTTAATAACTAATAAAGTAAAAAACAACAATCAAATGAAATTATACAGTTTTCCTTCTCTTAAAGCTAAATTGCTTGTTGCTATACAAGCAATGTGTTGATTTTCAAAGCGGGCCATAGCAGGGGATTAGCATTGCGAAAGTGGTTTTTGAGGATTCCTGCTCGCCGTTTAAACTGACAGAAATGGTTTTGGTCACGAATCACGATACACATATACACGGTATGCCGATAGCGTTTTCTATTTTGGTCAACTACTGCGCAATGACGTCATGTGGTTTTATTTTTACTTAAAGTATTAATTGCGGCGAGGTTGTTCATAAAATAAATGTCAAATTATATTGCTTCCCATCCTTCTCGCTTGTGTTTTTCTTTGTGCTAGATCTATTATGGAAAAATCTTTAATTTTTTTTTCGAAAAAAATAAAATGAAATTTTTACAATTTTTTTTAATGTTATTGAATTTTGATTTTCATGATTTTTTTGTACCAAACGACATAAAAAAAACAATGGCGGCTATAAGAAAAACAAAAGTTGACAATGAAAACTCTGGGATTTAGCTGGCCGTGAAAATTTTTTAAACGTTACATGGATAGCCGTTGCCGACTTATGCAAGCCTATAAAGAATTATTCATTTATTCCTGACAATAAAAAGACATGAGCAATCTCATGGTGTAGTCTTTGAACCACGTGACGTCACAAGACCGCGGAACGCAGCCTGCGCGTCATCGTCTATCGGCATACCGTGTATATTTATATCGTGGTTTTGGTATCAAAATGAAGCTAAAATTATTGCGCATAACGCTTGGCATCAGAAATTAATTTAATTTCACGTTGTTTTCCAAAATTCTTCAGTAAAAATTCAAGTAATTGTTAATGTTTAATCACAAAATAGCATGCCTTGCCTAAACAATAATGACGTTTCTACGTTTTGCCAATTATTTTTGTCCATATTAATAGAATGGAACGTTAAACTAAGCAACATTTACATTTTACAATGCTATACTCTATTCCCTATGGCCCGTCTTGAAAATCAACACCTGTATATCTTGCTTGCGATATCAACATTTTTCATATATACCGGATATACCTATCCGGTGTTTCTAATTTTCGTCTAAATGAATTGCTAGTTTCTTAAACTGCCGTCCTGAAAATCAACACTCTGTATATCTTGCTTGCGATATCAACATTTTTCATATATACCGGATATACCTATCCGGTGTTTCTAATTTTCGTCTAAATGAATTGCTAATTTCTTAAACTGCTCACGCTCTCACCCCTTTAGAGGCCATAATAGTATATAAGTCTGTTTAATAATGTATTGTCAGCTGACTTTTGACGTATCGATTTTAATTGACAGTTGATTCGTTGGATGTTCAATTATTTTATTTTTGAACTCTCCCAGTGGCAGTTGCAGTGCAGTTCGGGAATCTGCATTACCGACACTAACGCTTACTATATAGGTAGGGTAGCGCATTCGCACTCGTTGACGTTTACTTAACACGGTTATGTTTGAACAGCTGGATGTCATATTTTTGGCACATTTGGTCACAGGCGTCGGCATCAAGTGGATAAAAGTGAATTTTGAAAAAAGAAACAAAATAATAACACAAGTAGAAATCGAGGAATCCTCTTTCAGTGGGCATTAAAAACATATTACCGGTTTATAGGATCTACGAAGCTGTAGACTTTAGTATTGAATATAATTTTTAACTCGATATCTATATACCTAGTTACTGAGAAAAAGAGTCTTGGTAGGCACACGAACGGCAGTGTGTGACTTTAAAACCCTCCCATACTGATCTTTAAAATTAAGCTTCATCAAGATGTAATAAAACCTACCTGACAAACTTCCAGGTATACGGAAATTCTGAGCCCCGTATATTTCTGCATTCATAACTGCCTTCTGCCTTCTAATGGGGCTGGGTGCATTTTTTGTCCAGAAAATCCCAGTAACAGGTAAGTATTGATAGCAAGAACTATAATGAGTTTAAAATGTTAAGAAAGTTACCTTTAGGTAACGCGAACAAGTAGAAAGCTCTCTTTTCATTGTTAAAATAACATCTTCTGATTCCTTCATCTTCTAAAAAGCAGCAAAAGTTTACCATTTTTTTTTAAATACGCGGACTTGATAACAAATTATGTGAATTCCTAGACAGTTGTACGTTCATGGAAAATCTGACGTTTTTGAAGTTAATTTTGACATTCCCACCTTTTTGTGAGAATGAGAATGCGTTACCCTAGTAAGCGTCAGTGTCGGTAATGCAGGTTCCCTAGTAGCAGTTTTTCTGCTTGTCTAGTGTTTTGTGTGTTCTGTCTGTTCTCTGACTCTGACTTCTCTTCTCTGTTCATCTGTTCTCTGTCTTTTCCAGTTTGTTGTTTTTTAGCGCCAAAGATGTGCTTCCTCTTGAGAAATAACAGATTATTTTTGTTTAATAATAAATAACCATCAACAAAAACGGATAGAAGTGACCAGACCATTAAGATATTAATTTAATATTTTGCAAAATCACTACAATGACGTCAAGAAAGTCCATGAACGAAGCTTTGAGAGATGCAAACATTTTTGCAGTAAGTATCTAAGTAGTAACCGATTTTTTTTAGATAAATTTCTTAAACAATACTTTCCAGGACTCTTCAGATGAAGAGCTGATGGACGCGTTTCCGCAAGTTAAGAACGAAAAGGACAGCTCCTTTGCGGTTGAAACTAAAGTTCGGGTAAAGCAAGAAAATTTCGATGATGAAGATTCAAATTTAAATATGCCCCCTTGCCCTGCAGCCCCGAAAATAAAGGTTGAACCAACCGATATTGATTCCACCTCGACGTTTTCAATCGGAGAAGAAATATTTCAGAATTTCCAAATTAAACAAGAAATTGGTAACTTCGAAGCTCAGGAAAATGAGCTGGAACCGAACTTGAGACATTTTTCTACTTTGAAATCCCAGAACGAGCAGAAAGGTACAGGCAAGCCTCCGTCTCCTGGAGAAAGCTTGAAAGCTAATAAGTATGGATTAAGGAAATATGTCTACAGTCCTTATTTTAAGCAAGCAAGATCACCTTATAAATCTGATTCGTAAGTAGTGTTTATACCTACATGAAATTGTGTCTTGTACCTATCCTATAACATAACAATTTTAACATTAAGGAGTTTTTTTCTATTATTTTCAAGATCAACTTTCTATAGGGGATAGGGGAAAACACAACAATCATAGGGGGGCTCTCTATTGTTGATAATTTGATCATTAAATGCAATATTGGTACGATTTCTATCACCCTACACCATAACCCAATTCTTTTATAATTATTAAGTGAACGGCATATATTCACAAAGAAATAACGATGACATTTGACTTCTTAACCCGGGAGTGGTTGCTAGGTGAGCATTTAGCTCACCATTTTCTTTAAACTGTAATTATTCTGTTACTTGAACTCGTACAATCTTGTCGATTTTTCTAGCTTAGTTTATAGCCTTAACCCTTTCAGGACGGCAGCCGTTATAAGCTAAGTGCGCTATTTCTATTACCTATTTCTGCTTTGAAGTACTTTGTTACGAAGTTTTTGCAGCAAAAACATTTGATGTGATGTTTATTAGACTGGTTGGGCTGGTTATTCTTCGATACACGGAAATCTGGGTAATAAAGGGTAATAAATCTCGAGCTCAAGGACGCTTGAAACATATTTTATACCTAATTTCAGGAGTTCCCAGTTTCTGACTGACTCATAAACACATCAAATAATAGTAACCTGCAGCTGTGTCCGTTTAAATTATTAGAGAAAGGACAAAAGAAACCAATGCAAATAAGCATGGGCGTGTCTAATATTTAAAATTTGAACAGAATTCAGTGTTTCATCTGATCGACCCGGGACGGTTCCCGTACCGAAAGGGTTAAGAAGAAAGATAGAAAGGATTTTGCAATGAAAATCGGATAAATTTATTTTTTATGGTCGCTTCATTCACCGCAGTTGCAGCTGCGCGAGCTAAACGCTCGTTAGCGACCACTCGTGTCACTCAACTGCTCTTCTGTTTAGGTTTGCTAGCCATATGCAAGGGTTGCTGTAATTTCTTTATCTGAAGTTATTTGTTGTTTTTATGGTATATGGTTAGCTTAGCTTAGCTAAGAATCCAATCAGTTTGTGTTATTTAATGTAAAAAAATCCTATAGTTATATACCAAAAAAATTTATATTGGCAAGTTAACATTATTCCCCCTTATTTTAAAATACCTACAACAAATATTGCTAATACAGGGTGTTCGGTGATCGGAAAGCCAAAATAAAATTTCATATTATACAAAACCACATCATGAGCATCAAAAAGAATAACTTAGTTGATCGGGCTTCATTCAGGAAATATTTCCAAAAATGTAAAACTAAATCATCTATAAATATTTTATTTTTTTCAGTACTTAGCCAAATTAAAATTTCATCAAAAATTTAATTAAATTTAAATTTTTATTTGTTTTATTAAAAAATAATAACATTTTCTAAAATTTTTCAAAGTGCTGTTTATTGTACATTTGCTTGTTGATTTTACATGGGAGCGAAACGCTCGCTAGCGACCACTGGTGTTACAATTCATCTAGCGACCAATGCCGGGTTAAATGCTATCTATCTGGATTGGCTTAAACTTGACTTTTACCCCCGCCTCTCGGAATTTTTACCAATCTGATACAAGAAGAACACAAAATTTAACTAGTCAAATATCTTCGCCAATTCTTTAGGAATGTGGCCATTTAACAGGAATTATTATAGAAAAGACACTTCCTTTAAAAGAATTATTGTCAATATTTTTATTCCAGTGCGTTTAAAAGGGAGGAATTCACTTCTGAGAATCCATCATGCTGTGGAAACTCAAATGACGGAAGCATCAAGTACGTTCAAAGAGTTCTCAAGACTCGCGAATCTCCCTTCAAATCTGACGACCGATCATCCGGATCTCTTTCGAGGAAAAGAGTGAATACGAACGAACGTGACAGTAACTTGAAAACCAGAAGCGGAGAGAAGAGAAAGTAAGAGAAATGGTTGGTCGAGTCCAGTTCTGTGTTAATTAACGTATCGTTTACAGGTATCAGTTATATGATAACGAAGATGAGACTCCTTCAAAAAAATCCAACATCGATGGACTTGATTGTTCCCAGTCCAACCCGCTCAGGGACCGAATAAATGCTTTGCGAAAGAAAAGCACTTTGCATGTTCGTAAGGAACTCTCCGAAAATTCTCATGGGTAGGTATAACGACTCGTTTGTTCTTTAGTTTTAATTGCAATTCTTATAACAATTTATTTTTTATATTTTTTTTCCAATTTGTAGAAGTAACCGGTCTGACTTAAGGACGAAAATTAACGAAAAACGAGATGCTTCCTCGTCTCGTTCTCCTGGTGACAATAATGTTCCAGAAAGCCTGGAGAATTCAGGCAATGGAGAGTCCGGGGAAGTGAAAAAGCCAAGGTGGGTTCATTGTTTAATCGGTCATTAAGACAACCGGTTCGATCATGACGATTATTATAATCATGAGACTCTCATTTTTGATCTCTGTCATCTGCATAATATACAGAATACAGATTGACCTGATATTTATGATACTAAACTAATACTCTTATTTATAGTGCGATGGATAGAGATATGTACTATAATTTGATTTAACCCTGCCCTGTTATTCATGAGCTCAGACTAGATTCTTAAATAAGAGTTATTGATTTTCATTGTTCGGCACATTATAATAAAATGTCTGTCACACTTCACAATATTGACCTTATACAGGGATCAGTAACTCGCGCACTCAGAGCATGCTGCGGTAAACTTCACTTTTTAAGAGTGGTAAATTTTCTTACTGCAGTGTTGTAAGTTCTTTTTTCTACTCCCAACCTTTAATATGCATATTAAATATGAATCACCAGTGCTTTAATGGGTCTCATTAAGATACAAATTTTCATTAAAGCACTGGTCAAGCTATCCAATGGCAGAGGAGCATTTGCAATCGAATCGGTTCCTTTTCGCTCACAATCTGGTCGGCAAACCAGCCGAAGTCACAGAGTTGTCATACTCACGACAAAAATTGCCTTGTGATATAAGTTCTGTATTTCTGAAAAGAAATTCTGAACGTTTATTTAATTTAGAACATAAGTAACATTCAAAGAAACTTTATCAAGATTTTATGTTACCTTAATTAATTTGATAGGTAGGTATATCGTGTAAAAGATAGGAAGATAAAGTATTATATCATTCGCAGCGCTCCGTGATAGTATTCAAAGCGGCAACGCTGCGACCGTCGCGTGCGCAGGAAAACAATGTCGTAATTAATGGCTGTCGATGTTATTAAAATTATTATTAATCTGAAAATCAAAGCGTAAAATTCGGAATTCGAACTTCGCATAATAAAAATTACGCAGTAGTGAGTAGTGCCCTTAAACTTGATACTAAAACATGTCTCAGCAGAATAATCTTAGCGACGAAGAGAAAATTTGGGTAAGCAAATAGCAACCTATCTTAACCTCAATGATCCGCAATTGTACACGGGTTATTGTTAAAATATATAATTTTTCAATCTTTTCTATGAAATAAAGGGTCGTAGAAAAAATAGTGTTTGAACTCGCAGATAATGGCTATTAATACGCTCTTATGATGGTTAAGACACTCGCCTACGGCTCGTATCTTAACCATCATACTCGCGTATTAATAGCCTTCATTATAAGCTCGTTGCATAATATACTATTCTTCCAAAGATAAGACCATTTTTGTAAAAAAAGGTGACAACACTGCACTGAACATGTGAATAAGTTCGAGTTAGATGGTATTGTTATTATTTTTATTTCCATGGCAACGAAGGGATTTGATTATTTTATATTCTAACGCCCGTATTCACAAACGATAATTTCCTAAATAATTACGTAATCAATTATCCCCATATCATTCTATTGCAAAAAACTGCATATCTCCATCTCACTCATTTGATTAATTATGTAATTATTTAGGAAATTATCGTTTGTGAATACGGGCATAAGTCGAGTTTAGGCGATTGCCAAACTTCAAATTTCGTTCAGATTTAGGTAATGGTATCAATTTCCAACATTCTCAATTCCTCTGTAAAGAGGTTTTGTGGAAAAAAAATTGATGAATTAATGGTATCCGTTCCGGACATTACAGTAACCTGAATTTTTCATTAATTTTTATCACGGTCATTGAAAAAATTACCTTTAAACTCGGATGAGGGAAACTCTGTAACTTGATATCCTTAAAAACCAGAATATCCTTCATTTTAATGGGCTCTATATCGCCCTGTATTCGGAGTGTGCGAGTTACTGATCACCCTGTATAAGTACTAATGAACTTTAAAAATAATTGAAAATAAAATAAATAGATGCATCAACTTTCCTATTAAGACACTTGAAATGGCAACAATGTACAGTTATTTGTTGCTATAATTTCGCTCTCTTACTTTTTGTTTTTGTAGAGAAAGGGAAACCGATGAGGCGGTGTTGGCACGGCGACAAAAGCAAATTGATTACGGTAAAAACACTCTAGCTTATGACAATTACATAAAAGTGGTACCAAAGTAAGTTTTTCCTTTTTTTTATTAATGTTTAGTGTGATTTTTCAACAATTTTTTTTTTAAGGGATAAACGTACAAGAGAGGAACCAAAGACGCCCAACAAGTTTTTTAAATACAGTCGCCGAAGATGGGACGGTTTGATAAAGCAGTGGAGGCTTGCGTTACATAAATACGATCCCCCAGAATAAATTGTTATTTTGAATACGTATATTTTATTTTTTAACTATGATTAATAATATTTTTAAGAAATATGACTGTAAGAGATAAGATTTTAAATTATAGTAATTTAAAAATCAAGTTACGTTCATAAAAATGATTATTTTACTGGTGATGCTTTATTTTATTTGAATGATCATAGATCCCCATTAAATTGACATTAATTTCATCAGTCAATCGAATTAATGACACTCTTGACCCTATCAGTTGTCATAATTGTCAATTTTTGAATTGTCAATAACAAATTGATTAATTGTCATTTATTTGTTAATAATTATTGTCTTATCAGTGCTGCTGGTAATTATTGACACAATGTCTTCAGAAAATACTGAAAACAGTATTGAACCTGACTTGGTTTTCGTAGTAACTCCACAAAAAGTGAATAATGAAAATTCTACAGAAAGTGGAGAAAAAGATGATGATTTGGAGAGTGAAGAGTCCAGGAATATCCTTAGTATTTTTTGGAAAAATGGGAAGATTGGAGCTGCCTATTACAGCTTGAATGAAAAACTTGTAAATATTTTTCATTTCATTAAGAGTGGCAAAAAACCTAGTCCTGTCAATGTCATACTTTTATGATATTAATAACCCTACTAAAATATACCATTTTGTGAGGTTATTGTACACATGACACTTTCAGCATTGAACAGGTCATTTTAAGATTTTATAGAGCATTAAGCTTTCAATAAATAATCATATTTATTAAGAGGAACAGGTCTCATTTTTGGGTTGTATGATATATTTTCAACAAAAATAAACAATAAATACTTCCTAAAAAAATTATTTTAACTGACAACTTTGACATTGGCAGTGTACTTTATAAACCTTTGTCAAATTTAATAATTTTAAATCCAAAATAATAAAAATTGCAAACTTCAGTCAGTGATTATACCAAAGGGAAAGAGTTTCCAAACCATTTTAAACTGTTTTCTTGGATTCCGAAGGATTTGCATCCCCCTGAAAAAACAAATTCATTCAGAATTCCAGCTAATGTTATTGCTAGGAACTGTCAATAGAATTCCTGTGTTGCCATGTTTATTGTCATTAGCTTTTGTTTTGCAATGTTGTCAGCTATTTCAAAATCAACACAGTCAAGTTGTTTATTTTGCAGTTTGTAAAAATAATAAACCAGTCAGCGACAAGTGTCTCATCAAAACTTAGCAATAATGGGAATTCTGATTTGGTGTATTTTCTTGATTGTAAATAGTTTGTACTTTCTGAGAGAACAAACCTAACCTAACCTTAATGGTATCTGATGTCACGAAACAATTGCTTTGCAGCTTTATGTTTACGATGAACTTCAAGATTTCGAGCCTTATTTTCTGGTCACCAGAACGATCTACAGAGAAATCCAACCCGTTTACGTGATAACTCTCGGAAGTCGTTCTGACGAGTTCGTTAAAATGTTGATCAACTTGATGAGTTTCAGAGAAGACACCACGACAAGTGACAGCGCTGTTTCGTTACCCAAAGATTTCTGCACTGTATCTCTGAAAGAATATCGTAAGTAATTTTAAAAGATAATAAATATATCGCATTAATTAGTGTATCTGCTAGTACATTTTTGTTGATAAGAAGAGACTCAATGATCATAAAATTAATCACAGAGCTTGATTAGAAAAAAAGCTCTATGATTATATTTATTTGAGAGGTCGACTTGAACTATTTTATCATTCCCGATTCCAGCTTTTGACACATGTAAAACAATCCTATCGAATCTGACTGTCGCTTCCATCCCTGAAGCACTGAGCGAAACCAAAACGAAAATTTACATCCAATCGTTGATCAATTTTGACCACAAGCGATCGGTCCACGCGGCCGGTGCTCTGGTGAAATTTCTAGAGAAAAGTTGGGCCTATTTCAGTGCGGAGAAGAACGATCTGATATTCTTGCACCTATTTCAAATATCCCTGTAAGTTATTATAATATCGAGTATCGAATCATTTTTTTTAATAATTATTATGATTTAATTTCAGCAAGACACACGTGCTGATGAACTGGAACAGTTTCAACGCGCTGCAAGTTTTCCAAAAACGCTCTCACGAAGCCAATGCAAAGAAAGGCCTGCAGGGGGCTAACAGAGAAGGGCTGAGTGTTTATAAGTTGTTTTCGTCGAAGTGTGAATCCAGGATAGGGCAAAGGAGTCTGAGGTAATTTTTTCATGAAGTATACCTGATTGTTATTAGTTAAGAGTTAAGACCTTGTCCAATTTACTCATAAAAAAATTATGCACGTGCAAATGTAATTCTGAGAAGTGTGACTTTAAGAACTGAATTCCAAATAAATAAAACGGAACGGCTTAGATCCATAAATTGCCTAAAGTACAGGGTACCCGGAACTACCATGTACCTATTGGTATTGGTATTGGTATATTGAGGGTGATCTAGTTACTGCGACCTAAAAGATCTATTGTATCCCCTCTACTGTGCTTCGCCTGGTGTGGAATCCCTTTAGTGAAGCACCCTCTCCAGGTCCGTTTCCTTAAGAAACTTCAGGATTTTGAGAGGATCAAGGTCGGTTAAGTTCCCGGCCTCTAGCTGGTGACGGCCCAGAACATACCATGTACCTAAAGAAGAATATGATTCTACATAGAAAAATAAGACTTTTTTCTTATAAACTTAGACACACGTTTTTCAAGATACAGGGGTCAAAGTTGATTTTTTTAGTTTTTTGACAATATAAATGCGATTTTAAGAAGCCATCTAGAGCCGTCAGTAATTTTTACACCAAAAGGCACTCCTGGTTACTACTCTATAGTGAACCGTTTCCGAGAAAAATGGCATTTTATGAGAGAAAACATTAATTTTAAAAATAATAAAAAAATTCATTTTCTCTCATAAATTTTGCAATTTTTCCCGAAAATGGTTCACTATAGAGCTGTTAACCAAGAGTAACTTATTGGTGTAGGAAACATGGGCGGTGGTAGAGCGCTTCTTAAAATCGCATATATTCGAGTGACGTAGGAGCTAGGGGATTGAAACACTCAAAGTACCCAAAATCTCCGCTACTCAATTTTTTTAAAACCTTTATTTTATAGCGAAAGGTGATTAACGAGCACAATGTGTGTATATAAGAGCTTAACATTGTATTTCATTATTTATCCTTGGCGAAATAGATGGTAAAAGCTAAAGGCTATAAATACTAAAGAAGATTATTTATTCAAAATGCGAGTTGCTAAATCTTTTCTATTGAAAATTGGCAAGTGTAGAAGCGGTCAAGGTTGGCAGTTTTTGCTCCTTGCGAAATAAACAAATAAAATTACGAAAACTATTAGCGAAAACTACAGCGCCCGTCTTTCACACATTTTTTAAGCTTTGGAAAAGTCATGTTATAAAAATAATTGGAATGATTTTTTTGGAAAGTTGTTTCTTGCAATAACTTTTTTATTTGATGGCCGATTTCAATTGAGCAAGTCTCAATTTGTAGACAATTTTATTGTGCACAAATCTTGCATGCTTCATTTTACTCCACGACTGGTAGTTTTTCCTATATCTCGGAAAAACTACTTTATTGATTTTATTTGCTTGGATAAAATGTTGAAATGTAGTTTTTATTTAAACTTAAGATACCCATTTATCTTTATCAAGCAATTACAGAAGTCCACCTTACAATATCTACTTGAAATATACAACCACATCTGGTCAAGTCAGGTATTTCCAGACATTTGGCGACGGTCTACAAAGACCGACCCAACAAACTACAGACCCATGTCATTGACATGCACTACCTGCAAACTACTGGAAAAATGATTAATAAGAGGCTCTTATGGGTGCTAGAAAATGACAAAAGAATAAATAATATGCAAAATGGCTTTCGACACATCAC
Source organism: Malachius bipustulatus (assembly GCA_910589415.1). Taxonomy (NCBI): domain Eukaryota; kingdom Metazoa; phylum Arthropoda; class Insecta; order Coleoptera; family Melyridae; genus Malachius; species Malachius bipustulatus. Next base: position 40,500,208 of record OU342635.1, read on the forward strand.
TCCACCTCAGACAGCTTAGTACAACTACAAACAGAAATACTCGATGCTTTCGCAAATAAACAAGAGCTACTCGCTGTCTTCTTTGACATAGAAAAAGCATTCGATACGACCTGGAGAAATTCAATTACTAGATCTCTTAAAGAATGGAATATCCAAGGCAACATGCTACACTTCATCAACAACTTCAAGAACAGCTCAAGTACTAGCAAACGCCACGAAGTCGAACATATTCCCAATACAAAATGGAGTGCCCCAAGGGTCAGTGCTAAGCTCAACATTATTTATTATAGCCATCAATGACATCACGATCAATATAAAAACACCAGTAAGAGCCTCACTGTTTGCAGATGACCTGGTACTGTACGTAAGAGGAACAAACATATATACCATCCAAAACACACTACAAAAAAGCATAGACCAGATAATAGAATGGAATGGACTGAAACCCATGAACTAAGACTCTCGCCAGAGAAAAGCAAAATAATGAGATTCACTCGGAAGACTAAATTAAAAAGATTACCACGGGCCAACATACGAGACATACCTCTAACCGAAGTTGCCGAAACAAAATTTTTAGGTATGACTCTAGACAGACCCCTAACATGGGCCCCACACATGAAAGCACTAAAGACCAGCTGCATTAAAAGGCTGAACGTAATGAAGATGATAGCACATCAACATTGGGGCGCAGAGGAACAAGTGCTATAATAAATAAGGTCTAAAATCGACTATGGTTCAATTGTCTACTGCTCCGCAACATCATCCATACTGAAGACTATAAACGCAATACAACATAATGCACTTAGACTTATCCTGGGAGCCTTCAGAACATCATCTATAGAAAGCCTATACAGAGAAGCAAATTACCCACCGCTCTGGCTTAGAAGAGAAGAACAAATCCTTAAGTACGCATCCAAAATTGCCCTTAGACACAACCAACTCACATATGAAGCTATTTTTGAAAGAAAATACACACCACCTGCGCAAAGAACCCAAACACTCCACCACCACTCAGAGAAAAACTCAAAACCATAACCAGAATCCCAGAACTACTACCTCCAAAGACCCTAAACAAATCAAATACCCCACCGTGGAGACTACAGCAACCTAAACTAGAGACAACACTAACCAGACAAAACAAATCTGAAACACCTTCACACATACTAAGAAACCTGTTCTACAACATTGTCCAAGAACAATCAAGAAATCACATACTGTACACCGATGCCTCAAAGAGCCCCAAGGAGTTGGTGCCGCAGTCGTAACATCTGAATCTACCAAGAAGTTCAAACTACACGACTGTTGCAGCATACTAACCGGCGAACTGTATGCAGTCCTACAAGCAGTCAAAGAAGCGATCAAACTACCCTGCACATCAATCATCTGTACAGACTCCTTATTCCCATCACTCCAATCCTTTAAAAAACTATTCCACAAAAATACCCTTGTACAACAAATTCAAGACATACTCCAGAATCACCCGGAAAAAATCACATTCATGTGGGTGCCATTTCATTGCGGAATAGATGGAAATGAACAAGCAGACAAAGCAGCAAAAGAGGCTGCTACAGACATGAACATACAAATACACACACCGTATGATGAATTGAATAAATGAAAAGAGATATGCAAACAAAAATTGCAGCAACACTGGCAACAACAAACAACAAAATTAAGAGACATCGAACCAACAATAGAAGAAAAACAATTAAAGAACATAACAAGAAAACAAGGAGTACTCATCAGAAGATTACGTATAGGACACACCCAACTCACACACAGTTACCTACTGGACCAAAAAGAAGCCCCCCAATGTGAAACCTTTGCAGTACCAATAAATGTCAAAAACATCATCCTTCAATGCCCACGATACAATCAAGCAAGAACAACACATAACATAGATCAGAATATAAGTAAGATCCTAGATACCAAACAAGAAAGTGTCACCAAACTCTTGTCATTCCTGCAAACCACGAATCTCTATAATTGTATTTAAAATAACCTACTTCTGTATACAGTATGTCAAACAACCCTGTAAAATTACTGCACCACCCGTGCCAATGACCCAAGAAGTCGAGGCACTTAATCTTAAATAAAAAGATGCCTTTTCTATCATCGACCCAAAACACATTTAAGCAAAAAATTGCTTCTAAGAATGCTTTCATTTTAAAATTAAAATGCTCTGGAATATAATGTGACGTGACTCGGGAGGTTTCTTACCAGAACTGGAGCCTTCTTTGAGAGTTTCAGGATACATATAATCATTTATTTAAAAATCATTGAAAAGTGACACTATTATATGACTCTTACCCATAATTATTATACTACTTTTTGGTTTTCTGTCTTTATGTTGGATTTTCATATAATTCTAGAAATCTTCTTCTTAAACCCATCAATGATATCTGCGAGCTCAACAATCGTTTGGATTTTATAGAATTCGTTTCAATGCCTGCTAGAAAAGAATTCATAGAAGCGCTTCGTGAAAATATCAAGGAACTCTGCGAAATAAACGTAAGCGTTTGTTTAATAATGTTTCTTTGAGAAATCACAATTTTTATTTTAATTACAGAAAATACTCACTAAAATCAAAAATTCCAAAGCTAACGCCGGTGATTGGCATATTTTATACAAGGTGATTATTAATTAATATTAATTAATTAAATTTATAAAACAAAACACCAAAAATAAATATGTAAAAACTTTTTCAGACTATCCACCATACAATGTTCATAAGCGAACTAGGCTCTCCTTACAAAGACGAATCTCCGGTCATAAACAGTCTCTACAAGAGCATCTCGACAAATCTCATCTCTTTAAAGCAGACCATACAGAACGCTCTGGATTTTTCCAATTTGATCAGACGAGGGAGGCCGATCATTAAGTTCGGGTTGGACGAGAGTTTGGACGCAAGTAAATCTCCATGTCTTTGTTGCGACTTGCGACAGAACTTACAGTAATAATGAATTGTTTCAGAGAAACTGCAAAAACAGGACATATCGAAACATGTCACTGCGGCCGCGAGGATCGCCGTGAACGAGCTACCGGATTTCATAAACGAATGCACCGTTGTCTATTTACCCGAAATGGGGCACCTGATTGCAGTGAAAGAATGGGAACCTGACTGTGACCCTGACACGTTACGTTATTTGGGTTTCAGGTTCATGGTAAAATTTTACACATCTCTGATTTGCTTTAATATTAATAACCCGTCGATTTCTTTTATAGTTCACCATTCGCGGGACGATACATTACAAGAATCCAATGTGTGTTGGTACGTGTATTTTGGTAATATTAACTCTTATAATAATAAATTTTATTTAATAGAATTAGATAAGCATCTAGGCGATATTAACACGGAAATAATAGCGCATGAGAATCGAATTGTTGATCGTCTGTCACTTTACGTTTTGAAATATAACAACGATATAAGAAAACCTCTCGAAATAATTGGTTTCATGGATAGGTAAGTAGCAGTAGTAGTGTCTAGAGAAAATTTAATAATTAATAAACAACCCCCAGCCTGATAGCGATAGCTTTGATCTCGATCGATAACAACTATACCCGTCCGTCATACAACCAGCAACGCACCATCGAGATCACCAAAGCTCGCCACCCGTTAATGGAGCTGGTTTCTCCTTACACCCCCAATGACTTTCTTTCCGGGGGGCCGTACCCCCGCATACGGGTCATCACAGGTCCAAACGCAAGCGGGAAGAGCATCTATCTCAAGCAAACAGGGGTGATTGTATTCCTTGCCCATGTCGGTGCTTACGTACCGGCCGATGAAGCTAACATCGGGGTGGTCGATTTCATATTAGTGAGAATGCAGACATCTGAAAGTGCTTGCATCAGGTTGTCAGCGTTTATGTTGGATATCAGCGTGGTAAGTATTATTGTTTTCTATTTGATTGATCATTAAAAGCGACTCTTTTTAGGCTACACAAGCGATAACCATGAAAGGAACATCGTCCTTGATCTTGATGGACGAGTTCGGACGGGGAACTTTGGAAAAGGACGCAGTGATATTACTAGCGAGCATTTTGAAGCATTTCCTGAGACGGAAGGAGAAGTGCCCGCACGTGATAATCACGACGCATTTTCAGAATTTGATCGAGTACTTGCCGGGGAATCACCTGTTGGAGTATCTTAGAATGAAGCATGAATTGAGCGACGGGTGTCTTATTTTTCTTTATAAGGTGGTGAAGGGGGTAGCGGGGAGTTACGCTTTTGATATAGCAAGAGAAGCGGGGCTAAGCAATGATATCTTAGCGAGAGCTGAAGAATTCTATAGATCTATTAGCTCTTCGGACGTTCAAACATTGAAACCTCTCTAATTTTGAGTATTATATGTGAATGTATAAGCTATAAATAAATTTATATTAGAGTTATCAAGTTACTGTGACTGTTAATTCTGTAAATTACTTACTTCCCATTGAGGTGAAGTTGCAGAATTTTCACAAAGTTAAGAAACATATTTTATAAGTTCGACTGTATTGAATATTAAATAATAAAAAAATCAATATAAAGCAGCTAATATCGTCGCTGTCATTACGTAAAGGCCTATCTTCTTAATGGTTTATTTACAGAAAAAGTTCAATCTTTTCTTTCAAAAAAGATTATGTCTCAATGTTCTAAGTGTACTTTTGTGCTAGAAGTATATGAAAAACAGGTTCTGATAATGAATTATATCTCGTGCTACAGACAAAATGAACAGTAGAGTTTTCTTCAAAACGTTCTCCTGAAAAGTTGTTAAATCAGAGATAGGCCTTTACGTAATGACAGCGACGATATGATGGGGATAGAGCATCAAGTGTACAAATAGAAAAGACAGACCATCCATCGAGATATTACTCACTTTTCCCCTTCAAGTATAGTATTTGTATTATAAAATTAGAATTAAAGAATTCATAAGAATTAGAACTTATCAAAGAAGAATACTTTGTTTCCGTTTCCTAGTTTATTTAAATTCACTAGGCATTTCCACGCCATTTTTGAATTGATGACATAATGAACTCAGTAGTGCTTTAATGGCAACTGGTGACCATTAAAGGCAATAGCTTGTGTTTTCAGAGTATTCACCTTCAGATCATTGGCGTTACCTGTTACCTTACACCAACACCACCAATCTTAAGTGTTTATTGTGCTAAAGCCAATACAACCCTCTAGGTCGTCCCTTGGAAATGCATTCAGATATTGCGCATCATCTGTAACAAATAGAGTAAACTATTCCTAATCACTCTTGGCAGGTTTGAAGTGAAGGGGTTAAATAAAATGGGCCTGAGTATGGATCCTTGTGGAACTCTGAATGAGAACCTCTGACTCACTGTCACTACCCTGCGCCACAGAAGAAGCGAGGCGAGGCAAACATAAAAGCCATTAACCTATGCACAGCCATATGCAGTTTACCACGCCTCGGTAACACGTCTACATATACACCGTTCACATATTAAAAAAGAACTAGGTGGCCATGAACTTTTGTTTTTAGGTTTGCAAAAATGAAAACTCCCTAGATCTCGATTGACAATATCAGCTGATCGAGATATTAAAGGTTAAGTATAGACTGACATTTGTCAAATCACTCAAAGTGTCTCAGCTGATTAACAGCCATGTTGTCAAATTGAAGTTTTAGTAGTAGGATATCTATCTAGGATGATTTTTTACTCTGATCAATTTTTCTCAAACTGACAAATAAAATTATTAAATTTTTGACATTTTAAATTTCAAAAGAGCAAAATGACGAAAATAATATCTCTAATAAGATGAATAAATCCGCATTAAGAAAGCATTTCAATGATTAAGATCCAGAAAGTCCAAACTTGAGCAAACATTTAAGTCATTCAGAAGGTGAAATATATTTGGAATGTAAGTATTGAGTATGTGTATCTGTATCTGCTAAATTGCTGGTAATTACTGTCTCTTATAGTAGTCAGACCGTGGCATTAGCAAGTATTATTAGACAAGACAAATTTGATATTACACCCTTGGGCAGCCCACATAAAACAGGTACTGATTATGAAATTTTTGTGTTTCCTGAAGATTTGCAATAATCTATTTCCAATACAACCCAATCGAAATGACATGGGGGTATTGTAATCTTCACTATACAAGCACGTAAATTAGCAGCTTCCCTCTAAGGATAAAGTAAAGAATGTATGTCTTGAGCTTTCAAAATGTAAGTACACCTGACATGTGACAAAATTAATATAATCATTGTGAAAAACTTATTTCGGAGGACTGGACGAAACAAATGGACATGGTGAAAATCTTATTAAAATCAGAGCGCTGATGATGATTCTGATTCTAAGCAGGATGCAGTAGCGGTTATTGATAATGGAGGATAATTTTGGGCCAGAAGTCCAGAATCTTTGGCTGGTTTCCGACACACTACTACGATACCGAATAACCGACGAATTGACGAAAAATATTTTTCATTTACGTACCTATACACCGTTCACATATTAAAAAAGAACTAGGTGGCCATGAACTTTTGTTTTTAGGTTTGCAAAAATGAAAACTCCCTAGATCTCGATTGACAATATCAGCTGATCGAGATATTAAAGGTTAAGTATAGACTGACATTTGTCAAATCACTCAAAGTGTCTCAGCTGATTAACAGCCATGTTGTCAAATTGAAGTTTTAGTAGTAGGATATCTATCTAGGATGATTTTTTACTTTGATCAATTTTTCTCAAACTGACAAATAAAATTATTAAATTTTTGACATTTTAAATTTCAAAAGAGCAAAATGACGAAAATAATATCTCTAATAAGATGAATAAATCCGCATTAAGAAAGCATTTCAATGATTAAAATCCAGAAAGTCCAAACTTGAGCAAACATTTAAGTCATTCAGAAGGTGAAATATATTTGGAATGTAAGTATTGAGTATGTGTATCTGTATCTGCTAAATTGCTGGTAATTACTGTCTCTTATAGTAGTCAGACCGTGGCATTGCATTAGCAAGTATTATTAGACAAGACAAATTTTATATTACACCCTGTGCAGCCCACATAAAACAGGTACTGATTATGAAATTTTTGTGTTTCCGGAAGATTTGCAATAATCTATTTCCAATACAACCCAATCGAAATGACATGGGGGTATTGTAAACTTCACTATACAAGCACGTAAATTAGCAGCTTCCCTCTAAGGATAATGTAAAGAATGTTATGTCTTGAAGAGCTTTCAAAATGTAAGTACACCTGACATGTGACAAAATTAATATAATCATTGTGAAAAACTTGTTTCGGAGGACTGGACGAAACAAATGGACATGGTGAAAATCTTATTAAAATCAGAGCGCTGAAGATGATTCTGATTCTAAGCAGGATGCAGTAGCGGTTATTGATAATGGGGGATAATTTTGGGCCAGAAGCCAGAAGTCCAGAATCTTTGGCTGGTTTCCGACACACTACTACGATACCGAATAACCGACGAATTGACGAAAAATATTTTTCATTTACGTACCTATATTTTAATAAACGTACCGATATATTTTAATTACCTGCTATGTATTTATTAAAAGTAAATTAATATAATTGATTCAAGTTTTTTATTTTATATTCAAAAAGTACATTTGTGTATTTTCCTAACTTGGCAAAATTACATGATAACCTTTTTCTCAAACTCTTATGAAAAGCTTAAGATTTTAAGATCTTAGATCCAGCGAAGCTGCTTTCTTTCGACCGTAAATTCGTGATCCGAACGCGTTATAACGCGTTTGGATTCAAACAGGCGTGTTCTTTCGTAAACGGATTCATCCCCACTCTTTACCAGATTTGGATCGCGATCCGTAATCCCCTCACCCCTCCGAATCGTAGAATTTTTAGGATCGGAACGGATTGATCCGGATCCGAAAAACGTAACCTAAGATTCCTAAGAATATGTTTACGTTTTCATACTTTTATGTTTGTTTATTCTCATTTTGTTCATGTACATTTTCGAAAGTAATAGAATAGTCTTACATTTGTCCCATTTTTAAATATTATAAATAAAAAAATTTAAAATTATTATTATTATTGTTAATTATTATTTCGTTTTAATAATTCAACTTTATCAATTTTTTTTCCATTTATCTTACAATAATAATAATTCGAATCAACTTTACACTTCCCTTTGCTGTTCTTTCGTCGCGATAAGAAACGGTCCTATTGAATCCGCGATTCAGTGATCCGGATTCAACTTTCAGGATCCATGATTCAAAGTGGCTAAGCGAAAGAAAGCAGCTATTGCGTTCTAGTTAAAGATTGCAATATGTGACTAAATGATTCAAAATAAAAAGCCCCCAAAGATGTAAATAAAATATAACAAGAAGAATACCAAAAATATCAAAAATCCATCTGGCAACTATGTCCTGTTCCTTGCCATAAAACTTCAACCTCATAAAAAAGAGACATAACCAAACTCCAGCTAATGATTGACAGCGGTTATACCCAGTGATTTCTATCACCCTACACCATAACCCAATTCTTTTATAATAAGTGAACGGTGTATATATTTTAATATTTTAATAAACGTACCGATATATTTTAATTACCTGCTATGTATTTATTAAAAGTAAATTAATATAATTGATTCAAGTTTTTTATTTTATATTCAAAAAGTACATTTGTGTATTTTCCTAACTTGGCAAAATTACATGATAACCTTTTTCTCAAACTCTTATGAAAAGCTTAAGATTTTAAGATCTTAGATCCAGCGACATTGCGTTCTAGTTAAAGATTGCAATATGTGACTAAATGATTCAAAATAAAAAGCCCGCAAAGATGTAAATATAAATATAATAAGAAGAATACCAAAAATATCGAAAATCCATCTGGCAACTATGTCCTGTTCCTTGCCATAAAACTTCAACCTCATAAAAAAGAGACATAACCAAACTCCAGCCAATGATTGACAGCGGTTATACCCAGTGATTTCTATAGGAGCGGATAAATCACCACCCATGCGGCACTATACTACGCATGAGCAAGCTCGCACAATGAATAATAATGTAATAATAATGTTGAACCACCGAATAAAAAAAACTTCGAAACAAAAAACATTTCACAGTACGAAGAAGAAGAGAAACAAGAACAAAGAAGTTGTAAGAAAACCTAATTATGTAGAAAAACAGAACATCCAAAGCACTCTATCGGGTAAATCATATACTTCATTTGATGTACCTACCTACAGAATGACCATAATAATTACATCTAGTTCTAGTAGGTTTCTATAAGTTTAAGTAATAATAATAACTTATCTGTAAAGCCCATATGTAACGATGCATTTTTTAGTACAAGTTTTAGTCAATTTTTTAGGATACTAAATTTAGGACAGTAAATAATTGAACTAAAAATTTGTTTGCTTGCAACCTTCCAAATTTCTGTCATTTATTTAGGAAGCCATATAGGCTTTTGACGAGCATATTTTAGGTTAACTCTGATTATTTTTCCCATTTTAACTACAACTTCAACTTATTGCATTGCTGTAGAGAGAATATTAAAACATGGATAGAGAGTCTTTATTATTGAGTGGGGCAGCAATAATTATTAATATAACATGATAATAAATGTTAGAAGGAAAAGGAGAGTAAGAAAAAAGGTGATTAGAAAACCATGGTTGAAAAGAAGGAGTGAAAATGGCTCTGGTATATTAAAAATGGTTAATGAAGAACTGGCAGTAGAAGACTCTTACAAAATTTTTTTACGGGTATCAGAAGATCAGTTCAACTTCCTGCTTAGCTTGGTGAGAACTGATATTGAAAAGGAGCCATCCATGATGCAAGAAACAATTTCTGCAAGAAGTAGGTTCGTGCTTTCAAACATGATTTTACCATTTACATCTTTTTAATGCTCTTATTCTCCAATATGTGTAGACTACAAATTACTTTGCGGTTTTTGGCAACTGGAGAATCTTTTAGATCTCTTATGTATGCTACAAGAGTTCACGAAAGCAGCATTTCAAGATTCATTCCTGTTGTTTGCGACTCGTTATATCGCCATCTTAGAAATAAATACATAAAAGTAAGTACATATTCTTATTCTTTCATTACAGAAATAATAAGAGACATGAAATTATTGTTTTACAGACGCCCAACACTGTTCAAGAATGGATGAGTGTATCACATGATTTCTGGAATTTATGGCAATTCCCACATTGCCTAGGTGCTTTGGATGGCAAACACATCTCATTTAGGCCACCAAGATCCGATGGGTCATATTATTATAACTATAAAGGCGGTCATAGCATAATTCTTTTAGCTCTAGCTGATGCTAATTATAAATTCATATATGTCAATGTGGGTGTTAACGGGAGAGTCAGCGATGGAGGTGCATTTCGAGAATCTACCCTAGCTAAGGTTTTAGGACCCAATTCTTTGTATTTCCCTCCTGCAGAAGCATTACCAGGTAGAGATATGGCAATTCCATATGTGATAGTTGCAGATGATGCCTTTCCACATAAAGATGTGATAATGAAGCCATACCCCCAAAGAGGATTGTCACATGGTGAAAGAATATTTAATTATCGGCTATCAAGGGCAAGAAGAGTAATAGAAAATGCATTCGGTATTTTGGCTAATCGGTTTCGAGTGTTACTCAATCCTATAAATCTTCGTGCACCAAAAGTCGAAAAAATAACTCTAGCTTGTGTGGCTCTTCACAATTATTTAGCCACTGAAAATGGAATTTCATACACTGACATAAGCCAGGAAACGGAAAATTCGTTGCAGCAAATAAGAAGTATTGGGAGACAAAGTGGCAATAAATCTATGGATGCAGCGAGAAATGTCCGTAATGAGTTTAAAGATTATTTCTGCTCAGATACTGGAGCAGTGCCTTGGCAAGAAGAAGCTGTTAGAAATTTTAATATGTAACAATAATAATGGCTAGAAATGAATTAAATAAAATAAATGAAATCAAGTTTTTATTAATAAATAATAAAAATGTATGTTTACTATACTATTTTTTACTTTCTTTATACATATTAAATAAAATTGTGGTAATCTTTTCTTCAGCTGCAGTCACTAGGTCATCATTTTTTATCATCCGTAATCGGCTTACCACAAAATTACCGAAAGTTGTCAAGTGGTCATTGTCAGGCTTCTCTGTCGCTAGATTTCTCTGGTTTTGGTTTTGTTCTAAAGCCGTGGAAATTTTTTTTATAGCACAACTGGCAGCATCCAGGAAAGAATCATCATGATTTCTTTTTCTCTTTTTGGTCGAACCAGCAATACGATTACTGAGTGAGGTATAACTTTTAGGAGTGACCATGGAGGTACTAGTACTAGGTTGGTCTGAAGGAGACTCATTTTCGTCTTCATTTATGATTTCAATATTTCTATCCAGTGTATAATAAAATGCATCAGTGTCTTCATCCTATAATGAATAACAGAGTGTCATGAAATATTTATAATAATTCAGTGTCGTATTATAATTTTTTTTTGTTAGGTCATTATTAGTAATACAGAACAGACGTTTGATTTCTCAGCTTGTTGTTCAGTCTTGCCATCTGTGGTGCTCTCATCACATGTCAGTGAAACACTGTTTTCACTAAATTCCTGGGACAGCTCTCCGATAGAGTCAGTAGACTTTCTCACAGCGATGTGGTCCAATAGAAATAAAAGGTATTCATAATACCAGAGTGATGGTACGTACAGCTGAAATCATTTAAGAGAAACAGTTTAGAATATGCTATTCGTAAAAGTCGAGGACATTACAAAGTGACTGGCCTCATGACTGGCAGATACCAGCATTGCATCTATATAACATTTAAGATATATTAAAACTACTTACAGAGTCTTCATCCATGCCACTATGCTTCGATTTCAAGTACTTTCGGTGTTCTGTTGCAAAGTTTGTTCTAAGTCCATTGATTTTCGATTTTATTTCAGTTATAGTTATTCCAGGACGAATATTTTTTAGTTCTCTTACCATGCTTTCATAAGCAGTGGTTCTCATGTGCTTGTTTTTATAATTGGAACTTTTTACCTGATAGAGGCAAGGCCTTTCTCTATATAATTCTATTAAAGAAATAACCTGATCATGAGACCAAGACATTGTGATAACTGATAAGTGTTTTGACGATTGTAACTTGTTTACATTACTATAAAAACAAACTTGCCTAACAACGACAACCCATCTACTTGATCATACCTACATTTTATATTATATTATTATATTATTCAACAAAGTGGATAAGTTTTCAATTCAATTTCGATGATTACCGTACACTTTTTCACGTACACTTCCAAATATAAACTGAGGTTACTGGTTAGGTTAGAAACATTGAATAAAGAAGAAAAAGGAAGGAGCATATGATCGATTTCACGTGTTATCCTAGGGAACCAACTCAGCCACATTGCTCAACCAGAGATGACTCATAATCATTCATGGTTCTGACCTCTGACGTGTCCTGTGTTTCACTCTTGGTTTTTTTTTGTGTTTAATTGTAGTATATTTTGTTGTAAAACGTTAAAGTGTGATGCAATATTTTATAGTTATATAATATAATGTAGGTTAGTGAAGTTATTGGCGTTTAATCAGCTTTAAAAACTGAAGCAGCCGCCATATTGGTAAACCATCCCGTTCAACGTCAAATCCACACATGCTCCTTCCTGTTAGAAAGTTGACTTTAGCTACCAACATCTCAATATTGTAACCTACAAACAACAATTTCCCCAGATTTCCACTTCAATTATGTCATTTAATTGATGAAAAATAGGACAGGTTCTAAAAATTTTGTAAATATTTTGGATACAAACTTGAGCTCCCCCTGCCCGCGAGGTGCCGTAACTAAAAAGCATTTATGACGGTGGTGGGGGTATATCGGTTGGCGGGATATTTAAATTTAAATTATATCTTTGAATTCTGACTATTTGGAAGTCCACATAATAATTAATTAACACAATTTTCAATAATAACGTCATCGAATATTCGTTACTATTGAAAAGTGCATTAATATTATTTGTGGTTAAATGAAAAGAACAGGTACGTTTATTATTAACTTTTATTGATTAGTTTTTTATAGTTAAAAAGGCAACCAATTGTATAAGTTAAAAAGTATTATAAGTATCTCATAGGTATAAAAAAAATATCTTGAAAGATTTTTAAAACTATGTAACAAATATGTAAATAAATATGTATCATTTATTACCTCTAAACAGATAAAAACATGGGGCATTTGCTGATGAAGTATAATCCGTTGAAATTTGGAAAATTTAACTTTAAGGCTACAATAATACTTAATAAGTTCCTATTTACATAAACTTACATAAAGTTAAAAAAATTGGTGTCGAATTAATAAGCTGAAAAATACGGCAGCTCCCGTATTTCTTCTTGAAGTCCACCAGTTCACTATATGGATACTTTTCTGTCATTCAGTGAACACACGTGTTCATGTTCAGGGGACCCTTTCACTACATGCTAATGTGGAACCTGTGAAAGAAATTCTATATTCAAACAAACGTATAACATACATATAATAAATGATGAAGAATTGATATAAGTACCAGAAAGCACATTTCTAACTATTTATATCTTTTACTTACCAGATTAAATTACTGCTGCCTTTCAATGATATTTTCTGGACTTATTTAAGCACTGCAAATCACCCAAATAACGTGCAAATTGTAAAATAAATGGTGAACAGGACGCAAATTTAAATTTCTTTGTATTTATTTTATTAGTTGTCAAATAGTTTCCAATGAAAAGAAAGTCCGATTGATCACGATGCCTAACGGGTAATAAGAACGAATGCTTGTCAATTAAAATTGACGAAAAATAGGACAACTTCCCTAAACTAAAAAATTTAACAAAAATTGGAGACAAAACTTGTATGAATTTGTCCTAAATTTAGTATCCTAAAAAATTGACTAAAACTTGTACTAAAAAATGGATCGTTACATATGGGCTTAATACGTAAATTTTTTAAATGTAAATTTTTAACGAAATATACATTTGCTTGATTTTAATAAAAAGATACAGTGGCAGTAAACAGATATAAATAAATGATAGTGCATTTAATTCTATAATAATTCAATTCCTAAAAAAGTGTAAAAAAATAAAAATTAGATTCCACATATTATTATCAATCACTAAATTGACGACCATATTTATAGGTGAATCAATAATGAATATTTTTGTCGCTGAAAATTTTAAAATTGGCTTTTTGAAATTTTTCATGGTTGTATTTATTTATCAGTAGAATTCCTTTAATGTTAGAATATGAGTGCAATTACTTTTGATAATGTGAAATTGAACTACATATTCTTATTATTATTTGGTTTATTTTATGTATTTTTTAAATTTACTGATTAGTTATTTAGTTATTTTTGTTTTTTTTTATTTTAAGCTATATTTTCACACTAAGAAGGATTTTTTTGATAAAATTCTTTTTGACTTAATCGCAAAAAACCGTCTGAGAAAAAGTGGGTTTATTGGTTGAAAAATTGACACTTTCTTGTTTTTTTTTTACTAAACTCGGAATTTTGGGTGTTGAGGTGATTTCAAACAATAACGTATTTCAAATAAAAATTTAAAAAAAAATGCCGAGTAGGTATGTTTTCTCAATTACTTTTAATCACAGTAGGCTATATAGTTCCTTGGAACGGCTAAAATGTAGTTTTTCAATTTGAAAAAACTTCGGAAGCTTTTCAAATGGAAGCACCTCAATATTTTTTTTTATTTTTTGGTAAATTTCAAAAAAGTTTTTTTCTGTATGTAGTGAAACACACTGTATAAGGCATCCATTCTCGGAATTATTTTCAATTAATTATTTTTCACCTCCAAGGTAAAAGCAACCCCCGGTACACGGTCAACTTTGAAGTAGAGGGTAAAGTAGAACCTAAATTTAAAATTTTTATCAAAATCGGTGCTGTTTGGCAAAATTATACAGTATTTTCGTCATATTTTACTTTTAATAACTGGACTAAATAGTTTCCTACCTACGCTGCGCGGTTATGTCACAATAATAAAAAAGCAGTTTTTTTTTTATATTTTATATACTTAATTCTATTGATTTTGGTGATTTTCGTAAAGTCAAGGTGTCCGCAATAGAAAAAAGCCGTCGAAAGGAGGTAGCCTTAATTAGTAGAGACAATAAATTATAATATACTATAAATTACAATAATAAAGAGTTAAATATTCACGTTTACTATTGTTAATAAAGAGTTAGATTTTAAACTCGCGCAGGTACAATATTATTATTCATTGTGCGAGCTTGCTCATGCGTAGTATAATGCCGCATGGGTGGTGATTTATCCGCTCCTATTTCTATCACCCTACACCATAACCCAATTCTTTTATAATAAGTGAACGGTGTATACGTATGCTCGTTAGAGGAGAATAAAATTAATGCTTTTCACATACATAGTAAGTATTATTATTAAAAGAGTACATACATTTTCATTATTCATTTCATAGCTAAATATCCTAAATCTGACCTATTTATATACAGAAATATAAAATTAATCCTAACTGATGAGAGTTTAAACTTTAAAGCGTTCATTAATTATTACTTTACGTGTTAATGCCGTATTTAGACTTCATCTTATCAATTTCTTCTTGTTTCTTTTCGATGTCGGTCTTCTTGAAAGCTTTGCTAGCTTGGTAATAGAGAACGACCAAATATCGATTGCAAACATTGAACCCGGACAGATGGTCGCAAGCGTTCTTTGCATCGAAAATGTCCTCAAAGACCACAAAAGCGGTTCCACGAGTTTCCGGTGTGTTGCCCACCCGAATCTGCCTGATGGCTCCATACTTTCCGAAGATGTCGTACATTTCCTCTCCCGTTATCTTGTAAGGTAGGTTTCTGATGTAGAGGATTCGGTTGATTTCTGGAGGTAGCCTCACCTGCAAGGAACGAGTCTTTAATGAGCCGGTCATTATTGAGGCAAGATTTTATTGGGGATTGGGGGCACAAGCTGGCTCTATTTTCTGGTAGGTGGAAGTGTGGTAGGTATAGATATTGTGATACTTGCTATTGGATACTTACATTAGTTTTCCTTTGCATAACCAGCGCCATGGTTTCTTAATATATCCAGTTCAGAGAAGAAATTATGTATTCACGATTTTACTTTTATTATACTCTAAAGTACATTCACTTTTACTTTACTCAACAATAATTAAATAATTATTATTACACTTTGTTCGAATACGACCTACATAACCACATTTATTAACCAGACCACAGAAACAAAACAGAATATCGAATGTCGAAATACTCGAAATGTATACGAAACTCGAAAACAGTCTCGCAGCTCGCTCGATTCTCGAACGGTATGAGAAATCATAATTTGATATTCGTGTCAATGTATTTTATAGAGGGCGCCACTTAGGTCATGTTGACGACGTAAATGAACAAATAACTTTTTTATCCTTCAGGCTATCGCGCATTTTATTGTGAAATATTAAAACTACATCATTGATGAGAAAAAAAGGTATACCGGTTGTCAGTCTCAAAAGTTAGTGGTTTTCGAGATAATGACGTTTTAATAATCTCCTGCATTATTTCAATTTTTTTTTATTATCAGAAATCTTAATGCAGTAGGTTGAGATAATAACCAGCATTTTGGCAATTAAACATTTTTCACTTTGACATATTAAAAAAGCAAACAAATGAACCATATTCACCTAAATTCCTATACAGATTCTGAAATAGTCGATTATCAGGTTTCAGTCTGTTTGGATATCGTGGCAGGTATTCTCGTTTCGCAGCTTGCCCATTGAAGTTTTGTTTGCAATAAAGAGAAATCATATCTCTCTTATCTGAATTTGAAAAATTATTATGTCTCGGCATTTTTTAATTTTCTAACTATACTAGCAGTAAGCAAAAAATTCTGAACAGTATCAGTAGAGAAAATCATTAACTGTCAATTATCTCGAAAACCACTAACTTTTGAGACTGACAATCAGTATACCTTTTTTTCTCATCAATGATGTAGCTTTAATATTTCACAATAAAATGCGCGATAGCCTGAAGGATAAAAAAGTTATGTGTTCACTTACGTCGTCAACATGACCTAAGTGGCGCCCTCTATAAAATACATCGACACGGATATCAAATTATGATTCCTCATACCGTAAAACATCTATCCCCAAGTTTTCACGTTCGTACCTTTACAATTTTTCAAGATATTTTGAAAAGCAAATTTTTAAGTCTCAACTTTGCCACCCTGTTGCCCGTATTCACAAACGATAATTTCCTAAATAATTACGTAATTATTTAAATGAGTGAGATGGAGATATGCAGTTTTTTCGCAATAGAGTGAGATGGGGATAATTGATTACGTAATTATTTAGGAAATTATCGTTTGTGAATACGGGCGTGTATCTTTTTTATTATCAAGATTTTGTTAGAGCAAGTAGTGTCGGATCGTAATATTTTTAAACCAAGAATCTCCCATTTTACCACGGACCATTACTTACGGGACACCCTATAAACGGTATGTCAGTCTTAGTAGACTGTGACTGCGCAGGCTGCGTTCCGGAGTTGTCGTTTTTCTGACGTCACGTGGTTCAATGACTACATTTGAGATTGCTCATTATCTTTTTTATTACAACAAATAAATAAATAATGTTTTGAAGGCGAACATAAGTCGTCAACAGTTATCCATTTGACGTTTTAAAAATTTTCTAGGCCAACTAAATCTAAGAGTTTTCATAATCAACTTATTTTTTTCTTATGGCCGCTATATTGTTTTTTTTTGTGTGTTATTCTGTATTAAAAAATAAGAACAAAAAGCTATCACATTAAATAAAAATATCCTCCATTTTTTTTATTTAAACAAAAAAAGTTTTTCACCCAATGACGTCGCAGTGTGACGCAACATTGCTTGCCATATGATTGTTTATGACATTCGGTTGAAGAGCGGAAAATTCTTATTTTTGAAAAATTCGTTTTTAATATTATAGATTTTTGGTTTTGCTTCAATTTTTAAAAAGCGAATGATATGAAAATACAATCTAAATTCTTTCATAAAATATGAGAAATTCGATTTTCAATTTTTTTCAGGGTATTTCAGCAACGCCTGAAGTTCCCATAAATTTTGTTTCAGATTCTTAGTAAGCATGAAATTGTGCAACTTTTATCTAATTTGTATACTTACCGTTTCTGAGATCCCCATGTACCTAGTTCATTTTAAATGGAAGCCAGTTTCAGTCCGAAAAATACAGAATATAAAAGTTTCCTTTTTCACATTTGAATTGAAATACATACACCACAAGATATCTTATTTAAAGGCCTTAAATTACATCTCAATTTGTTTTTAATATTTTAGATAACTAAGCATCTCAAAAAGTAAATTACAGAAATAGATAAATTACTGTTGTAAAAGAAGTGTGAATCAGGTTTGCGTATGGAATTATAATTATTTTTGAAACATGAGAATATCATTGAATATTGAAACGACATGCGCAGTAAGACTATCTGCAACTCTTAATAATATAGCTGCTATTAGATTACTGTCCAGTTATGAAAGACTTAATTGACAGATACATTTAAGACATAAGTCATCTTTCATTGATTTTTTTTGACAATTTCAATTCATGAAATCATGACAGAAAATATTCTGATCTGAATTTGTAAAAAGATAATTTAATATATAAGTAAGTATAGTTTAGTTAAGTTATAATAGTTATTATGGTTATTATCTGTATATATTAGAAATGATTAAAACCACATCGAAGTAACAATCTGTTACAATATCTCCCGATTAAAATATAAACAACGCAATACAATCGAAAGTGAACAAACAAAATGTTACTTTCAATAAAAGATTATTCATGTCTGATATTCCTGTTTCCAATAATCAAATACAGGTGAGTATTTTACACAATTCCAACACCTCAGTCCAGTAACAATCAAAATTAATTTCCAGCACCGGAACTGGAAATCCCAATTCGCCACCGGACTGGGATTATATCTTGTTCTCGCAGCGATGGCCGATAAGCGCTTGCATGACATGGGAAGAGGAAAATTCTGGTCACAGGTGCGACTTACCTAACGACTTATCCCAGTGGCTCGTACACGGTCTGTGGCCGACTAAGAAAGGCACCGACGGTCCCAACACCTGCGATTCGGCCATACATTTCGACCCGACTCAATTGACACCGATCTTGGACGATCTCAACCAGCACTGGACCAACATTGAAGCGTCCACCTCGGCCGATTCGTTCTGGAAGCACGAATGGAAGAAGCACGGGACTTGCGCGGTCGTGGTCCCGGTGCTGAACAGCGTCTTCAATTACTTCAACAAAGGTCTCGTACTGAACCAGGCGTTCAATATTTCGAAGATATTGACAGCCGGGAAGATATTGCCCAACGCAACGACTGGTTATCTGGTCGATGATATCTATAACGCTGTGAAATCGGTGATCGGTAAGAGCCCTACAGTTGAATGTGTCATTGATAAGAAACTGAAAGAGCCGCTGGTCAGCGAAATACGAGTCTGCCTGGACAAGCAGCTGAATCTCATCGATTGCTACGAAAATGTCACCAGCAGTTGCAGCAAGAAGAAACCGATCTTGTATTTGGGTAGCTTGCCGACTATTATGGAATTCACGGATCAGCTCGAAGATTTCCCGGATTATGGGATCGTGTACGGGGAGGAAGAAGACATTATCAAAGAGAATCAACGGATGCACGAGAGGGGGAAGTTTCTGCTGCAATTTTACAGGTTTATTAAATTCTTGATGTGGTTAACGCTCTAATTGTCGTAGTTAGGTTCTCTCGATAATACTTTAATGGATAGTTAAATCTTAACAAAAATTTAAGTTTAATTGAATTTAAACCCAGTTATTTTTGAAAGTAGCAATTAGTTTAATTAATTGAATTGAATTGAATCTGGGTATCACACAAAGAACTTATTGGAAATAATGTAAATTTATTTTTTCTCTCAAAGTTTCCCAGTGTGTAAATTTAGTATTTCTTCAAAAATATGGCCAAAAGGTGCCTAATAATAATCTCCTTTGTTTGATCACTGATTAGGTAACTCTCAGATTTTTACTTAGGTGAACCCTAAGATCAAGGGATATAATAATTAGGGATCAAGGGATGCATATAAAAACTGATAAACCAGTTTTACTGCCAAGGTCTCACTAAGATGGCTCATAATTTGTTTGGGGATGAACTTATAAAAATATAAAATTTAGCACAAACCGTTCATAAGAATGATTATAGAAAGTAAATAGCAACAAGTCATGCAGTAAAAAAAATGTTACTCAAGTGTCCTCTTATGATCCTTCTGAGTAATATTGTCATCAAATTCTTCCAGAACTGCTACTCAAAGTTTTGTAAGTCGTGTCACAAGCAATATTATGACCAAATTTCTATTTTTTTTTTCTTGGTGCCAAAAAATTGTATGTAGGTAGTAGGTTATTACCAGAGAGAAGAACCTCATGCACCCGTGAGGCATGCTCAAAGCGAAGACTGATCCCTTGCAGACGAGAAAAATTTAATTTGATGAAGTTGGCTAAGATCGTAGGTGTAATGGATGTAAACCACCACAAAGAAGTCTTCTGCACTTATAGAAATAAAGACTACTTGAAATGAAAAAAGGAGTATGCTAACTGAGTGTGCAACCTTTTAGAGGATAAAGGAAAATTTTGGATCTGGTCTGATTTTATTTTATAATAGTAACTAATGCTTTAAATGGATATTTTTTGCTTGCATACACATAAATCTAATACGAAGAAAAACTTGAAATGAAAATAATGAAGATGACAAAGTTTGGAAAGGTGCTAAATCATCAGTACGGGAAATTGAGCAGGTGTCCCACAAGGTTTAGTACTTGTGACAATTCCCTTTATATTTTAAGTCATCTTCAACAATATAATTGATACATTTGTGTGGCAGTGATGAAAAAATTAGACAATTCTGAATACTTTTGAAGACTTGAGATGTGCTCAATCTTTGACAAAAGCAAGGAGTCCCACAAGGCTCAATTTTGGGGACCGTTCTAATTATACTTTGGCTAAGGGTCACATAAACATAAAACTCACTCCAGCTAATAGCAACTTTTCTGGATACTCACGAAAAGTGGGTCTTAAATTTTTTTAAGGGTTCATTTTTTTGAATCATTTAATTTAACAGAATTGAATTCTATGGCTGAGTGACAGGGTTGAATATGATAATAACACGTGTGGCTTTCAACAAGACAGGCCGTACGTGGTTGTTGTAGAAACAGTTACTAATACTAAAAACCTAGAGAGTTCTTACCTTAAAATAATAATAGTTTATGTGAGTGTTTCTGGGTACATCAAAACGCTATATAAATAATAAAAACCTCTCTTTCTGCAGTGTTGCAAAATGCAGTGGTATGGCAAAATTGACAATGACATGGCAACAAAATGCTAGGTAGAAGTGCCAGTGGCGTGGCCACCACTCCACCAATAACATTTCAGTACGTCAGAATAGCTGCAAGCTCTTGTAGAAATACGAGTAAAAGGTCTTTTTACTAGTGAATTCTTGTATTTTACCTAACTGGAAAAAACGAATGTTCCTTAAGTTTGTTTGGAATTATATAGAAAGAATGTCAATACATACTTTCATATATTTTTGTTGTGATTATAAAATTATTGTGATATATTTTCAATAAGTTCTTCTACTCAAACCTAGTCCATTGTGACTGAAATAGCCAAATTTAAATAGTAAATTACTTTCATTTTTATTAGGTAATTGAAACCTAGTTTTTTTACACTAAATAGCAAAATTTATAGTTCAATTGGATTAAGACATTATATTATCTGAAGACATTTTTCCTAGATTTTATTTCTCGCATTTTTGTGATCCTATCCCAGTGTGAACAATTTGTTTTTGAAAATTTTAAAATGTATATTCGAGTTGAATTTTAAATCATTTTTTTTTGCCAGGATCGAATCTTTATGTCACGTTACCTTCTATGTATGTATACTGATTTGCTCTCTAGATCTTGGGTTATTTCCACTCCACTCTGGCAAAAAATCTTCCATAAATAATTCCCTCAGGTTTACCTTTAATTCGAGCAGTGCCGATCGATCGAGGGTTGGTAGTTGTAAATTGACTGATTTTGTAAGAAATATGTTCATATTAATGTTTCAGTCAATTATTGCAAGTTTGTTCAATTTTTTCTTTTCTTTTTGTATATTTTGGTTTGATGTAAATAAATACTAATAATTAAGGAATGTTATTGAACTTACAGTGTATCTATGAAATTGTGTTGTAAAATGTAGACAAATTAGATGTATTTACTTACTCTAGGTGTAAATTTTTGAACTAGATTTTTTTGGATGTTTATATTTATTAGTTTTTACACTTTTTTGTGGCCTAATACTTACGTTTAGTGAATGAATAAATAAATATTTGTTTTATTTTCTGGGATTTGTGTTGTTTCAATCAATCAATACAACAATAAATATTAATTTAAATTTTATTTAGGGTATATCAGTAAGTGTTATTTACAGTTTGTATAAAAGAATTTTTATTATTATAATGCTCGTAAAAGCAAGAATTTCAATATAAAATCATCCACAATCAAGGGCAAAGACAATTAACATAACTTATGAAATATAATTTTATTATAATATGCAATTGTGTAAAAGCTATCAAAGAAAGTGTTCAATTTCACCGTGGCATTAACTTTTTGAGACAATCAAAGTAGCTGTAGGGGCAAGACCTAAAATAGAAAAAACAATAATTAGATAATAATATTCTCTATTTTCCTACAAATTATTATTATTACTATTTATCAAATTCAAAAAATATGAATACCTTATACTTAAATACCAATAGATTTACAAAATTATTCAATTAAGTGAATTTTGTATCCTCAGGGTTAAAAAATTGAAATCGATTTTGTTCAATGTGTCCAATGATTGGGTGCAAGAATCGTTTAGAAAGTCAATTTTTCATGAAAAAATTTCCCAAATTAAAACTTATGGCAATTTTAGAGCTTTAGGAACCATACTTTATAAAATCAGTTAATAATGTTCAAAGATTGTCCATGCAACCCCCAAAAAAGGCTCTATAAAATTGGTCAGTAAACAAAGACTATCAGAAACCTTACCAGTACTACAATGGTCATGATGATGTCAGCAATTAAGTCTGCATAATCATCACCTTTGTCACTTAAAAAAAAAAATGTTTCTAAATGATGATAAAAATGACTAAAACCCATTCAAAGTCACCTGTCAAAAGAACCAGTGTCAATTGCTGACAACTATCTAGACTACGTTCAGAAACTTACTCCGAGTATACAGAGCATGCTCCTGGGCCGTTCAGAAACTATTGGCATACCCCTGGAAATGTCATTTACAGCGTTTATAAACTAAGAGTTCATACTCTAGGGCATGCTCCGAATACTCTACGCAATAGGAGGGTACGAACGTACTCTGACATTTAACCTGTCAAATTAAGGGGCATTTATCCTAGAGTAACGATTTTAAAGTATATTAGTTCTTATTCTATTCGCATTTCGTGGTATTTATTCGCGGTAAACCGACTCAAGGGTTTGGAATGTCTTTTTTTAAGTTCTGTGTTGTGTTTCTTGTGTAAATAAATCCTATGACACTGCAGTTGTCTTGACAAATGGCGGGGTAGGTTTATGAACGGGTTATGAGATACGGGTGAGCAGGAGATACGCTCATTACTCTACCCCTACTCCAATCGTACTCCAGAGTGAATTTCTGAACGTACTCCTAAATTATAAGAAACAGCAACAATCTGATTGTGATTTCAAAATTTCAAGTGGATTTCAGAAGTTCAAATGTCAATCGTGATTAAAATAGGTATAAATTATTATTAATTATTCTTTAGTAACCCTATTGTCATAAATTACCTTTCTAGCGAATCAACAAACCTTTGTGAATAAACCGGCCAATTGCTGAGATCTGTTCCATAATCAAGAGATACAGTAACAACCTGATTGGGATTTCAGAATTTCAAGTGTACAGAAACCATCTGATTGGGATTTCAGAATTTCATGTGTGCAAATCTTAATTAAAATAATAGGTCCCTAACCCAAATGTTAAAAATTACCCTTCAAACAAATCTTTGTGAATATGGCTGTTGCTGTTACTTGCTGAAACCTGTTCCTAACTAAAATAAACAGCAACTATCTGATTGGGATTTCCAGATTTTCAAGTGTGCCAATCTTAATTAAAAAAGTACCTTGGTCCTCTAAGGTCAAAAATGACCCTTCTAAAGAACCTACAAATCTGTGTGAATAAGGTTGTTAATTGCTGACACCTGTTCCTAAATTAGTAGATGCAGCAAGCAACGATCTGATTGGGGTTTCAGAATCTCAAGTGTACGGCAACAATCTGATTGGAAATTCAGAATTTAAAGTGTACAGCAACAATTTAATTAGAATTTTAGAATTTCAAGTGTACAGCAACAACCTAATTAGAATTTCAAGTTTTTTCAAAATAACCCAAATGTCGAAAATTGGCCTTCTAACGAATCAACAAATAATGTTTGTGAATATTAGTTGTTAATTGCTATGATTAAATGATTAAAACACCATACTAATTTAATTAAAAAAACATAAAAAAAAGAATTTATAAGAAAAGAATCCTAGGACCGGGCAGTGTGGTATAACATAGTTTGTGAATAACACATTTTACAGAATAAAGGTAAAAATTAGCTCTTGGGAGTATTATAAATAAAGAATCAAACACCTTACCTAAGCTGTCCAAAGGTTTATCATAATCATCGGGTCCAAATAATTTCTTGGGGAAATTCGTCATCAAACTAAAAGGTCCATCTCCGTCGCTCCTATTCATTTCGACAAACAGCCTCACTGCCGAGAGCGGTTCTTTAGCACCGAATTTCTGAGTCAAAGAAGAACCGTTAGTTAATTTAATCTGCAATTTAACTTCCGCGTAATTATTGGTTTTCGGTTGAGACGAAGTGGCGACAGGCATCACCGGAGCCGCCACCGGAACGTCGACCGGTTGACCGGAAAATTTGGCTTTCCTGGCAAGCTTGTCCTGTTCAATTTGATCCCTGACTCTCTGCTTGGCGAGTTTTTCCTCTTCCTTCTCTCTCCTTCTCTGTTCAACCAGCTTCTTCATTTCCTGCTCGTCGTGTTTCTTCTTGGCTTCCAGCATCTCCTTGCCGGACCTGATCCGATTCTTTTCCCTCTCTGAAGCTTCCTGTTTCTCTCTGGCCTCGCGTTCGAGCCGTCTCTGCTTCAGCTTTGCTTCGATCTTGGCCAGTTGTTCCTTTTTCTCGTCCTCAGATAAAGGTTTCTTCTCTTCGGTAGATTCTGAGAAGTTACTGTGTCCTGGAAGAGTAAGGAAATCAATTTGTTAAAAGAGACGACCAGGGGTACTGTAAGTGGTCTAATAAACCTGATTTAGTTGCATGGAACTCCACCTCGTCCTGAGTGGTGAATAGCTTGCCACAGTCCTCACATTTGATAGAACGGGCAGTCTCAGGCTGTTTTTCAGTCTGCTCGGGTCCGGGTGCATTAGCACTTGTAGCACTTTCAAGGCTTGGTACTGGTGTTTCTATCTCGTTTTCTACCGGGGCCGATGGGCTTGTTATTTGCTGTGCTAGTTGTAACTCGAGTTGTTCATCATTTGAAAGTAGATAATCCATTACTATTTGAACTTCATCGCTTTTCGTTAAGGAAATTGCTAGTTCTCTTAAATGAAAATTGATAATATGGGATTGTAATAAAACGGTAGGTAAATTAAGTCTATTCTGTGTAAGTACTAAGTATCAAAGAGTAGGTAAATTAATAATAATTATGGTAAATAATTATACTTACACCTTGGGCTTACTGAATCCCATTTCGACTAGAGTCTCTATTGCATTAGACATTATTCCAAACTTAGTTTTCTTACTGAAAATAGAGAAAAAGTTCGCCCTTTTTGCTTATCACCGTAACAAAGATCAAATCAAATCATCAAGAAATTCATGACCGGGTATCCGGGTAAATTACAAAATTGTATTTAACATTAACACACTGACACTGACACTACTGTTACTTCATTTTTAATCATTAATTATTACAAAATACACACCGTCACCGTAAATCAAGCAAATTGATATTGAAAGGTGTCATATGACAAATTATAAATAGCGAAAGTACTGTCACTAGTATCGTTTTTCCATACTTTTTTACCAAAGCGCACAGACACAGCTTATTTAGACAAGGAAATTCCTCACCTACCTAAGGCGCACGCCGCACACAGAGGCTTAAGGCAAGGATTCTGTATAGTGTAGGACTGTAGGATAGCTCGATCCGATGAAAGTTTCTCCAGCGGAGTGGGGGTGAGTGACGTCACGGACGTGCTGGTTACATATTTCAAGCATTGCTGCGGTGTATTTTATTAGTCATTTTGTGAATCTGTTGGACTTTTTTTTACTTTTTAGTCAATATAAATAAAGGCTAAGGTCTGAGACTAATTCCTCGATTATTATTGTTTGCATCGCAGACGGTAACACGTTACATTTTATCTGAAATTTAATTTTATAGGCAACTGAAGTCAACAGTTTATTTATTTCCCGAGAGATGTAGGTATGTATTTAGAGTACCTACCTAATTGTTGCATATTTTTGGGAAATTCTTTGGGAAGTCTTTCTAGGCCAGTAAAAGTCTGTAATAACAATTCAAATTCAAAGCTAGCGATATTAATACTTAATTGAAATTTATTTCTAAAAACTTTCCACTTAAAATATGTGTTATTTTGATTTTGTTTCCTAGGTAACCGATTTTAGGTAGGTATTCGATTTTTTTATTGTTTACCAAAATCAGTTTGGCAAAGTATGTATACAGGGTGCACCATATATCCTCTATATTTCTATCTCCTGAACACTGATAAGAGATGCAGGGTCGGTTAAATTAGAGAAAAGATGCGCAATTTTATGGTCATCTCTAATCCGTCATCCTGAAATATCCTGAAAAAACTGAAATATCGAAATTACTTATTTTCGTCATATCTTTTTTATTATTGAAAATTTATAAATAGTTTTTTTTGTAGGCTTACATAAGTCGCCAAGAGCTACCGATCTGACGTTTCAAAAATTTTCAAAGCCGACTAGATCCCAAGAGTTTTCATTGTCAACTTTTGTTTTTCTTATGACCGCCATATTGTTTTTTATGTCGTTCGGTATGAAAAAAATAATGGAAAAAAAATCCAAAAAATAAATTTCAAAAATTTTTGTTCTTTTTTTTCAAAATTTTTTTGACCGAAATATCACAGAGAAATTAAAAAACCATAAGGCAAGCAGTATGACTTCATATTGACTTATTTCAGCGAATTTTTTTTTGTTTTTCTTCGAAAAAAGAATAAAATTTTTGAAATTTTTTTTTTAATGTATATTTATATTTGGTTTCTATTATGTTTTTATATCGAACGACATAAAAAAATAATATGGCGGTCATAAGAAAAACGAAAGTTAACTGAAAACTCTGCCCTTGTTTATTTATTTATTTATTAGTCGGTTTTGAAAATGGCTTTAAACGTCAAATGGCGACTTATGTAAGCCTACAAAAAATTATTTATTAATTTCCAATAGCAAGAAAGATATTCCAAAAAAAAGAAATCTCGATTTTTCAGTTTTTTCGGGATATTTCAGCACCGACGGAAAATAAAAAAAAGTTCAGATTCTTATTAATCATCAAATTTAGCATCTTCCACTCTAATTTAACTGATCCTGTATGTTAGCGTTTACGAGATAGCAATACAAAGAAGGATATATGATGCACCCTGTATAGTTGAATTTATACTATAATAGGTCTGGACTTTAATTTTTTTAGCTTCTGCAAAGTCTGTATCTAGTTTATTTTTGAGTTTTTTAATTAAGGAAAGTTATTTGAAAAGTTCCTGCCGACTTCCTCATAATACTGACTGCAAGATCATACTTAATTAAATATAATTTGGTGATAACCATCAGTTACTTACCTATATTATTTGTAGTTAGGTACTACTGTGATTTATAAGTTTGGTGGGTAGGTAGGTGATTAAAAAACCTACAAAGTTTTCAAAATTTATAAAAATACATAATAAAATTCCATAATGCGCACAAACACTTTCTAAACAATTTATAATATAAAATTTATATTAAATTATTTAATAATTTAAAATATAATAATAATTGTTCCTTATATTCAAACAGTCACATGTTCATTTACCTCCTATAATATTCGCAAAATTATTTTTATTTATATTTTTACCTCTTCTGTAGATTCTAGAGCTATTAAAATACAAATGATCCAGCCAGCACGTGCAACAGTAATAAAAAAAATCAGGTAAAAACGCACAATAAATGAAGAATTTACAGGGTGATAAAAGAACATATCAATCGGTTACACACAGTGTGCATGTAACTGTTTATAATAACGTTTTATAATAATTATTCTTACCACACTAAATTAAAATAGGGATGAAAATAACACAAAGACACTTTCACTGTAGTTTTACACAGGTTTTTGCACAAAAACAAAGCTCTTTAGCAACACTTCCTCACTGTCAGCACGTGCTTTAGATACAAGGTTCGCGGGCCCAGCACTCCTCTGACGTCACATCAGCCTCGTGGAGTGGTGGGGACGCGACAACATGAGTAGCATAGGAATGGAGCAATCCTATAGTTATATACAGAATCCTTGGGCTTAAGGAACCTGTTTTAGCGTTAGTATCGGTAGTACAGGTACCCTATTACCGTTAGTGTCGGTAATACAGGTACCCTAAGTTAACTCCCCTACGATCTTCGGTGTGCGAGATCTCTAAACTAAGTGAATGGGATATTTAAAAAATAGCAATTTAAAAACATATTTCTCGCACCTTCCACAGCTTAAATGTGCCATTACTGCCATTCATAGTCTCGTAGATTAAAAAATCTCGCTCGTCGTGAGTTGAATGCAGAGAAGTTATAAATAACATCCAGAAGAAGTATATTAAATACGGCATTGTATAATAATATTAATAATCATGTATCATATATCAAATATTTATAGGGAACCTGTATTACCGCTTTACTAACGGTAATGCAGGTTCCCTAAATATTTAAGAAAAATAGCGCCATCTGTTGCCTTATACTGTAAACTACACAAAATCGAATATGAATTCAAAAATGCACGGATATAATATTATAATGCAAATAGACATAATAATAAAATCTAGAGTTTTTGGTATCGGGTAATAATAATTATCACTTTCGTGTAAGTAGGTATTTATTTAGTAATGTCCACACGTCAATAATTCATTAATTTCTGCATCCGATTACATAAATTCAGATTTAAGCATAAGAATATACTTCACGTAAAATAAAACTGCATTGTTCAATTGTGCAATTAAATTGACATTATTTTGAATCGATGCTAGTTAACTTAACAGTACCAGCCGCTTGGGCGATAGTAACTTCCGTCGCCAATTTTCAGTGGAAGCTGCAGAGACAACATACTATAAAGAGACCGTCAGATCGACGGACGAAAATGGGTACACTGTTCACGCGCATTCCGGTAGCGCATCGCGCATTGCGGACGATTTCTAAACTAAAATGAAGCTGCCTTTAGATATAAATTCTCATTTTCACATAATCTGACGTTTAGTTTTGCAATTGTGTAAAATTTGATTTATTTAATTTGATTATTTTATCAAACTAATAATAAATTTTAGATGAATTTTACCTTGAAACTATTTATAAATATAATTTATAATAATTTACCCAATTAATAACAGTATAACGTAAAACTTTCGCATATTTGTTGACTTTTGAAAGGTAAGTGCAAGCAATGCTGTTTCATGCTCTTGTAGGTAATAAAAATTATTTTAAATAAATCGAAAAAACTCTTCCTGAATGCGAAATAATTGTTTTAGGAACCACATTCTGTTTGCGTCTTGGTAAGCAGTTCTAATCACAACGATGGATTTATCATTTTATCAAAGTTATGAATACAACACCCAAGAAAAACTGCATTAAAACACTATTAGAAGGTAGATGAAGTAGATGAACGAATACAAATCTTTTGAGATGCTGAGATTCTGAGGTGATGCTGCGGCGTGTGTTATCTTCTCTGTTTATACATATATTTAGTTTGGTACATTACTATTGGGCATTTTACTAAGTAAAGAAGTTCACGTGGCCCTCTTCGGAGCTGGAAACCTTTATAATGGGTCGCTTATTTGTTGCCCGAAAAATTCTGAAAAAAATCAGGCATATTCTTTGATAAAAATAAGTATTTTTTGTTTCTTGGAGTTTCTCTGCTAAAACTCTTATTCCTTCTCAGTGAAATCATCAAATTCTATGCATTATTTGTCTTGATATTTTTTACAAAAGAAGGAAGGAGTATGAAGAAAATGTTTGCTTATTTTTGTCTAAAGAATATGCGTAAATTTTTTCGTAATTTTTGAGAATAAGAGGGCTAATCCCCTGTAGAAGGATAAATCGCCTTCTGACTCTTGAAGTTTTTCTTTAAAACGTCCGCTGCTTCACTGGAAACTAATTAATAATCAGAAAAATTTAGTTTTTTGTAATTTTTTTCAGATAGATCCTTTTTCGACTTCCCTTTTGAAGAGGACTCAGTTACGTGACCTACCACTTCGGTGGATCGTAGCAATAGGTATACACATCTTAACCAAGCGACGGCGTCTGCAGTGCACGATCCAGCAGATGATGGCTGCAATGCCTTTTATGTTAAAATTATTAACAACAATATTATTATTATAATTTTATTTTCCTGGAAAAGTCTTTCCACGTTGAGAAAACTGGTTAAATAGAAGCCTCTGCTGCAAAAAACTGGACCTGTATTTATGTGAAGAAAATTTTGTGGGAAGCATTTGTTACAATTATTAAGTATACTCGTATATATTGTCCATCTATTAAGAATAAAGAAGTTTTATATTGATGCCTCAAAGTTTATTTGTTGAAGTGGCGACACTTCAACCGTAAAAATAATGTTTCAAATAATAATTAGGTATAAATTTAAATTTGAATGTCCCGCGCTTACCAATAATGTCTCCGGTAGCCCAGGTAGTCGCCACCGTCGCAGGTTACCTAGAGTCTAACGTGTAATCGAACACTCTATTATATTATCTTTCTCTATGGGAAGCTGTACCAAGGCTAAACAAGTAACTATTGTGGCGCCACCAAGTAGGCAAATTTGACACTTTCATGCGGCAAGTCCTGCGTGCCCGCTATTCATTTTAATGTATTTGTTATTGCAAACATGAGGTCGTTCAGGTATAAAAAAAATCAGGAAGGGTTTGTTGTACACGAGTACCTTAAATGCTTGCGATTACATACGTATTTATTACTCCTGAATCTTTTTTTAGATAGTAAATTAAAGTTAATAATTTAAGGCATAGGTAAAGTCTATTTTTTATTTAGATGGACTTGTCAAACAGCTGTCAAGTTGGTACCCTGTGCAATCTTTAAACAGTAATTTTCATATTGTCAGATGGTAGCCTGCTTTCTTGACCTTGGCAAAAAATTTACGTTGTGACTAAAGTAACGGCAACATTCCCCCCGATTCGTGTATAGGCTATGACGTCACCTGCAAAACTTTTTTCCTTGTTGTAAGTTGCACTGTTATAAAACGCAAGTTAAAAACTTCAAGTTATTTTATTTTCTTCGAAAATAGTCCTTTTTTAGTAGTTATTCGTTTTTTGAGGATAAATTTAACTGTTGCTTGGATTGACTATATCCAATGACGGTTTTGCGAAAACTAGGTCTGGGTTCTCAGTCGGTACTCTAGTCACAGCGAAACGCTAAGAAACTTGAAAAGTTGAAGTTGTCAAATTGACAAGCCAAATTATCAAATTCAAAATTATTAAAATGCTCAGAGGCAGGTAAATTAATTTCAAAAGAAAGAAAAGAATGAATCATCAAATGCTATAAACATTAGCGATTGAAAGATATTTCTCCAGATTCAGCAAAAATACAGTTTAATTAGATTCCTTGAAATATTCCTTGAGAAATTCTTAAAAAATGATTAGGCAAATAATAATGTAAGTACCTACCTCTATTTGTCAATAATAGATCTTCTATTTTCAACATTTTTACATAAAACTATGAAGGAATCGGTCTAATCCTACATACATAAGATTTATAAGAGTAAATAGGTAGGTACTTACATCACTTACAAGTCTCTAAAATTTTCCAATTTACCTCTAAAAATTGCGTTTACAGCTTTTCGAATTTTAAATTTTGAAATAAAATGACATTTCAACTAATCGACATAACCTAAATTAATTTAGTAACTATTCCAGTGACTATTTTAGTAACAACTATCACCATAACCAACCTAATCAGTCTTGTTGCCAATCGTTCCCCTAGAATTTTGACTTGGTGGAATCCATCTAATTAAAAAATAATGTATATAAGTAATACTAACAAACAATAACCACTGCTATAATTTTTTCGAGCTGTATTTCAGACGAAAGGTAACATTTTCCTGCTTTACAGCTGCAAAATATGTTCAAAACTCTTCGACTTACTATACATAAGCTGAATAAAAAACCCTAAAACATGAGCTGAAATGTGAACTTATTATGTTGATAAGAAAGGTGATATTTTTTTAATAGAACAATTAATATATCACCTGAACAATGGGACGATAATAGGTTTTTCATTTTTATGAGTGCTATGTGCACCAGGAGTCTCTCTAAAAGAGCGTTTCCTTGAAGAAAAGTTCCATGTAAACGTATTCTCTAACATCGCTCATGTGAAAACTCATGAGATTTCGCCCATTTGTTAGCGATTTAAAACGAAAGCAGTCGAGACTGGGTGCTTAGAAATGACTTTTAATAATAATTGTAGTCATAATAAATTAAAAAATCTAGAAATACACTTCCAAATAATGATTTTAAGAAAGGTTTCATTTTATTAAAACGAGCTGTCAACGATTAGTATGCCGCACAAAAGTGGGAAAGAAATCCACGAGGAGGCGCGCTCTCCGCAAACATCCGATACTTACTTAGCGTATACATCGGTACGAAAATTGTGTACAGTAACTGACACATCCAAAAAAGTAATTTCAGAGAAGCGGCAAGCAGAAACTTTCGTTGCATGAAAAATTTTCCGCTTGCCGCTTCTCCGAAATTGATTTTTAGAACTGTCAGTTGCTTTACACAATTTCCATACTAATGTATTATAGTAAGGAGGAAAAAGCTGAATTAAAGTTGGGATTGTAAAATTAACTTCAAAAAACGTCAGTTTCCTAAAAGTGACATTATATTTGTGTGTTGTGCTACAATAATAATATACTCCTTCTGGATATCTTATATTCTATGGTAGTTTGGATTTGAGTTTGAGGGTAGCGTGGATTTAACTTTAATGACAGTGACAGTCATGTCATGTCCCAACCCAATCCCAACCCAAATTTGTTTCATAACAATCAAAACAAATTACTTATTACAAATATAAAATTAAAATTACAAAAACATTATTAAATATTTAAATTATTACAATATATTGTCAACAAACATGATAATGTCAAGTAAATCGAATAGTGTCAAGTAACGCCAGAAATTATAAAAATGAAAAAATGTAACACATAAGCAATCCAAAGGTAACAAGCCTACATAACTCCTTGTTTTCTCCCAACTGAAATGGTAATCCAGACCCAGACGAGGCAATTTTTCAAAATGGTAAACTCAAAACGATTCTTTCATTTCGTATCGCCAACGAAAAAGAAACACTACTTGGCAAGACGGCTTGTAGGGTAACCAGATAATTTCCAAGCACCGATTTCATTACTTCATGATCATTATTTCTTCCTCTAGGTTCACATCTGACGAAATGTACGCTGTGGTATCGGATATAAAAAACTACAAGAAGTTCGTGCCCTTCTGTAAAAAATCGACCATCCTGACGGAAAAACCCGGCTACATAGAGGCAAACCTTCAAGTTGGATTCCCGCCTGTCTCCGAGAATTACACCTCAAAAGTGACTCTAGTGGAACCAAAATTGGTGCAAGCGATCTGCAACGACGGCAGGGTTTTCAGTTATTTAGAAACGACGTGGAAGTTCAGCCCGGGTTTAAAGAGCAACGAAAGAACTTGTGTGGTGGAATTCAATATTAATTTTGAATTTAGGTCTGTTTTGTATACCCATTTGGCGACGTTGTTTTTCGACAGTTTGGTCACACAGATGGAAAACGCTTTCATCGAAGAGGCCATTCGAAGATACGGAAGAGAAGCTGTCCCTACTCATGTTTTAACGGTCGTTAAACGAAATTAGGATAATTCAAGAGATACCAGATTCTGTAAATAGCTGAATAGTCTTGTTCTTCTATTTGTACTAGTCAAATTTATATTTTTACAAAACAAAGATTATACCTACCTATAAAATGATTTTATGTGTTACAAATGTATGTTTTATTTTTGTGGTTAAGGGGCAATGATAAAACTAGCATCACCTGCTTTCTGCTATAACATAACTAGCAAAAATCTCTGCCATACCATGCCATGAACTTGGGGATGCAAAAAAAAAAACATTTTTTATTCAAGCGTTTGTTATTTTTATTGTTTAAATTTTTTTATACATTAGTGTCCGTATTCATCAAACTTCAAAATATAACTCCGGGGTTATATTTTGAATTTTCTGACAGCTGATTGGTCTAATGGTCAAACCCTACGAACGCTACGAATTTTGAACCAATGACATGCTCCAAAATATAACCCCAGGGGTTATATTTATTGATGAATACGGGCCTAGGTAGCTTATCTATTAGCTCACAATCAAATTGAGACAGGTGAGGTAGTTTAAAAAAGAAAACTTCATACAAGCATAAATGCCCGATTCCAATTATTTACGGAGTTACAGGACCTCACAGTTTCCTGCATAACGAGCCGATTTAAAAATATTTAACTTTACCTTGGTATTACCTGTTTATAAAAAAAAAAATCACTGGTAGAGGACGCAATCTTGTTTTTTATATATAAACAGGTAAAACCAAGGTAAAGTTGAAACATATTGTTGAATTGGCTCCTTATGCAGGAAACTTTGAGTTGAGGTCCTGTCATGGAACTCTGTAAATAATTGAAAACGGACATTTATGATTAGGTATATGAAGTTTTAATTATTAAATCACCTCACTTGTCACAATTTGATGTTGAGCTAATATAGATCGCCTGTATATTTTTTTATACGGTCATTATATACATCCGTGGCTCCTACAGTTTTACTATGGCACCTATATAGGGGTGGAGGACATACCTATAGTAACACCAGGAAGGTATTAATTTGCTTTGCAAATGAAAGATAAGCGAACAAAAGGGCATCAAAAGAAGGTCTTTCTGAGTGCGGGCCTGTTTAGAACAGCGAAAATCACAATAAACATGCAAGGTCAGAGTGTCGAGTGGACGGAATAAACACCGGAAACTCGTAATAACAACACCAGAGCCGATCTGGTAACGTAACATACATGGCATGCAAACGTAGTCGGAATATAATAGCGAGCGATGTCGCGTATTTTTTAATATAAATGCAAAATTCAAAATAAAAACTGTACTATTGTTAATCTCGAAGATATTCCTTGCCGTGAAAGTGAAAAAAAATAGAAATTCGACCGTAGTGCCAAAGAGGCCTTAGTGGTGACCTTGATATTAGTTTGCAATGGCTGTTTTTAGCTTCTTACCCTCCCAGCACCCCTATTTCGCTCCTCGGTCCCGAAAAAATTGATGAAACGTAGGAGCCGCGGATGTATACAATTACCTTTTATACTAAAGATAATATTATTAATAGAAGCTAATTTATGAAAACATGAAAAATTTAAAGAGTAATGTCGTGGTCGCGTTTTAATTAAACGCACCCATGATTATAGCTGTCTTTAGAATCCCTTAGAAGCACATTGACTTTACAAAAAACATCGTACGTCACTTGTCTCATCAGTCATTTTCTTGACGTAGACGTTTATATTTTGATAATTATTAAAGGTTAAGTTGTGCTGTAATAATTTTAGATTTATTAGATGATAGAATTATTATAATTAATTATCGGGGCGAGAATTCAAAGAGGAAAAAATCCACAATGTCTGGAATAATCTCCACGAATCGTTTACTTGTAAGTAGAATAGCCCGCATTATTCACCGAAAAGTTTCAACATCGCCTAAAAATAACGACACTGCCGCAGCTGCATCACTGGAAGCTGCAAAGGCCAAGGCAAGTTCGGAGCCAAGCAATTGGATATCTTACGGTTTCGATACAAACTCTAAAACTGCCGACAGAAGGGCAGCTCATTCGATCTTCTTCACGTCAATTACTTTATGCATAATGTTCGGCGGATATTTCTTCGCCTATTTGCCCGATTATAACTTGAAGGAATGGTCAACGAGGGAAGCATTTCTGGAGCTGCGAAGGAGAGAAAAAGCCGGATTACCGCTGATCGATCCCAATCTAATAGATCCTGCCTTGACCGAACTGCCTTCAGACGAAGAATTGGGTGACACGGAAATTATTATTTAAGCTCGCCTTGTCCTTGTCGATACGTAATTTGTCAGTCAGTAGGTACTGACGTTTGTAATAGTGGAGTTCGATTGTATATAATTTATTTGTAAATAATAAAAATGTTGAAAATTTATTTTTACATTTGAACTCACCCGAATTTGTAGATCTAAAATGTATTTAAGATTTTTTTTACAACTTTGGGTAAATATAGGGTCATTATTGAAATGAGCGGCATTTGTATAGGGCGAAATGGCTTATACTATCGGATAGCTTGTGTCTCTAGGAGTATCAAGGTACCATTGAATTTTTGCGCCGGCAAGTAATAGTCGAGAAATAAGGCCTCAAAGTGTCACCTGACCATACTAATAGCTACAGGTCTTTGGTCAGGGTAGGTTTTTTTTTTCATTTCGCGAACATTTGATGGAAAAAAACTACCCTGACCAAAGACCTGACTTACTGCAGCAATAAGTGTTTTAAAATACACGACGACGGAGAGCGAGCATCCTGTTACTCGACAATGGAAGCTTCCTGTTCGAGCGCATATGTACGAATACACGTATTAGGGCAAGGCAAGGATGACACCTTAAGGCCTTATTTCTCGACTATTACTTGCCGCCGCAAAAATTCAATGGTACCTTGATACTCCTAGAGACACAAGCCATCCGATAGTATAAGCTAAATCGCCCTATACCAATGCCGCTCATTTCAATAATGACCAAATATAGAGAAGTGGCCCCCTCGAGTTTTCAGCGCTCTTGTTTTTGTCGAGGTTATACTCGTCATGTGTTGCCTGATTTAGTAGCCTTTAGTGGCCTTTTTACAATCTTAGATTTTTCAATAGAGAGTGCCTGAACGTAACTAGAATCTTAATAAGACACATTGGTCATTGCTAGGTTCTCTCTCTCCCCTGAAATATACTTACTACCTTTACAACGTTTTCTTTATCATCTATATTTTAAATTTCACTATTTTAATTTTCTTGAAATTTCAGTGGAGAGAGGACCTAAAAATGACCTAATTTATGAGGTTCTGGTCAGTTTCTAGTCATCTCCATTAGTTAGTAAAAATTGTTGTGTATATTCAATCTGGCAACACTGTGCAACATTCAGCTGGCTGGTAATTTCCGTTTTGAATCTGGGTGACCACTATAGTATAGTCTATAATAATTGCCGCTAACATTTATGAACTAAAACATGTTTTGAAAAGAAAATACCAAAAAGACTAACTTTCAAATAAATTTGAAATTATAGAAAGCCTCGTAGAAAGCGTTCAAAATTGTCTGAAAAGTTCCTAAACTTCACCAAGACCTCACAAATGAGAATAAGAATTTTCATTCAGGGCAATTACTTATTATTCACTGTTGCTAGGATTAATTTGGTCAAGAGTATCAATCAAGACCTGTCCATATTTTCTATAAAATGTTTTTGGGTAATTTCGTCAGATTTTATAGAAAAGTTTTTCTTGCTTGGTATTTAAAACCAAACCTACCTTTTATAGTCAATGATGTATTGCAGTCCTTCCCCTTTTTCTTTACACGATTTAGCAGTTTAATTAATTTTTCCATATTGTTGCCTATCAAAGTACCCCACACAAACATTCTCGTTCCTGCATTTCAATAATCTTCTACTTTCCACATCTCTTTTTCCTACTGCTACTTTATTTGTTGGTCATTTTTTTGCTTAATTTATATTAATTACGTATTACATGACTAAATACAGTCGTTTAGCAGACAGCAGACCTCTCACCCAATTTTGCACAAATTCTGCTGTTACAAAGTGCCCCAGAGGCTTTTCTCCAATTCATTGTCTAGTTTATATTCTTTGTGAATTCTGTGATATCTCCACATCTGGTTCTCCGCTTTGGTTCTGGTGACTGTTGCGTACTTACCTGTCTTGTTTCTTTTAACTTCTTCAGTTTTTTCCTTGCATATTATTCACCCGCTCTTTATCGATCTCACATTTCATTACTAGATTCTAGATGCTCTCTTTTATTTTAACTAAATTCTTTTATATTGCAATAGTTATTTAAAAGAAAATAAAGTATTTAGGTACTTACTAGTTAGGTAGGTAGGTACTTCACCCAGCTACTTAGCTATACAGGGTGTTAAGAAAATGACGGATAAACTCTTCAGTACATTGTAGGGGACACTCAGTAGAGTACGGGAAAAATAATTTAAATAAAGAGTATCCGTCATTTTCTTAACACCCTGTAGTATAATAGGTAAGTACCTAGTAGTTTATTAATTAAGAGTCCCCATTGAGTAAGAAAAAGACTTTGCCTACTAATTTATATACCTAATTAACCGATTGTTCAAACTTTGAAGATTGGAGGGATTTGTAGGAAATCCAAACTATGCAGGGTGTTTCGGAATCGGAACTCCACTTCCACTGACATTTTGTAGCAGAGCAGGTAAAAATATATTGAAAATTCGCATGAACATGATGGGCCTAAATTAAAATGCTTCCTGTAATGGAGCCAGTTACCCTCCTTCCCGATCACCCAGCTGCGACTTAAATTACCACGATTAAAACTGATCGAGTCTCTTGCGATATTTCTAGGGTTCAGCAGATATAAAAGCAAAACCTTATGTCGAGGGTTGGGGGCCACCGAGGGGGCCACTTTTGTCCTAGCTCCATTAAGAAGCAACTCAACATCTATGCTCATAATATGAGCCTTTAATTTTTGAACATGGAACAGGTTATTTTGGATAAGAACCGACACAGAGCAGGGCGTAAGGGTTGATAAGGGATGACGCAACCTGAAAATGTTAGATAATTTTTTAACCCTTTGGCCGATTTAAGAAATTATTTCTGCATTTCATGGGGAATTTGAATTCTCAAATTTTTATTTCTCTTATAATTTAAAAAAAATCAGCTTTTGAATTCTCCATGATTTTAAATAGCACAACTGCAATAATTTTTTTTTTTTTAGTTATTAGGGTTTTTGTTGAAAACGACAGTTTCTTGAAAGATAAAAAAAAAATTGTTTGAGAATTAAATTCCCCAATAGTAATTTCTTATTTTTCTAACTTTATTTTTCTTGTTATTTTTCAAAAAATTTGTCGTTTTCGAGTTTCTTTTTGATCGTCAAGTTTGGCATTTAATTTAATAGCCAACTTTCGAATTTTCGATAATTTTAAATAACACATTTGCTTTTTTTGGTTATTCATGTTTTTGTGGAAAACGACAAAGTTTTTCAAAAATTATAAGAGAAATAAAAGTTTAAGAATTAAATTTCCCATGAAATAAAGTAATAATTTATTAAACCGAACAACGGCCAATCATTTTGGGGTCTCCTACACGCCCCTGCTCTGTGTCGGTTTTTATGCAAAACACCCTGTATAATGATCTAGAAATTTGTCCCTGGAGTTTTCGAACACCCATATAATTTTATGACGTGTATTGCTGGTTGCAAAGTGTGCATAATTATTCAAAACTTTGAAAATAAAAAATAATCAATAGAAGTAAAAAAGGAAAAAACAATAATTAGACAATCATTGTAGATTTGTATAAATAAAAAAATTATAGTTGGATTAAAATTATAAAATTACCTAAAACATATTCCATAAAGGTTAGTTTCAGAAAAGAATAATTTATTTTGTAGTTAAGTAGGTACCTATTTGAAAATGGGGTGAAATTTGTTAATTTTTTTATATTTTGCTTATATTTGAATTTTGAATATTTTATATTAAACACGGTAGTCGATCCTTTTTCAAGACTCTTCTCGTCTTCTCTTAAGAACTAGCGAGATAAGAAAGTGAAAATTTTCACTCCAACAAAGTCCTAATCGTAAAAGAAACGGAAAGTTAAATTTGAAAGCGCAAGTGCCGCCTATACCCTGTTGCCAAATTTGCTAATGCATTTTAGTTTATAGTAACTTTATCTTGCTGAAAAGTCACTAAAAGTTTCCTCAATTTTTTGGTAGGTATAAATTTTAAAATTATCCGAATATCTCAGGTCAGGTCTTAGTACTTAATAAGCAGATTTCAATAAAAATCACCTACCTATACAGGGTGTGTATCATAAATATATCGAAAAACTTTTAATGGTAGTTATAGGGGGGCGTCAAAACAAACATTTTTTTCTCAATATAGATTGTCCAAAAACGCTTCGTTTCCGAAGTGTTAAAATAAAAAAAAAATACAAATTTTTTGTTATAGCGCTTGTTTAAATTTGAACCGTTTTTGTTGAAACTCGACATGAATAACAATAAACAAGCAAAGACCTTATTTAATTTGGAAATTTCAAGTTTTGTAGATGTCTTCCAGTGGCGTGGATATTCACGATTATTATTTTTCCAACTTTTCCCTCCTTTATAATTTACGCCACTGACTTTATTGCAAATACGAAAACATTATTATTCAAAAGCCCTTGAATTTTAGAACAAAAAAGTATTCTTTAGTTTTTTACATACACGGCAAATATTTTAAGTCTTTTAATTGACGACTACAGTTTTTTGTTTTAAAATGTAGTCGTTATTGAATAACGTTTCTTTATTTACAATAGTCAGTGGCGTAAAACATAGAAAGGGAAAAGGGGGAAAAACGAATATCTACGCCACTGAAGGACATCTACAAAACCTAAAATGGTCAAATTGAAGATCTATGTTTTGTTTATTGTTTGTGCCAAGTTTCATCAAAATTGGTTTACATTTACACGAGTTACATAGGTATATAATCCAAAATTGTTAATTTTCATTAAATTAAAAAAAAAAAAAAAATGAAAACGAAGCGTTTTTGGACTATAAATGTTTGCGAGAAAAGAATGTTTGTTTTGACGCCCCCTACTACTCCTAAAAGTTTGTTGGTATTATTTATGATACACCCTGTATATAAACCCAAAAAATTGGCAAACAAACTTGAAAACTTGCTAAAATTTAAAAGTGTCAAAAGTGACAAACCCAAAAGGTAAGGATGGCCAGATCCGTATGCTGAAATGTTCGTCGCTGACTGTCAAGTCATGTTTTCATGGTGCGGACGTCATTTTTACGCCCGCTTAGTTTTTGTTTTACTATTTTAAATGGCAGGGTGATCACCTCTAAGACCTCATTTTAGAGGTATTTTAAGCATTTCTTCGACGCTAAAATGAGGGTATTTTTCAACTTTGACAATCTGTATATCACTGAGGAGTGAGGACGTTTATAATTATCCCCCTTTGAATTCTGAACCATACCATAATGAACAAAACTGCATGGAAAAACTGAATTTTACTACTTTTTGACGTGAAACTTTTGTGTCAAATGCCAAAGATAACATTACAGACTTTACTATATAAACTATTAAACGTCTTCACTGACAAATAGATTGTCAAAATAAATATGAAAACTTACACATAATTTTTGTGTGGATAATAATTGAAAATATATCTTTAAAATTAATGGCCACACTTCAGCCCATGCCATTTAAAATTTTGAAGTCGACAGGAACACGTTTTTCTGATTGCAATATCCTTCTGCAATACAGACATTTCCTAAAAATAAAAATCTAATTAGATTTCAGTGATGTTTTTGTATGAAAATCTCCTATAACAATTAATTGTAGTTTTTAACACTGTTTATAACCATTTTAGTGTTAATAATTTCAAAAAAACAGTTTAAAATTAATATAAAATAAATGATGATCATATACTTAATTATAAAAATTCATGAATAAATATTTCAGAAAAGCATCAAAAACATTATTATTTAGCCAACGAGACCAATTTGACAACACTGAAACGAGCAGGACATCGACCCTCCCATGCTACCATAGAGTAGGCAGCACAAAATACATCTCAGCCCTGTGTTGATCCTGCCGGGGGATAGCGTACAGCAGAATAGACAACACGGAACGAAGCAGAAAATCGTGGTCGCCTAGGCCTAGCAGACGCTCGTGTACCGTCGTGAAAGGCGTTCCGTCGTGTAGTGGTGCGCGACTGTGTGTCATCTTCCGTGTATTTATTAATAATAAATAGTGATTAACCAGTGATTTCTTTGTGCTTTTCTGTGATTTGTGATTGTTCTACTCCCGCTCCGTTCTGGTAAGTCGAAAGTGACACCAACTTCTGTCATAAAATCACCGTCGAAGGGTGGAAATATAAAATTAACCACCCACGCCGAGCCTGCCAGGATCAGGATCTTGATTCAGCAGGAAATGAACAAAATCTAGTCTGCTTGCTAGTGCTATAATAGTGCCAGTCCTACTAATCCGAATAAAAATAAAATGATTACGATCAATTATTATTTTCTCCCTAAATTAGTCTTCTTTTTATTTTGATCTTGGGGGTTTAAATGTCACGGGGTTGTGGGTTGTGGTTGTTAATTTTTCATTCAACTCAATGCTGCTGAGCTGCACTGCAACCCCTAATAATAATCCCACTTATCTAGATGATTTTTTTGGAGGAGACAGTAATAGGTAATAAAGATGAGATGAAGAGGAAACAAAAGATGTCTTCATGAGTTATTTGCTGGCATTTTCCGAGATTAAACCCTTTATTATTAGGTATTAGGCTATAATGAGGATGAGTATGGGAATTAAAGACGAATTGAGGACGTTTTGTGACAATTTACGCACAGGAAGTCTCTAATATGAAGGAGGCTGCAGCCTTGTCAATAATCACGACTCGTGCTACAGCTGCTGTCTGTTTCTGTGTGGATGTTGACCACCTGCTCCCATATTATTATACGCTGCTTGATGAATATATTCTTGAGTGTTTTCGAGATTCTGATTTCAAAAGCGCCAGGTGTTCGTACGGTCTTACGGTCGTTTTTATACCTGGCGCTGATCGAATAGGTAGGTATCAAGTTCGGCGCTTATTTCATGATTTCGTCTTCAAATTTTGTTCCAGTTAGAAATGTTAGAAGAAGTATGTTTAAAGTAATTTAAATTAAACTGTAAGCAATTTAAAAAAATAAATAATTGTTAGAATCAAAGTGTGCCTTGAAAATACCAGACATTTCTCTTGAAGTGTCAAAATTCGTCCGGAAAAACGTAAACAAACAGATCGATTGATCTTAGAATAATTTCTTGTCTTGGACCACGCCAGCGCCAGGACCACGGCCGTCTCTTTGAACATTATTATTGTATCTATGACATTCCCCCATGATCCATGATCCATTTAACGCGTTAGAAAAAAATTGAAACCGCGTACCTATCTTTAATTTTTATTGAGTATAGGTATGTTTCATTCTTGATTAATTTAAAAATTGATCGATTGATCAATTAATTTTGTGGTCCATTTTGATGAAGTTTTTAGGCGTTCAGAAACATTTTTTTCTTGGACTTAGGTATTTAGGTAGGTACCTATTTTACCGTCACTGTTTATGTCAATTTTTGTTAAATTGTTTCACAATTCCCATTTTGATTGTCATTGTAGTTTCGAAATGACACTTTTGTGTCAAAAGTGATATACTTTTACGCACTTGTGCTAATTAAAGTGACTTAAATGACAATTAATTAACAACAACGTGAAGCGTGTCATTATGACAATATAAAATACCAATCTCTAGAGGTCACAAATTTACATTCCTTGACCGTCTAGAATTTATAAATTTGTTTGTTTCTTGGCGATTTAACAAAAAATCATATGTGACACACGTTGCGAAAGGAGTGTTTAAGCACTTTGACGATTGTCAAACTCGGCCTTCGGCCTCGTTTGGCACTTTTCGTTCATGCTTAAAACACTCCCATTTTATAACTTGTTTCATGATAACGATTTGTGTTTGTGATATAATAGGTACGAACGAAAATTCTCAAAAGACACCGCGTTTGACAATCGTAAAGTGTTTAAAACATTCCCGTTTTGCAACTTGTATCACAAACACAAACAGCTATTATGAAACAAGTTGCAAAATGGGAGTCTTTTAAGTTAAGCAGACGAAAATAGCCAAACGAAGCCTCAATTGAGTTTGACAATCGTCTGACAATCGTTTGACAGACCATAATACTTTTTGTTGAATCGTCAAGAAACAACAATTTAAGAATTCTAAGTCGTCAAGAAATATAAATTTGTGAACTCTCGAGATTGGTTATTTTAAAATTTTATATTGTCAAAGTAACAGGCTTCATGAAGTTTCATGAAAATTTACTTTTAATTGTCATTTATGTCACTTTTAATAAGCACAAGTGCGTAAAATATGTCACTTTTAGGCTCGCTTTTAGACACTACTTGTGCTTAAAAGAATGTCATATCAAAACTAAAATGACAATCAGAATGGCAACTTTATGAAACGATTTAACAAAAATAGCTATTTTGTCATTATTATTAGTATCTATTATTGATTGTAATGTCAGAGGTGAATCAATATTTTTGATTTGACATTTCACCGGAAATGTCAAAATTGACCCAGAAAAACATTAACTAATCGTTTATTTCAGAAAGGGACTAAGGCCCGTATTCATCAATAAATATAACCCCTGGGGTTATATTTTGGAACATGTGATTGGTTTAAAATTCGTAGCGTTCGTAGGGTTTGAGCATTAGACCAATCAACTGTCAGAAAATTCAAAATATAACCCCAGAGTTATATTTTGAAGTTTGATGAATACGG
The DNA here is from genome assembly GCA_910589415.1 of Malachius bipustulatus. NCBI lineage: Eukaryota > Metazoa > Arthropoda > Insecta > Coleoptera > Melyridae > Malachius > Malachius bipustulatus. Next base: position 40,545,091 of record OU342635.1, read on the forward strand.
ACATAAGTGAAAGAAGTTCTGTCATAATAGATGGAACTTTTTATTTTTCAAATATTCAGAAAACACTAACAAGCTTTTGAAGCTTATTATTATAATCACCGGGTACCTCGAAAAATGCCCATTTTAACACTTAACCTGGTTTATCAGGCGAAAGGGCACTGGACAATTTTATTTGTCAGGTCCCTAATTTAAGCATGACACATTTTTTTTAAATTAATATTTTAAAAAACTGATGACGAGGGATTTTCGAGTTCTTCAATGGTATTTTCGAGCTGTCTCTAGCTTTCAGTGTTTTCCGGAAAATCGGAAATTTATTTTTTGTAAGTAATGCTCACATTACACCTGACTTTTTTTAATTCAATCTGTGGAGAAACCCAAACAGCACAGGAATTTCGAGCTACCCAATGAGATTTTCGAGCTGTTTGTAGCTCTCGTGATTTTCCGGAAAAACGAAAAAAATCGCTTTATCGCGATAGCTCGAAATTCCTGTGCTTTTCGTTTTATCCGGGAGTGCTTACTTACTAAACGAGGGGTAGGACGCTCTGTGGAAATGTCTGTACACAGCTTTGGAAATGTTTGGAAATATTTGGAAATATTTGAAAATATTTGGAAATTCTTAACAATGTTTTGAAAGGTTTTGGCAGTGTTAGGAAGACCTTTTGTCGCATGCTCTGGTCCATGAAAGTTTTCCTGGTTCCGAGTTTCGGTTAGTGACAATAGGATCTGGTATGTAGTTCGGTACCTGGTACTCCTGAATATCCAGGACTTTATACGATCTGCACCTTTTCCTGGCCAGTCAGTCTGTCAGCGTCTCGGCGGATTTCTGGAGCAATCCAGGAAAAATTAACTCCCCCAATTTTTGTCCTGGCAAGTAACTTTTTCCAAAATCCAATGTAAACGTTTCTAGAGTGAAACAGGATTAATCCTGGTTGCCTCTTCTCTCGTTACTAAATTTACGTCCAATTCTCGCACGAAAAGCTCTTTTTTTCGTTTTTCCGGGAAATGACAAGAGCTACAAACAGCTTGAAAATCTCATTGGGTAGCTCGAAAATAGCTAGATATTCCTGTGCTTTTCATTTTTTTCCGGGAGTGCTTACTTACTAAATTTGGTCCAATTTTAGCACGAAAAAGCGTTTTTTTTTTCGTTTTTCCGGGAAATGACAGGAGCTACAAACAGCTCGAAAATCTCATTCGGTACGGTAGCTCGAAAATAGCTCGAAATTTCTGTTTTTTTTTCGTTTTTTTTCCGGGAGTACCTACTTTCCAAATTGAGGTCGAATCCAAGCACGACAAAGCGGTTTTTTTCGTTTTTCCGGGAAATGACAGGAGCTACAAACAACTCGAAAATCTAATTCGGTAGCTCGAAAATAGCTCCAAATTCCTGTGCTTTTCGTTTTTTGTGGGAGTAATACTAAATTTACGTCCAATTCTTGCACGAAAAAGCTGTTTTTTTCGTTTGTCCGGGAAATGACTGGAGATACAAACAGCTCGAAAATCTCATTGGGTAGCTCGAAAATTTCTCGAAAATCCCTTGTCATCGGTTTTTTATTTTATAAAAAAAGTGTCATCTTAAATTAGGGACCTTTTTATTTGTCCACCTCGAAAAGGATCAAATGCCACTTGGTCCCGTTTTGAAATAACCGATTCAAACAAACAGATCGATCGATCTTGGAATTTAGTCTTATTAGATATTATAGTGACAAAGTGGCATGGAATTAGTGACATAGAATGCGCGCTGAAAATTTTAAGTAAACAAAAATTCGCGCGCATTAAAAATTGAAATTTTACAATATTTTTACTACAGAACTTTTTTCAGGAAACTGGTCAAGTATTCTTTTTTTACAATAAGCAGGAGCGGTTATTAACGACTTATTATAGCTAAATGAGGCTTCTTCCACCAAAGGGGAGGTATTTTGTGGGGAGGGGGGTGATACCTCCACCAACAGTTTCTGAAGAAAGAAAAAACTTTTAGCATGAAATTTTTTTTTCTATTGTTCCAGTAGCTACACGTTTTGATGTATTTTTTTGTCAGAAGAATAATTGATATCGTTCCAGGGATTTATATAATAGTATATGAAATGAAGATAAATTAGGTCAATGAGAAAAGTTAAATAAGGTTCTAGTTCCAGTTGATGAGGTGATTTAATATCCATTTTACTGAAATTAATATTTGTGGACATAAAACGCGAAATACCACTTTCAATTTATATGCGTGATAAGCTTCTATCTAACCTTAGCCTGCCTATACAGCTCTAGCTTCAGGCTCACAAACTTATCTGATTAATAATTTAAGGTTACTACTACCACTACCACTATATACATCCCAAATTCGTGTTTGTTTTTGTTATGAATCATTTATTTAATTAAATTTGTCAGGAGATACATAATCATATTGAAACAGGCACTGCTAGCAACTGACTGATACATACTATTATAGGTAGTAAAGTAGGTACTCTATAATCCGGCACTTCGTTTCTGGTATAGGTACCTATTCTGGTATATATAGGCACCGTTTGCCTTTATGATTTTTTATTAGAATAGAAATATTAACATAAAATACAATTTTGTGTTTTTAACAAGTGAATTTTTTACTATTAAATAACTTTTGGTACCTTATTATTCGATGAAATTATCTCAACAAACTCTACTCGAGCTTAGATTTTTAGCGGGATATTTTTATGCATTTGTTTTCTCATATGGTTTGTCCAGTGAGTGTTGTCCGGTGAGATACCACACTGATCCTGACTATAAACGATTTAATTTTATGAGATTTAATTCGTTTCGTACAATAATTAAAATAATTGATTTATACATATAATAATTATAATATTTAGTATTAATTAATACAATTATTATAATACCTCCAATAATTGATTCGATTCGTATATACAATTATATTAATTTGTAATTATTACGAGTTAAATCGCATGAAATCAAATCGTTTATAGTCAGGATCAGTGTGGCATCTCATCGGACAACACTCACTGGACAAACCATACTTACGTTCATTTAGGCAATCATGCAGAAAAAATCACTCGAGCTACGCTCTCCCGTAAATCCGTCCCAAAGTTGTAATAACACTAATGCCTGTATAGTTTAGCTTTCACATTTCTTTCGGTCGCCTTTTTTTGAAAATTGATAATAATAGGCTTCCGTCCAGGGTCCATTCTTTTGGGTTGCTTTCTCCGTTGATTTCTCTCTCAAACATGCGCTGGATCGTGCGTAGCAGTTTGTCAGGCCCGTATTCCGTATTTGATGAATTCCGGCGATATACCTACCTCCAGGCCCGGGAGACCTATTGTTATTCTTCATTTTGCTGACCTCCCTATTATCGTCTTCTTGTGTCATCAAAAACTCTGGTCTATCATTTGTTAAGCAGATTTCGGCAATATTCTTGCCATGGCACTGTCCTTCCTGGATTTATGTCATGTGTCTTCTTTCCCTATTGTTGCTTTAGTGACTTTATTGTTCTCTCATCTCTATTTTTTTTTCTTTACATGTCAGCTTCTTTACCTCTCTATTTTTCCGTCCATAGTTGTCCAGGTCATCCGATGATTTGGTATTCATCCATTTCTTATAGAACTGTTTCTTCTGCTCTATGATTGTCTTATTAGTGTTTTCGCTTATGTCATCTGTATGTGTCCGGTTTTTCGGTTCCTTCTCTCCCAGTGCCTCTCTAGCTACCTCTTGAATGCAGATCTTTATAATATGTTCGTAGATTTCTTCCAGGTCTTCATATCTAATCTTTCTGTTCCAACCTTCTTTGGTACAGGTCTCGGATTTATGTTTTTGTTTTTGTGTTTTTGTGACCTCTTTTTCTCCATTCGCTGTAATTCTAATCCAGGAGAAAGTTACTTTTGCCACTAGTCTGTGATGGCTGCCACATTCTGCTCCCCTTTTCACTCTAACGTCTTTTATCTTTAGGGTGGTCTCTTTCCTTACCACGAAGTGGATATCCTCGTGTTTGTAGAATCCGTTTGTAACACGTAGGTAAGTCGTTTCATTCGCACATTTCAGTTATTCTCTCTCCATTTCCATTCAAGACATCTTCTCCAAAACACCCGACTGTGTTATCGTTGACCCTCCTTCCAACTCTTCCATTCAGATCACCAGCTATTATCAGTTCCTGGTTCTTTTTCGTTCGCAGTATCTTCTGTTGGAGCTGTTCCATAAATTGGTCTTTTTCCAAGACTGAGCTATCATCAGTTGGTGCGTAAACTCCTATAATCATAAGTTCTCTTCCGAACACTGTATATCAATCCTCAACAGTCCCTCGTTAATTGGCTTCCAGTTCCGCAAGTACCTGGTCCATTTTCTTTTTATCAACATTCCCATACCAGCTTTAGCTCTCTTCTCCTTTCCTATTCCACTCCAGCAACGTAGCACCATGTCTATTGTTTTTGTTCCGCTGCCCTTCTTTTTCGTTTCACTGATTACAAACAGATCGACGCTGCTGTTCTGGAACTCACTCCCTGACCAGTTCGGCACTTTTTGTTTTCCATCCTTGTATGTTCCACATTCTGCAGATCATCTCCCTCCTTTTGCTCTTCTTCCACTTCTTGTTTGCTCTTTTTCGGTTGAGTTGTAAGTTTGGGTTTTGATTACCTTTTGCAGAATTGCCCCCCCCCCCCCCATATGCGACGGGGCTCCCTCCTGTGGAGGTGTGGATTACCACCCGGGGATTATGTATATTGTTTTTCATCCTGCATCTAGTCTTCTTTTCCCTTACTTTTTGTTTTACATGTATCGGGGTTCTAAGGCTCGAGCCATAACCCCCTTTTCCGGAGGGCCATGTTACTCAGCCCCGGGTATTTCATTTCCCCGGTACCACCCATATCTGGGAGGCATTCCCCTATCCGCCACTTGGGGAGGCGCCCGATGGGGGACTATCTAACCCCAAACGGGAGATTTTCACTTTTTTCTGAATATTTTGAGAACTGCTTTTTTTTGCAATCTTCAAACGTCTTACTAAAAGAAGTGTAATCACGGAACTTTTGAACATTTGATCCACCTATTACGGCTTCCGAGACAGCAATCTAGAGAAGGATACACGGTGCACCCTGTATACTAGAATGTTAACAATGTGTAGTATTTGTTATATTTTATTATACGATTGTGAAATTCATCATTTCATCATGTTTTCCTTTTCTGTATCATTGATATAAAGTTCAGATTCCATCAGTGTTCTCTCTTTTCTAGGTTTAGGTGTGGGACGTACTTTAATTTAATCTAATAGTAAGTATAGTAGCAATGTTATGAAATATCGAGTAGGTATCAAGCTAAATATGCAAAGTTAGAGATTTTCATAATTAGGTGGCATTTCTAGTTTGTATTTTTATTTTTGTATAATGATTATTTCATGTTGATGTTATTTTTTTAATAAATCCTGTCAAGTTTACGAAGGTGAATATTTTTTTCTGTCGTTGCTTTGGCAATATTAGCCATATTACTACTCTTATAATCCCTCGTGCGCCATCTTTGTTCCCTCCTTTAGGGAGACGAAGTTGATCCCCCAGCATCTGTCTATCTTTCCGCAGTGACCGCGTATACTGCCATACAATCCAACATGTTTCGAATGGCTCTATCTATAATGACTAATTCATCAATTACCAGTAATCTGGCAAAATAATTATAAAAAAACACAATCACTTCAATACTCTAATTAAATAAAACTAAAAAAGGACCGAGATCATTGCCCAAGTGTAGGTAGGTACATAGTTGACATAAGCCAAACCGTTTAAATAAACATTGACATCAAAAACCTAATTATCTACCTCGCGAGCTACCTCGGTATGTACCATCCACCCACTACTACAAGAAACGACAAAAACAATAATGAGCAGGTAACAATAATGAATGAAGATGACCTTTATTCAAGATGGATAATGATTTTGAACTTGGCAAAGTTACTTTACCCATGCATGTTTAAACGAGTTAATCAGATTACACCTGGAGGCTTATAAATAATTCAAACGTCGTCGTAATCAGAAACGCGACTTTCCATGGGAGAGAATGTGTCTGTGTATGTCCCATTTCGGTTACGCTACAAAGTCTGAATTCGATATCGATTTCCTCATTCTAACTGAAGTTCGTTTGTTAGTGACAAATATCATTGCAGGATAATATTATTTTACATATTTTACTGCTACACTGCATTCATGCGGTTGTTGGATTGGAAAAATTACAGGTGACAGGTGCACATGTGAAGCTGGAAAAGAAAGTGACATTAAATTTCGATTTATTAAATTCTAGTTAGTCGCGCGTAATGGAACAATGCGGAGGTAGATAGGGTTTGTAAAATTAGTTTTTGCATTGAGGTACGTGAAGCTGGCCCGAGAAAAATTCGGGCTGGGAGGTAAAACGTCATAATCGATTGCCCAAGGTAGAACACGTTTTACCACCTAAAATTTTCGTTTTACTACCTTTAGTTTTTTTTTTTATGGATTTTTTTACGATTTTTTTATGGAACTTTACAAGCATGAAAAAAACTATGATACTATGTGGCTCTGGTAACTCGGGCTAAGTTCACGTGGGTGGTAACACCAAAACGGTGATCACGGTGGTTAAAAATGTAAAAAAAAACACTTTGTACCAACCCGACAAAAGATTTTACCACCCCTTAGGTTTGATTTACCACCCCAAGAAACACGGCCCCAGCTTTTATGTGCTTTATGCATGAAACTTTTTTTCAACTTCACAAGTGAGTAAACGCCGGAAGGGTTTTTTCCAGGTAATTGAAAACGTTGTACCACTTTGTACCAACCCGAGAAAAGGGGTTTTACCACCCCTTAGTTTTGACTTACCAAGCATGTCCCCCGTCCCTTATGTGCTTTATAAAATTTAAGTTAACTTGCAAGGGAATGTGGACAAAAAAGGGTTACCTACTCAATACGTGATAGAGTTCGTTTTACCTATTTTTATCACCCTATAAGAAGTGGTTTTGATATTTTTTGTTATGGTTTTATCAACCCTCGGATTTATAACGATTTTTCAACACCAGGGATCGTGTGTTCAACAGTTAACAATTTAGTAGATTTTCACGTCACGAGGGTTGCAAAACTAACCGTTTTAAATATAGCTCATAACGGCCGGGGTCGTGATTCTGGGGTTGGTAAATCAAAACTAAGAAGTGGTAAAACCTTTTCTCGGATTGGTAATTAGTGGTAAAACGTTTTCAATCACCTGGAAATTACCCTTATGATATTTACGCCCTTGTGAAGTTGGCCTGAATTAAAAAGAAAACAACGTCCTGGGGGCCTGTATTCTGGGGGTGGTAAATAAAAACTAAGAAGTGGTAAAACCTTTTCTCGGATTGGTAATGCGTGGTAAAACGTTTTCAATTACCCTACGGAAATTACGCTTATGAGTTGAAGTTGGCCCAAATTTTAAAAAGCACATAACGGCCAGGGGTCGTGATTCTGATGGTGGTAAATCAAAACTAAGAGGTGGTAAAACCTCTCCTCGGAATGAAAATTGAATGGTAAAACGTTTTCGATCACCTGGAAACTACCTTCCGATATTTACGCCCTTGTGAAGTTGTCCTGAATTAAAAAAAAAAAACAACGTTCTGGGGACGTGATTCTGGGGGTGGTAAATAAAAACTAAGAGGTGGTAAAACCTTTTCTCGGATTAGTACAAAGTGGTATCACATTTTCAACCACCATGTATGTAGTGACCTTTTTGGTTTTACCACTGACATGAATTTGGCCCGAGTTACCAGAGCCACATAGTATCGGCTATGGTAAAAATTATTTATTCCAGAACTTTTTTTCTGTAGGTGGTAAAACAAAATGAGTTGATGGTAAAACCTGGTCCAACGATGGGCAATAGAATGGTACTCTTTACCACCCGGCCTGCAGGTTTTTCGGGCTTGCCAAGTTGTCCAAAAATTAAAAAAAAAAAAATAGTAAAAAAAAACTAAAGGTGGTAAAATGAAAATAATTGGCGGAAAAGCGTGGTTCTATACGTTGGACCATTGTGACGTTTTACCACCTAGCCCGAATTTTTTTCGGGCAAACTTCACATTGCAAATTTAAGGAACTCTGCTGAAAATCTTGAGAATGCCTTCTAAAATTTTGTTTTGACCTGGTTGGTTTAGATTTAGTGAAGATTCACTTCTCACAACTTTTGATAAATCAGATAACAAAACTACAAAATTCTACCGCAGTAATCCTGCATCATCGGATTAATCAGAGATGCATCATGGAATTCCCCAGGGCAACATTATGGACCCTTTAATATTTCCAATTCAGTCAAGATGCATGTACAGAACTGCAAGAAGCTTTTTTGACTAGTTTTTAATAAAACTCTTATTCCATATTAACGTGAGAACTAAAGATTTAGGCGTTGCCTGATTTTTTAATTTTACCCATCCCAAAGACTTTTACTTCCTAGTTCGAATTCTTCCAATTTTTCCATGATAATTTTCATTCAATCTGATACGTGCGTTTCGATTTAAGTATGCTCTCAGTATTCGTAGAAATAATCACAAAAGTTTCTTTGTTAGCGTAGTTTGACCGAGTTGAACTTTAATCAGATATTCCCGAGGATATAACGGTCAGCGGTTTATCTTCGAAGTTGGTTTGGTATATACATAGTATAAAAACGCCGCTAACATTACAATAATAATAATTATGAATAAACCACCAAAATAGATGTAATGCTTATTGCTTTTGTACACATGTATAGTTGCAGCAGATAATTAAACGTATACTTAATATAAACAAGACATAAATCGTGATTGTGACTAGAGACTAGTGAGTGAATTAAATATCTGCTGGAGCTGGAGAGGTGAAAGCGCCTCTTCTCTAATTTTAGAACAAATGCAACGCTGCCGAAGTGAGGGAGTTAATCAAACGATACTTTTATGTTAAATATTTTTGAAAATTTGGTCTTATTAAAAATTGAAAAAATAAAAGTCTCCTAGAAAGAAAAATCATTTCCCTGCTCTTGTGCCAGAATTTTGTGCCGATGTTCTGTGGTTCAAGCTATTACTTCAGTTTTTTCGACCGCCTTGTGGGGAAGAAGAAACAATAAATCGGTCTGAAAAATATAAAACGTAAATTTGAACCAGAACCTGGGTTACCAAGTTCATGGCCTTGTTAAGGTAGAAAATGCAAGGATAAATGTCATAGAATTCTAGATATTTTTCCTTCGATTAATGAATTAATTCCAAGTGTCCTCTACAAATAAAAATAATTAAATCTTATAAATAAAAAATCGAAACTAAAATTTTTAACGTGGTGGGGGGAGGGGTTTCTTCTAACGGCTAAAAAGGGTTCTAATAAAGAAAAGAAACAAAATGGATCTATATCCGGAATACCATGCATGACCTTTATTTTTTTGGTAGCTTTATCCCATTAATAAGGAAATCAAAAAAATCATATTGTAGACACGAAATCTCAAATTTTTAGATTTTAGAGAATATTTTTCCACCACATGGCAACGCTGTCATAGAGCGTGTATCTATTACCTACAGAAAGTGGCTGTCCCCTAGAGCTGGAACTGGAAGTTCTAGAACATAAAGGCATTATTATCGTCGAAAACACACACGTCGTTGTTGACCTACATGTCCCACTAAAACTAGAGGCCCTAGAAATACTGGAAAATAGAGAGGTTGAAGGAAACGTGAAGTGTTTTCATTTCATCGTGGTCTCTCACAAGTGTTTTCTTCTTTCCCGTGTCGTCCTAAATTTTCTTTATGCTAGGCAATTGATGCATGCTCTTATATTTTCGTTTATAAATCTCTTAGTATGATTCGATGTAATTTTTTAAATTTATTCAATCCTTATACTGTAACGTGAATACGTCACCTGTTGTCCTTTTTGCAAAGCTTCCCTCGTTTTAAAGAGAATTGTAAAATTACAGTTCCCTACAACTCCCTATAATATAGATCGCATCTTTGAACTGACTACCCACACCATATTCTGGCGCTGGTACTGTCTGGATAATTCACTACTAGATGGCATTGCACGTTTCGTTTCACTAGGATTTTGAGTTCCTTTCAGGAACCAAATAAGTTGTCAACTGTCAATCAGATTTCAGTATCTGACAGTGACATTTCTCCTTTCACAAACCAGAGGCAGACTTCCTCTCAAGTTCACGGAACTGAACTCATTTCCTCTTTATCTGCCAACCAAGAAAGTTGATTTTCTTGACGGTTCCCGTCGAAGCCTGTTACCAGGGTAAGTCGCCATTACGGATTTTGGAAGATAGGTTTTAATTCGATTATTACTTATTTTTAGCTTCTGGGATTTCCTTCAATCCTTCGGGGATTCTATCTCAACATTACCTTATACCTTATTTTTACCTTTATCTCTGGTAAATACCTTGTTTTCTCCGGTATTTACTAATTATCTGGATTAATTGCCTATTGCGACCGAGGAAGCCATCTTGAACTAAGAAACAAAGGGAGCATGACCCATTTTTATTCTCCAACTATCTAATTCATCCTTCCACCGTTTTCATTCATCCAAGGTGAAATAAATCAACATTTCGAAGATCTCCAATAACAACAGAACATTTTCCCGGTGCTAGTGCTGTTTACGACCTTTCAACCCCAGGAGCCTCGTCAGGGCGCGGTCCCTACACCTGCTGGTTTTCTTCTGGAGATTTCAATGCCTGACTAAGCACCACACCTAGTAAAGTCCAGGAGTTATTAATATCCTTTTTACTGTCAAAATAAAGACAGTTTTTACCTCAATCAGCTTCATCCCGGAAACTGTAAGTGTTGTCTTTTATTTTATTTCACCGATCATGACGAAGAAGGACTAGAAGATCAGTGCTAACTTAGTAAATTAATTAATTACCACTCACGAACTTTATCTTTCCCGATATAAATGATATCGGAAGTATTTTATTCTTTTGTACACAGGTGTACAAAGTAAAGGATCCTTTATTTTCAAACAAACTGATTGTTTAAACATATTTATATCAGATTTAAAGCTTTTAAAATAAGACAGGATAATTATTTGATTTTAATTAAACAGGAAATGTAAACCATAATTTGCTCATTAAACATCTGTCCATTTTAACTTATTCTTTGAAAACCACATTAACATCTTTATAACCCTAAATCTACTTTTTATTAGTTCTTCATAGAGTTTAGGTAGCCCAATAAAAATAAGAACTCGAGCAAATCGAGTTAATAAGAACTGAAGAACTCTTTGGCATCCCTAATCTACCTTAGATACCTATATATAGGGTGTACCTTTTTAAATAATTAAAGCAGCAGAATAACTAGCACTCTGATAGTATTTGATTCAGTTTTCAAGTTGTTCAACTTCATTGTCTTCAGAGAAATTTGTCGTGAAAGTTTCTTTTGCAGTATTATCGTTTGCCGAAACAACATTTTGCCCTTCGCTTGCACTGCAAGCTCTCGTTACTGCTACTTTCGACATTCCCTGAATTATAATCAATTATTTTGCTCGCGCTGCAATTGGCATTTCCCCGGCGGAGATCGAATTCACCCTCAAACTTTGGATTAGAAACTACCTTAATTAAATAAAAGCACTTGATCTCTTCCTAGTTCCCATTATAAATGGAAAATTGATATTAACGTCATAAATTACTTTGTTCAGATGTATCGTACAGTTATCTTATTTTTTAATGCATGATTATTATAGTTGCATGAACTCGCATGTTAGTCTAAGAATGTCTTAGTTAGTTATTGTGTTTTTTTACTGCTGGTGAATAATAGTGTCGTGACGCGAAAATACCTTATCTTCTTACCGCTACACTGCCGCTAAAGGGTAACCTTGCAAAAGGAGCTTTACGGAGTGGTTGTTAATACTGTCGCGAAGGTCTCGAGTAAGCTTTGGGAGAAGTTTGACTCCGTGCAAAGAGGATACTCTTAAGAGAGCTCTGCGATCAAACTGTCTTTGAAAGTTACATCCAAACATTTCCTTCATTAACATTATCCCATACCTTCGCTCATGAATTTTATGTTAAATTCGAAATATCTGAATTATCGATCAGCTGTTCCAACTGGTGTCCCTCTGTCATTGTCATACGCTGACAGACTGCTAAAGCAACGACAATTCTTTACGTCTAACGTAGAAAGTGAATTCTTTACGTGTAAAGATACGTCATGGTGACATGTACTTCTTCCGATCCCTACCTTACCGACTCCAGAGAATATCTGTTCTTACCGACATACCTATGCATATTTAAATATTGCCTTATCTTATCTTAGTATCTCTCTAGATTACCTTTATCTCTCTCTCTACTAAGAAATTATATCTTATATCGGTATTTTAGTTTTTTTGAATTACCGTGACCTATTTTTCGTTTTAAAACGAAGGGAATTCTTTTGAATTTAAATCTCTCTCTCTCTCACTTGTACTGGTGACGTGACGTCACAGCCAAGTCAAGTAGGCCAGGTTTATTCTTTCTTTATATAGGCCAGGTTCATTCTTTCCTTATTTAGGCCAGGTACACTAGGTGCTACGTTGCCTACCTGTGCTGATAATACTACTGTCTTCTCTCTAGAATAAAATAAAAAATTTTATTCTCATCTATCTATACTATATTATAGTACCTACATTTTTCTAAAATGAATCCCGCTTCAGCCCTGCTCAGCGATGAGCTTACCTATGAGATTGCGTTGAGGAACCAAACACCTCAAAGTACGCAAGACAAGCGAAGGAAACAATTCCGAGCGCTTATTAATAGGGAAGATTCTACGGTAGCGTTAGAGTCACCCTACGATTTTGATAAGGATCTTTCTGAAATCAAAGCAACTTTGCTAGATTTAAAGAAAAAGATTCCTGAAGCTTCTGGATTGTTCACTGATCTTGCAAGCAGACGTATCCCTTTTCGAGTGGATCACGTTATCGCTCGAATAAACAGATTAAATGTTGAAGCTGATGCTTCTAAGAAATTTCATAGAGATGAGGCTTATGGAGAAGCACTCCAGTTGGAGGGAGAATGGCTTCTGAAGTTGGATGAGAATGAACCAGTCGTTCCTCCTGTTTCTGATATCTCGCAATCATCCACCTCAACAGCTAGTACCAAGTACAGTGTCCCTGTACATAAGTGGAACCTAAGGTTTTCAGGCTCTAGTAAAGACAACCTGATTTATTTCCTAGAAAGGGTTCGAGAATTGCAAATCTCGCGGAATGTTTCCGATGAGAGTCTTTTTACTTCAGCAGTTGACTTATTTGAGGATAAGGCCCTCACCTGGTATCGCAGTGTTGCCGGTTCGTTAAAATCTTGGCAAGAAATTAAGTTGAAGTTGAAGGAAACTTTCTTACCCCTATCTTACGATGATGATCTTCTCAATGAGATAAATCATCGCACTCAAGGAGAAGAGGAGCTAGTAGCCCTGTATGTAGCCTCCATGAAAGAACTTTTCAAAAGACTTTCAATTATTCCCTCAGAGGAGGAACAGTTTAAGATCATAAAGCGGAATCTACACCCCTACTTCTTGAACCATTTGGCTCTGGTTGAAGTGTCAACTGCCGATGAGATTATTTCTATATGCAAGAAACTAGAAGACAATAGGGCCATGATTTCTAAATATCGACCCCCTCCCTCAAAGAAGGTGCATAGCCTCCTTAGCTCAGACCTGGCATGTCCAGATGAGGCCATTCTAACATCGGCAAAACATTCCTTTGTCACTTCAAGGCCAACTTCTCGTCTTTCAGGAAAACGTGATGCAGGTCACGACCAAGTTTCTTTACCTTTCTGTTGGAATTGTTCTAACCAGGGTCATCTCTACCCTAAATGTCGAAAACCCAAAACTATTTTCTGCTACGGTTGTGGAAAGAAAGATGTTTTTAAACCAAAATGTCCCTCTTGCTCACCGAACTATTCTCGCCCAAAAAACGAGAAGACTGCGCGTCAGGGTGCAACGCAGCAGGAGCCAAGGCACCCAAAAGTATCTCTCCCTTCGAAGAGGCCCGTGGATACAAACCACGCAAGCCCCTCCGAAAACCAAAAGTAAATATCTTTACGACTGCGGACCTCCACCATCAAAGGAATATGTGGAAGGTCTGGTTAAATAGAGTCTCTGATTTCTATCGGACCCCAATTGTCATCCCTAAAAATAAACCTAGTAGGTCTACGACCCCTGAAATGATACCCCCAATCGTGTCTCAAATTCTACAACCCGATCCAGTAGATAACCGTCCCTATATCTCGGTGGATATGCAAGGAAAGCGTTTCACTGCCCTTTTTGACACTGGAGCAAATATTTCGGTTTGTGATGTTGAAGTCATAAAAGAAATTTTCGGCAGAACCCATGATTCCTCTGGAAATTCAGATCTCTTATGTTCCCTTCGAAATGCAGATGGTTCACCATTACCTGTCACTTCAATCTTGGACCTTACCTTAACTATTGATGACGTCACTAAAGTTGTTCGTTTTCATGTTGTACCTTCTATCTTGCCCGAGATTATCTTAGGTATGAACGTGGCCATAGCTTTCAATATCTCTATTGATTTTTCCAGAGATTCATTTGAGGTTAGAGACCGGGTGGATCCTCCCTCTTGTTTTGAAGAACCCCAGGTTAGCACCATAAGTAGAATCCATGATTTTTCTACTCTTCCTCCTGAAGATGTCGTGAAATTGAACCCGATTATCGAAAAATTTCAAATTTTATCTCCTATCGATGTGCTGCCCGAAACTTCCGTTCTCTGTCATTCTATAGAGACCCCGAATGCCAAACCTTTTAGACAAAGGCAGTATCCCTTGTCTCCGGCAGTTCAAAAATTTCTAAATGAGGAAATTGATAAGCTTCTGAAACTTAACATCATAGAGAAAAGTAATTCCCCCTGGTGTTCGCCAGTCCTTTTAGTGAAGAAAAAGGATAATACCTATCGCATGTGCTTTGATGGGAGAAAACTAAACGAAGTTACCACCCATGATGCATACCCTCTACCTAGGATTGATTCCATTCTCTGTAAACTGCGAGACGCTAATTTTCTTTCCTCTATAGACTTAAAGCAAGCCTTTTTCCAAGTACCTCTAGACGCTGATTCACGTCCAAAGACAGCTTTTATAGTACCCGGAAGGGGTTTATACCAGTTCCGGCGTATGCCTTTTGGTTTGCGGAACAGCGCGCAAACGCAACAACGTCTCATGGACAGGATCATTGGTCCTGACCTCGAGCCGTTTGTTTTTGTTTATCTGGATGACATAATTGTTGTCACCCATACCTTTGAGAAACATCTTGAAGTTCTAAACGAAGTCTATGAAAGGTTACGTAAGGCCAACCTCACTGTGAATTTTAAGAAGTGTCAATTTTGTCGTGACTCTCTTTCTTTCCTTGGATTTATTGTAGACAAACAAGGTCTCCGTGTTTGTGAAGACAAAGTAAAGTCAATCACAGAAGCTCCCATTCCTCGCAACACCACAGGTGTCAGGCACATTCTAGGCATTTTGCAATACTATCGTAGATTCGTCAAAGACTTTTCCACTATTAGTGCCCCTATCTCTGCACTTTTGCACAATAGAAAGAAGGGACAGTCTATTACTTGGACTTCAGAAGCTGACCAAGCCTTTAAACTTCTTAAAGAACGCCTAACATCGGCCCCTGTCTTGGCTAGCCCTGATTTTTCCAAGCCTTTCTGCATACAAACTGATGCGAGTGACTATGGAATCGGCGCAGTTCTGTATCAAGAAGACGAAGGTTTCGAACACCCAATAGCCTACGCTAGTCGCACTCTCTCTAAGGCAGAGAGGAAATACTATGCTACCGAAAAAGAATGTCTCGGAGTCCTTTTCGGCATAGAGCATTTTCGTCCCTATGTTGAAGGCACCAAATTCACGGTCTATACCGACCATGCCTCTCTTCTCTGGCTTAAAAATTTTAAGGAGCCCACAGGTCGTTTAGCTAGGTGGTGTGTACGACTTAGCCAGTTCAATTACGAGATGAAACATCGCAAGGGATCTTGTAATGTTCCAGCAGATTTCCTTTCTCGAAATATCTCTCTCTTAACCGCGAATGATCTTACACCAGATGAGTGGTATAGGAAAATGGTGGAAAACGTCAAGGGAAATCCAGATAGTTACCCAAATTTCACGGTTGAAAACGGTCTTCTTCTCAAACATCTGAAGCCGAACCATTCCTTATCGTCAAATCTTTCCAATTGGAAAATAGTCATACCTACACCAAATAGGGATGATGTTGTTGCGTCTTTTCATAATCCCCCTACTTCGGCCCATTTCGGCGTAAGAAAAACCAAGGCACGAATATCGGAATTCTACTATTGGCCCAAAATGGACCTAACGGTAAAGAAATTCATACGAAATTGTCAGGTTTGCGGTGCTCACAAATCGACTAATGTCGCTCGTGCTGGTTTAATGGGTGGTTACAAAAGCATAAGCTTTCCTTTCCAATTTATCTCCATAGATTTTATGGGTCCCTTTCCTAGGTCGAAAGCCAGGAATACACAACTTCTCGTAGTCACAGATTGGTTCTCTAAGTTCGTACTGGTAAAACCCATGCCGAACGCGACCGCAGCTGCAGTTGTAAAATACCTCGAAAATCAAGTTTTCTTGATCTTTGGTGTCCCTCAAATTGTTCTCTGCGACAATGCTCAGATTTTTAAGAGTACTCAGTTCAAGTTATTGGAAGAGTACCAAGTTAATTTGTGGTATAGTGCTAGGCACTTGTCACAGGTTAACCCTACCGAGAGAACCAATCGAACTTTGCTTACCGCTATCTCGTCTTATGTGAAAGATAATCACAAAGACTGGGATAAAAATGTCTACAAGGTGGCCCAGGCAATTAACTTGTCTGTGAACGAAGTCACCAAACATTTTCCCGCTTTTCTTGTTTTCGCTCGAAACATACCTATAGACGGAACCTTTTATGGTCCTGTCGAAAATAACTACCTTGCCCTACCAGAAGATCTTTCTTATGTGCATAGGGAAAATGATATCTCTAGATTGCCTCCTATCTTTGAAGACGTCAGAGTCAAATTAAAAAAGGCTTATGACGTAAATAAAAAGTATTATGATCTGCGTAAGCGCCCAGATGTTTTCCAGGAAGGAGAGTTAGTATGGAAACATACTTACCCTCTTTCGAATGCTGCAAAGAACTTTGCTGCCAAACTGGCCCCCAAATTCGTACTTTGCCGAATTACCAAGGCAATATCTAAATTAGTGTACGAACTACAGGATCAGGAAGGCAACCCACTAGGTCGCTGGCATGTGAAGGACTTAAAGGCGTATGGAGGCGTAGATCCGCCTCAAACTGATGAATAGTTCACTTCCTTCTCTCTCCAGAAATCTTATTTCTACCTAATTTCTATCTTCTCTACAGCATATACAAACTCCTGTTTGGAATGAGGTTAGACAATACGCGAATTGAGAAGGCTATGTCTTTTGTCGTATCTAGAATGAATGAAGAATGTATGCAGAATGAAAACCGTATCTTTCAAAGCATTTCTCAAGGATCTCGAAACTAGCTGTGTGAATGTGAGCTCAAAGTATAAATGTTGCTAATTTTGGGATCGGTATCTGTTATCCTCAGTCTCTTATCTTGTACTATCGCTCAATTTTTGAGAACCCATAATTTTTCTGGTTATCTAAACTTTTACCCTAAGAAGGAGCTATCTATCTATCTTATCTGGCTAACGTTTACAAGTCTAATGTTATCTCTTAAGTTTTCTTGTGTTCATTGAACCAACGAAAAACACTATCTTACCGTTGTATCTACCTTATCTTTTCCTTTACCTCTATCTTATCTACTATCTATCCACGGGTGCTTTCCCGACAGTTTCCGCCCTGCCTTAGGCTAAAGAGAAAACTGCCCTGTTTGTCCAAACAAAAGACAGCAGGTTATCTTTACCTTACCCACCATCTTTTAAAGTAGGGTGCTTTCCCAACAGTTTCCGCCATGCGTTACGCTAAAGTGAAAACTGCTCTGCTTGTCCAATCAGACGACAGCAGATTCCTTTTATCTTACCTTACCTTATCTATTAGCACCACAATAAAATGGTGGCTAATGCTTATCTTAGATACTCTTTTCAATGAAGGAAAGAAATTATCTTATCTTACCTTACCTTATCTATTAGTACCATAATAAAATGGTGACTAATGCTTATCTTAGATATTCTTTTCAAAAGAAGAAAAGAAATTATCTTATCTTATCTTATCTTATCTATACCTATTAGTACCATAATAAAATGGTGACTAATGTTTATCTTAGATACTCTTTTCAATGAAGAAAAGAAATTATCTTATCTTACCTTAATACCTTTACCTATTAGCCTCATAAGGAAATGATAGCTAATCATTATCTTCTCTGCGAATATTTTCCCAGATGGAAAATAGAAATCTATGTGATTTCGAGTTCTGAATTTGCAAAGGTGGCCTTAGATATTCAGTGCTGATGTAATGGAATCTGAACACTGATATCGAATACCCCTATCTCTATGATGAAAATGGTTTTCCCATTTTGTCTTATCTTTCCGAGTGCTTGAGCTATCTTGCTGTGTCTTTGATGAAAATCTAGTAATCCAGGCGATTATTGATGATTTCTTGAAGCGATTATTGGAAGTATCCAAGTAATTTGTTCCGTATGACCTTTGAGATTTATCTGACAAGGACACGTAAAGTGACTTTCAATGACCAGTTACCTTAGTTTTGTCCCTTTGTAACTAGTAGTAGTTAGAACAACTACTTATCTATTTCGAAACTTTTCCATAAAGGAGTAGAATTATCTACATTTCGTTTCCTTACATTTATATCTTCCCCTATCTATTTTCATTGTTAAGAATGAAAATTATGTACATTATCTCTCCCCTAAGCATATGTTTGCAAATACCTTTTGAGTTATCGGTATATATGTCTAATTGTATCTATCCCGCTACCTTGACTTTTTATGATGAAGTCAGAATTTCTGGATTTATTTAGTTGTCCATTCTATCGAGTAGCAGCCCTGTTTCCGAGAGTTTTAGTTTGTGTGAAAACTCCCATAGCAATTTTCTTAGTCCTTCGGTGTTGGCGGTTTTTTTGAAACCCCAGGCTGAAGTAGTGTTCAAAACTATGGGTGGTTGAACATCAAACAGAACAGCGCAGCTCTATTGACAGCGAGCCTGTTATACCGAAATGTTATAACTTAATTTTAATTCTTGTATATACAATATCTAATTATAAGTGTTTATAATAATAATCAACTTAGTAGCATGTTATCTAGAAAGAATGCATGTACATTTTCTTTTATCTACTTAGCATTAAGGTTTTGTAACTATAAATTTAATCTGCACGAGCGAATTAAATATTTCTTTTTATATTGTATAGCTAGTTAAAGTGACTGACTGTGCGATATTATCTGAACGAATAGTAAACATGGTAGAAAACTTTTACAAAGTCTGTTTTTGTAGAACACTATTCTCTCTCTTTTTCGATTTGTGTTGTCCTTGTTGGTCATCCACAATCATACCTTCATGTATACCCTTCTACGGGTATAGAAAGAACTAGAATTTTCTTCTAGTTTTTGAATTTTCTCTTGCATCGGTAAGGGGAGGTGTGTAACGTGAATACGTCACCTGTTGTCCTTTTTGCAAAGCTTCCCTCGTTTTAAAGAGAATTGTAAAATTACAGTTCCCTACAACTCCCTATAATATAGATCGCATCTTTGAACTGACTACCCACACCATATTCTGGCGCTGGTACTGTCTGGATAATTCACTACTAGATGGCATTGCACGTTTCGTTTCACTAGGATTTTGAGTTCCTTTCAGGAACCAAATAAGTTGTCAACTGTCAATCAGATTTCAGTATCTGACAGTGACATTTCTCCTTTCACAAACCAGAGGCAGACTTCCTCTCAAGTTCACGGAACTGAACTCATTTCCTCTTTATCTGCCAACCAAGAAAGTTGATTTTCTTGACGGTTCCCGTCGAAGCCTGTTACCAGGGTAAGTCGCCATTACGGATTTTGGAAGATAGGTTTTAATTCGATTATTACTTATTTTTAGCTTCTGGGATTTCCTTCAATCCTTCGGGGATTCTATCTCAACATTACCTTATACCTTATTTTTACCTTTATCTCTGGTAAATACCTTGTTTTCTCCGGTATTTACTAATTATCTGGATTAATTGCCTATTGCGACCGAGGAAGCCATCTTGAACTAAGAAACAAAGGGAGCATGACCCATTTTTATTCTCCAACTATCTAATTCATCCTTCCACCGTTTTCATTCATCCAAGGTGAAATAAATCAACATTTCGAAGATCTCCAATAACAACAGAACATTTTCCCGGTGCTAGTGCTGTTTACGACCTTTCAACCCCAGGAGCCTCGTCAGGGCGCGGTCCCTACACCTGCTGGTTTTCTTCTGGAGATTTCAATGCCTGACTAAGCACCACACCTAGTAAAGTCCAGGAGTTATTAATATCCTTTTTACTGTCAAAATAAAGACAGTTTTTACCTCAATCAGCTTCATCCCGGAAACTGTAAGTGTTGTCTTTTATTTTATTTCACCGATCATGACGAAGAAGGACTAGAAGATCAGTGCTAACTTAGTAAATTAATTAATTACCACTCACGAACTTTATCTTTCCCGATATAAATGATATCGGAAGTATTTTATTCTTTTGTACACAGGTGTACAAAGTAAAGGATCCTTTATTTTCAAACAAACTGATTGTTTAAACATATTTATATCAGATTTAAAGCTTTTAAAATAAGACAGGATAATTATTTGATTTTAATTAAACAGGAAATGTAAACCATAATTTGCTCATTAAACATCTGTCCATTTTAACTTATTCTTTGAAAACCACATTAACATCTTTATAACCCTAAATCTACTTTTTATTAGTTCTTCATAGAGTTTAGGTAGCCCAATAAAAATAAGAACTCGAGCAAATCGAGTTAATAAGAACTGAAGAACTCTTTGGCATCCCTAATCTACCTTAGATACCTATATATAGGGTGTACCTTTTTAAATAATTAAAGCAGCAGAATAACTAGCACTCTGATAGTATTTGATTCAGTTTTCAAGTTGTTCAACTTCATTGTCTTCAGAGAAATTTGTCGTGAAAGTTTCTTTTGCAGTATTATCGTTTGCCGAAACAACATTTTGCCCTTCGCTTGCACTGCAAGCTCTCGTTACTGCTACTTTCGACATTCCCTGAATTATAATCAATTATTTTGCTCACGCTGCAATACTTCATACTGAAGATTATGGATTCATTTATCTCAAGTTAAATAGGTCGAAATTTGTAACTAAATGAAGTGTTCTCGATCGTATTGGCGGCGCGCTGAGACCATGGACCATTGTTTCTCGCGGCTTTTCTGCATTTTAAGCCAATCTCTCCAGTCTGTTTACGATTAATTTTCTTGAACCTTGTTCTTTGATGTAATATTTCCGTGCCCCTTTTGACGCAGTAGGTACTTCATTAGCACTGTTAATACTGTTATGTCTGTATCACCCACTGTTATTGCTTCTAGCTCACTGGAGCACCTTCTCTCGCTCAAAGAGTTGCTGCTTTTTTTGGCTATAATGCCAATTGTAATCGAATTCTTTGTTTCTTGGAATATAATGAAACTCCTGTTATTATACGTCCTAGGTGCTATTATGCGCTGTTGCCAGAATGACTAGAAATTCCCTGAAACCTATTTTACTCTTGTAACGATAATATAAAATGTAATTGGAACAATAAAACAATTTTTTGACACTTTTTTTTTTGTTTTCAGCTGATGCGCACACAGCAGTAGGTAATCATCGCCACGATGTCATCGACGAGGATCCCGATCCTCTTCATAGCGATCGCCTGGCTGGCCAGGTGCCAGGCGGCCGACGAAACCTCCGGGCCGGTCTTCCTGAAGGAACCGCCCAACCGCATCGACTTCTCCAACACGACCGGCGCCGTTGTCGAGTGCTCGGCGCGCGGTACCCCGACGCCGGACATAATCTGGGTCCGGGTCGACGGCAGCGCCGTCGGCGACGTGCCCGGCCTGAGGCAGGTTCTCGCCAACGGGAACCTGGTGTTCCCTCCGTTCAGGGCCGAGGATTACCGACAGGAGGTTCACGCTCAGGTTTACGCTTGTTTGGCTAAGAGCTCCGTCGGCGAGGTCAGGAGTCGCGATGTCAACGTCAGAGCTGGTAGGTTGATTGTTTTTTTTTTTAATTTTTTTTTGTGGGGGGGGGGAGGAAAAGTGTTGGAGAGGTGTTGAGGGTGAGTCAACTTCAAGGTTTCTTAAATTACTAATTACTTAGCTTGATTTTTAGCTAATTCCTCAATATTTTTGAAAAAAATAATCGTCGCTCTTTTGAATAGTGCACACTCACAAAATGTGTGATTTCACCTCACAAATCTCTCAAACCTGTGAAATTTCCAGGTTTGATTTTTCTCACATTTAGTTGGGGCGAATTTTCTTTACCCAAAAAAACAGAAAATGGTTTTGTTTTTTCGAATATGCAAATTTCATAAAGAATTCCGATGGATCTTTAGGTTTTTGGTTTTTGGATAAAAAGTGATTTTATGGAACACTTTTTCAAGCTTCACATTCTTGGGTTTCATTAAAAGGTGAAACAAGGATTTGGCAATTTTTGTATTGATGTAATGCTTCTCATTTTTAGGTTATTGTCTAAATACCTATCACAAGTTTGCGAAGTCTGTCCCTGTTTTTAGATTGCTCAGAACTCAGAAAGATTGACGTTGAAATTCCTGCAAAGTGTTCCAAACACAATAAATTTGAGAAATTTTTGCTATGCTTCATTATTGTGTTTTTTTTTTGTTGTTGTTGAAATTCGTCACATCTGAACTTCGCCAATTTTGACCCACATCTGATGAGGCGTTCCACGGCGTTTTCCAAACCCAAATTTGAAAACTTTTGTTAAGTTTCATTCTTTTGTATTCTTTTTTTCCAAATTGGTCCCATCTGAACTTCGCTAATTCTGATCCACATCTAAAGAGGCTGTAGAAGAGCTCGGGAAGTTCGTCATTTAAATTCCTGCAAAGTTTTTCAAATCCAAATTTTGGAAAATTTAAGTTTCATTCTTTTGTGTTTTTTTTTTTTTTTAGAAAATCCTCACATCTGAACTTCGCCAATTTTGACCTACATCTGATGAGGCAGTAGAACTACGCTCAGATAGTTTGTCATTAAAATTCCTGCAAAAGTTTTCAAACACAAATTTAGGAAACTTTTGTTTCACTCTTGTATGTTTTTTCCGAAATTCGTTATATCTGAACTTCGCTAATTCTGATTTTGGGCAATTTTTGAATCCTTTGAACTTTTTGTCGATTTTAAATAAATTTTTTATTGGAACTACTTGATTCTGAAAAACTCTTCAAGATTAGTTCCTTTCATTTTTCAACATAATCAACATAATTAAAAAAAGTTCAAAAACCCCAAGTATGAATCTTAGTTGACACCTATAAATACACCTCTCCTTAAACGCTTTAAATTTAATTTTTATAAATTACAGTTGCATAATTTTGCTGCAGATTTCGGCGAAATTTGATCTTAGATTTGATAAATTTCGGGGAAAATTCGAAATTCTTTGAATTATTGAGATTTACTTTCGCTGAAAACTGATTTTCTTTCCAGGTCATCTCTTACCGATAATTTACAATCTTTTTCTTCATTCAACGAAGTAAACTATTAAACGAGTATTTTATAGATCTTAATTTAACTAGAGCAACGATTAATTTAAATTTACACCCATCAAAACGACCAAATTAAATTATTAGTGAAAGTGGGTGTTGATTTAACATGTTCATAATAGGATATCAGATATAAGAACATTAATTATGATTGTGTCTCTTTCAGTTTAATTAAAAATGAATAATCTACATTAATTTTTTTTTTTCTTTTTTAATTTATCTAATTGACTTTACCTTGAAGAAAATCCATAATATTATGTAAAATATATACCTGATATGAATATGGCAACTCTAAATTTACATTTTTCCATCATTCGAGGGAACAGTGCGTGTTTAAATTACTATTACGTTACTATTACGTACTGAAAGTGTGATAAAATGTAAATCTAAGAGCAGCGATACGAAATATAGGTAATAATCTTCGATGTAGATAATTTATTTATTCTTATTTTGGGAGGATATTACTGAAGGTGGAAATCTGGATTTTAAAAAATTAAAGGGGTTGAATTGTTATTTTATATATCATGACCTAGTAAGCATGCGTAAGTGCGTGTGAAATACAAACAATGAAATATTTACATAAGTAAAACTACCAAGTAAATTGTCGGCATATTTTCAAATAGATTATTCATGCGGGTTATACAATATTTATGAAACTATCGACTTAGTTGACCTCTTCGAAAGCTGCAATAAACACCCGTTAAAATTGTTTATTTTGATTGATTCAGTACATGTTTTCTTTTTTTTTTCTGATTTTATACAGGTGTTATGTTATGTAAAAGATGACAGCAGGTTTAGTAGTTGTCTAATTAACTTTCCAAAAAAAGGTAGTTTCCTTTGAACTGCTATTTTTATTTTGAACGTGTTCATTAAAATCGACCGTTACATATAAATCTAAAATTAAACCAATCATTTGAACAAAATAATGATCATTAGATCGTGAAATTTATTACAATTTTTTTTTGAGTTCCAACACACATGTAATAATTTAATGTGGAAAGTGACTTAAGTGACTAGTTTTTGTTGATAAGAAGTTTTTTAATACAAATTTATAGAGAATGTTTGAATTATCGTTACAAGTTTTATAGTGAATAGTGAATCCCATCTCATCTAAATATTTCACACTAATATACCTACAGTTAAAACCATTTTTTTTATTTTTGTCTATTTAGAGATGTTCGATTTTCATTGAAAAAACTCCCGTCTATCAGCTTCTGTTAAGTCGTAGCTTTGAAGCAAAATTAAAACATTTGATTCGTTCAGTTATTTATTTTCTAACCTAATAAATCACACTATACTGTCAAATAATTTATATAATGTGACATAATGTGACATAATTAAATGGGTTTTTTTGGGTAACACATTAACGGTACTTGTTATTGTATGTCAGTTTAATTTGTTATAATTATGTTTATATTAGTTATTAAATAATTGATTAATGTTGTTATGTTTATGAAAGTAATTTCACATCAATTAGCAATAGTGAATACTATTTTGGGTTTGTCCCGTTTGTATTCCATTTTATATAAATAAAATAAAATAAAATAAAATAAAAATAAAATAAGCCCCATAACATTAAAAAAATTGGACATTTGGTATATTGCTGTTCAAATCGAGAACTAATCTGATAATAAGTCACACTTATATCAAAATGATCTGTCAAGTGTGAGTGTATGTGGCCGCGGGGGTGGCTTTACTGCTTCTGCTTCTATCGGCGTTTGTCAAGTTGAAACGTCAAAGAAAAATGAAAACATTTCATTCATTCAGTTTCGCCACTTCTGTTCAAATCTAATAAGTCACACGAATGTCAAATAATTTGTCAAGTTTGACGTAAGCCCCTCACGCTTCACATTAAATAAAAAAACGAGGTTTAATCTGATTAATAAGTCACACTAATATAATATCACAATGATCTGTCGAGTGTGAGTGTGACATAAGCCCTCATATTATGCTGACTAAATATGGCCGCAACGGTGGCTTTACTGTTTCTGCTTCTATCGGCGTTTGTCAAGTTGAAACGTCGAAGAAAAATCGAAACATTTCATTCATTCAGTTTAGTCACTTCTGTTCAAATCTAATAAGTCACACTAATGTCAAATAATTTATGTAGTGTGAAATAAGCCCCTAACATTAAAAATTGGATATTTGGTCCATTGCTGTTGAAAACTAGAATTAATCTGATTAATAAGTCACACTAATATCAAAATGATCTGTCAAGTGTGAATGTATATGGCGGCGGGGGTGGCTTCTTTTCTGCTTCCGCTTTTATCGGCGTTTGTCAAGTTGAAACGTCGAAGAAAAATCGAAAGATTTCATTATTAAGTTTAGTCACTTCTGTTCAAATCCATTTAGTCACACTAATGTCAAATAATTTGTCAAGTTTGACGTAAGCCCCTTACGCCTCACATTAATAAATAAAAAATTGGATATTTGGTCCATTGCTGTTCAAATGAAGGTTTAATCTGATTAATAATAAGTCACACTAATATCAAATTGATGTGTCAAGTGTGAGAGTGACGTATACCCCTCACATTAAGCTGACTAAATATGACCGCTGCAGTGGCTTTAGTGCTTCTACCAGCGTTTGTCAAGTCGAAACGTCGAATAAAAATCGACATATTTCATTCATTCAGTTGCTTCTGTTCAAATTTAATAAGTCACACTAATGTCAAAATAATTTGTCAAGTAGTGTTAGAATATGTCTCACTCTCACATTTACAAAACGATTAAAAGTGACAGCAGGAAATTTAGTTTTTGTGTAACACATGCCATTTTTGTCACACTAATGTCAAGGTCTCTAAGGTCGATTATAGAAATTTCTTGATTATAATAATAATAAGATTAATACGACTAAGTAAACATGATAAAGGGACCTATAACATCGTTTGTTTCAAAGGGTCTGTTACCAATCAAGGGGGTGAAATTTGTCCTCCCTCCGATTATTTAATGCCACTTAACACGCGAATTCGTTCATTTTTCGGGCGCAGCATCTGCGTCTACCTAATTCCTAATTCATGCGCGTATACGATCGACTCCTCCGACCCCTTTGTGGAGGAATTTAGCCCGCACATCCAGATTTCCACCACGTTAACCTGCTTATATTCCAGGACGTAAACAACAGGCCGCGACCACCATATACTCTGTTTACGTGTATATTCCCCCGGGAATAATGCGAAAGATCGATGCCCCGCTAGCGATCTCGCGCCTGATAACGAGTTTAACGCTCTTTAGGCGGGGGGGGGGGGGGGGATGGCTGGTTGGGGGAAATATACAGCGAGTATGACACGTGCGTAAAATGAAGGGTGGGAGCTCTATTTGTCCCCGATACGGTTGCTTTTTGTGTATCATGAAAAATATGTCGGGAATTTGATATACCGATATGTGCAGCCTTTTTATTTTAACCATAATGAGAAGAGTGTCATGCCGGTGTAAACGATGCCGATTGTTATGTAAAGGAAGGGAAGTGTCATTTGGTGGGGGGTGGGGGAATTAGTATTGATTTTTTTAACCGTTTATTATAATATAATTAATTTGACAAATGGCAAACTCGTCCTCATAGCTTGATGAAGCAAACTCACTTCAACTCTTTTATGGGCGTTTGAGGAGAGACTTATGTCAGTTTGGACTAAGTGTATCTTAACAGTGAAAAATGTGATTAATAGCTTTTAGATTGCAGTATATTGTAGAAATAAATGCGAACAATGCAAACGTCACAGATAAAAGGGATAAGGGGCGCCGAAGTATCGATTACACATAAACCACATAATATACATTATACAAGCCAATGAAAATAAAAAGTTAATATTTATTGATCGCTGCGAATAACTCACAATTTATCATGCTCCAATGTAAGCAAATAACTCCCATCT
Organism: Malachius bipustulatus; assembly: GCA_910589415.1. Taxonomy (NCBI): domain Eukaryota; kingdom Metazoa; phylum Arthropoda; class Insecta; order Coleoptera; family Melyridae; genus Malachius; species Malachius bipustulatus. Next base: position 40,572,528 of record OU342635.1, read on the forward strand.
GATTTCTTGATTTTTCTCGATGCGCTCGTTCAGTTGTGGCCCAATTTTACGACGTCGACGTCAACAAGGAATACGTGATAAAGGGCAACTCAGCGATCCTCAAGTGTCAGATACCGTCTTTCGTGGCGGATTTCGTGCATGTCGTTTCTTGGCACACGGACCAGAACGAGGACTTCTATCCTTCGGCTCCCGATGGTAAAATTAATTAATAATTCTATGCGTAATCAGATCCTTTTTTCTTTGTCCCGCCGATGCGTTGTGAAGTTCGCATTGTTCTCGATAAGTGTAGGTATGAAGATTTGACTTTGGCTTATTTCTTGGTCATTTTGTGACTTGCAGACTAATACCTCTAATATTTGTATTTTATTAACTTGGTTATGTCCTTGGTGTGTATCTTTCATTCCCGATGGTATGGTACATTTCTGTAATTCAAAGAATAAATTGCAAAAATTTTGACCTCAGAGAGACCAAATTCATGGCCGCGTTCTTTTCCTCGTTGTAAGTACTTACTTTCTTGGTGCCCAGAATCGTTGAAGATCTGTGTAATAATCGCCAAATGGTTTTGGGAGCTGTTGGTGTTTCTGTAAGCAAAAAGAACCATTTGCTAAAGATTAGTGTATTTGTTTTGAAAGGAATTTGGTAGTTGTTCGCGTTTCTGTAACGAAAAGAAGCAATTGCAAAAATTTTGACCTTGGAGAGACCAAATTCCTTGGCTGCGTTCTTTTCCTCGATGTAAGTATGTACATACTCACTTTCTTGGTGCCTTCTCGTTGTTTTAAAGTGATTATACCTCATGGCCGAAATAAAGTGCAGTAACTGACATTACTACAAAAGCAATTTTGGTGAAATGGCAATCAGAAAGTATACGTTTGGAGCAACCTTTCTTTTTGCCGCTTCTCCGTCAATGAAAATGTTCCTCTAAACGTAAGTTTCTGCTCGCCGTTTCTCCGAAATTGCTTTTTTAGTAAGGTCAGTTAGGTACTGCACGTTATTTCGGCTCTGAGGTATAATTAGTAGAATCGTTCAAGATCTGTGTAATAATCGCCAAATGGTTTTGGTAGCTGTTGAAGTTTCTGTAAGCAGAAAGAACCAATTGTCGAAGTTTTGTGTATTCCTTGCCAAAGGAATTTAGTAGTTGTTCGCGTTTCTGTAATGGATAGAACCAATAGCAAAAATGTTGACCTTGGGGAGACCAAATTCCATGGCTGCGCTCTTTTCCTCGATGTAAGTATGTTCTCACTTTCTTGGTGCCTTCTCGTTGTTTTAAAATGATACATTAATAAAATCGTTCAAGATCTGTGTAATAATCGCCAAATGATTTTGGGAGCTATTGACGTTTCTGAAATGGAAAGAACCAATTCCGAAATTTTGACATTATAGAGATACCGTTGCTTTTCCTGGATATTTTTTCTTAGTGCTTTGGCGTTACTCTTCCAGCATTATCCAAGATTTGTGTAGTAATCGCCAATAAGGATTTTAAGAGCTGACGTTTCTGCAATGGAGAGAACCAATTAAAAAAAATTTGACTTCGGCGAAACCAAATTCCATGTCGCGCACGTCTTTTCCTCGACATACTTTCTTGATGTTTTGGCGTCGTTCCAAAATGATACTTTCGTAGCAATATACCTACATGATTTTTGTATTAATCTTCAAAGAATTTCAAGGATCTGTAATAGAAAAGAATAGAAAGTTTTGACCTAAACAAGAAAAGATTCAAAGTTAAAAAAAAAATACTGGTGGTTAGACCACATGGAACGTTGTCCCTGTTCCTGCAGCAAAATTTTTGACTTTGTTGATACCGAAATTAAAGTTTTTCCAGTGATCTTGAAATCAAACTAGGTTCAACTGAGAATGATCGATTTTTCCAAGTTTCTTAAAATTTTTTAGTAATGATTATAAAACCATTTATGTAGAACGATCCCGAGAAACGATCCATTTTGGCCATAAATACAGGGTGGTCCAACTTAAAACGTCAGGACTTCACCAAACGATAGATAACGTTAAAATAATGCCAGTTTCTCTAATACACTTACAGTCGGGAAAGCTTCCTTTTCAAGATACAGGGCGTTAAAGTTTTGGGAAAAAATTAATGTTTTGAGAATATTGTCAAAACGGCTGCTTTAAAAAAATTGAAATTTTGCACGCAGCATGAGCTAAGTATCTTTCATAATTTACGGCTTATGGTGATAAATTGCAAAAACCAGTGGCGGAGATATGGGTGTGCCATCGCCCCTTTTCAAAAAAAAAATTGACGCCACTGACTCTATGGCAAATTTAATAATACTGTTCAATGTCCCATGCCTGTTAGAACAAAAAAGTACTCTCTAATTTTTTTCACAAGGCGCACCGTTTACGAGATAATTCAGGTTTTCTTAGGTGATGCTAGGCTCTTCACATTACAAAACTAATTTAAATTTCACGAAGTAGTCTATGACCAAGTTTTGACGTTTTAACCAATTTAATATCTGCTTGTTATAAGTGTCACTGATAAATCTCTTTACAACAAACTATTGGTATTATTTTTAAACATTACGATGCCTTTCCGATTTTCTAATCAAGAATATGCTGATATGCATTTTATCTATGGATTTTGTGATGGAAATGCAGCAGAAGCAGCTGCATTAAAAAAAATTAGAGAGTACTTTTTTGTTCTAAAAGGCATGGGGCATTGAACAGTATTATTAAATTTGCCATAGAGTCAGTGGCGTCAATTTTTTTTTTGAAAAGGGGCGATGGCACACCCATATCTCCGCCACTGGTTTTTGCAATTTATCACCATAAGCCGTAAATCATGAAAGATACTTAGCTTATGCTGCGTGAAAAATTTCAATTTTTTTAAAGCAGCCGTTTTGACAATATTCTCAAAACATTAATTTTTTCCCAAAACTTTAACGCCCTGTATCTTGAAAAGGAAGCTTTCCCGGCTATAAGTGTATTAGAGAAACTGACATTATTTTAACGTTATCTATCGTTTGGTGAAGTCCTGACGTTTTAAGTTGGACCACCCTGTATAAGTTCTGCGTTCAAGGCATGAGAATTGTGGAGTCAAGATCTCGTGATGTTTCTGCGTTGTATTTTGTTTTTCCTTCTTCTCCATAGTGATCCGTTTGAGCAATGAGCAAGGGAGGAGTGCCCGTTTCATAGGCAAACTTCCTGCTATTTGCTCTCACCAAAAATAAGAAAACATTCTAGTTTCAAGATAATTGGCTTCAAGTCTTCGAGAAGCTGTTAAGAATCAAAATGGAATCAGTTTTCACATGTTATCACAGCATCAAAGAGCTCACATATTGTACAATATCAATTTTCAAACAATTTTAGACAACCTTAGACAAGAGAAAACTTTTAGACAATACAACGAAATGGACTTACCCGCACAAATATCTACTCTAAATACTCTGGCCCGTTGATAACCCAACTTTGAAACAGAACTAATATCTGACACCGATACGTCTACCAACAAACACCATGGTACAACACTACCATACCGCGAGCAAAATTTTTGACCGACTGAAACCATTAAGCAATCCTATTTCTTCCAGTCGTCCAGCAGTTCTACCAGACCGAAGTGAATAACGAGTACGTCATCCGCGGCAACGCTGCCGTTCTCAAATGCGCCATCCCGTCCTTCGTTGCCGATTTCGTCGTGGTCATCTCTTGGACAGACACCGACGGCCACAATTACGATATGAATCAAACAAATTTCGGTACGAGCTGGTCAGTCGAATAATTTGATTGGAAACCTGATCCTTCTTGTATGTATCCTCGTAAAAATCGTCAAGAGGCTTGTTGATTGTAACTTCAATCATCATATTGTAACAAGAAATAATTTTCGTTGAGTACCAACAAGAATTGTGGTTTTTGAGCGATGGGTTCTTCTTCAGCAGTTGAGTTTCTTGAGCGATGAAGGTTTCAGAATTGGTGTGGTTTTTGAGTCCGAGTTGATGTTGTTCTTTCGATCTAGCCACATCTCTCTTACCCCCTCGTTTTTGTTTCTTGTCTCTGTTTTCTAAATTAAAGCAGTGATTGTTAATATATTTTCTTTTCTTAAAGTAGCAGAGTAACGTCAATTAGACGTCATGTTTTTACTGTTCGCCCAAGTGGAATCACAAATTAATGATGAAATGTCGCAGATCAGAGACGTCATTTAAAAACGCGCCAATGAAATATATAAAATCTTTAAAATTTATGACGTCTTAATGACGTAAAAAACGTCACGAATGGCGTTTTTTAATTCCATGAAAGAGAAATTGTAGCTCTTGGTCTCGGCTTCTCTTCTCAGTGTGACTTGTATTTGTATATAAAAAATTGCACGTATCGTATTTAAAGTTCCACGTATATATGACGTTAAAAAGACGTTATTACTACGTAATAACATGGTGATCACCAATTAATTTCGTTAGATGTTGATTGAGTAAGTACTAATACTAAAGCGTCAGTCATAGATTGCTGACGTCAGGACTAATTATGTCTAATATATGACGTTATAATCACGTCATCAGTCGTCACGTGTGTCTTTGCTACCTGCTAGGATCCCGGGTGAACCAGGATGAATGTTATTCTTATAATATGAATTGATTGGTGTTCTGAGGTTATGTCATATTTAAAAAAAAAGTTCTGTTTACATAGTTTCAAGATTATTTATCCTAATTAACAGTGCTCGGTCATTCATAGTCATATAAACAAACACATGCATTTCATTATTTATTATTATTTATAACGGTGATTAATTTCATTCCGATCTACTTGGAGAGATATTATTTGATCCTTGACTTTTGGCTTTTATGTTAGATACAATAAATACCGAGCAGAAGTGTAGTTTGTACCATTAAACATCACAGTTCCCGTCGTTAATAATTTACGTCCTCGTAATCAATCCATAAAGCGATATTTTTAATGAACGGTTAACGTTAAAAATTCATGTAAAGATGTAGGCGCCTCCACGTCTGGTTCTTTATCGATTTCCGTTGTAAAACGTCCGGCTGTTATTGGAGTTTTATGAAGTTTCGTTTGAAAAACTTGAGTACAGAGTTTAATTTGCGGTTTTCTTGTGAAAAATTAAGTCCAAGTTTGGGCAATGACGAGGAAAATTTCTCTGAGCTAGTCTCTTGAAGTAAAATCGACTCAAACTAGAATTTGTTTTTGGTTATCGGGTGTCAACCTGTTTCTTACTCTCAAAACCACCATCAGAGCTGAACCAACATTTCAGCTCAGATTTTTCTAGTTTAATTTTTCGGCCAATCGAGAAAATGCAAGATATAATAAAGCTTGAGAAATATAAAATAAAACATAAATTGAACCAGATCTATAAGGTTGTTGCCAAATTGATGGTTCATCGGCTTGTTATGGAAGAGGAGACAATGATAAATTTAATCGGTTTCTAGATGTTTCTTTTGATTTTTGATAAATTGATAAAATATCTCAAAAGTGCCCTTTCTACAACAAAACTAATCAGATCTTACAAAGAAAATAAAATTGAAAATAACATTTTTAAGGGGGGGGGGGGGGGGTTGATTTTATTCGACGATGACCCTAAATCATCATCAAAGCAGAAAATTTTCAAATTACAAAGTTTAGAAGTGCGGCAAAAAATTTATTTCTGTTCCAATTTTCTCAAACTTGGCGAAGAAGAAAAAAATGGTGACTAGAAGAAATTTTTGTTTTAATATATCGATATATTTATTAGAATCGCCGGGTTATAAGGGCCTAATCCTGTTTCTTATCTTAAAAACCATAATCAGAGCTGAACCACCATTTCAGTTTTAATTTTTCTAATGAAATTGCAAGAGATAATAAAGTTAGAGAAATGTAAAACGTAAATTGAACCAGATCTGAGGGGTCAAGGATAAATTAATCGGATTCTAGATGTTTCTCCTTCAATTGAAAGGTCATTCAACCAGATTTTACTCTGTTTTACATGACGATGATCCAAAATCATCATTAGATAAGAAAATTTACAAATTACAAAGAGTCTATTCTATAAGTCTAGTGCGGCAAAAAATTATATCTGTTCTAATTTTCTCAAACTTGGACTTATTTGGTTCTTATGACCTGCTCTTCCTATTTTTAGATACAAATCTGGTCTAAAAATGACAAGTCAAAAGTTGTTATTGTCTCTACTCTTTAATTTATAAACGGCAAATCGTAGAAAAGATTTTTTTTATCTTTTTGCCTTCGACTACTTATCTACGTTTATAACAAAATTTTAGAAAAAAGGTGACTGGGAGAATTTATGCCGAAATTTTTCTTGAAAATATCGATGGATTTATTTAAATTGCTGGGTTAATGGGTTATAGAGGTCTAAGCCTGTTTCTTGTCCTAAAAAACACCATCAGAACTGAACCACCATTTCAGCTCTTCGTTTTCTGTCAGTCGAGAAAATACAAGAGATAATAAAGCTTGAGAAATATAAAACATAAATTGAACCAGATCTATAGGGTTGTTGCCAAATTAACGGTCGTTCATCGGCTTGTTAATAAAGAAGAGGAGACAAGGATATAAATTTAATCGGATTCTAGACGTTTCTGTTTTACACGACGATGACCTAATATCATCATCAAAGCAGAAAATTTTCAAATTACAGAGTCTATAAGTTTAGAAGTGCGGCAAAAAATTATTTCTGTTCTACTTTTCTCAAACTTGGACTTATTGGTGATTATGATCTGCTGCTCTTCCTATTTTTGGATACAAATTTGATCCTTTGTAACGAAATTTTAGAAAAATAGTGGCTAGAAGAATTTTTGCCGAAATTTTTCTTGGATATATCGATAGACTTATTAGAATCGCTGGGTTATACCTAGGGGTCTACTATCTTTGGTCTAAGCCAGTTTCTTATCCTAAAAACCATCATCAGAGTTGCAGTGGAAAATTGACTTCCCAGAGCAGATTTGTTTCCAAATTTAGTAGCTATCTTAGAAGTTGACGGTCAAAATCGTAGTGTTTTCTTTATCTCTTTGGCAGTTTGACGTGCACTTTTAGCGCAACTTTCTGTCAAAAGGAATGGCACGTGACATGTAAACCGTGGCGAAATCGATGTCCGTTTGATTCCATTGCATTAATAAGAGATTCCAGTGATTGATTCCACACCAATCATACAATTCGCCAAGCCCTCAATTATCCGATTTCAATAACTACCTTTCATGTTATCCAAAGTATTACCTCGCACCACGTCCGTTTTTCATTGTTAGGCGAGGTATTACGATGTCGTTGATCCTGAATCGGAAATTGTAGGTAGGTACATCATTTGGCTTGGCTTGGCTTAGATGATTAATCTTCTTATTCCTAGAGAAGTATTATCGAATTCCTCTTATGTACCCATATGACTATTATGAGTATGAGTATGACATTAATATTCAAATTTCAAATTAAAACTCTTTGTTATACGTGTATGTACGTTATATGAGTATTCTATGGTATGCTATTAGTGATGGGTGCATGGGTGATGGTGATTAACTTTTACCATGTACCATTTTTATTTAACATTGCTCATCTCTTCTCAAAATGGGACCATTTTCATCAGTTACTAAAACTTTCGAAGCATTATCAATTATTATCATAACGATTATGAAGTGGCACAAATGAGAGAGATATTAGAATGACACACAAATAAATAGTTTAAAAACTTATAACTTCCAGCTATTGGTGCAAATACCTCCTTGTCACGTTTGCGCCCCGGATGTACCAGAAATAAATAGTCTTCAGAATTATAAATTGATAATGCTCGAGAATGGATAAGTTCTGGAAACAAATACAGCGGCAACGTAGAAAGGAATAGTGGCAGTCACGAATGGGAGAAATCGATATAATTAATAATCCTTGTCGTGATTTACCTTCAAATGAATAGATTTAAGAAAAATCGAGGCTTAAAAAAGAATAAAAAAAATAGCTCGGTGGGCTCGGCTTGCGCCATGGTATTCACCCCAGGCAGCCAGAAAATTATATAATTTTTTTTTTAATAAATCGAGTTTTTTATTAAAATCGACTGAAAATCATTTTAAAATTATCCTGTTTCTTCTCCACAAAACCATCATCAGAGCTGAAAATTTTACAAATTACAACATTTCTATAAAGTGGTGCATTTTTTATTTATGTATGCTCCGATTTGTTTCATTTGAGCTTATTGATTCTTATAACTTACTCTCTCTATTTTTGTATATAACCTTACCTATAAAAGTTACTGGAAAATAGTATACATTTAAGAAAATCTGGTCGTAGAAAAGAGGGGACTATTTTTTTTAATCATTGCAGTTGAGCCACCTTTGTAACAAAATTTAGAAAAAATCGAGGCTGGATTTTTTTTGCCGAACGTCGATCGGTTTCCAGAGACTCGTACGATCGTACATGTTTCTCATAAAAAAATGACATTTTTTTTTAACTGGGAAAATCTTATTTCTGCTGCGGTTTTTCTCAAATTTGGGTTTATTAGTACTTAACCTGCTCTTTCCATTTTTCCTTATAAATCTGATCTAATATAACAGGAAAAAAAGTTATAGCCTAGAATGCAAAAAAAAGTCAAGTCATCGAAAACGATATAACGTTTTTATAATTTTCACTTTCATACTTTAAAACAAAATTTTAGAAAAAAGGCTCGGACTAAAAAACATCAAAAAATCTTTGAAGTGCTGATTCAGAATATGTTTTGTTGTGGGACGTCTACCAGATTGTCTTCCATGCTCCTAAGACTGCTCGAGAATAGATAAGTTCTGGAAACAAATCCATAGCCGACCTAGAAAGGAGTGTCAAATTCTACATAATGTTTATAGCAAAAGGATAATGCAATGACAGCAAGAGATTTCAAAAATTATTTTAGATTTTCTGATTTTTTTTGAAAAAAAAATCAATTTTAGTTTTTCTTATTTATTGACGTCATTGTTGACGATTGGGAAAAACTGAATCCACATTTTCATTAATCGGCTTTATTTTTGCGATGTCAGTTTTTTTATCTGGCGATTCATATTTTCAGGGCCGGACTGAACTTAAATTTTTTAAATACGGCCCTGAATTTTTTAGTTTTTCTTATTTATTGACGTCATTGTTGACGATTGGGAAAAACTGAATCCACATTTTCATTAATCGGCTTTATTTTTGCGATGTCAGTTTTTTTATCTGGCGATTCATATTTTCAGGGCCGGACTGAACTTCAGTTTTTTTAAAGACGGCCATGAATTTTTTATTTCAAAAATTAAAAGATATTTTAATCTGAATTTAAATATATGCCACACAGAGTGGTTAAAACGTGTTTCGGACTATAGTTATTGACATCCCCTTAATAAATTTTCCCTTAATACGGATCTGTGCTTTTACTAAACTTCTTGGACTTGTCGGATTGTGATGACGATGAGCACAGATCCGTATTAAGGTGAAATTAAACTGATTATGTCAATAGTATTAAGGTGAAATTAAACTGATTATGTCAATAGCTAATGTCCGAAACACGTTTGAACCACTGTGTGGCAAATAATTAAATTCAGCATTAAAACAACAACAAAAAATCGAAGTTCGGTCAGGCCCTGCAAATATGAATTGAATGGCTCCGGCTCGAAGAACGAAAATGAATGGTTCTCATAATGGGGAATCAATCGGGATGGAGGTTGATGTTAATTAGGAATTTTTAATAGGTCGGCTTGTAAGACCGAAAAGCTTGTTTGAAATCTGGACGAAGGACCAGGGTAAAGGATACACCGGGAGATAATAGACAGGATTAATAATTATTGTTTACTTTCACTTTTCACTGTTGTTTACAATAACACTGTTTACTTTCATACCACTGGGCGAACCACTGTAACCCGTGCGGGGGATGCGGAAGTTTTCAAATAAAATGCGGTTTTGCGAATGGGGGCAAAGTACTGCGTGTGCCACAAACCACGATCAATGCGGGAGCCGCTACTAATGTCCATAGCATCTGACGAAGGGTGCTGGGTTGACTTGCTCGTCCTTGACTGCTCACTGCACTCTTCATGCATTCGTACCCTCCGACTCCGGACTCTGACTCCGACTCGTGTCAGTGGTGCAATGCTTGAAGATTCATTTACTCGCATATTAGTATGTCCCGAGGAATGTCCTCTTACCGTGAAAACCATAATTTTATAGGGATCGGCAGCAAGGGTCGTGCAAGCAAATGATAAATTACGTACGGAAAGATGAACTTAAGAAATGCATCTAGATGACGGAACATGATCGTCCGATAAAACACTGACAAGGTAAAAATAAAGCTGGTAAATAACTGCAAGAAAATGTGGTTTTAGTTTTTCCAAATCTTCAATAATAACGTCAATAAATAAGAAAAACTAAATTTGAAAAATTTGTTTTTTGCAAAATTATTCGAAATTCAAAAATAATTTCTTATATCTCTTTCTGTCATTGCATTGCCCTTATGGTTGCTCAAATTTTTCCCGCACGGTTTCCTAGATCCCCATGCTGTTCATTCTTATATCTTGGACACAATGTATACCTCACCTACCTACCTAGCCACAATTTGAAGAAACATTGTATTAAACTAGATCAGTAATGAAGCGAATTGAGCATGATATCGTGCTACTTTTTAAAGAAGTTCAATCGATTATTATGACCCAATTTTCCCTTAATTTTCTTTTCCAATTTCCAGGCAGATTGTAAAAATGCCTTCAGGTTAAAATCTAATTTCTCCCCAATTCAACAGCGTACCTACCTACTCGTATATCAGGACCTGCCCAATAAGACCCTGGTTGAGAGAAAAAACAGGAAACGGAATCACAAAAATAGAATCACCCTCGTAAGTTAAAAGTATGCCAACACACGCGCGACAAGTCTTTGTTTTTTTTTAAGTGATTTTATCACTCCCGAGCCATTAAAGTTCACGAGATATGGATATGAGGTAACAAAACAAGTCACACTCAATTGCCGGTACTTAATTTATTCCACGCGCATTTCTCTTTGTTATTCGTTTTTATGTCGATTCTTATTGAAAATCCGTGTTCTCTGTGGGTGCCGGTGACGAAATTTGAAATAAATAATTGAAGAATGAGTGATTGTTGCGGGAAGCGGCTTTCGTTTGGAGAAGAGTAATTGAAATTTGGATTGCTTCGGTGTATAATTAGACGACGAGGAAGTTGTAAATTTTCTGGCCTGATATTTATGCGTCCGTCCCGTTTCAAACAATTTATTTTAACCCTAGCGTTTTATATTTTAAGTTTGCTTTCACGCACCGCCGCGAAGCCGAGCCTATTATAGCACTAGCACCTAGCACTTCTTCTAGTGTGTAAGTAAATGATTGTTTAGCCTCGATTTAAATTGATGGAGGGAGTAGGTCCGAGAGAAGACATGACCAAGTAGTAAGTAGTGAATTCCAAATTAACTGTTGTCAGAAACGTTTTAAAAATTCCAACCTTAAACTTGACGTGTAAAATGACCAAAAACAGCTCTAGTCGGAGTTATAGTCGCAAGCTCCCTTCTACCCCACTTGTTTGTAAGTGCAGGTAGAACAGAGAGAGGTGCCCCCCCCCCCTCAGCCGGCGATGTTTCAAGAAGTTTATCGAGACAGTTGGATGAGAGGAGTCGGCTATTATGCGAACTCTTCTTGGGATAGAATAGAGGTACTTCAGGGGGGCGGGGTATTGTTGATCGGATTTATGTCTCAACACCTATTGGCAGCAGCTATCTGAGCGTAAATTTGTTTTTGACCGATTGAGAAATTCCATCTTTTTGGCACCTGCCATTGCAAGACCAAAGACATGAGTCCCCCCCCCTCCAAGTGTTCCCAGATATTGTGACAGTTGGACATGCAACGACATGCGGAAAGGAAATTGGGGATTCACTTGCAATCCTGAGGAGGAAGTTCATAAGAGGGAAGTTTACTAAGCAGACTCCCAACTTTATTATAAAAAGAATTTCTGAATTGATATCTTCACCATCCAACCACCCCCATCACCATCCCCCATGACTCCCCCAGACCTCCATGTCGGGTCCAGCAGCCTTGTTCGTGTATATTGAGAGTATTCATTATTCTGCCTGTAACAGTCTTCTGCCTAAATTTTATGTCTCCCATACAAGTTCCAATACGATTTAGAACTGGTCTTAAGAATATGTCCCAATGCTGCCGCCAGGACATATCGAGGGTGGAAAGGAGCTGGTCGAATAATTCTAATCTACTACCGTTGACCAAAAAATTATGCTACCTCGAGGTAGTTATGCTACCTTCGTAAACTTCCCTGGAACCCAGTTTGTTCGCTTTTCGCCTATAGTGAAGTAGTTCCTCCTTGGCCTATCTTCCATCGCTGAGACTGCGAAACGTGCCAAACGTGAGTTTTTCTAATACCTAACTGTCTAGAATCAGGTGTTGTCAATTCTAGAGAGCAGTGTTGTCAGATCTACTAATTCTTGTGCATATCTTGCTAATACGAAAAACGCTTACACATTTTTGTTCGTTTTTAAGTCCGACGACTCTAGCTTAAGTCACAGGTACTTATATGTAAATCAGAGTTTTAACTTTTAAGTATATGATGACAGACGTACAGACAATATGAACACCCAAGAAATATGACGGCCATAAAAGAAAAAATTGATTACTAGTTTTATCTTTTACAGTGGTGAACCAATACTATGAAGCGGAAGTCGTGTCTGAGTACGTGATACGCGGCAACACCGCAGTCCTTAAATGCAATATCCCATCCTTTGTGGCCGATTTCGTCAGGGTGGAAGCCTGGATAGGGTCGGATGACAGCGAGTACACTTATAACAGCGATTATGGTAAAAAGTGTTCATATGCGAGGAGTTCCCATATTATCCTGTAATATTTCAACACACACTCAACGTAAATTAAGATATAATTAAATTAAAGTATGATCTGTTCGTTCATTTTGAATATAGGGGCACGACGGGGAGAATTCATTTTGGAATGAGATGGTGATGGTGATGGTACTCTGCAAGAGGCTGTCGTGACGGGGTGGATGATCAGTTACCTCCCGACGGGTGACCATGTACTGCAGCGCGAGCAAAATAATTGCTTATAAATCAGGGAATGTCGAAAGTAGCAGTAACGAGAGCTTGCAGTGCAAGCGAAGGGCAAAATGTTGTTTCGGCAAAACGATAATACTGCAAAAGAAACTTTCACGACAAATTTCTCTGAAAATAATGATGTTGAATAACATGAAAACTGAATCAAATACTATCAGAGTGCTAGTTATTCTGCTGCTTTAATTATTTAAAAAGGTACACCCTATATATAGGTATCTAAGGTAGATTAGGGATGCCAAAGAGTTCTTCAGTTCTTATTAACTCGATTTGCTCGAGTTCTTATTTTTATTGTGCTACCTAAACTCTATGAAGAACTAATAAAAAGTAGATTTAGGGTTATAAAGATGTTAATGTGATTTTCAAAAAATAAGTTAAAATGGACAGATGTTTAATGAGCAAATTATGGTTTACATTTCCTGTTTAATTTAAAATCAAATAATTATCCTGTCTTATTTTAAAAGCTTTAAATCTGATATAAATATGTTTAAACAATCAGTTTGTTTGAAAATAAAGGATCCTTTATCTTGTACAGCTGTGTACAAAAGAATAAGATACTTCCGATATCATTTATATCGGGAAAGATAAAATTCGTGAGTGATAATTAATTAATTTACTAAGTTAGCACTGATCTTCTAGTCCTTCCTCGTCATGATCGGTGAGATAAAATAAAAGACAACACTTACAGTTTCCGGGATGAAGCTGATTGAGGTAAAAACTGTCTTTATTTTGACAGTAAAAAGGATATTAATAACTCCTGGACTTTGCTAGGGGTGGTGCTCAATCAGGCATTGAAGTCTCCAGAGAAAGCAGCAGGTGCAGAGACGACGCCCTGATGAGACTCCTAGGATTGAACAACCAAAACAGCACTAGCACCGGGAAATGTTCTGCTGTCGTTGAAAATCACCAAAACGTTGATTTATTTCACCATGGATAAGTGAAAACGATGCAAGGATCAATTAGATAGTTGAAGAACAGAAATGGGCCACGCTCCCTTTGTTTCCTAGTCCAAGATGGCTTCCTCGGTCGCAATAGGCAATTAATCCAGATAATTAGTAAATACCGGAGAAGACAAGGTATTTACCATAGGTAAAGGTAAAGATAAGGTATAAGGTAATGTTGAGATAGAATCCCCGAAGCTAAAAATAAGTAATAATCAAATTAGAGCTTCTCTTCAAAAATATCTGTAATGGCGACTTACCCTGAACAACAGGCTTCGATGGGAACGATCAAGAGAATCAACTTTCTTGATGGACAGATAAAAAGGAAGTGAATTCAGTTCCGTGAACTTGAGAGGAAATCCGCCTTCGGTTGGTGAAAGGAGAAATGTCATGGGCAGATACTGAAATCTGATTGACAGTTGACAACTTATTTGGTTCCTGAAAGGAACTCAGGATCGGACTGAAACGACAACTTATTTGGTTCCTGAAAGGAACTCAAAATCCTAGTGAAACGAAACGTGCAATGCCATCTAGTAGTGAATTATCCAGACGGTACCAGCGCCAGAATATGGTGTGGGTAGTCAGTTCAAAGATGCGATCTATATTATAGGGAGTTGTAGGGAACTGTAATTTTACAATTCTCTTTAAAACGAGGGAAGCTTTGCAAAGAGGACAACAGGTGACGTATTCACGTTACACACCTCCCCTTACCGATGCAAGAGAAAATTCAGAAACTAGAAGAAAATTCTAGTTCTTTCTATACCCGTAGAAGGGTATACATGAAGGTATGATTGTGGATGACCAACAAGGACAACACAAATCGAAAAAGAGAGAGAATAGTGTTTTACAAAAACAAACTTTGTAAAAGTTTTCTACCTTGTTTACTATTCGTTCAGATAATATCGCACAGTTAGTCACTTTAACTAGCTATACAATACAAAAAGAAATATTTAACTCGCTCATGCAGATTAAATTTATAGTTACAAAACCTTAATGCTAAGTAGATAAAAGAAAATGTTCATGCATTCTTTCTAGATAACATGCTACTAAGTTGATTATTATTATAAACACTTATAATTAGATATTGTATATACAAGAATTAAAATTAAGTTATAACATTTCTGTATAACAGGCTCGCTGTTAATAGAGCTGCACTGTTTTGTTTGATGTTCAACCACCCATAGTTTTGAACACTACTTCAGCCTGGGGTTTCAAAAACCGCCAACACTGAAGGACTAAGAAAATTGCTATGGGAGTTTTCACACAAACTAAAACTCTCAGAAACAGGGCTGCTACTCGAAAGAATGGACAACTAGATAAATCCAGAAATTCTGACTTCATCATAAAAAGTCAAGGTAACGGAATAGATACAATTAGACATATATACAGATAACTCAAAAGATATTCGCAAACATATGCGAATGGGAAGAGATAATGTACATAATTTTCATTCCTTACAATGAAAATAGATAGGGAGAGATATAAATGTAAGAAAACGAAATGTAGATAATTCTACTCCTTTATGGGAAAGTTTCGAAATAGATAAGTAGTTGTTCTGACTACTACTAGTTACAAAGGGACAAACTAAGATAACTGGTCATTGAAAGTCACTTTACGTGTCCTTGTCAGATAAATCTCAAAGGTCATACGGAACAAATTACTTGGATACTTCCAATAATCGCTTCAAGAAAACATCAATAATCGTCTGGATTACTGGATTTTCATCAAAGACATAGTAAGATAATTCCATCACTTGGAAAGATAAGATAAAATGGGAAAACCATTTTCATCATAGAGATAGGGGTATTCGATATCAGTGTTCAGATTCCATTACATCAGCACTGAATATCTAAGGCCACCTTTGCAAATTCAGAACTCGAAATCACATAGATTTCTATTTTCCATCTGGGAAAATATTCGCAGAGAAGATAATGATTAGCTATCATTTCCTTATGAGGCTAATAGGTAAAGGTATTAAGGTAAGATAAGATAATTTCTTTTCTTCATTGAAAAGAGTATCTAAGATAAACATTAGTCACCATTTTATTATGGTACTAATAGGTATAGATAAGATAAGATAAGATAAGATAATTTCTTTTCTTCTTTTGAAAAGAATATCTAAGATAAGCATTAGTCACCATTTTATTATGGTACTAATAGATAAGGTAAGGTAAGATAAGATAATTTCTTTCCTTCATTGAAAAGAATATCTAAGATAAGCATTAGCCACCATTTTACTGTGGTGCTAATAGATAAGGTAAGGTAAGATAAAAGGGAATCTGCTGCCTTTTGTTTGGACAGACAGGGCAGTTTTCTCTTTAGCATAAGGCAGGGCGGAAACTGTCGGGAAAGCACCCGTCATAGATAGTAGATAAGATAAAGGTAAAAGACAAGATAAGGTAGATACAACTGTCAGATAGTGTTTTCCTTTGGTTCAATGAACACAAGAAAACTTAAGAGATAACATTAGACTCGTAAACGTTAGCCAGATAAGATAGATGAATGGCTTCTTCTTAAGGTAAAAGTTTAGATAACCAGAAAAATTATGGGTTCTCAAAATTTGAGCGATAGAACAAGATAAGAGACTGAGGATAACAGATACCGATCCCAAAATTAGCAACATTTATACTTTGCGCTACATTCACACTACTAGTTTTGAGATCCTTGAGAAATGCCTTGAAAGATACGGTTTTCATTCTGCATACATTCTTCATTCATTCTAAGATACGACTAAAGACATAGCACTCTCAATTCGCGTATTGTCAAACCTCATTCCAAACAGGAGTTTGTATATGTTGTAGAGAAGATAGAAATTAGGTAGGAATAAAATTTCTGGAGAGAGAAGGAAGTGAACTATTCATCAGTTTGAGGCGGATCTGCGCCTCCATACGCCTTTAAGTCCTTCACATGCCAGCGACCTAGCGGGTTGCCTTCCTGATCCTGTAATTCGTACACTAATTTAGATATTGCCTTGGAAATTCGGCAAAGTACGAATTTGGGGGCCAGTTTGGCAGCAAAGTTCTTTGCAGCATTCGAAAGGGGGTAAGTATGTTTCCATACTAACTCTCCTTCCTGGAAAACATCTGGGCGCTTACGCAGATCATAATACTTTTTATTTACGTCATAAGCCTTTTTTAATTTGACTCTGACGTCTTCAAAGATAGGAGGCAATCTAGAGATATCATTTTCCCTATGCACATAAGAAAGATCTTCTGGTAGGGCAAGGTAGTTATTTTCGACAGGACCATAAAAGGTTCCGTCAATAGGTATGTTTCGAGCGAAAACAAGAAAAGCAGGAAAATGTTTGGTGACTTCGTTCTCAGACAAATTAATTGCCTGGGCCACCTTGTAGACATTTTTATCCCAGTCTTTGTGATTATCTTTCACATAAGACGAGATAGCGGTAAGCAAAGTTCGATTGGTCCTCTCGGTAGGGTTGACTTGTGACAAGTGTCTAGCACTATACCACAAATTAACTTGGTACTCTTCCAATAACTTGGTGAACTGAGTACTCTTAAAAATCTGAGCGTTATCGCAGAGAACAATTTGAGGGACACCAAAGATCAAGAAAACTTGATTTTCGAGATATTTTACAACTGCAGCTGCGGTTGCGTTCGGCATGGGCTTTACCAGCACGAATTTGGAGAACCAATCTGTGACTACGAGAAGTTGTGTATTCCTGGCTTTCGACCTAGGAAAGGGACCCATAAAATCTATGGAGATAAATTGGAAAGGAAAGCTTATGCTTTTGTAACCACCCATTAAACCAGCACGAGCGACATTAGTCGATTTGTGAGCACCGCAAACCTGACAATTTCGTATGAATTTCTTTACCGTTAGGTCCATTTTGGGCCAATAGTAGAATTCCGATATTCGTGCCTTGGTTTTTCTTACGCCGAAATGGGCCGAAGTAGGGGGATTATGAAAAGACGCAACAACATCATCCCTATTTGGTGTAGGTATGACTATTTTCCAATTGGAAAGATTTGACGATAAGGAATGGTTCGGCTTCAGATGTTTGAGAAGAAGACCGTTTTCAACCGTGAAATTTGGGTAACTATCTGGATTTCCCTTGACGTTTTCCACCATTTTCCTATACCACTCATCTGGTGTAAGATCATTCGCGGTTAAGAGAGAGATATTTCGAGAAAGGAAATCTGCTGGAACATTACAAGATCCCTTGCGATGTTTCATCTCGTAATTGAACTGGCTAAGTCGTACACACCACCTAGCTAAACGACCTGTGGGCTCCTTAAAATTTTTAAGCCAGAGAAGAGAGGCATGGTCGGTATAGACCGTGAATTTGGTGCCTTCAACATAGGGACGAAAATGCTCTATGCCGAAAAGGACTCCGAGACATTCTTTTTCGGTAGCATAGTATTTCCTCTCTGCCTTAGAGAGAGTGCGACTAGCGTAGGCTATTGGGTGTTCAAAACCTTCGTCTTCTTGATACAGAACTGCGCCGATTCCATAGTCACTCGCATCAGTTTGTATGCAGAAAGGCTTGGAAAAATCAGGGCTAGCCAAGACAGGGGCCGATGTTAGGCGTTCTTTAAGAAGTTTAAAGGCTTGGTCAGCTTCTGAAGTCCAAGTAATAGACTGTCCCTTCTTTCTATTGTGCAAAAGTGCAGAGATAGGGGCACTAATAGTGGAAAAGTCTTTGACGAATCTACGATAGTATTGCAAAATGCCTAGAATGTGCCTGACACCTGTGGTGTTGCGAGGAATGGGAGCTTCTGTGATTGACTTTACTTTGTCTTCACAAACACGGAGACCTTGTTTGTCTACAATAAATCCAAGGAAAGAAAGAGAGTCACGACAAAATTGACACTTCTTAAAATTCACAGTGAGGTTGGCCTTACGTAACCTTTCATAGACTTCGTTTAGAACTTCAAGATGTTTCTCAAAGGTATGAGTGACAACAATTATGTCATCCAGATAAACAAAAACGAACGGCTCGAGGTCAGGTCCAATGATCCTGTCCATGAGACGTTGTTGCGTTTGCGCGCTGTTCCGCAAACCAAAAGGCATACGCCGGAACTGGTATAAACCCCTTCCGGGTACTATAAAAGCCGTCTTTGGACGTGAATCAGCGTCTAGAGGTACTTGGAAAAAGGCTTGCTTTAAGTCTATAGAGGAAAGAAAATTTGCGTCTCGCAGTTTACAGAGAATGGAATCAATCCTAGGTAGAGGGTATGCATCATGGGTGGTAACTTCGTTTAGTTTTCTCCCATCAAAGCACATGCGATAGGTATTATCCTTTTTCTTCACTAAAAGGACTGGCGAACACCAGGGGGAATTACTTTTCTCTATGATGTTAAGTTTCAGAAGCTTATCAATTTCCTCATTTAGAAATTTTTGAACTGCCGGAGACAAGGGATACTGCCTTTGTCTAAAAGGTTTGGCATTCGGGGTCTCTATAGAATGACAGAGAACGGAAGTTTCGGGCAGCACATCGATAGGAGATAAAATTTGAAATTTTTCGATAATCGGGTTCAATTTCACGACATCTTCAGGAGGAAGAGTAGAAAAATCATGGATTCTACTTATGGTGCTAACCTGGGGTTCTTCAGAACAAGAGGGAGGATCCACCCGGTCTCTAACCTCAAATGAATCTCTGGAAAAATCAATGGAGATATTGAAAGCTATGGCCACGTTCATACCTAAGATAATCTCGGGCAAGATAGAAGGGACAACATGAAAACGAACAACTTTAGTGACGTCATCAATTGTTAAGGTAAGGTCCAAGATTGAAGTTACAGGTAATGGTGAACCATCTGCATTTCGAAGGGAACATAAGAGGTCTGAATTTCCAGAGGAATCATGGGTTCTGCCGAAAATTTCTTTTATGACTTCAACATCACAAACCGAAATATTCGCTCCAGTGTCAAAAAGAGCAGTGAAACGCTTTCCTTGCATATCCACCGAGATATAGGGACGGTTATCTACTGGATCGGGTTGTAGAATTTGAGACACGATTGGGGGTATCATTTCAGGGGTCGTAGACCTACTAGGTTTATTTTTAGGGATGACAATTGGAGTCCGATAGAAATCAGAGACTCTATTTAACCAGACCTTCCACATATTCCTTTGATGGTGGAGGTCCGCAGTCGTAAAGATATTTACTTTTGGTTTTCGGAGGGGCTTGCGTGGTTTGTATCCACGGGCCTCTTCGAAGGGAGAGATACTTTTGGGTGTCTTGGCTCCTGCTGCGTTGCACCCTGACGCGCAGTCTTCTCGTTTTTTGGACGAGAATAGTTCGGTGAGCAAGAGGGACATTTTGGTTTAAAAACATCTTTCTTTCCACAACCGTAGCAGAAAATAGTTCTGGGTTTTCGACATTTAGGGTAGAGATGACCCTGGTTAGAACAATTCCAACAGAAAGGTAAAGAAACTTGGTCGTGACCTGCATCACGTTTTCCTGAAAGACGAGAAGTTGGCCTTGAAGTGACAAAGGAATGTTTTGCCGATGTTAGAATGGCCTCATCTGGACATGCCAGGTCTGAGCTAAGGAGGCTATGCACCTTCTTTGAGGGAGGGGGTCGATATTTAGAAGTCATGGCCCTATTGTCTTCTAGCTTCTTGCATATAGAGATAATCTCATTGGCAGTTGACACTTCAACCAGAGCCAAATGGTTCAAGAAGTAGGGGTGTAGATTCCGCTTTATGATCTTAAACTGTTCCTCCTCTGAGGGAATAATTGAAAGTCTTTTGAAAAGTTCTTTCATGGAGGCTACATACAGGGCTACTAGCTCCTCTTCTCCTTGAGTGCGATGATTTATCTCATTGAGAAGATCATCATCGTAAGATAGGGGTAAGAAAGTTTCCTTCAACTTCAACTTAATTTCTTGCCAAGATTTTAACGAACCGGCAACACTGCGATACCAGGTGAGGGCCTTATCCTCAAATAAGTCAACTGCTGAAGTAAAAAGATTTTCATCGGAAACATTCCGCGAGATTTGCAATTCACGAACCCTTTCTAGGAAATAAATCAGGTTGTCTTTATTAGAGCCTGAAAACCTTAGGTTCCACTTATGTACAGGGACACTGTACTTGGTACTAGCTGTTGAGGTGGATGATTGCGAGATATCAGAAACAGGAGGAACGACTGGTTCATTCTCATCCAACTTCAGAAGCCATTCTCCCTCCAACTGGAGTGCTTCTCCATAAGCCTCATCTCTATGAAATTTCTTAGAAGCATCAGCTTCAACATTTAATCTGTTTATTCGAGCGATAACGTGATCCACTCGAAAAGGGATACGTCTGCTTGCAAGATCAGTGAACAATCCAGAAGCTTCAGGAATCTTTTTCTTTAAATCTAGCAAAGTTGCTTTGATTTCAGAAAGATCCTTATCAAAATCGTAGGGTGACTCTAACGCTACCGTAGAATCTTCCCTATTAATAAGCGCTCGGAATTGTTTCCTTCGCTTGTCTTGCGTACTTTGAGGTGTTTGGTTCCTCAACGCAATCTCATAGGTAAGCTCATCGCTGAGCAGGGCTGAAGCGGGATTCATTTTAGAAAAATGTAGGTACTATAATATAATATAGATAGATAAGAATAAAATTTTTATTTTATTCTAGAGAGAAGACAGTAGTATTATCAGCACAGGTAGGCAACGTAGCACCTAGTGTACCTGGCCTAAATAAGGAAAGAATGAACCTGGCCTATATAAAGAAAGAATAAACCTGGCCTACTTGACTTGGCTGTGACGTCGCGTCACCAGTACAAGTGAGAGAGAGAGAGATTCAAAAGAATTCCCTTCGTTTTAAAACGAAAAATAGGTCACGGTATTTCAAAAGAACTAAAATACCGATATAAGATATAATTTCTTAGTAGAGAGAGAGATAAAGGTAATCTAGAGAGATACTAAGATAAGATAAGGCAATATTTAAATATGCATAGGTATGTCGGTAAGTACAGATATTCTCTAGAGTCGGTAAGGTAGGGATCGGAAGAAGTACATGTCACCATGACGTATCTTTACACGTAAAGAATTCACTTTCTACGTTAGACGTAAAGAATTGTCGTTGCTTTAGCAATCTGTCAGCGTATGACAATGACAGAGGGACACCAGTTGGAACAGCTGATCGATAATTCAGATATTTCGAATTTAACTTAAAATTCATGAGCGAAGGTATGGGATAATGTTAATGAAGGAAATGTTTGGATGTAACTTTCAAAGACAGTTTGATCGCAGAGCTCTCTTAAGAGTATCCTCTTTGCACGGAGTCAAACTTCTTTCAAAGCTTACTCGAGACCTTCGCGACGGTATTAACAACCACTCCGTAAAGCTCCTTTTGCAAGGTTACCCTTTAGCGGCAGTGTAGCGGTAAGAAGATAAGGTATTTTCGCGTCACGACACTATTATTCACCAGCAGTAAAAAAAACACAATAACTAACTAAGACATTCTTAGACTAACATGCGAGTTCATGCAACTATAATAATCATGCATTAAAAAAAAGGTAAGATAACTGTACGATACATCTGAACAAGGTAATTTATGACGTTAATATCAATTTTCCATTTATAATGGGAACTAGGAAGAGATCAAGTGCTTTTATTTAATTAAGGTAGTTTCTAATCCAAAGTTTGAGGGTGAATTCGATCTCCGCCGGGGAAATGCCAATTGCAGCGCGAGCAAAATAATTGCTTATAAATCAGGGAATGTCGAAAGTAGCAGTAACGAGAGCTTGCAGTGCAAGCGAAGGGCAAAATGTTGTTTCGGCAAAACGATAATACTGCAAAAGAAACTTTCACGACAAATTTCTCTGAAAATAATGATGTTGAATAACATGAAAACTGAATCAAATACTATCAGAGTGCTAGTTATTCTGCTGCTTTAATTATTTAAAAAGGTACACCCTATATATAGGTATCTAAGGTAGATTAGGGATGCCAAAGAGTTCTTCAGTTCTTATTAACTCGATTTGCTCGAGTTCTTATTTTTATTGTGCTACCTAAACTCTATGAAGAACTAATAAAAAGTAGATTTAGGGTTATAAAGATGTTAATGTGATTTTCAAAAAATAAGTTAAAATGGACAGATGTTTAATGAGCAAATTATGGTTTACATTTCCTGTTTAATTTAAAATCAAATAATTATCCTGTCTTATTTTAAAAGCTTTAAATCTGATATAAATATGTTTAAACAATCAGTTTGTTTGAAAATAAAGGATCCTTTATCTTGTACAGCTGTGTACAAAAGAATAAGATACTTCCGATATCATTTATATCGGGAAAGATAAAATTCGTGAGTGATAATTAATTAATTTACTAAGTTAGCACTGATCTTCTAGTCCTTCCTCGTCATGATCGGTGAGATAAAATAAAAGACAACACTTACAGTTTCCGGGATGAAGCTGATTGAGGTAAAAACTGTCTTTATTTTGACAGTAAAAAGGATATTAATAACTCCTGGACTTTGCTAGGGGTGGTGCTCAATCAGGCATTGAAGTCTCCAGAGAAAGCAGCAGGTGCAGAGACGACGCCCTGATGAGACTCCTAGGATTGAACAACCAAAACAGCACTAGCACCGGGAAATGTTCTGCTGTCGTTGAAAATCACCAAAACGTTGATTTATTTCACCATGGATAAGTGAAAACGATGCAAGGATCAATTAGATAGTTGAAGAACAGAAATGGGCCACGCTCCCTTTGTTTCCTAGTCCAAGATGGCTTCCTCGGTCGCAATAGGCAATTAATCCAGATAATTAGTAAATACCGGAGAAGACAAGGTATTTACCAGAGGTAAAGGTAAAGATAAGGTATAAGGTAATGTTGAGATAGAATCCCCGAAGCTAAAAATAAGTAATAATCAAATTAGAGCTTCTCTTCAAAAATATCTGTAATGGCGACTTACCCTGAACAACAGGCTTCGATGGGAACGATCAAGAGAATCAACTTTCTTGATGGACAGATAAAAAGGAAGTGAATTCAGTTCCGTGAACTTGAGAGGAAATCCGCCTTCGGTTGGTGAAAGGAGAAATGTCATGGGCAGATACTGAAATCTGATTGACAGTTGACAACTTATTTGGTTCCTGAAAGGAACTCAGGATCGGACTGAAACGACAACTTATTTGGTTCCTGAAAGGAACTCAAAATCCTAGTGAAACGAAACGTGCAATGCCATCTAGTAGTGAATTATCCAGACGGTACCAGCGCCAGAATATGGTGTGGGTAGTCAGTTCAAAGATGCGATCTATATTATAGGGAGTTGTAGGGAACTGTAATTTTACAATTCTCTTTAAAACGAGGGAAGCTTTGCAAAGAGGACAACAGGTGACGTATTCACGTTACAGTACTTTCTTAGTCACCTTTCCTTGAATCGTATCCTTGATTGGAACTATTTTGTTCTTCTAAGTCCAAATAGAACTGTTCCAATAATCTGTTAAAAAAGTGATCTTTGGTCTGTTGGGTTCGATCTTTTTTTAGAGACTTTTCAGAACTTTCCAAACTTAAAATATAATTTGTCCAGAAAATGTGGGTAACTAGAGGAGCTCTGCATGGAACGAAACTTTATGGGTGGTTCAAACTTTAATATACAGGGTGTTCTAGCGAAAAAGAGACAGGATCTGAGGTCTGAGAAAAAAAGATTGGTTTTTACAATTATTGGAGTTTAGATTGAGAAGTTTTTGAGTTATAAACAAGTGAAAATCGCAATTTTCGAAGTTCAAGCCCTGTACAACGGAAACGGCTCAAGATAGAGGAAAAAATGGCTTATGCATCTCCCTATTTCAACTTTTTATGTACCGGGTGTCCCAACACTAGTGTCCACCCCCTAAATCGAGCTTAATTTTAAAGATAAAAAATTGAAACTTTGAGGATTTGTGTACTTGATATAGGACCACGGAATGGCATAATTAGTTTCATTAAAAAACATTTTTAATATCTTTTTAATAATCACCTTTTTCATGAGTCCATACTACGACACTGTCCAGTGCAGGTTCATTGTGCCGGCTAGCCCAGCAAGAGCCGTCCTCCTATTTATTTGGGCCTTATTTACTTTGTCTTAAAACTTATTGCACCTACCGTTTTCAGATTATATTGATTATATTGTTCAGATTATATTGTCTACCTGTCATTGCTATATAATTATATTTTATTTAATTAAAGCCTTATAATTAGTTTTTTCACATTTCTTTCAAGCGATATTGATTTTATTAATCGATTTCTACGTATGTATTGAAAAAAAATCATTTTTTTTTTCGACAATTTACCACCATCTTACAGTTTTTTATCGCTGGTGCCCGAAGTAAATTTTTCTTAATGAAACTGATTATGCCATTCCGTGGTCCTATATCAAGTACACAAATCCTGAAAGTTTCAATTTTTTATCTTTTAAATTAAGCTCTATTTAGGGGGTGGACACTAGTGTTGGGACACCCGGTACAATCTTTTGATGTGGATGACATATTTATACAGGGTGAGAAAAATGTGAGATTTCTCAGTGCTTCGCTAAGTAAAATAATAACAAAAATAGTCTATGAAGATTTGCCCCGGAAAATTGCTACGGAGCAAGTCTCCTTAGACCACGGCACAACAGCCCGGAATCAATTACGATTTCAATGGAAGCCGGCCGGTAAAGCCTACGCACATCAGAAAATAAAAAGTTGAAATAGGGACATGTAAGCCGTTTTCCTCCATCTTGGACCCTTTACGTTGTTACCTTTAAATTTTAAAATTGAGATTTTCACTTGTTTATAACTCAAAAACTTCTAATTTTTTCTTCTCATACAATCTAAAAATACAATAACATAGCTTTGTATACATATTTATAATAACATAGGTAGTATAAAAAAACATAACTTTGATGTTTCATATTTTTGGGACACTCTGTACATTATGGATATAATTTTGAAAGTACCTTTAACGAGTCTCTATCCACTGCAAAAACAAAAATTTATTAAAATCAAGGGGGATAGTCCCTACTTCTTCAATCAACGCTTATACCGTGAATAACCATGTAGGTTGGTATAACAGGTACCTGTCTCATTTTTGCTTCATTTTTGATGGGCACGTATAACATCAGACATGTTTTGATTGTAATTTTCGTTTTGCATGAGATTAATTTGAATTTGAAATTTCTACATTCTGAAGGGTCGTTTGTCGTTATTTGTAACCAAAACGTCGCACCCATTGGTGGAGGAATTCGTTAATAAGTCAAGAATTGGCTCATTCGGTGTCGGTATAAGATCAAATTAACCTTCCTGGAAGAACTAAAATAGAATATTTAGTCAGGTCATGGTGGTATTCGGTCTGTTTCTTTTTGTCCGATTAGTTTCTCACTAAACTCGATTAGTTGGTGAGATTCTCGGCTAGTAGCTAAAGGATTAGTCACGGTATCGATCGTGGGATAAAATTACAATTACTCGAGTTTGTTCCGATAATTCCCACCGATTTTTTCACCTTTGTGATCCGTTCATTTAAATTACAATTAGCATTTTAACTTTTCCTTTTTTACAACTGCTCCTGTTGGCTATTTACCTCCCTGCTGTTTTTTTTATAAGAAATTTATTTTTATAACGATTATTAGGATATGGTAGAATAATCATTAACAGATAATGAATCATGTTATACAATTCTCATTACGTTGTTATCGTAATTCTTCTTTTTAATCAAATGAAGGCTTATTCTCTACAAGAAGACTTCTAGGTCACAATTCTATATTTACTGCTTCTTATTATGTAAGTTCTATCTGTAATGGATTGATCCCATTAGTTCGCCTGAGAGCGTTTTCGCGACTACACATTCCTATCCCACTTCTGTAATTTGAAACAATTATTACTGAAGTGCGTGTTGTACAAAGGTACAATTATTATTATTCAGGCACGTTTTGATATATATTCAAGTTGATTTAAATAAGAAAAATAGATTTTTATGGTAGTATTTTCTTTAAATTACA
Source organism: Malachius bipustulatus (assembly GCA_910589415.1). Taxonomy (NCBI): domain Eukaryota; kingdom Metazoa; phylum Arthropoda; class Insecta; order Coleoptera; family Melyridae; genus Malachius; species Malachius bipustulatus. The sequence goes on from OU342635.1 coordinate 40,599,355, forward strand.
CAAAAATTAAGATGTTTTAAAAATACTATAAGTTACTGAAAGTGTTCTTTTTACTTGTAAGTCACTTAAAATAATTAATTTACATAAAATAATTAAAAAATCCACCCCTAATAAGATTTATTCGTGTCAAAAATTGGCATTTCCCCCATTAAAAACAACCAGCCCGCCCTGTCTCTTATACTCATTTTTGCATCCCTCTTTATTTACAGTGGTGAACCAATTCTATAAAGCTGAAATTTTAACCGAGTACGTGATTCGGGGTAACACAGCAGTCCTGAAATGTAGCATCCCATCCTTCGTGGCCGATTATGTCCACGTGGAATCCTGGATCGACGATTCCGGAAACGTTATTAAAGCTTCCGATGATTACGGTAATCCCCCGGATGATCCCGAATCGTTCACACTGTTCGCACCTTCCCTGTGATGTTCCCGGTCTTCCAGAAAAAATATTTTTATTGCTCTTATTATTAACGATGAAGGGTCTGATGAAGAGATAGATGAGAGAGGAAAGTAAATAAATGTTTTCTCGCAGTGGTTGCCCAGTTTTACGTTACGGAAGCTGAGAACGAGTACGTGATTCGTGGGAATGCAGCTGTTATGAAATGCAAGATTCCCAGTTTCGTGGCAGATTTCGTGCTGATAGACGCTTGGATCGCAGATGATGGAAAAGTCCATATGTACCAGGACGCCAATAATAATTATGGTATTTACGTGTGGAAAGATGTGATTTTAAACGGTTTGGTATGTAGATGTAAGCAGTAACGTTGAAGTTTATTATCCCCAAAAATGGCGACTCCTTTTTTATGTGTCAAATTGTCTTCTTTAAGTACCTTTACTTATCCCGAAAAACAAGCACATATCCAGATATATGTAGAATAAGCTGGGAACTAAAAATTCTTATTGTTTTATTACAAATATTTAAGTTGACTATTATTCTCTTCCCTGGTAGGCAAGATAAGCCTTATGCCTTACTACAATTTTTGACAAAATGCAAAGTCGTAAGCACACTAAACCCATGAGGCTGAGGTGTTTCCGGCGATCCTGAATCAGACGGCCCTGAAGAAAAAAAAACTTGTGCAGAGATGTTTATACTGTGAGTAGATGACTGAACCGATGGTTGAGACTTGAAGGCTCAAGGTCGAGCGACCGCCATTTTTAAAGAGGGAAAATTCCTCTGGGAAAAATTATTTTTCATATATTTTTGGCGCATAGTCGCTCGCCTATTTTTTTTTCGAAATACTATTCCTATAAAGTTTGTACGTCTATGCTTCTTCCAAATAACTGTGCCAAAAGACTCTCGCAGCGTCACACCTTTACCGAGAAAAGTCGAAATAGGTGGTACGGTGCAAAAAAACAAATACGGCCCTGAACGAGGGCCTTAAAATTCTTGGATCCGGCCCATTTTTAATGTGTTGTATCGGGTTGTATTTGGGTGTGCCGAGGTACCCCTCTGCGAAATTTCAACCCGATCTGTGAAACTTTCAGGAATACTTCGATTGTTTCTTAGGCTATTCCTGAAAAATCCTGAAAATCCAGAAAAAATAACACAATAAGTTTATTTTCAATAAACTCCACGAGGCTGTGGAGTGTTTCTTAGAGCCGCGGGACGCCGCACACTGACAGAGGGTGACGGATAAAATCGCGGGGAGTTGAAATTAGGCTCGATTGAAACGGCGCACGGTACCACAAATGCCTGTTGAAAATACGCGAGATATGTTCCCGGGAAATGTTATTTTTTCGGGATTGTCGGGAATAGCTTAGGAATAGCCACTCTGAGTGTCTGAAAGTAGCGCCGATCTGGTTCAAATTTGATAGGGTGGTCGCTTGGCACCCCCAAATATGACCTATTGAAAATGAACTGGATCCTAGAATTTTAAGGCTCCCGTTCAGGGCCGTATTTGTTTTTGCACCGTTCCACCTATTTGGACTTTTCTGTTTCTGTTGGTACAATTATTTGGGAGAAGCATAGACGTAGAAACTTTATAGGTTCAGTTTTTTCTAAAAAAAAAGTAGACGGTGAATAAAATTTTCCAGAAGAATTTGCCCTCTTTACAAATGACCGCCACTATAGACATGGGCCTTCCTTTTATCATGACATGAGGCCCGTTTGTCATGAACTGAACGCACAATTTAGGGTGCGTTCTAAATAAATACTAAAAGGTTAATTTTTGACATTGAACCGACTTATCGTCGAGACAGATCTTTTTGATATGACAGATCTTGTCAGTTTAGGTTGAACTAGTCAAGCTCAAGTCAGTTGAATTTGCTTTGAAGTTTAAGCTATGTGAGTGCAGATTAAATATAATTCAAGATTTGAGGGTGCAGGGGATGAAAATGAGATCAGAAATTGAGCTCCGTTGACTTGCACACCAGGGGGGGGGGTGCAATTCAGATAATTATTCTGAAGGGGGGGGGGGGGCTTTAGAAATCCATACGAAACCTTTCTGAGAATTGTATGCGCTGTTTAAATGGTACTTAAGGGCAAAAAAATGTGCTGTTCATTTCAGTTTTTTTTATGGAATGTGGGGGTGTAGCTCGACGTCGATTAATCCCCCTTCCAATTAAAAAACAATAAAAAATCATTTTTCTTCGTACTAGTTCAAGTTATGTGCTCATTATTGACAATTTTCCTTTGCTAGAATAAACTTTTTTGGTTACGAAAAAAGCGATGTCGAGCTGTTGAAAAAAAAGTATTGAAAAATGCGCTAAGTCACTTAGGATTGGATAAAGAAAATCGTTCTTTGTGTCAATGAAGAGCACATACAACTAGTATGAAGATTTTTTTCATGTTTTCCATTTGAGGGGGGTGTGGTCGTGTGACTCATCGTTGCATGATTGCACCCCCTCCCTTAATTAAAAAAAGCACTTAAATCGACAGCTCAATTTTCTGGCACATAATTAGCACATAATAATTATTATGAGACGGGTTTAGTTGGGTTTGTGCAAAGGAGGGTGGGGGGGGGGGGGGGGTTAAACGCGCTAAAGCTAAACCACTTTAATTAAATTTACTAAAATCGTTTGAGATTGTTAGGAGACCGTTTCATAGATATTCCAATCGGGTCAGGGTTTTATGACAAAGCGCGAATCGAAATAGGATTTGCACCTAATTTAAAACAGGAAAAGGAGTCACGTTCAAACAAAACAAAAGCTACAACCCTTTTCTATAACAAAAGTGTGACTGTGTACGCATTACTTATTACAATTCAAACACTACCAGGAATACACTTCAACGTATTAACATTTCCTTATTGCCTTATAAATTCCACCCTTGCCTAATGTCATCTGGGTCTCCCCTAAACCCTCCCGCTTTCCGTCCCGATATTACCTTCCGCAGTAGGGCCGGGGCGAGGTGATTCATTCTTGGGATTGACTTATTGGGGATGAGTCGAGTCGACTCTTCCAGAATTCTTTCTTTTATTTATGACGGTCTAGATGATACGAGGTATTATTTTATTGATTAACGAAATTTAATCTCCGCTCTCCGCCATTCAGGTTTGAAGAATCTTGATTCCTCCTTCTCCATCTTTTCCTCCTGGGAATGGAAGTTTATTAATGATTCGGGTCCTGTTTAATGAATCATTTTGTTGTAATGATTGAAATGATTCGTTTCGCAGGAGGTTATTTTATTTTTAATTAATTGATGGTATGTATCTGAGTATCTCGCTGTTGCTCTGTTACTTACATTAACCGTGCATATGTTACATAGTAGTTGAGCAGGGACAGGAAGTATAGTGTTATGTTATTATACAACAACGTGGATTTTAAATAAATAGAAAAAATTAGAATTCTAAATAAGGTAAGGTAGGTAGGTATAGATGAGATTTCGCTTTCTGTGTTTATTTATATAAACAGTAAACACTCATTATTTTTATATGTATACAACTAAGAAGTATATCATCAAGGAAAGCAAGTATGTAAAAGTATTTAAATTGAGTAAAAATAAAACGAAAACGTACATTTCTAGTTTCTAGTTACTTTGGGACCCTTAAATTCTCTTTTTAAGATCCCGGTATCAAATTACTTTGTTTCATTGTACTGGGGACTGGGGGGTTATTTATTCAGCCCACATGTTTCCTGTTGTTTCTATAAGAAGAACAAACCTGAACCTGGATACAACATCCTTTGATTACTTGAATTAAATTGTAAATGTTTTTAAGAAGTACAAAAACCCTTTACTTATATCATAACAGGTTTCTCTTTGTTCTTGTGATTATATGTATAGACAATAATCTATTAATGGTAAAACAACAATAAACAATATTTTGTCACAACAAACTATAAACAATAATTATTATGAACATGAGCTATTCTAGTTCATAAAACAAGATCCCTCTTGTTTCAATGTCTTTAATTCACTCCATTTCATTTGTCACTTTACCATTACTATTAAGTAAATACCACTGTAACTCAATTAGTAGACCATCCATCACTGTTTTCATTCCAAATTAAACTGGCCCAAGCTGCGGAACGCAGCCATCTCAGAGAGACATAATTTCAGAACGTCAAACGTCAGTCAGCATTCCAGAGATCACTGGTCAACCTAGATAACGGTCTAGAATCTGCTGTTTCCAATTCTGAAGAGCCGTGTTGTCAGAGCCACTTATTTTTTCGGCCATCTCACTAAAAATTGATCTTCCTCTCATTCGTCTTTCTCTCTTCTTTCTACATTCTCTTTCCACTTCTAGAATTTGATATTAATTTTTGTAGTCCAGACACAAAGGTAGAAGGGACCGTGAGTCCAATTTTTATATCAGGTTAATTAATAAAACATCAATCAATTATGTACTCCCTCTGTCCATTATCTCTTGCCCTCTCTCGCTTTCTCTCGTCCCTCCCTCCTCCTGTCCCTCCTCTCATCTTAATCTCTCCTCCATCTGATCCCTATCTCACCTATCTCTCCCTTTTCTCAATTCTCTCTTTCCCATCTCAACTCTCTTTGCCCTATATCATCTCTCTCTCCCTTCCCTTCCCCAAGATGATTTCTACAACCCGCGGTATTGTCAAGTTAATATTTTCTTTTGTTTCTGGGGATTTAGAGACCACCGTGCCTATTTTTCCTTTTGGTCATGGTCGTATTTGGTCATATTTGGTTTATATTCTTACGTAGTTTTCTTCTGTGGGCTCGCCGATAATTTGGAAAGCCCTCGGGAAAGCCAATTAGCTGAATTAATTACTTTTTTAGTTCAATAATTAATTATAATCTCACTACTATTACTGCTTCCGTAAATCATACACTGTCTATAACACTACTATCGCTCACTTACTATCGCGTCCTTATTCGCAGTCTACACTGAACGAACTGACTCGCACCGCTCCCTAGCCTAGCTCTACTTTTATACACCCTTAGAGATTTTCTGGGGTGTGCCTACTTCGAGAAGTTTTATCTTTCCCGAACTTCTTTCTTCTAAAGTTCTGAATATTCTATTTCTGGAACATCTTAATCAGGAGAAGTTTCTACATATACATCCTGATAGTGTATTCTGGAAACTAAGTTCTCGAACTTTCTCTTTTATGACAGAGATTTCTCGACGCAAACGTCACGAGTTACCAGGCTAACATAACTAGAGAAGAGGTGTCGGGGCTCATGCGAGACGCCGCCGACATCCCATACGTCATCCCCGATCGTCATCGACCTATTCAAAGCCTGGCTCGACGATGTAACAATCTCATCTCTATTAATTTATATTACGTTTAGGAAGATATTTCTCGTATATAACAAATTTGTTTTAATGTTTCTAGCTAATAAAAAAAAAACAGGTGCGCTACCCTAGCATACTTGAAAATAACTGAACGCAGCCTCGCACCTCGCCCTCGCAGTGTCGGGGTCATATATAGCTCCCACTTCGCGTTCTACAGCGCAGATGCGAGGACGTATTGTCGGCAGCGTTCCAATTCTAGAAACCTTTTTGAAGTAACCACTACCTGCAGTATCGGATACAATTGACTGTGTGCGTTCAGCAACTAGCCAATTAATTTTTTTCAGGCATGGGAGATTTCTTGTGCGTTCGGTAACTAGTGAACTGTTATTTTTCCAGACAATAGCTGCTTTCTTTCGACCGTAAATTCGTGATCCGAACGCGTGCGTTTGGATTCAAACAGGCGTGTTCTTTCGTAAACGGATTCATCCCCACTCTTTACCAGATTTGGATCGCGATCCGTAATCCCCTCACCCCTGCGAATCATAGAATTTTTAGGATCGGAACGGATTGATCCGGATCCGAAAAACGTAACCTAAGATTCCTAAGAATATGTTTACGTTTTCATACTTTTATGTTTGTTTATTCTCATTTTGTTCATGTACATTTTCGAAAGTAATGGAATAGTCTTACATTTAGAATATTATGATGGGTTATTGGGTATACGGGTATACCTACCACATCCATTTCGTGCCATTTTTAAATATTATATAAATAAAAAAAATAAAAATTATTATTATTATTATTGTTATTATTTCGTTTTAATAATTCGACTTTATCAATTTTTTCCATTAATCTTACAATTATAATAATTCGAATCAACTTTACACTTCCATTTGCTGTTCTTTCGTCGCGATAAGAAACGGTCGTATTGAATCCGCGATTCAGTGATCCGGATTCAACTTTCAGGATCCATGATTCAAAGTGGCTGAGCGAAAGAAAGCAGCTAATGATTCAACAATGCTGCGTTTTTAAAACGAGTCTTTGTGCGTTCAGCAAACAGTCAATTCTTGCTATATCAGCCCCTAAACCAGCCCTCAAGTGATCGAGTTTTAGTTTTAATTTCATATTGGGGTGGTGGTGATGGGGGGTAACAATAACGTTAGCGCCCTCAAGGGTGCATGAGTAGGGTGTTTTTACAGTTAAAGTTTATGAACAAATAAAAGAATTACATAGTAATTGGTTGTACCTATGGATGGATGTTTTCTTGCAGTGGTTGCCCAGAGTTACGAAGTGGAAGCGGATAACGAGTACGTGATCCGTGGGAACGCGGCGGTAATGAAGTGCGAGGTCCCTTCTTTCGTGTCGGATTTCGTGGTGGTGGAGAATTGGCAGGACTCCCAAGGACACACCTACCTGCCAGGAGACGATTTCGGTTAGATAGATAAACGCATAAGCGTCGCTTACGGATGTTAGGTAGATTCTTCCTTCCCCGATCAGTTCTCGCTCCTTCCGTTCCTCCTGTATCAAGTTAGGGTGTCGATTCAATTGGGGATGATTTTTGTTATTATGTTTTAGTCAGGCGTTTCGAGGATTATAGAGGGGATGTTGTGTTGAAAAAATGTATGGGTTTAAATACGCAGAAATGCTCTTCTGTACTTTCAACTTAAATTACAATAAGACACTTCTCATTCATATCGCCATTGTGCACAAACCAGACTGTCCGCCTGACCGTGCCGGCCCCTTTTATAAACCCAGTATTGGTATCTAGAAACGTCCCAGAGAAATATTGGAGAACGTCAAGAGCCTTCGCCCCTCTTTCTCTACCAATCAGCTAGCCACTTCTTCAGAACAGCCAGCCTATACACCATCAGATAAAAGTAACGTCCAATTGAAAAAAAAATCCAGTTATAATTAACATAAAATTAATGATTATAAACGTCTCGTGATAAAGTAAAATCATAAAACCACCCCACGCAAATACTCCACTAAAACGACTTGACTCGGTTAATTAGCAAATAAACGACTGCCATTTTATGCCCGCGGCGTTCGCGCAATCGTATAAAGTGGTGTGTATACAAAACATAACGAAGGACCATTTCTACGTCTATTGTTTTTTCCACGATCGTCCTTTGTTTGAGCTCAACCGCCTCGATTCCCTGTTGGTTTGACTCCCCCTCCCCCATGTTTCAGTGGTGAAGCAGTTCTATCAGAGTCGCGTCATCGATGAGTTCGTCCTGAAGGGAAACACCGGGATCCTCAAGTGTCTCGTTCCGAGCTTCGTAAGCGACTTCGTGCAAGTGGAAGAATGGATCGCCGATGACGGGGCTGGGACTATTTTTAAATACGAACCGAAAGCTGACTATTACGGTAAAGGATCCGAAATCAATGATTATGATGCTTATTATTATTACTACCATCTACCATTATTATTCCCTTCCGTTCCCGGTCCTCGTTCTCTCTGTTATTAAATTCGAGAGCGCGACTTCAAGGGTTAATTATATTACAGGAGTTTAATTGAATTGTGAGCCAATTTAAGCGATCCATCTGTTGTTGGAGCGGAGCACTTTCTACTGATAGAGAATATGACATATACGTTTGAAGGGTTTCTTTTAACCTTTTCTCCCCTAACATGGTTCAGGGGAACCACCCAAGCAAGCGCTTACCTTTCCGTCGAGGGATATTACTGAAGGAGAGGGTTGTTTCCCTCGCTATTAAAAACTCTGCACCCTTAGTTAGGATGATTATTTGTTTGAATTGCAGTGGTGAACCAATACTACGAGGCTCAGGTGTACGATGTGTTCGTCATTAAGGGGAACACGGCGGTTTTTAAATGCCAGATTCCATCGTTCGTCTCGGATCACGTGGAAATTGTGGATTGGCAGGATACGGATAATAATAAATATCTACCACCCAGAGATGATTATGGTACGCGTGTGCTGTTGGTTGAAGTTACAGAATGAGTGGCTTCCTCAATGAGCAAAATGATTAAATGATTCAATAAGCTTATACAAAAACAAATTCAAAGCTTCCGCGCGAATGAGATCCACGTGACGTCATTGCGCAAACTAGACGAAATTAAGACCGCCTATAGAATCATACCTTTTTAAGCTTATTTTATCATGTTTGTGTATTTGACCTAGTTGTGCTTATTTCTTGAAGACAAAGTGAATGAGACATCCCGATGTCGCATTCTCTTTCTTAGCTCACGTCTATTTTTATTGTAATTCATGCATAAATACATCGTAAAACGACCATTGTTCGTTGTATTGGAGAATCTACTCATTACGTATTTATTTACCATACTCGAGACTCGAGAGTAGTAGTTATAGTAATTATAGTGACTATAGTGATAGTAAAGGAAGACTGGCAACCTGTTGAGTCCCGTGCAATCCTCCCGATCCCGTATTATAGATCCTGTCTCGTTCTTGAGTCCGACAATGCTACGAGCAGGAATAGTTCAGTGACTCGTCTGCGGGGAATTGCAGAGTGCATGCAGGATCGTCCTCACTGCAGGAAAAGGGCTTGGCCAGTCTCTTTTTCTGCTCTTTTAAGACGTTCTGACTTCTGACGTACTTTTCTTTTCTTGGTCTCTTTTTAGACAATAAGGGCTTAATAAGGAAAAAAATGGAATAATTATAATTTTGTAAAAATTTGACTGCAACTAGCTTATGCCAAACATAGATTTTTGTAGATATTTTTATACCGACACTACTCACACGATTCTGAAGAGGACGACACTGTTTCGCCTATATTAGTAATACTATCATCCACTAGATGGCATTAAGTCTTGTAGGTCACTTAAAAGCCATAAAGCTCTCGCTTAAGCAACAATCGCTCCCTTCTCATGATGATGTCGATATCATCATCTGACGAGCCTTAATGAAAGCGAAACAGTGATGTCTTTGTGTTAGGAGTCATGTGACATTGAGTCTGCTTCTCCTGCTTTTTTGGTAATGCCACTTGTTGACCATTTTTTCAGATCACAGTAGGTATACTACTCTGGAACTTGAAGAATTATCTTGAAGGCTGTGTCGCGACATTTGATAGAAGCTGACATTAATGCCAGCTGTCAATTGAAGTTTTCTCGGCCAAAAGGTTAAATGATTTTGACATTTGGGCCTCCATCTTTTGTCAGAGTCGGGTTTGAAGTTTTCGATTATAATTATTATTATTATTGTTTATTTTTCCCAGCCTTCTGGATTTAATTTAAAGTCATCTGAAGCATTCTTCAGTTCGGTCTGCTTTTAACGCGTGTTTGTACAACCGGTCGTGTTTATTAATTCACAATTAAAACGCATTAGTGCATCAGTTTGGCAAATGTTCGAGTTCTGGCGATCGCTGTCTCGGTAAGTAAATATTTGCGAATTAGTTCGATGAATGGTTTGTTCAATTTTCCAATCATCTATTGTCCTGCATCGTCCAGTCTAGACAGAAATAGTTTGGCAGCTATTTCAGGATCGACGATGAATGTTTTACAACCGAACTTCTTATAAACTTCCTGAAACTTTACTTACAGGTTTGAGTTAGTTCATCCAATTCTGACGATTGTTTCAGTTGTTTCAGCGGGGCTGCAATGCGATTTATCCATTGAGCGATGATCGCGATTTTTCTCCTAACGTGGAGCGTTTTTATACATACCGGAGTTTCAATGTATGTTTTTATTTGTAATGAATTTGTCAAAACAGACGGTTCTAATGAAAATAAACCAACACAACTTCGTCTTGACTTTCGCGGTGTTTCTCTCTCCATCGAGGCGGGATTCCTTCTGCGGGTTCATCGTACCCGGTAGAAGACAGAACTGATACCTCGGCAATTCAATACATCCGCCCAGGTAGTGACTTCTCCTATCGGCTCAGCTCGTCTGATAGGAAAGACGGGACAGGGGCTCCGATCAGCACTCGGAGCAGGAGATCGAGTCGTTCTCTGGTCACCATCGAGGGCCAGACTCACTTGACGGAATAATAAACATTTGTTTGTCTTTTTTTGATCGTATTTTACAATGTTTCACTTAGGACCCTAAATAGGACTTTTTCTCCTCTTCAGCTTACTAACAGCCGGCTTTTTATAGCTGGCTCGTCATCGATATGCCGTCGACGTTGTCAGAAGAACTACTCCTAATGGAATCTGGAAGAAGGCATTCGTTCCTTCCGTCTGATTTCTGCTTGTATTTATAATGAATGAGATCACAGGATCTCATTGCATATTAAAGTGTGCAAATCAAGACTATTTCATCGGCTATTTCTCCAAGTATTCACCCTCTGATTGTATGCAATTTTGTCGTCGTAAATTGTACAGGAGTTTCATTAAAGGATTTCTTGGTCGCGCGCCGACAAACTCGCGGCAACATTATCGCTGTCTTGATATTTTTAGCCACATAATGCCTTTTTCAGCCGCCCAAAGAGGCGATGACTGGTGATAAATTCGGGTTATAAGGAAACTCCCAATGCATATTTTCAAGGCCATTTATTTTATAGAAAATTGGACAGTATTAGTTTGGGCGCCATCGTGCCGCAGAATGACACTCCTGGGCATTGAACGGATTTTCCTTTTTACAAAAGAGATGCAGAAATAATCTTTTGAGTAAAAGCAAGTCGAAATAATAAGAGTCGTGCTCTCAAGAAAATCGATGAAGACAACATCCTCACTGTCCCAAAAGATGTGGGCATTACCGGCTTAAGCCACAACCTTTTCTTTTTTCTTTCTGTTTTGTGGGGCTTAAGTGGCGATCCTCTAAATGTAAAGTGGTGCCCTGACTGTCCCAAAAAAAGTGAACATTACCGGCATAAGCCACAATCTTCGCTTTTTTCATTTCGTTTTGGGGACTTGAGTGGCACCTCTAGACGTAAAGTGGTGAATCCATTGCAGACGAATAAAAAAGAAATTGAAAAATGTGTCACCTTCATATTGATATCGCCCGAAAAGTGCTGTTTTTCTTCCTCAACCTACATGGTTACCCAGTTTGCGCCATGGATGGTTTCCTTCAAGGGCAGCAATTCTTCTATCGAAAAGAATTATGTCAACGTTGGTTTGCGGCGTCGAAATTCTCGTCTAGGATGCGACACATTTTAGCGATAGTAGCGAAAATCCCACCTGTCTCCGATGTTGCAGAGATGGTAGAGAGCTTTTAAGTTTTACTCGATAACGTTCTTCAGGGCTTATATTTCCAAACGTGGGAACAATATAAGATTAACATACAAAGTTGGGTCTTGTGAACAGTTGCCTGGTTGGGTCAATGTTTGGATCGGTTGAGAAATTCGAGTGTCTTGGCAGTTGTCTTCGCAAAGCTCAGGGTCCTAGTGATTGTGCATAAATACATAGTGTGATTAAATTTGATGTCATCGCAAGATATAGAGATGGCGGATCTATCAAAATTGCGTCTTCTGGGCTTTTAATCGCTGCAGATTATTTTCAAAATACTCTTCAGGTCGTCCGAATTGATGCTCTCAACATTGTACTGTCTCTCATTAGTGACAACGCAAAAAGTTGATAAAGAGCAGGAAAAGAGCAAGAAACAACATTGAGCCCTTGGGAACACCAATATTGGTGCAGCTGATACGAGGGGTAGATGCTGCCTCTGCCAAATGCTTTGGATATTGCCAAATTCCCTGGATATAAGTATTCAAGGCTTGTGCCTCCTCAATGCTCGTGCTTGCCCAAATTTCTCAATGACCGAAGCGCGTAGACGATTTCAGTATGCAAGAAGGTCCGCTGTTATCGCTTTTTGCGAAATTCATATTGACGATTACTCAAACTCTCAAACTTTTTAGATGGTGAAGCAGTTGGGAGTTGATAACTCTTTCCATTGTCTAGGACATCTAGAAGATAAGGACGATTGGTCAATAGTTGCCTGTAGCGGTTTCTTCCTTTTTTTGGAATCTTCTGCGGATCTCCACGACTCCGGAAAAACACCATTCTTGCAGAATAAATCAAATATTCGACACTTGGGTGTCAATTATTCTGGGGTGACTACTGGAGGAATGTGATCGAATCTTGACGCCTTGTTCGTTAACTTCTCTCTGTTTTGTCTTTTCCCCGATGATCTATATACTTAATTGATTTTGCGGCAAGTTTTCTGTCGTAGGTCATGTTAGTGGTGGGAAGAATTTTAATGAGAAATTTTCTTTCCCTTCCTTTTGCAAGGCACCAAAAGGGTTTGCTAACCAAGAAGCGGCAGCGGTCATTTTGTTTGCTTTATCTCCATCGAACCTGTTTTTTGTCCAGGTATTGTCGCACCTGGCATGATGTTTTGCATTTTTGGCTTGAAGATTTTGCAAAATATCGCCTGGTTCGGCACCCTCATTCACAAGAATTATTATTGACAATAATTATTGCTTACTATAAAAACAACAATTGAAAAGTGACTATGACATCATGCACGTCTCTTAAATAGGCAGAGTTTAAATAAAAAATTTCTGGATTAAATTTGAAGCCCCATGGTGTCTACTAAAACTGTTACACATCGCTTGGAATAATAATCGGGGTTGCGATTATAAACTGTCACGCAGTGAAACAACAAAATGATCCTAATTCGTCGCCATAATAAGAAAATTGGCTACAATTTTAATTTAATCCGACACCCCGCGAAATTGATACCCAAGATGTGCGACCAAGTGCTTGTAGTTTTGTACGTTGTTGATGGTAAATAAAATAGGTCGGGAGGGGAGTTAATTGGTTAGTAAACTGATCCGTTTTATCTTTAATTAATCATCTTTTTAATAGCGTTCTTGTTCTTGAGATAGAGGTAATAAAAATTGCATTCGAGCGAGACGTGTGACTATTGCGGCGGCGGGGTTCAAGAACCTTACAAAATGATAGCTTTTAGTGGAAGATAGAAATCAACTTGTAAGCGTCATTATCTTGTTTTTTGAACTGATAAATTGGACAAATTTGAACGGTAATAATAAAGTAATGAATGGTAACATTGAAATGGGCTCTAATCTTGCGGCGTATTTGAAAGAACGTTCATAATATTTGTTTTTTTGTTTCCTTTATTAAGACTCATCAACATACCTTCTTCAACTCTAAGTTCTTTTGCGGACTCTGCCTTCCCCCACAACTACATCAGGCAAAATTCTTGATGAAATAGTTACTTTTCATCATTAATTAACATTCTCCATTCTTTTTTTCTCCGTTAATTTTTTTTTTGTAGAAGAAGCAACATCTTTCCAGCCTTATTTCTTTATGGTACATGAAATAATAAAAGCCCATAATAATATATCACATATTCATAACTGTAAGCCACCTACCGCAGTACCTACCTATAAGAAAAACGAAAATATTTAAGAAATTTTGAAAAATTATTTTTTTACCACCGTTGCCAGATTGTGCAATGTTTCTTCAAGAACTTTATTCTTGTGGTGTTATACGTTCTGATCAATTTCGGCGACTTATAACCAACTCTCATAACCTTGCATGTCAAACAAAAACGAAGCAAGAAATATGAAGAACAAGAAAACCATGACAGACCAATAATGCGTCTTGGAACAAATAAGAAAAACTGAGAGAAAAATAAAAGAAATGAGAGTCAGTCCACATATTTGCGACAGTATTTCTTCGTTTCGTAGCTAATCATTTTATCAAACATAGTTGCCAGATTGTGCATTTTGTTCTGAACGATCCCGATTATGTATTTTTTTTTACTACCATCCCTTATGTCATATCGCGTTGAAATAAATTTAAATATCAGAACGTGGCGACCTGGGATTGCTTTTTGCAGAAAGCAGGTGGTATGGGTCCGATGGAAAAGCAAAATTTTTTGATTTGGCTTGGATTTACAACAATTCTAAGACAGTCCGTTTGTTTACAGTCGTGTCGCAGTCGTACAACGCGAACGTGATGGACGAGAGTGTCCTGAAGGGCAACACCGCGATCTTCAAGTGTCACATACCGAGCTTCGTCAGTGATTACGTGATCGTCACATCCTGGCTCCAGGAGGAGGACAATCAAATGCATGAAATCGTGCGTGCCGATCCCGATGGTGGCCTATACGGTGCGTGCTGGTGTAAATGGTGCTGGTGTTTCCTGTCCCACCATTACCGGAGTATCTACTTCCTCTCTAGACCATTATTATTATTGTAGTTGCTTGTTTGCCGCAACACCTGATATGGATAACGTTTTGCTGTGGTTGCTATTATTTATTGTTCATTTGTTCATTGTCATTGTTATCGCGCTGACTGGCTGATGGTTGCTGCGGTAAGCAGTCCGAATCTGAAATGAGATCATGGTTAAGATGGCCCAGTTATCTTCGACAGTTTCTTAATAGTCGGTGCATCGTAGATGGTCATCAAATTATATTGCATTATGTCGACCAAGTCAAACTACGATAATAGAGATATATGGTAATAGGCTGATATGGAATAATTTTGGCAAACACAACGTTTAAAGAAACCGCCAGTGGTCAGAAAAGCGCGTGACCTAAATCGAAATAGAGCGTCAAATTGACTTACTAGGTGCCGAGTTCAAATTAATGACGCAGGAGAACAGAGGTCAAAAATTTGGGCATTCTATTGGAGGTTGGAGGAATGTTTTCACTTTTTTGCCAGGCGCTGGATGCGTGAGGCGTTTTAAATGCCTGAGCTGATGGAATGGCTTTAAGTAACAAAATATAAACAATTTCAAGAGAAAAAAAACGAAAGACAGTTGCCATTCTCTTGCTCCCATGCACCTTCATTCCGTGCCTTTGTTCTTTAACATCGCTGCCAGATTGTGCCTTTTTTTAGTGATGTTTATTCAGCATTTTTTTGTAGACGGAATTTTCATAATTGTTTCATTTAATAGAAGGCTATGGAAAGAAATTACCAACGCATGCAATAGAAAAAACGAAAATTATAGCGTAATTTTAAACAAGACAATCACTATATTGGTGCACTAGTGCGTCCGTATTCCGTGTATTTGTTTCATTAACATTTTTGCCAGATTATATATTTTTTTTAACAATTTCAATCAATTACAGATTAAATTACAGGAGAATAATCGTCAACTAAAGACAGCCGGTTAAATGGACCCAGAAAACACAAATTAATAAACGAGAAAAAGAAAATAAACCGTCTTTTTTATACAGGGTGTTGGAAAGTTCCGGTACTCCCTCAATAAATCATTAAATTTTGAGTTTTGAAAAAAATGAAAAAAAAAACAGGTCAATTATATAATTTAATTTACTTTCTATTGACGTAAAAATTTTTTATACAGGCGTTCCTTGGCTCGCTAATGACGACATTGTCGATTTCTATTTAAATAGGGCACCCTGTATGTTATTGTATTTTCATATTTCCCGGGAAAATCCAATAATAATTTCTTTTACAGTTGCGATTTAAATTAAGTAGTTTTTGAATTATAAACAAGTGAAAATACAAATTTTTTCTTTGATGAAAAATCAGGTAATTTTCATCACCCTATATAAAATGCAATAATATACAGGGTGTCCTATGAAAAAAATAGACAATGTCGTCTTTGCTGAGCCAAGGAACACCCTGTAATTTTTTTTACATCAATAGAAATTAAAAATTTACCGGTTTTTTTCATTTTTGCAAAACTCATCGAAGGATTTATTGGGGGGTACCGGGACTTTTTCAACACCCTATACAGAGTGTCCCAGCTTATTCGAAGCGGTCTCTGTAGGCCAAACGATTGATCTTTTTCAAAAAAAATTTGCAAATTCAAGTACAGGATCACAATGGCCATAATTTAAAATTATTTTGGAGTATACAGAGTGTCCCATATGACAGTGGCATATCAAAGTTATGTTTTTTTAAATGGAATGCGCCTATGTTATTGCATTTTTAGATTGTCTGAGAAGAGGAAATAAGATTGGCTTTTACAGTTGGTGTTTAAATTCTGAAGTTTTTGAGTTATAAACAAGTGAAAATCGTCATTTTTCAAGTTCAAGGCCCTGTACAACGAGAACGGCTGAAGATAGAGAAAAACGGCTTACATGTCCCTATTTTAACTTTTCATGTACTATCCTATGATGTAGATGAAATGTTTATACAGGGTGATAAAAAATTTGAAAAATTCTGAGATTTCTCCACGCGTCGCCAAATAAAAAAATCAAAGAAAGCTCAAATGTTTCTACACCATAGGATTGTACATAAAAAAGTAAAATAGGGACATGTAAGCCGTTTTTCTCTATCTTGAACCGTTTTCGTTGTACAGGGCCTTGAACTTGAAAAATGACGATTTTCACTTGTTTATAACTCACAAACTTCAGAATTAAAACACCAACTGTAAAAGCCAATCTTATTTTCTCTTCTCAGACAATCTAAAAATGCAGTAACATAGGCGCATTCCATTTAAAAAAAACATAACTTTGATATGCCACTCTCATATGGGACACTCGGTATACTCCAAAATAATTTTAAATTATGGCCATTGTGATTCTGTACTTGAATTTGCAAAATTTTTTTGAAAAAAATCAATCGTTTGGCCTACAGAGACCGCTTCGAATAAGCTGGGACACCCTCAATTCTTATGCCGTGGTCCATGCCTGTGATTTTTTTAAACATTGTAACCCAATTGTGCTTTCTTCGAAATTACTGCCAGATTGTGCTTTTTGAAGTATTAAATTTTTTTCTGTCGGTGTTCATATCTACAGGGTGTTTCAAAACATGTATCGGAAAGTGAAAGGATGTGAAAGTGAAAGGAAGATGAAAGTGTGATTTCTTGCCTCGTTCTAAGAAAAAAAGTTCCTTTTAACACCCGCAACATGTCCGCAAGTTTTCGTTTCCGAGATACAGGGTGTCAAAAAAAATCAGTTATTTGATGATATCTCAGGAACCGTTTGAGATACATAACGCAGTTTTTTCACACAGCTTGTCGTTAATATTATCTAATTTTTGAGGGCAAATTAAATGTTTTCTTTTTATTAAATTTTTTATATGGTAGTGGAATAAGGTAAATCATAAAACAAAATATCAAAAACAAAGATATTTTTGCGGTTTTTCTCGAAAACAGCTTACGTTAGAACTTTTGACCAAGAACACTTTTTTATGTAGAAAACATTGACAGTTTAAAATGTACTTTCACAATGCTAATTTTCCCGGTGTCCTAAAAATTAGGTGCAAAAAACTTTCAAAATTTTCAAGCAAGCAACCCTGAAATCTACGCCACTGCCATATCGAAAGAAAAACAGCGCTCATAAAGTAAATAATATTAATGATAAGATCTGCTGCGCAAAAACTGGGTGCAGTATCTCAAAACAGTTCTTGAGATATCATCAAAAATGTGAAAAAAAAATTTTGACAATGTTTTTGAGTATCTCGAAAATGGTGGATTTGTGGACTTACGTTAATAGGGGCTTTTTTTTCTCAGAACGCGCCAAGGAATCACGCCTTCTATTTTCTGACACATGTTTTGAAACACCCGATACGTATACTTAAATTTCAGTCATCTAATGATATTTAAGGAGATCTGGCAAAAATAAGTAAGAATTTTAACCGCTGAGAGGATACGAAAAGCAAAAAAAACTCAAAATTTTAGTGGCAGTTGTCACATTTTCCGTCAGTGTGTCTACAATTTTTTGGGGTTGCCAGATTGTGCAGTTTCTCGTAATAAGTAATATTCTGGTGCTATTTTTAAATATTTCTGTCGATTCATGATAGACACATCATCACAGGGAAATATCATATCAACTCACTATTAAAAAAATTCCTACTTTATCGAAAATTATTAGTTATTTTGAACACAGTTGCAAAATTGTGCAGTTTTTCCTAATAGGCGCCTAAGCATTATTCCGGCGCTTTTTGTCAAAATTTCTTCCCACTTACGATACGTTGAAAAATTTAAGAACGTCTTATTTTAAAACAAAAAACGCTAATTGGATATTTTTCGTCAAAATGAATAAAAAAATAGCGATGTTTAGGTGAAAAAAATATAATAAATGGAATGTTAGAAAATAATTTGCCGTTTATTGTGTGAAGAGATCAATTCCAAATTGTTCAATTTTTTGCTCATACCTATTAATGTAATATATTTCAGTAAAAAATTGCGTACAATGTTTGAAATGAAGTATCGAAATATGATTTATTTGTTTCTTAAATATCGCGAACTCTGTAAAAAAATCAGAAAAAATTCAAAGCTTTTTTTAGATCGACTTGACAACATTGCTATTAACGCCTCTTATTTTCTCGCTTGCTCTATCTCAGAAGTGGGATAAAAAGTTGATGTAGCTATGGCAATCGTTAAAAGAAAATGCTATCTTCCTTTTCGTTAATATCAACCAATAATGGATAAGCCACATTAATCACTTTTCCAGTCAAAAACTGCTTACTATATTAGTCACTTCCTGCTCCTGCTTTATTTTTATTTTAAAAAACTTATTTTTTCGTAAAAGAAATTGTAAAAAATGAAAATGTTCAAACAATTATTGCATGAGAGATTTACCAAAACTGCTATTAACCCTAATTATTCCCTTGCGTTATTGACTTCAGCTCAGAAGTGGGATAAAACCGTTACGTCAATCGTTACCTATTAAAATATTGTCTCTGCCTACTCGTCACCTATGCAAACGATCCATTCAATGGAAATACTGATTGCTGCCTTCTTCACATACCACATAAAGGATTTAATTATTATTGTACCGGGTGTCCCAACACTAGTGTCCACCCCCTAAATCGAGCTTAATTTTAAAGATAAAAAATTGAAACTTTGAGGATTTGTGTACTTGATATAGGACCACGGAATGGCATAATCAGTTTCATTAAAAAAAATTTAGTTCGGGCGCCAGCGATAAAAAACTGTAAGATGGTGGTAAATTGTCGAAAAAAAAAATTGATTTTTTTTCAATACATACATAGAAATCGATTAATAAAATCAATATCGCTTGAAAGAATAGTGAAAAAACTAATTATAGGGCTTTAATTAAATAAAATATAATTATATAGCAATGACAGGTAGACAATATAATCTGAACAATATAATCAATATAATCTGAAAACGGTAGGTGCAATAAGTTTTATGACAAAGTAAATAAGGCCTAAATAAATAGAAGGACGGCTCTTGCTGGGCTAGCCGGCACACTGAACCTGCACTGGACAGTGTCGTAGTATGGACTCATGAAAAAGGTGATTATTAAAAAGATATTAAAAATGTTTTTTAATGAAACTGATTATGCCATTCCGTGGTCCTATATCAAGTACACAAATCCTCAAAGTTTCAATTTTTTATCTTTAAAATTAAGCTCTATTTAGGGGGTGGACACTAGTGTTGGGACACCCGGTACAATAATTATTACAATTTTTTTGTAATAATACAAAATATCGCTGACTGGTTGTATTGATTTAGAGAGAGGGAAAAGAGTAACGAATATTTCTTTCAGAGTTATTAATAAATGAAAATATGTAATGGCGAAATTACTGGTTCCAGTCTGTCGAGTTCTGGCATGTGTTTAATCTGCAAACCAGACGAATTTTTAGCGTATCACATGTTTGTAATGTTTGTTTTTTTAAATGGCTTCTTGTCTTGAAACCGAGGAATCTTAATCTCTCATGGTGTACGATAACACGTCGTGATACTACTCCGGTCTTCATTTCAAATCTTGCCTTCGTTTTTTATTCATTTCAGACCTTTCGCACATATTTATTGGTTAGTCTGTCTTGTTCGAATCTGATCTGATGTTAAAATTTAACGACTTGTTTGGTTGGTTCGTTAGTCTTCCGTGTCATATTTTGATTTGATTATTTTCAAGGTTATTATAAAATGTGTTGTTAGATATAATAAAATATTACAGGAAGGATCGGGAACTCCTTTCACTTATTATCCTTTCTATAATAATTATCCTTATCCTTTCCCCAAGTACCTACCTTAGTACCAATGTAGTAGTAGGTAGTACTAGTAAGTGTTAAGTGTGTATGCTTGCTTGTTAAAATGAGCAATCAATTTTAAGACGAATCTGGGTGGATTGATGAAATGGATTAATTTCACCTTTAGATTATAAATAAAACGTCCAGAAACAAATCGCTTGATCGAAACGAAAAGTGAACGAACTGGCGGTAAGCACCTGGATTCCTGGATCCAGACCAGATTTATATTTAAATTGGTTGCATATTTATAAAATAAATTCATATCGACCGTTAAAAATTGTTTGTTTACAGAAAAATCGATGTAAGCAAAGAGATTTCATAAATTTGTGATTCAATCTTCCGTCATAAGTTATTATGAGCTCAGATCTCTTATTCGATATGGAATTATTCATCAGACGTGAATGCGAGTTGTTTCACATAATTAATTATTAATTAAACCAGTTTGTTGGGTTTTAAGTTCACTAGACTTATTATTAATCAAGTGGTTTGTCACTTTATTTTAGTGAAATTATAAAATAGTACCAAGATATTGTAGTAGGTAGGTGGGTACCGTGATTACCAATAATCTTAAAATAACGACCGCAAATATCACACCAGCTCTACTACAACTTATGTGGCTGAAAAACGAGCTGAGAAATTAAAAAGTGGTACCAATTTAGTACCTATCAGTATTTGATATTCATGAATTTATTTCTTTTAATACTTAATTTACCCTCATCTTATTAATAATCACCCAAAACTATTTTATACAATGGTACCTCGATTTAAAAATCACTTGGTACCTTATTATAATAAATAGTACCATCATTGCGGATAATCTTAAAATTTTAAGATGATATATCTCTTTTATTTTTTAAAGAGCAAAATATCACACCAGTTTTAGGCAAAACTCATGTGGCTGAGAAGTCAAAAGTGGTACCAATTTAGTAACCAGTATTTAATTAAATTATTTCTTCTTATAATACAAAAAAGAAAGCCCTAAAGTCTATATTTTTAGAACTCGTAATAAATTGCAAGCAAAAAACTATTTTATTAAATGGTACCTCGATTTAAAAATAACTGGTACCTTATTTATAATTTTTATAAACGTTCTATTAAAAAAAAAGTTGTAAACGTTACCAAAAATGGCACCAACAGTAAGTAAGCGTTAGAAAAGCTGGATAAAACTTACACAGTATCCACGATCACACTTACGTACTTTTTCCAAAGTGGTACCAACTGTAATTAATTAAGACACTATTATTCCAAATAACTTTTCACCAATCAAATATTTTATTTCTAATTATTTCATTGAATTCATAATTATTGGTGCTCTTTATATCGTTTTAGTGATACTTCACTTACATTATTGAAATTAATACTTGCACCAATTTGATTAATAAAAGGTACCTAACAGTAATTTTTCATCACTTTTCTATTTTTTATAAAAGTGTTTCGGATGAGAAATACAAAGCAGTAATATACATCATAGGTACCGTCGAGGGTACCGTTTATTTTAATTGGTACCCTCATTAATTATGAATATAAAATCTACAATTTTTCCCAGATATTAATTATTTGAATGTCTAGAAACTTGGTTTTCTTGGCGCTGCAACCTAACTTCCTGTATACTTTCACAAAATGGTGCCAGTATTAATTTGATTTGAAAAACAATGTAATCTCAGAATACTTTTTGTTAGTTCCTATACTTTATTAACAAAAATATAGGTACTCTTACTAATAATTGGTACAAGATGGTATTACAACCTGTAAATTTAAAATCAAATTTGGTACCGTTTATTTCCTAATTGTAGCTGTTAGTACTTTTAATAATATTTTCCTACACCCATCACTTACGACATGGTACCAACATTATTAAATTATTCATCAATTGAATTGCTATTAGGAGTAGGTTGGCTATTATTATTTATAAAATTACTTTGGTTCCGTTTACTTTCTAATTGGTACCCTTGTTTTTAACAGCAAAATCTAAAGCTTTAAAACTTGAAATAAGGTACCCATCATGTTTCTGGTGTTGGTAAAATAAAAAAATTACAGAGTGGTACCATAAAAATTTATTGGTTCCAATAATAAAACAGAACCAATAAATTGGTTCCCAAGGATGAAATTTTGACAAGATTTTCTATCTTGTTCGAACATTTCAGAGGAGTTGAATCTAGATAGAGCGGTACTGTTTATTTTATAACTGGTACTTTTATTATTTATAATCAAAGTGATGGTTCGCTTTTTGTAAGTTATTTTTGCCAATAATTTTTCAACTTAACGGTAGCTTTTCTTGACGGTTCTAATTGCGCTCTAACCGGATTTACTTTACTTTAAAAAGTGGTTCTGGTACGATTTTTCTAATAAAAGGGTTCTCTCAGCATTTTTAAAGCAAAACGACTTCATGTTTCTTTTTTAATTTTATACTTCCAAAAAGTTATATCTACATACTTAACAAAAATACTTTCATTTTTTAAGTAGGTACATGTTTTATAAAGTGACAACTGGTACCGATTTAGAGAATGCTTGGTTCCCGTTCAGTTTATTGAGTAACAAGATTTTGGTTGTGATTTTTTCAGGACGGATGTGCTATATAATATGATGAGTACCGCATAAGTTTTGGTACCACTTTCGAATTCGTACCCAGATATAATATACACCTATGATTATTCTAAAAGTTTATTTAAAAATAAATAAATTGGTAATGATGCTACTCAGGTACTTCTATTCATTATCATGGTACCACTTTATTATAATTGAGAAAAAAAATTCAGTGAACTTGGAATCGAATAAACTGGTCAATTATCTTTACTAACATTTCATTCATAATCCAGATAGCAAATATTTGGTTCTCCCATCCGGAGAATTGCACATCAGAGACGTTGGCCCTGAAGATGGCTACAAGTCGTATCAATGCAGGACGAAACACCGTCTCACCGGAGAGACGAGACTTAGCGCCACGAAAGGACGATTGGTCATCACTGGTGAGTGATTTTATGTTGTATTGTATTAAAAAATTGTACCATCAATTTTCTTTTCTTTAATTACGTTTGTGACTTGTTTTTGATCGTCTTTGAGGTTCTCTGTAACTTGTACTGGTGCTGGTGCTCTGGTACTGCTAAAAATGCGAAATTAAGACTTTTCAGAGCGTAATTTTTTTTTATAGTAAAAGCACCTTCCTATTTTAAATTGAGATTACCACCTATGATCTGAGGGTTGAAACTGAGAATGAAAAAAAAACTGAGTGCCAAAACAGCATAATTTTATTTTTTGAAACAAAATCAATGGAGATAGGTAATTAATTGGTTACGTTTGTGTTTGTGTATAGCCTCAATAATAGAGAACCAAGACAACCAGAGCGTAAATTTTTATGTTATTTGGAACCGTGTACAATTGAAAATTTATGGTACAATACACAAAAATAAAAAGTCAAAGTCGTCGTCTAAAAATAGACGCACCTAAATTCGTGATCGCTCCTTTCAGCGTATGCGTGAAATGCATACGTTTATTTTCCTTTGGAATCGTTCACACCAGGCTCCTGTTTATTTACTTTGACTTTTTATTATTCTTCTTGTATGTTTTAAGAGGTTTTCAATAGCTACTTGACTTAATATACGACGAGTGCATACAATACAAACTGATCTCGGTACAATGAAATGACAAATTGTGCATTTTTTTATTGAATGAGATTATAATCTCTCAAGTTAGCAAAGTGTAACTTACTGTAGAAGCTTTAGAGGCTGGAGAAGAAAATTTTATTAGCCTCAGTGCCAAATTTAATGTTCAAAAGTTATGTTATCAGAACATTGTCCATATCTTGAGAATAAAACACAATTTTCAAAATGTAACAAGATTTCTAGCGAAAATTTTCTAACCCCTCTCAAGAGGGCGAATCTCTAATTTTTTTATTGTATTTTCTTATTAAAAACTCCAGTCAAATAATATTTTTAAATTGCCATTAATTAGAAGTTTACCGAAATTTTAATGGTAGGTAGGGAACGTCACTAACACACTCTAGACAAATTTTCCCCCTCGGATTCCGTAAGGGGTGGCCGCCATCTTGAATTTTTGAGATGAAATTATGTATCTCGGTAAATATCGGTTGGATAAAAAAAAGTACTATTTACGTAGGCACTATTATAACTTGAATAAGTACGAATAAAAGTACCTACTCCTAGCTTACAAAAATTGTTAAGGAGGATATTGATATTGATATTGATATTGAGGGTGTCAGATGCGCTGCGACCTATTAAGATCTATTGTGCCCCCTCTTCTCTGCTTCTTTGGAGTATATTCCCTTCATTGAAGCAGCCTCTCCAACTCCGTTTCCCTTAGGAATTTCAGGATTTGAAGAGGATCAAGGCCGGGCAAAGCCCCCCCGTTGAGCTGGTGTTGGCCCAGAACATCGTTTCTTTCACGTTCTAGGGCTTCGCAGTTTATCAATAGGTGACGAGGAGTCTCGTTTTCTTCCCTGCAGAGTCTGCAAACGCCATCTTTTTCTATGCCAAGTTTCCTCAGGTGTTCATTGAGCTTGCAATGACCTGTTAGGAATCCTGTTAGCATTCTGAGACTTCCTTTGTTGAGGGTCAGGAGTTTCCTTGACCTTTCTCGGTTAAAGTTCCCGAGGAGCTCCTTGGATTGTCTCAATCCTGAGAGGTTATTCCAATGGATTTCTCTCAGTTTTTCTTCTTCCTTACGAAGTTCTGCCTTGAAGAACGCGTCTTCAAGGCTACAACGCGTCTTCAAGGCTACTTAAGGAGGATATATCCAGCAACTTTTGTTTGAAACTTTTTTTTTATTTCTTATTGTTCAAAAGATATATAAGTTCTCGAAATTGACCTTTATAGGGGGTGGGAACGGTTTTTTTCGATTTTACAACAAAACGGTCAATCGGGGGTGAATAATATAGGGGGTTTTTGGAAACGTAAAATTAAAATAAAACGTACTTATTTTATTATATTTCACTTTTGGCGACCTCTGTATTCGTACGAAGCATGATGCGAACTTTTTTTTGAAAGCATCCAGATTGTAGAGAAACTCAAAAGCCACCATTTTTGTCTAGGCCATTTTTCACCCCTTGGGCCATTGTGATTATGACACCTCTACTGCGACCGAAGGTCTATTGTGGCTAATCAGGGCCCTAAGGTCCGTCCTTTTGAGTTCCAGTAGTTTCTTCGCTCTTTGATGGTCCCTCAATGAAGGCCTTAAAAGGAAGCCTGCCCAGGTATTTATTGTTGTTTTGCCGATATTTGAAGATATGTCGACAACCGGTTCTAGTCCTGTAAATTTGGATTCAGTTCCCCTTCTGGCAGAGAGTCTGTTATTTTGTTCTCTCCAAAGTCAGAATCCATACCAGAGACAAGTTATTGTTTTTAGCTACTATGCATTGACAGTTCCAGCATACCAGTTTTGAGTTGCACAACAGGTGAAGCCGCTTCGCTGTTTGAGAAGATTTTAATTGTTAAAAAGTACAATGGCATAAATTACTGCCTAAAATATTGTTGCATCATGACCCAGGCTCGAGAAGTATTCTCTTCTGCACCCGGCCTCATATACTCCAGATCCAGTCCCCGTTCGATTCTTGGAGCCATATAGGTGTACCATGTGAGGTCTACTTTGAGGAGGTCGCTGGTGGCGCTCTCCCATTCCTATCTGCTAGTTGGTTGTGTATGGCTTCATGTCTAATGGCATACCCAGAAAACTGTGACAATAGTCTGGCCAGCTCCATGATAAACCATTGGGGTGTTTCGTACCACCTGTAATACAACTGCAGGTGAGCAACCAGGTCAAATATCTAGGAATTAATTTGGATACGAAACTGACATGGAACTCACACCTGCAGAAGACCATAGATAAAAGCAAAAGAGCCTTGATGTCATGCAGAATGTCCTTTGCAAAAACACGGGGCCTAAAACCACGTGGTTCACTGGCTATATACAGCCGTGATCAGACCCATAATGACATATGAATGCCTGATCTGGGGGCCCAAAACCAGCCAGAGACAGGCTAATATGAAATTCCAAGGTGTTCAAAGACTGGCATGCCTGTGCATAACGGGAGCCATGAACACCACATCAACAGCAGCGCTAGTGGACCACTAGGTCACTCCAGAATAGCTCATTCCATCAGTGATCCATTACTTGTGATGCACTCTGATGGGATGAGCCCTAAAATCACATTTGAGAAAAGCTTCAAAGTCCTAATCGACTGGGAAGAATGGAAACAAATGGAAGAGCTATGTCTGAAAAGAGGACTGATCTAGTACACAGACGGTTTCAAAACAGACTTAGGCTTGTATGGAGTGTCCCCCAGATACAGCACGTCTGTATCATTGAAAAATCACCACAATCATGCAAGCCGAAATACATGCAATACAGCAATGTGTCGGAGAATGTATGAGAAGGAACTATAAGAATAGAGAAATCTACATACTCTCCGACAGCCAGGCTAGCCTAAAAGCTCTTGCATGCTGCAAAACCAAATCAAAACTAGTATGGGAATGCATCAACGACCTCAACGATCTGGCAAAACAAAACAAGGTAACACTTGTTTGGGTATCAGGTCACCGAGGAATATAGCTGGTAACGAAACGACGGCCAAAGAGGGCGCGGCAGCCGCCTTCACAGGACCAGAACCAATGTTTGGAACTACCAAAAAGAACCACATACCAGGCAACAAACATAGCAAGTTAATGTTAAAAGACCATCTCCAAAACTTGCCAATGAACTACTGCATTTAAACAGAATGCAAGTTAAAACAGTGGTGGGACTTCTTACAGGACACTGCCATCTGAGACAACACCTGAAGAAGCTGGATATCTTCAATGGAGAAGCAGCATGCAGACTATGCAAGGAGGAAGACGAAACAGCTTTCCATGTAATCTTTGAGTGCCCAGCACTCAATCGAACCCGACACTCAATCATGGGAAACGATATCAATGACATGATGCCGGGGAAAGCCTTGGCAAGCAAACTTCTGAACCTTGTGAAGGGTACAGAGTTATTTGAATAGCCAAGAACCAATAGCTATACGGAAAGATACAATAAGCCTAAATGGCTGCAGCATCAGGGACCTAAAAACCGATTTCCGTATCTAGCAATAAACAACAACAACAACAACCACCTGTAATGGTGCTCATTGCACTAATTGCAGGGCACAAACTCTTCCGAAAAAGTCAGTTTGGCCGACCTTTGAAACGTTCAAAACGTACTTACCTTTTTTGTGGGCATGAAGTGTCTCCATAAAATCACTCTGTCACTTTTACGTTATGTCTCCAAAATTGCGAGAGAAAAAAATTGACGAAAAATTGCAACAAATTTGGGTTCATACACAGTTTGTGCAAATATATTTATATGGCGTCTATAATGCGTCCTTTACAAAACGGCGCCACCAAATCTTACCATGACGAATCGTTATTGAGCTGGGGCAGACCAGAAGTAGCGGCAATCTTCTTATTGTTCAATAATGTCAACATCTGATCATGATGAGTTTTACGAATCTTACGGAAAAAGAAGTCTGGGCGTATTATGTAATGTCGAAAAATTACATAATAAATAATACGCCAACACCACATCAATATAGCACGCGTAAACATTTCTGGGATCTTCATGTCTAATAAAAAAATATTATAATGTAATTCAAAAATTGTTCTAAATACGCAACAGAATCAGATGTTCCAGTTTCAGTTAGCATACACACTTGCTGAATTTTGTTGAAAATATCCATATGTTAGATGCATCGTCATGTTTGTGTTGTGATGCAAGTGATTTTTCAACAGAGGATCATTTATCGATACGGAAATGTCTGCCAGTATAGGTATAAAGCGAAATAATCGCTGCATATTTCAAATTTTAAGAAAATTTCGTAATAAAAATTTAACCCGCTATGTAAAATTTAACTAACAGTAGATAGATATATAGAGCAACGAACCTTAATAGTAAACTACTCGTTTCACAATCATCCTCGGATTTAGTTGAAATTTATGAATTCCTGACAAAGGTAGAAATATGAAACAGTAAGTGGGTACTTCGATGCACACGCACGATAATTGTATGTAAGGAATGAATAAGGCATAAAAGCTAAACAAACATAAACAGAAGAAAGTTATATCGGCGAGAACGACATGTTTATAGCCTGGCGGTCGAACGCAAAGCTCTATTGCGGCTTACATGAGTAGAAACGATTTACAAGAGCGTTTACTTGAAACAAACAAGTAACACGCTTGAAGGCTTGAAGGAAGAGGTGACTTATCATAAGTTTAAATTTGATAATAGTCGGATGATAATGTCTGGTCTGGTCTGGTCTTAGTTGGCGTTGGCACCTTCACGTGACGAGGTATTGCAACATAGCCTGGCGCTTAGTCACATTTTTTCCATTTTTCTCGACAATAATATATTTTAATCAAAATGCAGCGCACGTTTCTACAAACAACCAGAACTAGACAATAATTTAAATCCAGCTTTAACATAGAATAATTGTACTAAAAACAACAAAACTTAAATCTAATAATTTCATTAAAATGGCGTCATATATTAATGTTGACAATGATTCAACCCACCCTTGGTGAAAATTTCAAAGTGATCGACAGTCTATCTTATTAGGCATAAAAACATTGGTGGATGTGGCAAATTTCGTCATCTTATGTTGAACGGTTTCGGAGATAATAAATAAAAACCTTCGTCAGGGTCCCAACTTTAAGGGGCTATAACTCAGCGGGTAAGCATTTTCGACCCATGTTCATTTGAACTTTTTTTATTAAAATAATCTCAGGAATCACCCCCTGAAATCTTTCGCAGTAGGTACTTGTGTTACACCCGGTAGAAAATTAAAGTAGACAAAATTTCCTACATTTCTATTAAAAAATGTTTTTTAAACGTTCCACCAGTAGAGCGCGTCAAAAAAACCAAAAACCTTGGAGGGCGAGAAAATCAAAACTATAGCAAATCTTTCCAAAACACCATACAATGGGAATATGTTATATTGGCGCGCTCAACCGGCGGGCCGGTTAGTTTTCCAAAAGAACGTTTTTTATGAGAAATGTAGGATATTTTTGTCTACTTTAATTTTGCATGAAATGAATTTCGAAAAAACGCTTCCATTCTGAGATTTGGGTCAAAAACTAAAAAAAAGTGCAAAAACTTGTGCAAAAGGTGCAAAAAAACAAAGTTCCGGTCCAAATTTTTGCCAGCAAACTTAACATTCGTGTTCAACGACAAAAAAACATGGAGGGTGAGAAACTCAAAACTATAGCAAAACTTTCCAAACCCCACGCAGTGGGAATGAGTTTTTTTGGCGCGCTATACTATGGTGGAACGGTTAGTCTTAAAAAAAGTAACTTATTCTCAGGAAATTTTGTCTACTTTAATTTTGTACAGAATGGACTTATCTAAAAAACGCTTCATTTCTGAAATCCATACCAAAATCTGAAAGAAGTGTAAAAATTAGTGTAAAAAGTGCAAAAAAAAAAGTTTCGGTCCAAATTTTGGCCAGTAAACTTCAAATTCGTGTTCACAAATTCGTGAACACAAAAACCACAGAGGGTGAGAAAATCAAAACTATAGCAAAACTTTCCTATGTGGCAAATAAAAATTTCTGATACACCTCCCCCTCTTCACTTCATCTTGCAAGATGTATAAAATATTACATTTTTTGAAAAAGAGAAATATCTCATCTTAATCCTTGTAGCCTTCTTTGAAATAATTTTAACCCTGTATATTGTATAAGAACTAAATCGCTTTCATCTACAGTCCTTTATAATAGGTCTCGAGCTCGGTCTCGAGTTATCCATTTTAGATTATCTGAGAGTATCGAATGACAATCTTGAAGACTCCTTGTATCGATCTCTTCTCGAAGTTTCCTTCTAGAAATTCTATAACTAACACAAATGAAGTTGACCTGTTAGCGGTCGGTATACGGCGACAGTGTATCAGAAGAATTACTCTAATTTAATTATTCTTAATCTAATTAATTGCATTCATGATCGGTTCTTTACAGGTTCCCTCTGAGTTTGTTTCCAGGACTTATTCTCTTCTCTTAGATCTCTTATTAGATTAGATCTCTTCTCGAAATTTTATTCCAGAACTTCAGAACTCGTCAGTTATTAGAAGAGTAGATAAGGTAAAGAGTTATTGAGCTCATGTCAACCTCAACGGCGTCGCTGGCGCGGCTTAGCCGTTAGAATAGACGAGACACTTGAAAAGCTACTTTCTATAGTTACCTAGATGGCGAAAATACAAAAAAGTAAAAAAAAAAAACAGTTTTCAGTTGAAAGAACTTAATTTTTTACCGATTTTGGTTACTGTGTCCAAGATTGGAACAGAAGCACACAGTATATAAAAGTCAAATAATTATATACTGACCTTTTTTTTTAAATACACATGCACTGCAGGGAAATCCCTATGACGCTCTGGAAGCGGTGCATGAGCGGAGATGTCGATTCACGTTGGCCTTGAATCTCTGTAGGTTGTATACTTCGGGAAACACGCCCTTTGGTAATGCTATTCCAAAGAGATGCCGTTCTATACATAAAGGCAGTCTGAAATAGGGTGGTACGAGGTGTAACGAGCTGAACCTGATACGGATGAGCGTCTGCGGCTCGATGTGTATTTCTGCCCGGTCTTGTTCTAGGTGGGATCAAGCGGGCCACGTCTTTTGAACACTTTCCATTAAATTATCTGTAAAACAGACTCAGGTCATCTACTCTTCTTCGATGTTCGAGAGTGTCTAAATATTTTGTCAAATCTGGGTCCCAGTTGGATGGCTCTTTTCTGGATAGAGTCGAGAATTCTCACGTATGTTTAGGAGCTGAGCTCCAAACATGTGAGCAGTACTCCAAGGATGGTCGGATTTGAGCCCTGTATAAGAGGAGAAGCTGTTGTGGCGTATAAAATTTCTTCGCGTGGAAGAGTGTTCCAAGTTTCTGCTTGCTGATTACATCGCTGTCCCGTCGCGTTGATTGGTAATACACACTTGTTTGATTAACAAAGTTGTTATAGGTTTAATGCAATTGTTACTACACGATTAAAGGAATATCTGACGATTTACGACAAATCGAGTAATTAACGAGGTGTAAGACTCCTTAGTTAATGTTTCAAGGTTCACTAAATGCCGGGTCGTATCTGATTACAATGCCCGGCATTGGGGGATGTATCTGACGACTCCCGATCACGATTTAACCTTCGAGCGGTACCTCTTCAAAGGTACGAAAGGAGACGCTGTCGGCTGTCGCAGGATCTCGTCCTTCTTCTAAACGACAAGGCACTTCATTAAATTAAATCAGTGTATCGAACATTAAGGTATATTGTGGTACCATTTATTCAGTAATAGGATTTTGTAAAAGTTATATACCTGTTTAACATTATTACATACTAGTCGAGTAGTCGCATACCTAATTGAATTAATCGACGCGGGAATACATTCTCGCCGAGTGAATAAAATTGGTTTTAATAGCGGGCATCAGTCTGGGGGAATTAAAATTCCTTTATAAACTTACTAATGCTGTTAATTGCAAAATTACCCCAGCATTATAATGTCAACGACAAGGATGATATTTTTAGCACAGTCTCTATCTAATCAAACGTTCAACCTAATTAGAGACAATTTAACAAATTAATATTTCACTTATCTTACCCGTTTCACCAGCAAAATCATTCACAAATTGCTCTATAAAACATTCAACAGCTTCTATCTTACTATAATCATGCAATTATTATTAACCTACTTGTGATACACGATTGCATTATTTTAAGTAGAGCGCTGTAGAGCTTTTTTGATGCAGCATGTAGCAATAAAAAGCGTTTGCCTTTGAAAATACGCCTCATGAATTAAGCAAGACTTACAAAAGGTGTCATCGTCATTTCTTGCATCTTATTGTAAGACAAAAGATCAGCGTTTCGCCGAGAATCAAGAAATCTAAAAATAGATCAGAAATTCCTCTGACACAGGGATTTAATTTATGCGCTCAGACGTAGGCATGTCCAAAAAGCGTTAAAATTAATGACTCCTGTCCTGTTATATAGATATATATTAAATAAATGTGTCTTATTTATATAAA
The DNA here is from genome assembly GCA_910589415.1 of Malachius bipustulatus. Classification (NCBI taxonomy): domain Eukaryota; kingdom Metazoa; phylum Arthropoda; class Insecta; order Coleoptera; family Melyridae; genus Malachius; species Malachius bipustulatus. Next base: position 40,631,823 of record OU342635.1, read on the forward strand.
AAAATCTTGCCACTTCCAGTACGAAGTATTATTAGGTCTCGGTAAGTACAGAGTATGTACCGGGTGGGCATTTAAGAATGAACAGCGGCTATATCTTGGGAAATATTGATCCTACAGTTTCAAAATGAAAATTTTCCTGACATAAGTGACTATGCGAAATGAAATGAAAATATTTTCAAGATGGTCGCACTTCCGGAAATACCGGAAGTTGACACCTACTTCGTTATTTTAACGGGGACACCCTGTAAAATATTATATTTTTTAAATGTCTGAAGAAATCGAATACAGGTGGTTTTCACCACAGGAATTTAGATTGAGCGGTTTATGAGTTATAAACAAGTGAAAATCGCAATTTTCCAACTTCAAAGCAGTGTAGAACTAGAACGGGTCAATATATCTAAAAACGGCTTACATGTCCCTATCTTAACTTTTTACAAGGTATCATACCATGTGGTTTGAATTTTTATACAGGGTGATGAAAATTACCAGATTTTTCATCACCCTGTAGAAAAATCTAAACTACATAATATAATACCTTGTAAAAAGTTAAGATAGGGACATGTAAGCCGTTTTTAGATATATTGAGCCGTTCTAGTTCTACACTGCTTTGAAGTTGGAAAATTGCGATTTTCACTTGTTTATAACTCATAAACCGCTCAATCTAAATTCCTGTGGTGAAAACCACCTGTATTCGATTTCTTCAGACATTTAAAAAATTTAATATTTTACTGGGTGTCCCCGTTAAAATAACGAAGTAGGTGTCAACTTCCGGTATTTCCGGAAGTGCGACCATCTTGAAAATATTTTCATTTCATTTCGCATAGTCACTTATGTCAGGAAAATTTTCATTTTGAAACTGTAGGATCAATATTTCCCAAGATATGGCCGCTGTTCATTCTTAAATGCCCACCCGGTACTTACCTTGACTGACTACAGCAGAGCAATATTTTTATGAATAAATAATTGGAGGCTAATCAAGTCTTTCCGGTGTTTCTTATACAGGGTGTTTGGTAATAGGACAGCCAAAATAGAACGGCATGTATAAAATCGTCATTTAAGCATAAAAGATAGACTCACTTTTCTTAAGATGAGGTCTCGTTTAGGAAATATTTCAAAAAAATGTGTAACTAAGGCTGCTAAGAAATATATTTTTTGTAACTTGACAGTTAAAATCGAATCCAATGTATAAAATCGTATTTTAAGCATAAAAGAGAGAATAAATTTTTTCAAGATTAAGCTTCGTTTAGGAAATATTTCCAAAATTATTTTTCAGTGACCGAATAAAACATATTTTTATTGCGATTTTCGTTTTACATTTTTAGAGCTGTGGGGCCTGATCTTGAAAAAAGTTATTCTCGCTTTTATGCTTAAAATACGATTTTGTACATGAGATTTGATTTAACTGTCAAGTTACTAAAAAAAATTTTTTTTTGCAGCCTTAGTTATTCATTTTTGGAGATATTTCCTAAACGAGGCATGCTCCTGAAAAAAGGTATTCTCTCTTTTATGCTTAAAATACGATTTTATACATGGGGTTCGATTTTGACTGTCCAGGTACTAATAAAAATATACTTATTGGCAGCCTTATAGTTTTGAATTTTTGGAGATATTTCCTAAACGAGGCATGATCCTGAAAAAAGGTATTCTTGCTTTTACGCTTAAAATACGATTTTATACACGGGGTTCGATTTTGACTGGCCAGTTACTAAGAAAATTTTATTTATTGGCAGCCTTAGTTTTACATTTTTGAAGATATTTCCTAAACGAGGCATGATCCTGAAAAAAGGTATTCTTGCTTTTACGCTTAAAATACGATTTTATACACGGGGTTCGATTTTGACTGGCCAGTTGCTAAGAAAATTTTATTTATTGGCAGCCTTAGTTTTACATTTTTGAAGATATTTCCTAAACGAGACATGATCATGAAAAAAGGTATTCTTGCTTTTATGCTTAAAATACGATTTTATACATGGGGTTCGATTTTGACTGTCGAGGTACTAATAAAAATAAAATATACTTATTGGCAGCCTTAGTTTTGAATTTTTGGAGATATTTCCTAAACGAGGCATGATCCTGAAAAAAGGTATTCTTGCTTTTATGCTTAAAATACGATTTTATACACGGGGTTCGATTTTGACTGGCCAGTTACTAAGAAAAATCCATTTTTTGCCAGCCTTAGTGTTTCATTTTTGAAGATATTCCCTAAACGAGACCTGATCTTGAAAAAAGGTATTCTTGCTTTTATGCTTAAAATACGATTTTATACATGGGGTTCGATTTTGACTGTCAAGTTACTAAAAAAATATATTTATTTAGCAGCCTTAGTTTTGAATTTTTGGAGATATTCCCTAAACGAGACCTGATCTTGAAAAAAGGTATTCTTGCTTTTATGCCTAAAATACGATTTTATACATGGAGTTCGATTTTGCCTGTCCAGTTACTAAGAAAAAATTATTTTTTTGCAGCCTTTGTTTTACATTTTTGGAGATATTTTCTAAACAAGGCCTGATCTTGAAACATGTACATACTGTATTGGGTTATGTACTTACGACGTACAATACGCTCTTGGCCAATTTTTCTCATTGCATTATTCAAGCATTTAAATAACGTAATTAGTTGATTAACTGGAGAGGAAAAAACTCGATTCAGCTATATCCAGAATTAACCCGACATCCCTGTAGTGCTAGTTAGTGTGATGTAGTCACCAACACCAGCAGAACACTTTACTTGGTTATCTGAAACAATTACCACGACAATGACACTTCCTGTCTGAAATTTAGCTACCCAACCGCATTTTCATTTACATAGGGCATACACACAATAATACACGCATCCGACATCCGACAAGTCCACTCCATGATGCATGATGCCAAGGCTGGTGCAGCCAGCAAGTTGCCTGCTGTTGAGTTCTGTCTCGTCTCCCCGAAGAGCAAATTATCGCCGTTAGAAAAACAGACACTTCTTTTAATTGGGAGCTTTTTAAAATAATTAGACTGGCTGGCTTCTCTCGTCTCTCCGACTGTCTGTATGGTTAAATGCGACGGTGACTTCGTTTCGTTATTATGTCTCTATGTCAAACTTCGTTGAGAGTAATTATCCAGTGCGAGGGGTCTTATTTACGCTGTGTTAAATTCAAGTTCATTGCCACTGTTTGTTTGTAGGAGTAGGATACGGTTGAACTGAGAAATGTGTTCATAACTAAATTTAGAGGGCTATACATGAAATATTAGATTTTATGGAATTAAATTTCGATAATATACTTGTTCGTCTTTCACGTAATAAGTGGTCTACGGATGGAAATAAAAACAACAGGACCAAGTTAGACAACGTTCTTCTTTTCTGTTAATTTGATTGAAAATTGATGTTTAGTTTTGCATATAGGTGTTCAAAAAGTAGCGGTTCTTTCAAAAGTTCAAATGGTCGCCATTTTGGAACGATTTGACCGATATTTCTCAAATGTAATACCAGGCAACTCCCAGACTATTACAAAAATTTCATTTATATTCACTGGCTTATTAATGGATAAACAAATTGATTAAAATTTGGAAAACGTTCTTTCCATCCTGTTGATTTAAAAATTCAATTGCCGCCATTTTGAAATGGCTCCACCGATTTTGCTCAAATGTAATCCCAGTCCACTCCTTATAGAAATCGTACTCCCACAAAAATGTCAGACCCCGAGATTGAAAACTGCGACCAGAAATGATACTACAAGAACGTTTTTTTTTTTTTTTAATTTGAAGGAACATTCTGTAGAAGTCGCGTGACTTAAACGTTTTTAACGAAAATCCAATGTCCTTCAAGAGTTCTATGAGAGTGCAAAGTTTTGCACACTAATAAAAAATGAAGCTACAGGGGCGTTTTGAAAACAGAAAATTTTTACCGCTATTTTAAGAAATCAATAGGTATTTAAATATGCAGGGGGGGGGGGGGGGGGGCAGAACAGACAGTGCAGTTTTGAAGGGATTGTATATCCCCTCCAATTCCCTTCAATACGGTATTGTGCCATTTTCAGTCGTTGCCTTGGGTTGGCCTGAAGAACACCGGGGCTTCGCCGTCTGCCCGTTTCTTGAAAATGGCCTTTTTTCGCCGTCACCCTTGCCGTTGCCTTTCGACTGCACTTCGATTTTGCGAGTGGTAATTCCGTCTCTCACCGTAATTTAATCGCGAGTTGGGTTCATAGTTCATACATTGAAAGAAACTTGTTCTACATTAAGATCTAGGGGTTTACAAAGATACAAAACGGTAAGAACGTCCGAAAACTTAATGAAAGTGAGAGAAGTTGTCGAACAGTCGCTCTGTCCGGAAGTCAATTGCATTGGGCATTACTAATCGCTCACTAAGAAGAATTTTGCATCTCTTGTATCATTCCACCCCTACAAGATTATGATTGTCCAAATGATTGCCTCTCGACTCTCGACTATAAAAACCGAGGTCAATTTTTTCAATAGTGACGAGGCCCATTTTCATCTCTCTGCGAGCGGTGAAAGTCTGTATTGTTTCAGTACTGGGCTGAAAATAACCCAAGGCAACTTCACGAGAGGCCTCTTCCCTCCCCAAAAGTGACCGTGTGGTATTCTTTGAGAAGAATGGACGAACTCTGACTGTCAATAACGCTCAACGGTACTTTCCCATGTTGGAATTTTTTTGAGCAAATGAACTAAGGGAGGAAACAGATTTGGGAGACATATGGTTTCGACAGGACGGGGCTACAGCCCATTACTGCTCGAGTTTCAATGACGAAACTGCGACGTTATCTGCGTGCAGTCATTCTCTGAGGAGTGCCGTGGAGTGGCCCACGCGCTCATCTGATTTGAGCATTTGCGACTTCTTTTTGTGGGTCTAAAGAAAATGGTTTTAAATATCGGCCTCACGTATTGGAGGAACCCAAGAATCGAATTCGGGAGGAAATCGCCGCTATACCTGTCAAGAGACGTGCCAAAATGTGGCAAAAAACTTCAGAAATTGCCTTCATCAACGTATTGTTGCTGGCGGCCATCATCTTTCTGATAATATCTTGAAGACTTAATGCATAAAACGGCTTGATGTCATAAACCCCATTTCCATAAGGTGCGCAGTTTTTTTTTTTAATAGCCTTCAAAATTCACTATCTGTTTTATCCCACCCAGTATGTAGAGGATGCCCCAAAAGTTTTTTATCAAGGGATATCCGCGTTATAAAACAGAAACAAATGAATTGATGTGTGTAGGCTTTCACGGCTGGCTTCAATTGAAATCATAGTTGATTCCAGGCTATTTTGCCGTGGTCAGGTTAGTTGCTCCCCAAATCTCCATGGACCACGGCAAAACAGCCCGGAATCAACCATGATTTCAAAAGAAACAAATTAAATTTCGGAAATTTCAAATATGCTCCACTTTTACTTGATTTTTTCAAATTACAGCCCTACTTTTTTGGCTCGGTGATGATGAATACGATGTCATGCGATTTTTGAAAATCTAGTTTTTTAGCCTGCCGAAAACAAACACCGGAAATGAATTTGACGGTGCCAGAAAGCATTATCTGAAAGTTGAGTCGCACGCACGAAAAGCGTCAACGTTGAAGTCAAAGAAAAGAGGATAGGTGACGTGACAATGGGGCTTTCTCATTGGTCCAGGGAGGGACGCATAACCTACGACGTCATCTGCAAGAGGAAAGCGTCGGCAGTATATTTCTGGCCATCCGTTTGACAGAAACATTTCGGTGTCTCCAGACTTTTCTTCCAGAGTGTATAAAAACATGAAGCGGTCATGCGGTGTAGCGTAACTCGCACTGCATAATAAACTTTCCGAGACTTTTTATCTTCATGGAAAATCTGGCTTTAATTCTTAGCAGTCGTAGGGTAGGGAATCCATATATCGCAGACAGGAGGCAATGCGCATATTTTAGAACCCGGTCTTCTATCATTCCCGCGGAGTTCCGGCCCTGCTAGTCCGTATTATTGTCTAAATTCTTGGCGAGTCTATAAAATGTAAATCAAGCGATGTGATGTGATGGAGCTGTTCGTCTTCACTCTTTTAACAAACAAGAGGAGTGACGTTTACTGCCCATAATGTTGTTGTTAAGACATTAATTTAATAGCGATTTGATTCGATATCGTGTTGTGCTCATATCGTGTGTATATAAGAATAATTAAAAAGAGTGATCCATCATTCATCCTCTATTTAGATTAACTTAATAATAAGCTAACATCTTAATGCACTTAGTCGGATTAAATCTAAGCTCCTAAATGGACTACCAATCATGTCCGACCTGATTTATTTATTATTCAAGTAGCTATTGAAGACCTTAATAATGAAGTTGGTCGTAATTCGTGAAACATTGCTGACTACATCTCTGTTCTTTGCACGTACCTATGTACTTGAATATGAAATGAAAGTGATTTTTTTTTATTTATAGGTTAGTAGATATCTGTTATAGACTAAGGAGCCCACCAGACCTTCGTTATTTTATAAAAGCTGGAAGTTTCTGTGCGCATATCCCCAACACAGGTAGGAACAATGCAGCGACTATGAAGTTTGGATCATCGTGGCTTTGGCAGGTGACATCTTATAAAATCACTCCTCAAAATCTTGATGGTATGAAGGTTTTTTTAACTTAAAGGGCATATAGGAAATGCAAAAATAGGCGAAATATGTTTTTTGAATATATCAACTGGCTGATCACAATATTGAATAATTGAAAAACAGGATTTGATACTCCCGAGTCTCCTGATCAAAAATTCTTCACTCTAGTGGCAGAGATCTGGGTGTGTTGTTACCTTCTTTATTAAATAATTTCTACGCCACTGACTTTAATGCAAATTTGTTATTTTTGATAGGTATCCCTACATTGTGGAATATCTTGATAAAAGCGCGTCCTACAACAAAAACTTAAGACGACTTTTCTCCTCTAAACAAAACGAGGTTACCAAAAATAAAAAAATTGCATATAAGTCAGTGGCGTAGAAATTATTTAATAAAGAAGGTAACAACACACCCAGATCTCTGCCAAATCAAGTTCTTCAATTAGTACAACTGTTTCATCCCATCTTTCTAATTAATAGGAATTCCTCTAATTAGGTTATTCCCGCACATGTCCCTTCCACCCACTCCCACTTAGAAGTGAACGCTTTCGTGGAAAATGAAATGGAAGATGATGGGTTGCAAACCGTTCATACACACGGGCAACCAAATCCGAGTGTTGATGGTAGCAAACAGCGCCAAGGGCGAAGGGAGAGCCAACCCAATGCCCAACAAGAATTCACCATGAGACGTCGTACGAGTCGAGTTAGAAAAGCACTACGCTTACTATACGAACAAGAGAATTGTGCTCGAATCGGAAGTCGCCGCGACGCCTTAAATTTAATAAACCGTTTTGAAGAATTGCTCTTCAATTAAATACTTGTGCAGTGCAGCATCTAGATAAATCGACCCATGCCTGTAGGAAATTTCTCGCATATTTTTGCAACATGTCCTTTAAGTTTTAAAAGTACCTTTATACTTTCAAGATTTTGAGGAGTCATTTTATACAATTCCTCCAAAGCCACGATGATCCAAACTTCATAGTCGCTGCATCGTTCCTACCTGACCTGTGTTTGGAACATGCGATTGGAAATAACGAAGGAGTAGTAGTCGCGGGCTCTTGCTATATTAATAATTGGAGTAAAAGTAACTGGTTACAATTTTATAAATTAAATCGTTCCTAGTCACCATCACCAACTACAATCACTTTTACTCCATTTATTTACTTTTATTTAATTACTCTTCTCGAAATTGTAATAATCAGAAACTCTTTTACAATTGCAAGAAGTTGATGATGGTAATAATTATGTAGTCAGAAATGTTTTAGATGGAATAAAATATTCACACCAACATCCTCGATGAAGTTAGAAAAATATAAGAATTAAAATCTTGATTTTTTGCCAAGATTTCCAGTATTTCTCGAGGACGCTGGTTTCATACCTCTATAATACGTGGTTCCAAAAATATCTCGGAAATAAGAAAAAACGAATCATTTTAAAATAAGAGCCGGCGCTCCGTCGTTAATTGAACGAATATGCGCGCCGTCAATGCCAAACAACACGCACAAAGAATCTGGGCGATAATTTTGGAATCACTAGGTATTATTACATCACTTTGTAAATAAAACTTTGCTGAAAAATCCAAGCGATTTTTCACCAACGTTCCGAAAAATTACCTGAATGTTGGGATAGGGTACCCTTGCTTCTCAAACGGGCACTTTCAAAATTCACGAGAAAAATTATAAATATATAACTAAAAATAAATCAACCCCTTCCTCTTCCAACCCCTTTCTTTTTTTCTTTTTCCATCCCATTTGACCAATTGGCAAGAAACAAACAATCTCGATCGATATTCGATACTCGTAAATGACCTAGAGACCTTCTAACAGGTTTGTATGATTATTTTATATCTATTTGGGTACCCTGGCCCGGGGTCATGTCTTTTTTAAGCCGTTGGCGCTTTTGAATAAGGTAAGTTTGATCAAACCCGCATCTCTTCGCAAGAAACGAGAAACAGGTACTTTTTTGTCTTGTAATTTTATAGAACCTGTTGGAAGCGTCCTACCGAAATTTCCGGTCGAGGCGAGAAAGGATAATATTTTCACGGCTACCGCTTCGGTTAGTCTGCTGTGTCCGGCGCAAGCCTTTCCTGTACCTCTAACAAGGTATTTTCTCAAATAATTAATTTTAATTAAGTTTTAATTTTGACCGCAGAACCAATCGGAAGTGTCATTCCGAAATTCCCGACGACCGATAATTCAAGATCGTTCAAGGGTAAATTAAGGGATAGTTTGACGCTCCTCTGTCCCGCCCAAGGCTACCCCGTTCCATTCACAAGGTACTTAAATAAGTTTAAGCATGTTTGAATCTTCTTAGAACCAATCGGAACCGCCCTGCCCAAATTTCCCGCTGTGGATAATCTAAGAGGCTTCACGGCGAGTAGTCGATCCGTTGTTACCTTGCTATGCCCGGCTCAAGCTTTTCCTGTTCCAGCATATAGGTACCTACTGTTTTATTTATTTCTAATTGTCGAATTAATTAAACAGAACCAGTCGGAAGTGTCAGACCAAACGTTCCTAAATTTCCTCCGTTGGATGCTTTTTTGGAAGGTTCCGATGTTGCTCTGATGTGTCCAGCTCAAGCTTATCCGGCTCCTATATTCAGGTAAATTTTTAGTTTGACAGCTCGTTCTTATTGGCTCTTGCACTTATCTAGAACCAGTTGGATTGGTACGATCGAAGGTAACGTCCGGCGATGTTGTAAGAACCAAGCAGGCCGAAGAAAACGCAACTTTTACCATGCTCTGTCCCATGCAAGCGTATCCTCTACCATTATTCAGGTAACTGGTTCGAAAATTAATTTTAATCTTCTCCCCCAGAACCTGTTGGTACCGTCTCGCCGAAACTAACATCGGGCGATAAATCCAGGACGGTTAGTGATAATTTGCTAGCGAATATCACGATGCTTTGCCCGTTCCAGTCTTACCCAGTTCCAAGATTCAGGTATTTATTTAAAATGTTCGATATTTCTGAAAATCCAATAAAACAACCTATCACTGCATTCAGATTTGACAACTAGGGCGTGCTCGAACCTTGTCAAGTTCAAAGTCGCCACTTTTTGCATTGCATCGATTCAATTCCTTTGGTATTGCGGATGGTTTTGGGCAATCTTTGCGTGCGCACACTACAGCCGTACCTTCTTATCGATGAGTCAAATAAGCCGAGAAAATTTTTATTCAAACTTCGATGAGTTTACTTTGCACCACAAGTGCTTTTATGCCACCACAACTTTTTTGTTCTTAATTCGAAGGCAACCCGTTACTCCATTCAAATCTGATAACTTTGACGGACTAAAATCTATTGAATCGAAGGTGGCTGCTTTCTGTAAATGCTTTGATGCTAGGCATAATTTCGGATTATTTTAGCAAGCGCAAGCTATGACAATAACTTCTTATCGATGAATGGAATGAGTCGAGGTGATTTTTATTCCAACCCGGATGCGTTTACTTTGCACCACAAGAGCTTTTATGCCACCACAACTTTTTGTGGTGCATCATTCAATGACAACCCCGCGCAGATAACTAAGTCCGGCTTAAATATTAAGACCCATTAGTTTCAAAGCTCTTTGTAACGTGTATCTTTGATGTAACAAATAGTTTCATGCTAGTTTGATAAAATCAAACTTTCATCTTATCTTCTTAGAGGTGAGTGGAATAAGTCTGTTTGGTTTTTATTTAAATTACGGATAATTTGCTGGACACCATGAGACCTTTTATGCCACCACAACTCTTTTTGTTCTTGAATTAACAAGCAACCGATTCCCTTCATTCAGGAGGCTTTGTAACATCTTATATGCAATCATTCTCTCGCCCTCGTTGTGAAGTGTAATATTAAATTTCCTAGTTATTTTAATAAATTATTCTAGAACCGGTGGGAAGTGTTAAACCTAAATTTCCCACAATGGATAAAAGTCGCGCTTTCGAAGCTTCCGAGACTAACAGCGTGACGTTGCTGTGCCCAGCTCAAGCTTACCCTGTCCCTTCTCAAAGGTAATTTATTTTTAATAACCGTTCCCATTATAGAACCCGTGAGCAGTACTTTACCGAAAGTCTCATCTCATTCCAAGTACGACGTCATAAGTTACCATCTCGGCAGTACTTTCGCAGTGATTTGTCCGGCTCAAGGGTACCCGGTCCCAAATTTTAGGTCAGTATTCGAATATGTTCTCTTTATCAGAACCTGTCGGTACCAGACCACCGAAACTCTCGAGTAACGCTAAACTTACCTGGACTGAAGACGCTTCCGGGGTCAATATTGCGATGGTTTGTCACGGTCAAGGTTACCCTGCACCGATATTCAGGTAAATAGGATTCGGTTTGATTTTTTTTGTCTCGCTAGAGCCGATTGGGTTGAGACCACCAAGCCTCATTTCGGACGTGAAAGGGATAACGATTGAGAAAATCCAAGGACATGCTTTGACTTTGTTGTGTCAAGCGCAAGGCTACCCGTCACCTTCATTCAGGTATTGTTGGGCTCAATAATTAATTATTTTATTCCATAGAACCAATAGGTACAAGAGCACCAAATATTATGGCCGATTCGAAATTGAAATCTATGGAACGGGTAGTCGGTTCGACCATTCCGATTTTTTGCCAAGCTCAAGGGTTCCCTATTCCTTCATTTAGGTATGATCACTGAACTAATTTTGCATGTTTTATTATTAGAACCAATCGGTACGAGGTCCCCGAATCTCCAGAGTGACTCGAAATTTAGACACATGGAACGAAAGAGCTCCTCTGATATTCCCATTCTGTGTCAAGCCCAAGGATTCCCGGTCCCTTCTTACAGGTAATTTGGCACACCAAGGATTTGAGATATACACGTATACCAGGCTACGATCGAATAAGTAATATGTTCTTCTTTCATTTATAGAGCCAGTCGGGTCTAAACGTCCGTCTTTCGGCAGCGATTTGAAAATGTTAGGCTACCAAAGACACGAAAATCATAACATTGCGTTACTTTGTCCCGCTCAAGGATTACCGTTCCCTTCTTTCAGGTAATACTGCTGCTTTAACAGTTTTAACCGTTTAATATTCTAGAGCCCGTTGGTTTGAAAGCACCGACTTTTTCGTCGTTGTCCAAAAGCTTCACCTACGATGCTCATTTTAATCAGAGTTACGTCCTGCTTTGTCCTGCTCAAGGCATGCCGGTTCCTTCATTCAGGTACGCTTTTTTTTGTTACTAACTGATTTTTTTCACCCAGAACCTGTAGGGTCGAAACCGCCGACGTTTTCTTCGCTCTCGAAAATATTTTCGTATGAAACCCATCTGGGGAAGAATTTCGTGCTCCTTTGTCCAGCCCAGGCTATGCCTCTACCTTCATTCAGGTAATTTTTATTAATTGATTGAATTTTTGGATGCAGAACCAATCGGTTTGAAAGCCCCGTCCTTCTCGAACGATGCCACTAGTATATCTTACACGAGAGGCGTTAACCAGAGTTTCGGGCTGCTATGTCAAGCGCAAGCATATCCCGCACCTTTTTATAAGTAAGTACCTAGTAAGTACAAGTGAGTTGGAAGCCCTATCCCAAATAAAACTAGTACTAAGACCAATCTAAATTTAATATCAATTCAGAACCGGTCGGGTACACGCCACCAAGGTTACCCCCGAAATCTAAACTCGATGCAGTCGTCGGTAGAACAAATGGTACTATAGTAATCCCTTGTGACGCTCAATCTCACCCTGTTCCATTATTCAGGTGTGTATCTAAAAAATATGATTTTTTTCTATTTATTTAATAGAACCCGTTGGTTCCAAGGCACCAAGTTTCTCGTCAGACTCTAGGACGTTCTCGTTTATAAGAACGGAAAAGCAAAGCTTTGCCTTATTGTGTCCGGCGCAGGGACAACCCAGCCCTTCATTCAGGTTAGTGGGATTTTGTAACGATGTTTGTTATTACCAGAACCGATCGGGTTCAAAGCACCGGCGTTTTCAAACGACGCGGTCAGCTCGACGTATATCCGTGGTGTGGGGCATAGTTTTGGGTTACTTTGTCAAGCGCAGAGTTTTCCGGTACCTGTTTACAGGTGAGTTGAATAAGTTTCGCTCATTTTTTCCCTAATCTGTTGTAATTTAGCCGGTACCACGGCATCTTTAATGCCACCACAACTTTTTTTTTTCTTCAATAAGAAGAATTTCGTTTTTTTATCAAATTGTTGGACTTTGTTTGTAGTAACTGTGGCATTCGGGTCAAATCAAAGCGTTAATATTTTGGAATGACGTGAACCCTCTGGTGCGAGACACTGTTTCGCGGTAGTTAACTAAGCGGTTTCCCGGTACCTTCTAATAGGTGAGTGGAGTAAGTCTTCCTGATTTGATTCAAACCTTGTTGAGTTTGCTTAGCTTCACGAGATCTTTTATGTCACCACAATTTTTCTCGTTATGTTTCCCAATGGTTTGGTGGATTATACTGGTCGTATTTTCGGCGTACAAATCAATGATTTGGGGCAATTGTTACGCGTTTCTTAGTCAAACGCAAGGTTCCCCATTTCCTTCTAACAGGTGAGTAAGGTATATTTTGCTAATTTTAATTAAACTCTTGATGAGATTGCATAGGACCATGAGACCAACCAAAAGCTTTATTTTACCATTACACCTAACTCTTGTGCCCTATCCTATCATTCTCGTGAACCAAGTCGTAAGTAAATTAGTAATCGTACTTTGAATGTCTCTTAGAACCCATAACAAACGTTGCCCCAAAAGTAAAAGATCACGATGTCGGAAGTTTGAGGAAAGAAATACCGGCTGGTTCTGTGGTTCCTCTCGCTTGTACAGTTCAAGGGTTCCCTTCACCAAATTTCAGGTAGGTAAGCTTTTTCTATACCATCGGGCTTTTTCTGGCGTAAGAGTTTTGAAACGCTCGAGAACTAGGTACCCTGTATGCCTACTGCTAGGTCCAATTTGGTCTTTATTTCAGAGCCTACGAGTAAAATTGCTCCCAAATTAACCGGTCTGAAGTATGTCGGCGGGAGGATGTATCTGTACGGTCAGAACAGTGCAGCGGTTTTGATGTGCGATGTTGTCGGCTATCCGATACCAAATTACAGGTACTTTTTCTATTTAAGTAAGCCTTACGCGAGCGAGGGTACCTACAAGTAGTCCCACACAAATTCATCATCGGTTCGATCATTTCAGAACCGACTAGTAAGATTGCCCCGAAACTACCTGGTAAGAAATACGATGGAGGTCAGATTTACGAGTCCGGGGAAAACAAAACGGCTGTTCTTCAGTGTGACGTTGTGGGATATCCCGCTCCTTCTTACAGGTAGGTTTTCTTTCTTTTTCTTTCTCTCCTTGGTCCTAATCCTTCCAGGCCACGAAATTCAAGCAAATAACTTTAAATTCGATGAAAAGCTAGGGTACAGTTGTTGAGACCACTCATAAAACTTGACATATTTCTAGAACCGACAAGTAAAATTGCACCAAAAACTTCCGGTCAGAAATACGACGGCGGCAAAATTTACATCAACGAGCAGAATTCCACCGTCGTGTTCACTTGCGATGTAGTCGGGTACCCTGCTCCCATATACAGGTGGGTTCTTAATTTAATTCTCGGTTTGTTCCTCCAAGCTTTCGTTTCTTTCAGAACCTACAAACAACATCCCACCCAAATTGATCGACAATAAAGTCGCTCTCACTTCGATTTACGGGAAGGAAAAGGAAGCGGTGTATCTGTTGTGTCCCATCGTTGCGTACCCTCTAGCTATCATGAGGTAGGTTTTAGATTATAGTTTATCCCATTTTTGAGAAGCAAGGTTCACGTCACGGGTAGTAATGTAGCACTTTAATTTGTAGAGCCCACCAACAATATTGCCCCTAAAAAAGTCGGTGCGGAGTTCGGAGGATGGAGAGTTGTCAGTTCCAAGATAGGGAGCATCGTTTATTTGACCTGTCAAGTTTCGGGATTCCCTGCACCTCGATTCATGTGAGTTTGTCATATTGATTGTTTTTTCTTTGCCTTAAGATGAGGTCTGTTTCTGAAGATTGGTGATGAAGCGAAAGGTCTGATGTATAGGAGAGTCGGGAGGAATTTGAAAAAGTCTGTTTATCTGTTTTCCTGCTCATGGCTCTAAAATCTTTTGGTGGTCCCCCAAAATGATGTCCATCTCAATTTTTGTAATCTGGTCATAATCACTGGAATTTCTTCTTCTGAACGAGAAGAGGATATTTTTGGTAAACTCTTAATGGAAGCTCTATTCTTGCGAGGTGCTCATTGCGTATTTTTTTCACCTTCACAGAAATATGAGTCATCTCCGGAGAAGGATTTTGACTTGGTGAAGTTAAAGGGAATTCCTAGACTTTTTCTGTATTGAATTATCATTTAATATTGAAGGCAAAATAATTTTAAATTGAAGAGAAGAAGGGTACCTTATCTTTTTAGCTCATTCTTCAATTATTAATGTTGCTAATCTTAAGGTAATGTTAGATGATTCTTTATAGAACCGACGAGCAATGTCTCTCCAAAGAAAGACCTGAGTAGTTTCGAGGGTTGGCAGGTAATCAACGTACCATCTCTGAACACGGCTTGGTTAACGTGCCAGGTTACCGGATATCCTGTCCCGAGATACATGTAAGTGTCCCCGAATTCCTTCTTCATCCTTTTTTATTTCGTTACCTGACGGGGGTACCCTAAATGTTTGATTAGCTAGGGTAAGGTACTGCGCAGGAGGTAGAAATGTTTTGGTTTATTATAGAACCTACCAGTAATGTCCCACCCAAAAAAGATGGTGAACAATTCGAAGGCTGGAAGGTGTTGTATGTAGCCGGGAAAGGGACCGCTTGGTTAACTTGTCAAGTTACTGGTTACCCTGTTCCTCGATATATGTAAGTTTTGGCTTCGATTCTATGTTTTCTGCATGTCTTGTAACCTTCGCCGTATTCAAAAGAACACGAAGACACTGTTTGGGCAGAAACAACTAAGGTAAAGAAAGTTATAAAGATCAGCTCTAGTAGATAGGTACCTACATGGCAAGTGAAACCGACCATATAAGGTAAGTAAAAAGCCAAATCCAGCATGAACCAGCATTTACACGATTCTGTATTTTCCTTGCTTGTCTTACACTAATTTTGAACTAGATTGCTGTTAAATACAGAATCCTAATTGCTGGTCCATTTCAGAACCCACGAATAACTTGCGGCCCAAGCTCGTCGGTGAGCGAACTCCCTGGAAGATCGCCACGTTTCATCGAAACAGCGATGGTGTCATTTTATGTCCCGTCGTGGGGTACCCTTTCCCTGTTTTCAAGTAAGTGATGTCATCAGTTACTTCACGATTCAGTCCTCGAACCCATTCCAACATTTCTAAAATCTGATCTTCTCACAGAGCCGACGAATAATGTTCGTCCGAAAGCGTCAGGGAAAAAGATCGACGGTAGTCTAGTGTTAGAGGTTGCGAGTAAAAAAGCGGCAGTGGTCGTTTGTGAAGTTTCCGGATACCCCGTACCCTTGTTCAGGTAATTCTTTGATTATTGTGATTATTTTAGAGCCTACGGGACAAACCGCTCCTAAAGTATCTGGCGACGGGTTGACGAAGTTGTCGGGGGAG
Organism: Malachius bipustulatus; assembly: GCA_910589415.1. Taxonomy (NCBI): domain Eukaryota; kingdom Metazoa; phylum Arthropoda; class Insecta; order Coleoptera; family Melyridae; genus Malachius; species Malachius bipustulatus. The sequence goes on from OU342635.1 coordinate 40,647,926, forward strand.
GTCCAGTTAGCGATAGCTTTGCTTTGTGACGCTCAGGCGTTCCCTGCTCCTAGAAAAATGTAAGTTGTGAGACTATTTTCAATAAGTTACAAAAGACCCGGTAGAAGCAAGAGTACCAAATTACATGGAAAAAGGTAAGATTTTATTTTCATTTCTAGAACCGACCGGATCTGTGAGACCACAGCTGAACTCGCATACGATCGACTTGAAAATGGTCGAGTCGGGCGGTACTGTCGTTGCACAATGTCCCGCTCAGGCTTTCCCTGTTCCTGTGTTTAGGTAACTCTGGGGTACAATTTTTCATGAGTCGTGTTAGAAGATAAGTTACGTTAAGATTAAGATGATTTCATTTAATTTAAATACTGTCTAAGGGTTATGTCAAAATTTGGTAAATTTATAGCTCTTCCTTCATAGTTTCTTGATCTAAGATGTTGAAGCAGTCATGCAAAATTGCAAATACATGAACTTCCACTCAACTTCACAAAATCTTAAAAACGATCGGTTTTTGGTTAATTTTTTCGCGTTTATTTTTTATTTTTGCTGTTTTGGGATCGTGTCCAGGATGAGGATAAAATTTAGGACATGGGATAAAAATCAGGCGTCTTTCTGGCTTTTTGAAAGATTTTACGCTTGGATACTAAGAAAGCCTCTTTTTGGTATTTTTTGTCGAATGGTTGGAGGGGGGCAGCTTTGCCGGGGAAAAACGTACCCCCGCACCTCAACATTTTTTTGGTCATTTAGAGATGGCTGGAGGGTTTTTATTTTTTTATTTAAATGTCGGCTTTTAGGATGAAACGCACTTTGGATAGCTTTTGGGGACAATTTTTTACTTTTTTGGAGGGAAAGCTTCCATTTTTTTGCACTTTTCGAGACCCAAAGTAAAAATTTGTCTCTTCTGGTAGGTGATTCAGATGTCGCAATTCTGAAAATGTGTGGCTGGTGTGAGGGAGCAAACTAGAGGTGAATTTTGACATGCTTTTTAATTGGGTAGGGGAAAGGGTAAGAATTTATGATGCGCGAAAGGGAGGGGAGAACAAAAGGAAGGAAGTGAAAAAATATGATAGGGGAACGTAAAAGGGAAGGGAGTGTTTTTCGTTCGGTCAAAAAGTGATTATTATTCCCTTTCCAGAATATTTAAGAATGAAACGAATCACTACGAAGTTGCCTAAACTGTTCTGACCTCTAACATCCGAAAATTGACGTTTAAATTTGCGAGGTTGTCAAATATGGTGGCGGCTATAAGAGGTGGAAGGAAAAGAACTTATTTTGATATTTCTGGCACATCGTCAAAAGGAAACTTGCAGCTTTTACACAGGATACCAAAAAACCGTAAATACCAAAAAATACTTTCATGAAAACTGTTGTAGATATTCACGCAGCAGAAATTAGCGATTATTTCGCGTTATTTCGTCAAAAGAAAAAGATTTTGGAAGAGAATCTTCAGGCATCATAACTTGTATGCGACGAAGGGCGAAAATGTATGTGTCCAGTGACGAGGACCAAAATGTAGGGGGAGGACGAAGGACCAGGCTTATGCCAAGATTGACAGGAACACATAAGCTTTATTTATTAATTATTCTCAGTTTACTGACCTTGTGTTTCTTGTGTTTCTGTCCGACGAGTGTCGGCACTTGTTTGAAACCGAGTTGTTAATTATTATTAGTTTTCACTTCATTTAGGTATGAGTGTTCGCGCGTTTTATGCTGCTTCTTTCGATTGAAGAACTAGGCATGCACCAGCATCAACGACTATCTGGGACGAACGGCACACTCGCTCGCTCAACTCCACTCTCTCAATGCTACTACTCAACTGTCTACTCCGGGGGTCTCTGGTCAGGTGGATTCTTCTTCCTTCTTCATCCCCGATGTTTAATGATAGGAAGGGGTAGGAACGGTCGTTTTCGAGGATAAAAACCCAATTTGACCGACAAGGACGAAACAAAACTGATATTGTCAAGTGAGCCAAATCTTATCATACGAAGATCCGAGTGAACCGATTCTGACAGTCCGGACTTGGGATCTATAAACTCCGAAAAGCGCCACAATTTTGACGACTTTTTTGATCGAAATTTTAGTGTGAAATTTGAATTTCTGATAATTTTGAACACGAGCTGCTCCTAGTGCATTGAAGATGACGAAACGATTCAGAAACGAGGTGTCAGTGAAGCTGTTTTTTGTTGTTTGATAAGGCAAAAACATCACATTTTTGACCGAAATTTTTGTGGCAAAATTGTTTGACACAAGCTGCTCCTAATGCTATGAAGCTGGAACGAATTCAGATAAAATGGTGGCTTTAAATAACTGAGCTATTGCCAAAATTTTGACTTGTCAGCTGACCGTTGATTTTAATTTGAAATTTTCGGGGATTCAATTTTTTTTTTGTTTTTTCGTTTTTTTTTGTCATTTTTTAGTGACGCCTGAAGGCTTGCAACTCAGCCCGAAATGGTTTTTGATAAATTCATCGTTTTTGAAAGGGCCGATCTTGACTTTTCTATTTTGCACATCACTTAATTCGTGAAAGGGTGATTTGAGACTTAGGTCTGTCATCTGTCAATTTTTGTCAAAACGTACCTCTGGTTAGCTTTGCTGTGCTGTAACACAGCTTTCGGGCATTTGTTTGTCAAATCCTGGATGATCATAGTTTATGCAATTTACTAACAAACAAGAGCAATAAATTTAGTAAACTTTGAAATTGTTCTTATGCCAATTATCAATAATTAATAAATAGATTTTCTTTTGTTATTTTCAATATTACTTAGCTTATGATTATCAATTATTATTCCAAAAACTAAAAGGAAATTTAATAATTTAATATTTCTCTTCAATTTAACAAATATTTACTTAAATAATCTCTCCATTGTTCCAGGTGGTACAAGTTCGTAGAAGGAACATCGAGAAAACACGCCGTTACTCTAAACGACCGAGTCAAACAAGTCGCCGGGACTCTGATAATAAGAGAAGCGAAAGTCGAAGACTCTGGGAAGTACCTTTGCGTCGTCAACAACTCAGTCGGCGGAGAGAGCGTCGAAACGGTCTTGACTGTAACGGCCCCCCTGAAAGCGACCATCGACCCACCGGTCCAGACCATCGATTTCGGGAGACCCGCCGTTTTTACCTGTAAATTTGAAGGTAAGTCTAAATTCCTCCTCCCGCTTTTGCTAACAAAAATCTCCCATCTCAGGAAACCCGATAAAAACAATCAGTTGGTTGAAAGACGGAAACAAGCTCGACCATAGCGACGCCATTTACAGAATCGACGCGGTAAGGAAAGAGGATAAAGGTATGTACCAGTGCTTCATCCGGAACGATCAGGAGAGCGCAGAAGCGACCGCTGAATTGAAACTGGGAGGCAGGTTCGAACCGCCCCAAATCAGGCACGCTTTCAATGAAGAAACCGTTCAACCCGGTAACTCGGTCTTCCTTAAATGTATCGCCGCTGGGAATCCCACGCCCGAGATCACTTGGGAGCTGTACGGAAGGAAATTGACCAACAGCGATCGTTACCAGATCGGGCAATACATCACGGCGAACGGGGATATCTTATCGAACCTGAACATCACAGCTATTCAGACCAACGATGGTGGATTGTACCGTTGCGTTGCCACTAGTAAAGTTGGATCGGCCGATCATTCCGCCAGGATCAATGTTTATGGACTCCCGTTTGTTAGATCCATGGAAAAGCAAGCGATCGTAGCTGGTGGGACTTTGATCGTGCATTGTCCTTTCGCCGGGCATCCAGTCGAAGCGGTAGTATGGGAGAGAGGTATTTTTGTTTAATTAAAAAAGCTCGTGCGAGGTAATGATTTGATTGGTGTTTAGATGGGAGACAATTGCCGATCAACAGGAAACAGAAGGTGTTCCCCAATGGTACTTTGATCATCGAAAATGTGGAGAGGGCTTCAGATCAGGCTACTTACGTCTGCGTGGCTAAGAACTCTCAAGGATACAACGCGAGGGGATCTCTAGAAGTTCAAGTCATGGGTGAGTAGCTTTAATTTTATTTTCTAAAAGATAATTCACTGCTGCGTCTCAATAAATTGATTGACTCAAGTGACAGTCAAAATAATAATAATAAGCCTCAAAATAATATTCTTGTAAAATTTAGGAGAATTTCGATTATTCGTTAAAAAAAAAAAACTGAAGCGAGCTGAAACGAACGGGAGTAGTCGGAGGTCAACTCTAAACGATTGGGTGCATCGTTCCTTCGGAATAGAAACCTTCTGAGGAAGTTAATTCTTTCTACAATAACTATGGCTGTTTTTTTTTTTAAGAGTACCTACTAGAATACAATAAATTCAGAGAATAGTGTTAGGAATTATTGAACGATTTTTCCAAATACGACTTTTACATGTATAGGTACTTGTAAAGGATAATCGAGGTTTTACTGTAGGTATATATTTTAAGACCAATAATATCAATTATTGAAGTAACCATTCAAATTGATTGACACAATGACATACTGATTAACATGGCGAATTTTATAATAACTGTAAATCGTAACTTTTTGCACTTTTTTTCTATAATAGGAAGTTCACAGTTTTTCATTGATTAATTTTTTGGTTCATATTTAAAAATTCGATTGATCAGTTTTATAAAATATACCTATGAGTCCAAATGGAGCAGGAAATATTCATAAAAATTGGAGTAAGATCAAGGCACAATTTTGAAACCTCGTTAAGAAGCAATCCAAAGATTTAACGGTAAAAGCAAGGACATTTTTTCCAACTTAAATCAAAGGAGTCTCAATAAATTTTTCACAAATTTTCTAGAAAATTCTGAGGTGATCCATATTTTTACATCATTTTGATCAATCATTTTCCAACATTTGCACATCCAATTATAGATTTTGCACATTTTTGTGTGTTGAAAGTTTTCTTACTCAGCGAGTTACTCAGGCATATTTTTCCAGCCTTTTGCATAATTTTCTTTGAAATTTTCTTAACATTTTTGATGGTGTCCTACTCTTCAATGATTCGCCGTCGGTGGTAAAAAGTTCGTCACTCAATTTGACAAATTTTGCACACCGCATTTTGTAGCAGTGGCACACATGCAAATTAAAATTTTGCACTTTCTTGGGTGGTCGAATAATTATTGTGCGTTCCAGAATTAGTGGAAAGAAATACAGAATAACCTTAATTATTGATGCCTGTAACAATCACCAATTTAAAAAATATACAGTCCAAATTTTTGCACATACTCGATTTAAAATTTCAATTTTGTGAATAGAAACATTAAAGATTAGACTCACAATTTTTGCCTTCCCCTGCTTCAATATTTATTTTCAACCAATAGTAGCTACTCGTTACAATTTAAGTACAAGTTCGTATTTTGCACATACCCTGATTTAATCGTAAAATTTTTACAATTTTGCACATCTGTCAAGAATTTTCCTTTTTTATTATTGTGCAGATACTGAAGTTTCTCCTTACCATGCTTCAGAGATTATTTAAATAGTGTAGTGATTGCCTAACCTATCCAGTAGTCAGTCAATTTTGCACATTTTAACATTTCAATTTTGTGAAATGTTCAGCCACTATTAATTCCTTTGGTTCAAGTTAAAATTTTGCACATTCTCTGGTTTAAAAGTCAAATCTTCTACAATTTTGCACATCTGTCATAAATTTTCTTTTTATTTTATTATTCTGCAGATACTGAAGTTTGTCCTTGCCATGTTTAAGAGATTGCCTAACCAGTATAATAGTTGACTATTACCTATCCAGCAGTCGATTTTGCACATTTTAACACTTCAGATTTCTGAAATTTTCAGTCACTATTAATTCCTTGGTTCAATTTTGCACGTACAAATTAAAATTTGGCACATACTCGACTTAATATTTCAATTTTGTGAATCAAAACTGAAGTCATCATTTTTTACTTTCCCTGCTCTGATACCTATTTTCAACCAAAAGTAACCATTAGGTATAATGTATGCAAGTGAAATTTTCAATTTTGCACATTCTCTGATTTAATTTTCGATTTTCGAATCTTCAGTTCAAAAAGTACAATTTTGCACATCTTTCAAGACTTTTCCTTTTTTTATAATTGTGCAGATACTGAAGTTTCTCCTCACCATGCTTCAGAGATTGTCTAAAGAAACAGTGTAGTGATTGACTAACCTATCCAGTAGTCAGTCAATTTTGCACATTTTAACATTTCAAATTTGTGAAATTTTCAGCCACTATTCATTCCTTTGGTTCAAGTTAAAATTTTGCACATTCTCTGATTTAAAGGTCAAGTGTTCTACAATTTTGCACATCTGTCATGAATTTTCCTTTTTTATTATTGTGCAGATACTGAAGTTTCTCCTTGCCATACTTCACAGATTGCTTAACCAGTTTAATAGTTGACTATTCCCTATCCAGCAGTCAATTTTGCAAATTTTAACATTTCAAATTTATGAAATTTTCAGCCACTATTAATTCCTTTGGTTCAAGTTAAAATTTTGCACATTCTCTGGTTTAAAAGTCAAATCTTCTACAATTTTGCACATCTGTCATGAATTTTCTTTTTATTTTATTATTCTGCAGATACTGACTTTTCTCCTTGCCATGTTTAAGAGATTGCCTAACCAGTGTAATAGTTGACTATTACCTATCCAGCAGTCAATTTTGCACATTTTAACACTTCAGATTTCTGAAATTTTCAGTCACTATTAATTCCTTTGGTTCAATTTTGCACGTACAAATTAAAATTTGGCACATACTCGTCTTAATATTTCAATTTTGTGAATCAAAACAGAAGTCATCATTTTTGCCTTTCCCTGCTATGATACCTATTTTCAGCCAAAAGTAACCATTAGGTATAATGTATGCAAGTGAAATTTTCAATTTTGCACATTCTCTGATTTAATTTTCGATTTTCGTATCTTCAGTTCAAAAAGTACAGTTTTGCACATCTTTCAAGGCTTTTCCTTTTTTTATAATTGTGCAGATACTGAAGTTTCTCCTCACCATGCTTCAGAGATCGTCTAAAGAAACAGTGTAGTGATTGACTAACCTATCCAGTAGTCAGTCAATTTTGCACATTTTAACATTTCAAATTTGTGAAATTTTCAGCCACTATTCATTCCTTTGGTTCAAGTTAAAATTTTGCACATTTTCTGATTTAAAAGTCAAATGTTCTACAATTTTGCACATCTGTCATGAATTTTCCTTTTTTATTATTGTGCAGATACTGAAGTTTCTCCTTGCCATACTTCACAGATTGCTTAACCAGTTTAATAGTTGACTATTCCCTATCCAGCAGTCAATTTTGCAAATTTTAACATTTCAAATTTATGAAATTTTCAGCCACTATTAATTCCTTTGGTTCAAGTTAAAATTTTGCACATTCTCTGGTTTAAAAGTCAAATCTTCTACAATTTTGCACATCTGTCATGAATTTTCTTTTTATTTTATTATTCTGCAGATACTGACTTTTCTCCTTGCCATGTTTAAGAGATTGCCTAACCAGTGTAATAGTTGACTATTACCTATCCAGCAGTCAATTTTGCACATTTTAACACTTCAGATTTCTGAAATTTTCAGTCACTATTAATTCCTTTGGTTCAATTTTGCACGTACAAATTAAAATTTGGCACATACTCGACTTAATATTTCAATTTTGTGAATCAAAACAGAAGTCATCATTTTTGCCTTTCCCTGCTATGATACCTATTTTCAGCCAAAAGTAACCATTAGGTATAATGTATGCAAGTGAAATTTTCAATTTTGCACATTCTCTGATTTAATTTTCGATTTTCGAATCTTCAGTTCAAAAAGTACAGTTTTGCACATCTTTCAAGACTTTTCCTTTTTTTATAATTGTGCAGATACTGAAGTTTCTCCTCACCATGCTTCAGAGATCGTCTAAAGAAACAGTGTAGTGATTGACTAACCTATCCAGTAGTCAGTCAATTTTGCACATTTTAACATTTCAAATTTGTGAAATTTTCAGCCACTATTCATTCCTTTGGTTCAAGTTAAAATTTTGCACATTTTCTGATTTAAAAGTCAAATGTTCTACAATTTTGCACATCTGTCATGAATTTTCCTTTTTTATTATTGTGCAGATACTGAAGTTTCTCCTTGCCATACTTCACAGATTGCTTAACCAGTTTAATAGTTGACTATTCCCTATCCAGCAGTCAATTTTGCAAATTTTAACATTTCAAATTTATGAAATTTTCAGCCACTATTAATTCCTTTGGTTCAAGTTAAAATTTTGCACATTTTCTGATTTAAAAGTCAAATGTTCTACAATTTTGCACATCTGTCAAGAATTTTCCTTTTTTATTATTGTGCAGATACTGAAGTTTCTCCTTACCATGCTTCAGAGATTATTTAAATAGTGTAGTGATTGCCTAACCTATCCAGTAGTCAGTCAATTTTGCACATTTTAACATTTCAATTTTGTGAAATGTTCAGCCACTATTAATTCCTTTGGTTCAAGTTAAAATTTTGCACATTCTCTGGTTTAAAAGTCAAATCTTCTACAATTTTGCACATCTGTCATAAATTTTCTTTTTATTTTATTATTCTGCAGATACTGAAGTTTGTCCTTGCCATGTTTAAGAGATTGCCTAACCAGTATAATAGTTGACTATTACCTATCCAGCAGTCGATTTTGCACATTTTAACACTTCAGATTTCTGAAATTTTCAGTCACTATTAATTCCTTGGTTCAATTTTGCACGTACAAATTAAAATTTGGCACATACTCGACTTAATATTTCAATTTTGTGAATCAAAACTGAAGTCATCATTTTTTACTTTCCCTGCTCTGATACCTATTTTCAACCAAAAGTAACCATTAGGTATAATGTATGCAAGTGAAATTTTCAATTTTGCACATTCTCTGATTTAATTTTCGATTTTCGAATCTTCAGTTCAAAAAGTACAATTTTGCACATCTTTCAAGACTTTTCCTTTTTTTATAATTGTGCAGATACTGAAGTTTCTCCTCACCATGCTTCAGAGATTGTCTAAAGAAACAGTGTAGTGATTGACTAACCTATCCAGTAGTCAGTCAATTTTGCACATTTTAACATTTCAAATTTGTGAAATTTTCAGCCACTATTCATTCCTTTGGTTCAAGTTAAAATTTTGCACATTTTCTGATTTAAAAGTCAAATGTTCTACAATTTTGCACATCTGTCATGAATTTTCCTTTTTTATTATTGTGCAGATACTGAAGTTTCTCCTTGCCATACTTCACAGATTGCTTAACCAGTTTAATAGTTGACTATTCCCTATCCAGCAGTCAATTTTGCAAATTTTAACATTTCAAATTTATGAAATTTTCAGCCACTATTAATTCCTTTGGTTCAAGTTAAAATTTTGCACATTCTCTGGTTTAAAAGTCAAATCTTCTACAATTTTGCACATCTGTCATGAATTTTCTTTTTATTTTATTATTCTGCAGATACTGACTTTTCTCCTTGCCATGTTTAAGAGATTGCCTAACCAGTGTAATAGTTGACTATTACCTATCCAGCAGTCAATTTTGCACATTTTAACACTTCAGATTTCTGAAATTTTCAGTCACTATTAATTCCTTTGGTTCAATTTTGCACGTACAAATTAAAATTTGGCACATACTCGTCTTAATATTTCAATTTTGTGAATCAAAACAGAAGTCATCATTTTTGCCTTTCCCTGCTATGATACCTATTTTCAGCCAAAAGTAACCATTAGGTATAATGTATGCAAGTGAAATTTTCAATTTTGCACATTCTCTGATTTAATTTTCGATTTTCGTATCTTCAGTTCAAAAAGTACAGTTTTGCACATCTTTCAAGGCTTTTCCTTTTTTTATAATTGTGCAGATACTGAAGTTTCTCCTCACCATGCTTCAGAGATCGTCTAAAGAAACAGTGTAGTGATTGACTAACCTATCCAGTAGTCAGTCAATTTAGCACATTTTAACATTTCAAATTTGTGAAATTTTCAGCCACTATTCATTCCTTTGGTTCAAGTTAAAATTTTGCACATTTTCTGATTTAAAAGTCAAATGTTCTACAATTTTGCACATCTGTCATGAATTTTCCTTTTTTATTATTGTGCAGATACTGAAGTTTCTCCTTGCCATACTTCACAGATTGCTTAACCAGTTTAATAGTTGACTATTCCCTATCCAGCAGTCAATTTTGCAAATTTTAACATTTCAAATTTATGAAATTTTCAGCCACTATTAAATCCTTTGGTTCAAGTTAAAATTTTGCACATTCTCTGGTTTAAAAGTCAAATCTTCTACAATTTTGCACATCTGTCATGAATTTTCTTTTTATTTTATTATTCTGCAGATACTGACTTTTCTCCTTGCCATGTTTAAGAGATTGCCTAACCAGTGTAATAGTTGACTATTACCTATCCAGCAGTCAATTTTGCACATTTTAACACTTCAGATTTCTGAAATTTTCAGTCACTATTAATTCCTTTGGTTCAATTTTGCACGTACAAATTAAAATTTGGCACATACTCGACTTAATATTTCAATTTTGTGAATCAAAACAGAAGTCATCATTTTTGCCTTTCCCTGCTATGATACCTATTTTCAGCCAAAAGTAACCATTAGGTATAATGTATGCAAGTGAAATTTTCAATTTTGCACATTCTCTGATTTAATTTTCGATTTTCGAATCTTCAGTTCAAAAAGTACAGTTTTGCACATCTTTCAAGACTTTTCCTTTTTTTATAATTGTGCAGATACTGAAGTTTCTCCTCACCATGCTTCAGAGATCGTCTAAAGAAACAGTGTAGTGATTGACTAACCTATCCAGTAGTCAGTCAATTTTGCACATTTTAAGATTTCAAATTTGTGAAATTTTCAGCCACTATTCATTCCTTTGGTTCAAGTTAAAATTTTGCACATTTTCTGATTTAAAAGTCAAATGTTCTACAATTTTGCACATCTGTCATGAATTTTCCTTTTTTATTATTGTGCAGATACTGAAGTTTCTCCTTGCCATACTTCACAGATTGCTTAACCAGTTTAATAGTTGACTATTCCCTATCCAGCAGTCAATTTTGCAAATTTTAACATTTCAAATTTATGAAATTTTCAGCCACTATTAATTCCTTTGGTTCAAGTTAAAATTTTGCACATTCTCTGGTTTAAAAGTCAAATCTTCTACAATTTTGCACATCTGTCATTAATTTTCTTTTTATTTTATTATTCTGCAGATACTGAAGTTTCTCCTTGCCATGTTTAAGAGATTGCCTAACCAGTGTACCTAATAGTTGACTATTACCTATCCAGCAGTCAATTTTGCATATTTTAACACTTCAGATTTCTGAAATTTTCAGTCACTATTAATTTCTTTGGTTCAATTTTGCACGTACAAATTAAAATTTGGCACATACTCGACTTAATATTTCAATTTTGTGAATCAAAACAGAAGTCATCATTTTTGCCTTTCCCTGCTTTGATACCTATTTTCAGCCAAAAGTAACCATTAGGTATAATGTTTGCAAGTGAAATTTTCAATTTTGCACATTCTCTGATTTAATTTTCGATTTTCGAATCTTCAGTTCAAAAAGTACAGTTTTGCACATCTTTCAAGACTTTTCCTTTTTTTTATAGTTGTGCAGATACTGAAGTTTCTCCTCACCATGCTTCAGTGATTGTCTAAAGAAACAGTGTAGTGATTGACTAACCTATCCAGTAGTCAGTCAATTTTGCACATTTTAACATTTCAAATTTGTGAAATTTTCAGCCACTATTCATTCCTTTGGTTCAAGTTAAAATTTTGCACATTCTCTGATTTAAAAGTCAAATGTTCTACAATTTTGCACATCTGTCATGAATTTTCCTTTTTTATTATTGTGCAGATACTGAAGTTTCTCCTTGCCATACTTCACAGATTGCTTAACCAGTTTAATAGTTGACTATTCCCTATCCAGCAGTCAATTTTGCACATTTTAAAATTTCAGATTTCTGAAATTTTCAGTCACTATTAATTCCTTTGGTTCAATTTTGCACGTACAAATTAAAATTTGAAAATTTGGCACATACTCGACTTAATATTTCAATTTTGTGAATCGAAATAGAAGTCATGATTTTTGCCTTCCCCTGCTTCGATACCTATTTTAAGCCAATAGTAACCATTTGGTACAATGTATGCAAGTAAAAGTTCAAATTTTGCGCATTCTCTGATTAAACTGTTGAACTGAGCTTTGCACATCTGTCAAGAATTTTCCTTTTTTATTATTGTGCAGATACTGAAGTTTCCTTAAACCGATGAAATTATTGATTATTACCTATCTAGCAGTCAGTTTTGCACATCTTAAAATTCAAGATTTGTGAAATTTTCAGCCAGTAGCAATTCCTTTGGTTCAATTTTGCACGTACAAATTCAAATTTTGCACATTCTCGGATTTAATCATCGAATCTTCTACAGTTTTGCACATTTATTTATTGATTATTGCCTATCCAAGAGTTCATTGATGTGCACATTGTAACACATCAAATCTGTGAAATGTTGACTGTGAAATTTGTTAAATAAGAATATCTCGACTTTTTTGCCTAACCTTGCTTCAATAATAACTTTTAACCAGTAGTAGTTCCTCTGGTACAATTTTGCACATACAAATGCAAATTTTGCACGTGCTTTTATTTGACCGTCAAATGGGTTAAGAATTTCGTAAACTTTTACTTTTACTAGATTTAACACTTTTTCAGTTTTGTGAATCGGAACACTACTCATAATTTTTGCCTTCAATAGTTTCGGTCGGATAGTAACCATTTGTCACAATTTTGCACGTACATGTTCACATTTTGCACATCTGTCAATTTTATGATTGTGCAAATATCTGAGGTTTCTCCTCGTCATGCGTCAGTGATTGCTTAACTAGTGTAATTATTGATTATTAGCCATCCAGTAACCTATTTTGCACATTTTAACACTTCAAATTTGTGAAATGTAAACTGTTAAATTTGTGAATTAAGAGTTTCTCGACTTTTTTCCCCAACCTTCTTCAGTAATTTTCAGCCATACATTAGTAGTTCCTCTGGTACAATTTTGCACGTACAAATTCAAATTTTGCACTTACTTTTATTTGACGGTCAAATTTTCCACAGTTTTGCCTTTTGCAAATGGGTCAAGAATTTGGCAAAGTATTTCGAACATTTACTTTTACATTCTTGTGCAAATATAGAATGTTTGTTGTTCAACCATTGTAAATAGCCAATTTTGCACATTTTGCGTGCACTGAAATGTGGACCATGAATATTTTCACTCTATTTGACTGGTATTAAACAAAACAACCAAAATTTGACTGACGCCACAATTATTAAACCTTTTCCTTGGAACAAGAAGGTGTGAAAATCGTCAGAGCAAGCAGTGAATTATCTTTTAACGATGTAAACGATAAAATTTCCAATACAGGACAAACGCCAAAACAAAAAAAAAATCACCCATATAGCAACCGAGTCTGAGCGATTATATATTTTAAGGTTGTGTGTGTTTATTTCAGAGAATTGAACCGAACATAAGGTAAGATCCCGTGATTGTGTTTAATAACAACATTTCGCGCTTTCACACCATGCTGGGCGCTTCACCATTTACGTAATATACCGAGATAGGTCATCATCTAGAGCTGTTTTTGTTGATTTCTCTCACCAGTTTTACCGCATATAAGTAAATAAGCTCTAAGCTCTGCTAGGAGAGGCCCATGTGTAATTCTCATTTGTTTTCCTGATGATTTTTTTACAGTGGCACCTGTCATAAGTCCCTTTCAGTTCGACGGTCCCTTAAACGCGGGTGACAGTGCCGTGTTGACTTGTTACGTCCCTAAAGGCGATCGCCCGCTTAAATTCAAGTGGTACCTGAACGGTCACCACATTTCCCACCACGTCCGTGGGATTTCGATCTCCTCGTTCGGCAGTCAAGCCAGTATACTCAATATTAACTCTGTCGAGCCCCACCATAGGGGCGAGTACGTTTGTGTCGTTCATAACGTTGCTGGGAAATCAAGACTGACTGCCCGGTTAGACGTTAACGGTAGATCTCAATAATAATTTATTTGGTGTACTTTTTATACCAGTTTACTGTTATTATACTTACTCTAATGTAATAATTATTATTGTATCTTTCCACCCTTGGATTTAGTTTTACTATCGCTGTTCTGTTCCTATAGCTTAGTTACGCTGTAGATTATGATTTATTTTTACCATCAGTTGCTCCCCAAATATTTCCATTCACCTTTGGAGACGAGCCGATCAATTCTGGAGAGACCGTTTCGATTCAGTGCACGGTTTCGAAAGGAGATTCACCCTTGAATCTTACCTGGACTTTGAACGATAAGATAATCGAAGAAGACGATGGATTTTCCGTGATCAAAATGAAACGATTCTCTACAATGAATATCGATTCAGTGCAAGCTGTCCATAGGGGGAAGTACACTTGTACTGCTAGTAATAGAGCTGGCGCTACAAGTTATTCCACTTATCTTAACGTCAATGGTACTTATTGGTACTCGTTAATTTTAAAGTAATTAGTTATCCTAGCACTACCACCACCACCACTCCTCTACTACAATTTGATTATAGTACCGCCGCAAATAACCCCCTTCGATTTTGGTGAAGATTCTGAATCCATTAACGAAGGTGATGGTATTTCTACGCAATGCACCGTCTCGAAAGGAGATTATCCTTTGAATATTACCTGGACTCTTAATGGGAAACCTATAATTACCGAAGAAGGAATCGTCACCAATAAGGCTTCGAGAAGAGTCAGTAGTTTGATCATCGATAACGTCCAAAGGAATCACGTTGGAAATTATACCTGCATTGCTAGTAACTCTGCTGCTTCTACGATGTTTACAACAACTCTCAACATCAATGGTACCACTACCAGTACCAGTTATAAGTACACGTTTCTCTTCTGATTACTTATTGTTTTATTGGCACACATCCCTCTTCTCTCTATTTCCAGTTCCGCCGCAAATAAAGCATTTCGATTTCGGTTCCGAGGTGATGAATTCAGGCGACATAGTGCTGGTGAATTGTATCGTGGTGAGGGGTGATTTGCCTTTGAAGATATTCTGGACCCTGAACGGGAAATCGATTAGTAACGTTGAGGGCGTTAACATGGCTTTGACCAAAAAGAGGATCAGCCAGTTGAGTATCGACGATCTTCAAGCCCACCACGCCGGGAATTACAGTTGCGTGGCGATGAACAAGGCCGGCAACGCCACGTTTACGGCGAGTCTGCTAGTCAACGGTTTGTTTTGGTTCTGGTTCTGGTGATCATGTAGTGTTTTTCTTTTTCTTTTATCACCTCATTATTTTGTTTATTTTACTCTCATCGACGATTGGTTATTTTTAGTCCCTCCGCAAATACATCCTTTCGATTTCGGGGAAGAAATCACCAATTCTGGCAACATGGCGATAGTTACGTGCGGCGTGACCAAGGGTGATCTTCCGTTAAAAATTCACTGGACCCTAAACGGGAAACCTGTTAACAGTATAGAAGGGATAAACGTGATGATGACCAAAAAACGGGTCAGTCAGTTGAGTATTGATGATGTCCAAGCCCGTCACGCTGGAGAGTACTCTTGTATCGCTGAGAATAAAGCTGGAAATGTCACGTTTTCGGCGATTTTAAATGTTAATGGTACTTTTAAAGCGATCCTTATTTAGTTTTTTATCTTTAGTTTGCTCTTTTAGTCACCAAAACTCTTCCATACCCATACCCCAATAATAGGTACCTTTTTATTTATTTTGAATGGTCGAACTGACTTTACATTTAATGCAAGCTACGTGAAGAAGGAATTCTTGAAGGAGAATATTGTTGGCACACTTTTACAAATACAACTTCAGGACTCAGTGCAGACTAAATACACCGAAGAGTAATAAAATTGTTTTTCTTCCATTCGGAATGTTTGGTTTCAGGGAGGAAGTAAAATATCAGAAAGGAGTTTTTATACCCTGGCGTCCTTTTTTCTCTCCAATTTAGGGAAACTAGATGTCACAATAACGATAGAATAAGGACTTTATAAAATAATCAGGAGCAGTGAACTGGTCGAAGATATAATGAGAGTCGTTATTTTATTCTAAATCTTTTTCTAGTCCCGACCCTTCCCCCGGCGCCAGTTTATAATTTTTCAGTATTTGTTTCTACCATTTGATCGTCCTTTGTCCCGTTTTCTACCAAGAGCGCCGCAAACGCTGGCAAATCCGAAACCGCCAGGCCGCATTGTCGCGTAGGAGTATCTCTTTTTATCCCACTTCTGATGTAGAACAATTAACTCGCGAAACAATAAGATTGTCTGTTCCCATATTGTGTACATTGTCTTTTCAAGATTGCCTTCGAATAACGCTGAATGAATGCGTGCTCCTACTAGCCGGATCAGTATATCAGAGGAGGCTTTTACTTTTATGTTTTACTTATTGTGACAGTGACAGTTAAATACCTACATAGAATAAAATGGAAGAAAAATGAAATTTTCTTACAGTTCCGCCTCAAATTCATCCTTTTGATTTCGGAGACGAAGCAATCAACTCAGGCGAATTGGTGATAGCGTCTTGCGCTGTGTCGAAAGGCGATTTTCCCATCTCAATAAAATGGACCCTAAACGGAAAAGACATAAACGCCATCGATGGAGTCCTAGCAGTTAACACAAATAAGAGAGTCAGTCAATTGACGATAGAATCGGTCCAGGCCCATCATACCGGAAAGTATACCTGCACCGTCGGTAACAAAGCGGGAACCATCGAATACTCGGCTTACCTAAACGTCAACGGTATTTCCCGATTATTTCTGCTCGTCTATAACTTAACAACTGCACTTATCCTACCCCGATCCTCTCACCTCTTTTCTATTCCAGTTGCTCCCCAGATTTTACCTTTCGATTTCGGGGAGGAAGCCGTGAATTCCGGGGATCTTACCTCGGTCTCCTGTTCGGTCCACAAAGGAGACTTGCCGCTCACGATCTCTTGGTCCCATAACAACAAGTCGATTCCCAGGAATCAAGGAGTGATGATCTCGAAAGCCGGGAAGAAAGTCAGTTCCCTAACTATCGAGTCAGTGGAAGCTCATCATTCCGGAGAGTTCACTTGCGTGGTGAAGAATAAGGCCGGAAGCGCCAGTTATTCTTCTTATTTACATGTTAATGGTATTTTATTTATTTGTTTTGGTAGCTGAATGGATGCTCGTTTTTATTATTTTTCCCTGGGAGAATTACATGGGCCTCATAGTTATTATTTGATCTGATTGTTTCATTCTTTTTTCTAGTTGCACCGCAGATTTTATCCTTTGATTTTGGAGAAGATTCGGTTAACTCTGGTGATTTTGCTTCTTTGACTTGTTCGGTTCATAAGGGTGATCTTCCGATTGACATTTCTTGGTTCCATAATAACGAAAGTATTGGTGGTGATCAAGGGATACTGATTTCTAAAGTCGGAAAGAAAGTTGGTACTATAACTATCGATTCGGTCCAAGAAGAACATGCAGGAGAATATAAATGTGTGGCGAAGAATCGTGCTGGTCACGCTGAGCATTCCGCATTTTTACATGTGAACGGTTAGGGTTTATGTTTATTTAGAGCTTGTTATAGTAGTCGTACCAACCCACTTATACCTTTCTAAAAAATCTTTATCCTCAAGAAATCCCTAATTACACCGCGGGCCAATTTTTCCCTCACTTAATTGTTTCTTCAAGTGGCAAGTAGCGCGCCATCTTGCCCGAAGAACATGTTGGTTGAAGAGGTCAACATCTGACGGCAGCGTTAACTATTATTATCGTTTCTTCCGTCACCCTGGTTGCAATGGTGTCAGGTGTGGGGTCTACCCTTACAAAGTACACATTGGGGCGAAGTTTCTGAATTGATTTCACCCCCAAATCATCAAAAGTAAAAACTACAGGTCTCTCTGGATGGCGTGTGTCAAAACCTTCAAAGTTACTTTCAGAAACAATCAAAATTAAAATCCCCAAGTTGGATGTAAAAACATGGGCCTCTTCAGATCGTCTCATCCCTTTCGACATAAAACCTTTTTATTTGAACACAAACTTTTACTACTTATAGTTTATTGCTTATAGTTTCACCCCAGATATCCCATTTTGATTTCGGTGAAGAATCGATAAACGTTGGTGACTTAGTATCAGTCACTTGTTCGGCCCATAAAGGTGACTTGCCTTTAAAAATCAATTGGTTCCACGAGTCCAGACCAGCAGATCATCTGGACGGGATTTTGATAACCAAAGTGGGCAAGAAAATCAGTACGCTCAGTATAGAGTCGGTTCGGGCCGATCACGCCGGGACTTACACCTGCGTCATGGAGAATGGAGCCGGAACCGATTCTTATTCTAGCGAGTTGCAAGTAAATGGTACCCAAACGCTGCCTAAATTTACTAACATTCACTTACCCCACCATTTCCTCAGTTTACTCATGTAATTTAATCGAGGTGACTATAACGATCATCGTGGTGTTTTGTTTGGTGACGGTGGTGATGTGTGATCATAATCATTGGTGATGATTTTAATTTCAGTCGCTCCTCAGATTAGTCCCTTCAATTTTGGGGACGAAATTGTTAATTCAGGTGATCTCGCTTCTACGATGTGTACCGCCCATAAGGGCGATCTGCCCATGACCATTTCCTGGTACCACAACAATAAGACGGTTGATCTGAGTCAAGGGATTTTGATAACGAAAGCCGGGAAAAAGATCAGCGCTTTGAGCATCGATTCGGTCCAGGAAGATCATTCCGGGACTTACACCTGCGTCATCGAGAATAAAGCCGGAGTGGCTTCTTACTCGACCGAGTTGCATGTTAATGGTACTCTTATTGCAATTATTCTTTGTGTTGTTTCTTATACTTTCCTCATTGATTAATTCCTGATATCACCATGACCCTCCTTCATCTCTCGTCAGAATACTCTCACGACTTGTTCCGGAACTGCCCATTTCTGCTGTTTAGACAGAGAAGGGAATATTTCTACAATAGAGAATTATAGTAACCAGTTTTTTTGTTTCGCAGTTGCTCCCCAGATAACACCTTTCAATTTTGGGGAAGATATAGTCAATTCGGGCGATGTGATCTCGACTACATGTACCGCTCACAAAGGTGATCTACCAATGACCATCTCCTGGTACCACAACAATAAAACGGTTAATCTGAGTGAAGGGATTTTGATCACGAAAGCTGGAAAAAAGATCAGCTCTTTGAGCATCGATTCCGTTCAGGAAGATCATTCCGGGACTTACACCTGCGTCATAAAGAATAAAGCCGGAGTCGCTTCTTATTCGACCGAATTGCATGTTAATGGTACTCTTATTTTCTAGCAATTCTTCTTTTATTGTTGCTTATTTACCACACTCATCCTCCTTAACTTATTGTCAAAGATTGTCAAGACAAGCTACAAAATCGCTCAATTCTTCAGTTTCCTTGTCTTTTCTTGGAATCCACCGATTGAACTTCGTTAGGTGTCAAAGAAGATATCGCTTTTATTCAATAGAGAATTAGAATAACAAGTTTTTTCGTTTCACAGTTGCTCCCCAAATAACACCATTATATTTCGGGGATGAGATCGTCAATTCAGGCGATGTGGTCTCGACAACTTGTACTGCCCATAAAGGTGATCTGCCAATGACCATTTCCTGGTACCACAACAATAAAACGATCGATCTTACTGAAGGGATTTTGATAACGAAAGCCGGGAAAAAGATCAGCACTTTGAGCATCGATTCGGTACAGGAAGATCATTCCGGGACTTACACCTGCGTCATCGAGAATAAAGCTGGAGTGGCATCTTATTCGACTGAGTTGCATGTTAACGGTACCAGAACCTTTAATTTCCTTAACAATTCTCAATTCTTCTTTTTTCCTTTATCCTTAATGATTATTTTGATACCATTGCCTATCGTTCTCAACAAAGTCAGAGATTATCATGACATGACTTGTACCAAAATTAACATTTTTTCAGGTTCTTTGTCTTCCCTTGAAATCACAGGGTTCAAATTCGTTGAGTGTCAAAGAAGATGCTGATTTTTTGCGATAGAGATTTCTCAGAACAAGTTTTTTCATTTCACAGTTGCTCCCCAAATAACACCGTTCAATTTCGGAGAAGAGATCGTTAATTCGGGCGATGTAGTCTCTACAGGGTGTACAGCTCATAAAGGTGATCTTCCTATGACCATTTCCTGGTACCACAACAATAAGACGGTTGATCTTAGTCAAGGAATTTTGATAACGAAAGCCGGGAAAAAGATCAGCACTTTGAGCATCGATTCGGTGCAGGAAGATCATTCCGGGACTTACACCTGCGTCATCGAGAATAAAGCCGGAGTCGCTTCTTATTCGACCGAGTTGCATGTTAATGGTACTCTTATTTTCTTAGCAATTCTTCTTTTTATTGTTCCTTAGTGATTATTTTGATACCAAACCAAGATCATTCCCAATATCCCATCATCATTTACCCACTTTATGCAAAGTTTTTGTCGCTTTTTCGAATCTTATGGTGGAGCTTGGTTAGATGTAAACCAACAAGGTACTCTTTCTGCAAGAGATAATTATCACAACCAGTTTTTCTCGTTTCGCAGTTGCTCCACAGATAACACCTTTCGATTTCGGGGAAGAGATCGTCAATTCGGGCGATGTGATATCGACAGTATGTACCGCCCATAAAGGTGATCTGCCAATGACCATTTCCTGGTACCACAACAATAAAACGATCGATCTTAGTGAAGGGATTTTGATAACGAAGGCCGGGAAAAAGATCAGCACCTTGAGCATCGATTCGGTCCAGGAAGATCATTCCGGGACTTACACATGCGTCATAAAGAATAAAGCTGGAGTGGCTTCTTATTCGACCGCGTTGCATGTTAACGGTACCGGAACCTTTTTAATTTCTTTTATTATTATTTTAATTTTTCCTTTAATTTCCTTATTGGTTGTTTTGCTACCAAGATCATTAAAACGTTACCCAATCTTATACGCAAGCCTATCTTCAGAAATTGTACCGCAATCTTTCTACTTTCTCAGCGATCTCATGACCAACCATCTTCACAAAAACTTAATTCCAGTTGCGCCTCAAGTCGTTCCGTTTGAATTCAGCGAGCAGGTCATAAACTCCGGAGAAGCGGCGTCCGTGACTTGCACGGTTCATAAAGGAGATCTACCATTGACCATTAAGTGGTTCCACGAGAACAAAAGTGTGGAGTACGATCCGACCATTTTGGTCACGAAAGCAGGCAAAAAGATCACCACTTTGAGCATTGATTCCGTTCAGGAAGATCATTCCGGTTCTTACACTTGCGTTGCCCGAAATTCGGCCGGGGTGGAGTCGCATACAACTGAGTTATTTGTAAATGGTGTGTCATAATATAACGCTTTATTTGTTTTTTGTTTAGTGACTAACTTTTTTCATTTAAATGTTTCACCCCCTAGCAATAACATGGGCCTCATCCTGTTTGCTTGTTGTCTTTCAGTTCCTCCACAGATTCTGCATTTCGATTTCGGCGAAGAGTCTGTTAATTCTGGTGATTTAGCTTCGGTTACCTGTTCGTCCCACAAAGGGGACTTACCGATGAATATAACCTGGTTGCATAATAACAGAAGCGTCGGGTATGACGACGGGATCTTAATTTCGAAAGCCGGGAAGAAAATCAGTACCCTCAGTATTGATTCTGTACGAGATGAACATTCTGGAACTTACACTTGTTTGGTTGAGAACAAAGCCGGCTCGACGAGTTATTCTGCGGAGTTACACGTTAATGGTATAGTTTTATAAATCCTGAAGTGTTCCTTCAGCTGTACTTCCCCTTCGAGTTGTTTTTTTTTTATTTAAATTTGTAGGTATATTCTTGAGCCACACATTTCCTTAATTTTTCTAATCATTCCAGTACCGCCTCTGATTTCACCTTTCGATTTCGGTGAGGAATCTATAAATTCGGAAGAATCAACCTCTTTGACATGCTCGGTTCATAAAGGAGATTTACCGTTAAAAATTACCTGGTTACATAATAACGTTCCTGTTAGTAACGGTGACATAATAGTTGGAAGAATCGGGAAGAAGACCAGCACTTTGACCATAGAATCAGTGCAGGAACATCACTCCGGGAACTACACCTGTAGAGTCCGGAATAGAGCTGGAAATTCCAGTTACACTGCCATTTTAAACGTCAATGGTACTTAACGGACAATTATTTAACCCATGTCTTGTTTTATCTTTCAGTTTCTTAGTAAATACCTATTTAGATCCTCCTTAAGTAATGTCCTAAAAAAATTAATTAATTCCAGTACCACCTCTAATCACACCTTTCGATGCCGGAGTTTCAGAGGAGTCAATAAATTCCGACGAATCAGTTACTCTTACCTGTTCTGTTCACAAAGGTGATTTGCCGTTAAAAATAACCTGGTTGCTGAATAACGTCCCGTTAAGTAACGGCGCCGATTTGATTATCAGTAAAATGGGGAAGAAAACAAGTGCCCTGACTATAGATTCGGTTCAGGGACATCACGCCGGGAATTATACCTGCATAGCCCGGAATAGAGCTGGAAACTCCAGTCATACTGCTGTCTTAAACGTTAATGGTACCCGTATCTTTTTTAGTAATGCTTGCACCCCCTCCCTCTCTCATTTTTTGCTCCCACCCTTCTTGCCGATTTAGTAACTGGATTGTTTTAAAGTTCTGCCGCACATCACTCCTTTCGATTTTGAGGGAGAGGTCAACACAGGGGACAGCGTACAACTAAACTGTCACGTCAGCAAGGGTGATTTACCGTTGAATATTACCTGGAGCTTGAACGGAGAGAAAATTAGATCCACTTCCGGTTTAACCACCATTCCTATAGGAACTCGCACGAATCTTCTCAGTATAAACAGCGTCGAACCGGAACATGCTGGAAATTATACTTGTAGAGCCTCGAATAAGGGTGGAGAAGTTTCTCATGACGCTTACTTATACATTAATGGTACTTTACTTGTTTTTTTCTTGCACGTGTCCAATTTGCCATCCTCAATTAATATTTCCTCGTCCCTCTAGTTCCACCACAGATTGGTCATTTCGATTTCGGGGAAGACGTCGTCAATTCTGATGAAATGGCTTCCGTTATATGTACCGTGAGTAAAGGAGATTTCCCGATCAACATTACATGGACTCTCAATGATAGACCTATAGAAAACTTCAATGGTATTTTTGTAATGAGAACCACTAAGAGAATCAGCCAGTTGAGCATAGACTCGGTTCAAGCGGAGCATGCTGGGGAGTATTCTTGTCATGCCTCTAACGCTGCCGGTGTTAGCAGTTATTCAGCAGTTTTGAAAGTTAACGGTATTTAATTTATAAATTTACACGTTTTTGAACTTCTTTTTATTTTGAGTTGTACTACTTACCCCCTTGCCACTCCCTTAATCATATCCAGTTCATGTAATGAAACGATTATTATTTTTCCTTCAAATCCAGTTCTCCCTCATATAACTCCCTTCACCTTCAACGAAGAAGCGAATAGAGGTGACAGTGTCCAGGTTCAATGCTACGTCAGCAAAGGGGATGTTCCTGTAAAATTTGCCTGGATGATCAACGGAAAGCCAGCGCCAAATTTTGGAGATGTCAGTATTTCTTTGGTCGGGAAGAAATCTTCAGTGATCAGCGTTGATTTAGTCGATGAAACACACGCGGGGAATTACACCTGTATCGCCAGCAATCGGGCTGGTTTGACGAGCTACGCCGCTGAGTTAATCGTTAAGGGTACCAAAATGTTTAAGTTAATTATTAATACCACTGCAACTTCACTTTCCTTTTCCTTTCTAATTTCTTCTTTATTTTCGCACCTCGCAGTTAATCCAAGGATTACCCCATTCCATTTCGAAGACAACCCCGTTCATTCGGGCCAGTATATTCAAGTAGCTTGTCTTGTGTCGGAAGGAGACCTACCAATTAAAATAACCTGGTTGTTGAACGGTAAAACAATGGAAGAATTCCCCGAAGTCTCTGTCTCAAAAGTGGGAAAAAGGAGCTCTATCTTAGCAATCGAAGCTGTTACTTATAAACACGCGGGGAATTACACCTGTAAAGCTGAAAATGCCGCCGGGGAATCCTCTTACGTCGCCGAGCTTCAAGTTAATGGTGATTGGTGTTTTATTTTTTGACTTTTGACATTAGTTGTGCACTCCTTTTTATTTGAAACCCTTTAGGTTTAGTTTTGCAGGACAAGGAAATCTATGTTGGTCCAATTATTTTGTTTATCTCCTCAGTGGTACCGAGAATCAATCCCTTTACATTTGGTGACGAGCCTTCTTTTATCGGCGATTCGGCAAACGTGCAATGCGGAATTTCTGCCGGGGATTTACCAGTCGGATTTAGATGGACATTGAATGGGAAACCCTTGACCAACGTACAAGGTGTTGATATTGCGTTGTTTGGGAAGAAAACGTCAGTGATAAGCATCGATTCGTTAGACGAGCTCCACGCGGGGAATTACACGTGTTACGCTCGAAATAAGGCGGGATCGTCCAAGTATCAAGCCGAGCTGGTCGTTAAGGGTACTTTCGTTTAGTAGACGCTTCAGTTCTTAGGCGTATGAATGTTAGAGCATGTTTGTGGATTGATTGCAAGCCAAATTTTAGAGCTATTTCTGTTACACTTTTCCACGATTCTTTTTTTATTAAAGTTTTAGCACTTCATGTTCTAATTATTAAGTTTTATTTATTTTCCCGATATTGCCAAAAATTTTGGTTTTCGGTAAGTCGACATATTGTGCGGGTATCCACTTTGAAGAAGATATGCTGTAGGTGAAAATATGAATTCCTATTCTTTATTCCCATACATAAAATCGTATACGTTTGTAAAGGTGCATGATGTTCCTGTAATATTAGCTTGGATGATTACCGATCCAGCGCCAAATTTTGGGGATGTCAGTATTTCCTTGGTCTGGAAGAAATCTTCAGTGAACAGCATAGATTTAGTCTATGAAACTCACGCGGGGAATTACACTTGTTTCGACGCATCAATCGAGCTGGCTTATCGGGCTACCCCGCTGAGTTATTTGTCACGGGTACCAAAATGCTTAATTATTAAGTCCACTGCAGCCCTCAACATCCCACTCCATTTCCTTTCTAATTTCTTATTTATTTTCGCACCTCGCAGTTAATCCAAGAATTACCCCGTTCCATTTCGAAGACAACCCCGTTCATTCGGGCCATTTTATTCAAGTATTATGTCTTGTATCGGAGGGAGACCTTCCAATTGAAATAACCTGGTTGTTGAACGATGAACCTCTGCAAGAATTCCCCGATGTGACTGTCTCGAAGATGGGAAAACGGAGCTCAATCTTAGCGATCGAAGCTGTTACTTACAGACACGCGGGGAATTACACCTGTAAAGCTGAAAATGCGGCCGGGGAATCCTCTTACGTGGCCGAGCTTCAAGTTAACGGTGATTGGTGTTTTATTTTTTTGACTTTTGACATTAATTTACAGTGCACTCCCTTTTATTTGAACCCTTTTTAGGCTTAGTTGATCTGGGTCGACAGTTGATATGTGTATTAGTGAATGATATTATTTTTATCTTCTCAGTGGTGCCAAGAATCAATCCCTTTACATTTGGTGACGAGCCTTCTTTTATCGGCGATTCGGCAAACGTGCAATGCAGCATATCTTCAGGGGATTTACCGGTCGGATTTAGATGGACTTTGAACGGGAAACCCTTGACTAACGTACAAGGTGTTGATATTGCGTTGTTTGGGAAGAAAACGTCAGTGATAAGCATCGATTCGTTAGACGAGCTCCACGCGGGGAACTACACGTGTTACGCTCGAAATAAGGCGGGATCGTCCAAGTATCAAGCCGAGCTGGTCGTTAAGGGTACTTTCGTTTAGTAGACGCTTCAGTTCTTAGACGTATGAATGTTACAGCATGTTTGTGGATTGATTGCAAGCCAAATTTTAGAGCTATTTCTGTTACACTTTTCCACGATACTTTTTTCATTAAAGTTTTAGCACTTCATGTTCTAATTATTAAGTTTAATTTATTTCCACGATAATGTAAAAAAATCGCTAGTCGATAAGTCGATTTATTGTGAGTGTATACCTGTTTTGAAGAAATAGAATGTAGACTCTTGAGTGAAATTAATATAAATTCCTACGTTATTCCTATATACGTAAATTCACGCGGGGAATTACACTTGTGCGTCACCTCACCGCGTCAATCCTGAATTAACTATTAAGGGTACCAAAATGTTTAATTCAATTATTAATTCCACTGCAACTTCCCTCCCCTTTTCCTTTCTAATTTCTTCTTTACTTTCTCACTTAGTTAATCCAAGGATAACTCCCTTCCATTTCGAAGACAACCCCGTTCATTCGGGCCAATATGTTCAAGTGTTATGTCTTGTGGCGGAGGGAGACCTTCCGATTGAAATAGTGTGGTTGTTGAACGATAACCCTCTGCAAGAATTTCTCGATGTGACTATCTCGAAGATGGGAAAACGGAGTTCGGCCTTAGCCATTGAAGCTGTAACATACAGGCACGCGGGGAATTACACTTGTAAAGCTGTAAATGCGGCCGGGGAATCCTCTTATGTGGCCGAGCTTCAAGTCAATGGTGATTGGTGCTTTATTTGTTGACTTAACATTAATTTACAGTGCACTCCCTTTTATTTGAATCCTTTTTAGTTTTAGTTGATCTGGGTTGATATTTGATCCGAGTATTAGTGAATGATATTATTTTTTATCTTCTCAGTGGTACCGAGAATCAATCCCTTTTCGTTTGGTGACGAGCCCTCTTTTCTCGGCGATTCGACAACTGTGCAATGCAGCATTTCTTCAGGGGATTTACCGGTGGGTTTTAGATGGACATTGAATGGGAAACCCTTGACCAACGTACAAGGTGTTGATATTGCGTTGTTTGGGAAGAAAACGTCAGTGATAAGCATCGATTCGTTAGACGAGCTCCACGCGGGGAACTACACGTGTTACGCTCGAAATAAGGCGGGATCGTCCAAGTATCAAGCCGAGCTGGTCGTTAAGGGTACTTTCGTTTAGTAGACGCTTCAGTTCTTAGACGTATGAATGTTACAGCATGTCTGTGGATTTTTTGCAAGCATACCTTAGAGCTATTTCTGTTACACTTTTTTCATTAATATTAGCACTTGATATTATGTTGCTAAGTTTAATTTATTTCCACGAAAATGTCCAAAATCTTGTTTTCAATTTCAATGTTATCAGATGAATGTATCTTTTTTATGAAATAAATACTTTTCTGATATCTAAAGTGATTTATATAGCCCAGAAAAAAAGTTAAAGAAAAATACTAAGAAGCGATAAGTTGATCATCAAATATTTCATATAAAAAGGGAGAAAAGCGGATAATAAGTCATATAAATGCACCTAAATTTCGTTGGATGTAAATCCCCGGTCCCCGGATACTTCTGCATTTAAAAGCAACCTGCCTGCTGAAAAACGTCCTGTTCAGTAACCACAGCGATTTGATTACATAATGAAGAATAATAATTGATCGGTGCAGGGAATTACCTACCCCCAAAATTTTACCTACTTTATTTGAAATAAGGCGACAATTCCAGTTATAAGACAATCATCAGCGTGTTAGCATCTTTATCTCTTTTAATAACCCTGGTCCCCTAATTCCTCTCTTATCCACTCCTACCTTTAACGATTAATTCGTACTGGTAAAAACAGGATTGTTTTAAAGTTCTGCCGCACATCACGCCTTTCGACTTTGAGGGAGAGGTCAACACAGGAGATAGCGTGCAACTTACCTGTTATGTCAGCAAGGGTGACTTACCGTTAAATATTACCTGGAGCTTAAACGGAGAGAAAATTAGATCCACTTCCGGTTTAACCACCATTCCTATAGGAACTCGTACGAATCTTCTCAGTATAAACAGCGTCGAACCGGAACATGCTGGAAATTATACTTGTAGAGCCTCGAATAAGGGTGGAGAAGTTTCTCATGACGCTTACTTATACATTAATGGTACTTTACTTGTTTTTTTCTTGCACGTGCCCAATTTGCCATCCTCAATTAATATTTCCTCGTCCCTCTAGTTCCACCACAGATTGGTCATTTCGATTTCGGGGAAGACGTCGTCAATTCTGATGAAATGGCTTCCGTTATGTGTACCGTGAGTAAAGGAGATTTCCCGATCAACATAACATGGACTCTCAATGACAGGCCAATAGAAATCTTCAATGGTATTTCCGTAATGAGAACGAATAAGAGAATCAGCCAATTGAGCATAGACTCGGTTCAAGCTGAGCATGCTGGGGAGTATTCTTGTCATGCCTCTAACGCTGCCGGTGTTAACAGTTATTCAGCAGTTTTGAAAGTTAACGGTATTTAATTTATAAATTTACACGTTATTGATCTTCTTTTTATTTTGAGTTGTATTATGTACCCCCTTGTCACTTCCTGTATCATAGCCAGTTCATGTATTGAAACGATTATTATTCTTCCTTCAAATCCAGTTCTCCCTCATATAACTCCCTTCACCTTCAACGAAGAAGCGAATAGAGGTGACAGTGTCCAGGTTCAATGCTATGTCAGCAAAGGTGATGTTCCGATCAAATTCGCCTGGATGATTAACGGGAAACCAGCGTCAGATTATGGAGACGTCAGTGTTTCTCTCCTAGGGAAGAAATCTTCAGTCATCAGTGTAGAGTCGGTTGATGAAACACACGCGGGGAATTACACATGTATCGCCAGCAATCGGGCCGGTTTATCCAGCTACGCCGCTGAGTTGATTGTTAAGGGTACCAAAACCGAATTGTTTATTTATTAATTCCACTGCAACTTCCTTCCCCATTTCCCTTCTAATTTCTTCTTTATTTTCGCACCTCGCAGTTAATCCAAGGATTACCCCGTTCCATTTCGAAGACAACCCCGTTCATTCGGGCCAGTATATTCAAGTCACTTGTCTTGTGTCGGAAGGAGACGTCCCGATTGAAATAACCTGGTTGTTGAACGATAAACCTCTGCAGGAATTCCCCGATGTGACTGTCTCGAAGATGGGAAAACGAAGCTCGATCTTAGCGATCGAAGCTGTTACTTACAGACACGCGGGGAATTACACCTGTAAAGCTGAAAATGCTGCCGGGGAATCCTCTTACGTGGCCGAGCTTCAAGTTAATGGTGATTGGTGTTTTATTTGTTGACTTGACTTTAATTGTGCACTCCCTTTTATTTGATCCTTTTAGGTTTAATTTTGTTGGGTCAGAAAAATGGGCTGAGTCGAATTATAATTAATTGATCCTCTTTTTTTATATACTCAGTGGTGCCGAAAATAAGTCCTTTCACATTTGGTGAAGAGCCTTCCTTTCTTGGAGAGTCTGCAACGGTGCAGTGTAGCATTTCCGCCGGGGATTTACCGGTTGGATTTAGATGGACTTTGAACGGGAGACCCTTGATCAACATACAAGGGGTTGATATAGCGTTGTTTGGGAAGAAAACTTCTGTGATTAGCATCGATTCGTTAGACGAGCTCCACGCGGGGAACTACACGTGTTATGCTCGAAATAAGGCGGGATCGTCTAAGTATCAAGCCGAGCTGGTCGTTAAGGGTACTTTCGTTTAATAGATGCCTCAGTTCTTAGATGTATGAATGTTACAGCATGTTTGTGAATTTATTGCAAGCAAAATTTTTAGAGCTATTGCTGTTACACTTTCATCACGATTCTTTTGTCATTAAAGTTTTAGCACTTAATATAATTATTAAGTTTTATTTGTTTCCGCAAAAATATCTACATTACCTCTATCGGTCGTCTAATTGTGCGCTTATTATTGAATCCAGAAAGGGAAATCGTAAAATTTCACTAAAATTGAAAAATCGCAAAAATAGGGAGATTATATCCGAGATAATGTCTTGATCTTCTTCACCAGTTTTGCCGCATATAACAACGTTTTCGTTTGACGAAGAAGCGAACAGAGGTGACAGCGTGCAGCTATCATGCTACGTAAGCAAAGGCGACTTTCCCTTAAATTTCACCTGGACTTTGAACGGAAAATCAGTGGCTGAATATCCCGACATTAAAGTTTCCTCTTTTGGGAAGAAAACCTCTCTTTTAAGTATAGATTCTGTCGATGAACACCACGTCGGAAACTACACGTGCCACTCGAGGAATAGAGCCGGAGTTTCCACACATTCCGCTGAGCTTATCGTGAAGGGTACTATTGATACAAGTTTTTTTTACATTTTTTTTATCCCCCTCACTCCTTTCATTTCTATTATTAATTATTACAGTCCTGCCAAAAATTCAACCCTTCTCCTTCGGCGACGAGCCTTATTTCCTGGACCAGACCGTCACCGTGCAGTGCACGGTCATAACGGGCGACATGCCCGTGATTTTCTCTTGGATGTTGAACGGGAAACCGATTCGAGATCGCGATGTCAACATCGGTTCGTTCGGGAAGAAAACGTCCGTGTTGAATGTCGATTCGGTCTCGGAAAATCATTCCGGAAACTACACATGTCTCGCCAGCAATAACGCGGGGATCAGTAGTTATTCCACGGAGTTGATCGTGAAGGGTAATTGGTTGTTTGATAATGGGATTTGATGAAGGCTCCGTGAGTAAGAAGCGCGTGACAAAATAGTGCGCATTAAAACAGCACATGAACACAATAACGCGCTATTTTGTTCGTGCGCTATTTTGTCACGTGTTATTTAATTACGTAGCCTTGAGGGGAATGATGTGCATGATGGGGATGAAAATACTTCTTCTCGTCTATCTTTTTTGCACTGAATTATCTTGTTTCAGAGGTGTTGCTGCAGTTGTTTGCTTGTTGTAATTGTTGTGATATTGTTATTTCAGTGGCCCCTCAGATTGCTCATTTCGATTTCGGGACCGAATCTATTAATGAAGGAGATATGGTGTCGATTTTTTGTACCGTCAGTAAAGGGGACTTACCGATAGGAATTAGATGGACCTTGAATAATAGATCCGTTGATAATCTCGATGGTATATCTGTGATGAGGACTAATAAAAGAATCAGTCAGCTCAGTATCGATTCAGTTCAAGACATCCACGTCGGGGAGTACACTTGTCTAGCGAAAAATAAAGCTGGGGTTGATCATTATTCCTCCCAGTTACATGTAAATGGTAGTACAGTTATTATTGTTCAGTTCTTAGATTTTTATTTTTTTCGCATCGTTCCTTTTTTTAAATCATGACTCTCTTCCTCAGTTCCGCCACGTATCACTCCTTTTAATTTCGAGGGAAACCCGCTGAGTTCCGGACAGTACGCCCAAGTGAACTGTATGGTGTTCGAAGGTGATCTCCCGCTCGTCGTGGAGTGGAGCCTGGACGGCCGAAATTTAGACAGCCACGCTGACGTATCGATCTCGAAAGTGGGAAGACGTAGTTCGATTTTAACGATCGAGTCGATCTCGCATTTGAATTCCGGGAACTACACTTGCCTGGCGAGGAACGAGGCAGGAGAAACGACTTACACGGCTCAATTATTAGTCAATGGTTATTATTTTACGTTAATCTAATTGTAGTTTTCTTTCACCTGTAGTTCCCCCGAGGATCACCCCTTTCTTTTTCGAGGATAATCCTCTCCAGTCCGGAGACTACGCCACGGTGCAATGCACGGTTTCTTCAGGAGATATGCCTGTTAGAATTAGTTGGAGTTTCAATGAGAGACCTGTTGAATCTGGTTCTGGTGTCGGTGTTATTGTAACAGCAGTCGGAAAAAGGAGCAGTTCTTTGAGTATCGAATCAGTTTCCTATGAACACGCTGGGAATTATACTTGTACAGGAAAAAATCGAGCCGGATTTGCCGAGTATAATGCAGTTTTACAAGTCAATGGTTCGATTTTATTATTTATCTGTTACTAAGTAATTCTACTTCATTCCCCCCTCCCCCCTCAACCCTCCATGTATGATTATTTTAGCTTCATTTATTATTTTTTCTCATTTACTTTATAGCGGGTGTAATCTCGACCAAATAGATTGAAGAGTAATAATCGATATTTTAGTGTATACAGGGTGTATTTATATCGAAGCGAATATCAGGAAATGGTCCCTTGTCGAAAATTAAAAGGGGCCTTGTCCAGTTTTTTTTTTACTTACACTCTTCGGAGCTACGCGCTCCAAAAGAAAGGGGTTAAAATAAAGTTCCTTGTTTCTTTCTGTAGAAATGTAGATGAGATAAAAAATGACATTTAGACCATAGACCATAAATTTTATTAATAAAAAGTCAAATTTTACTCTCCTTTTCGTTAATGGTTAATAACTCCTTGCTCTATCAAAAATTCTCATATATTCGCTGGAAAACTGACGAAAAAATTAACTTTTCAATAATAAAAATTATGCCCCACCTCATATTTTGTTTCACTTAAATTTTGAGAAGGAAAAACTATAAAATGGTCCTTTAACCGTCTCTTTGTGAGCGCATGAATCTGATGTAGGGGTGGATGCTGCGAAAAAACTGACAAACATTCTTCATTTTCGATAAACAAACAAATATCCCCAGTCGATTTAAATGCAACCGGTAAATAGGTGTATGTATATTTTTTCCAGTTTTACCTCACATAGCTCCGTTTGAGTTCAGTGAATCCCCGGTGCATTCCGGTCAGGCGGCGCAAGTGACGTGTCTGGTGTCGGAAGGCGACCTGCCTCTGGACCTGACTTGGGAATTCCAGGGCAAGTCCCTGAGTTCGGATTTCGGTGTCAGCACGACGAAAATCGGCCAAAAGGCGAGTTTGCTTCTCATTGATTCGGTGTCGGAGGCTCAGAGTGGAAATTATTCTTGTAAAGCTAAGAATAGAGCGGGCTTTGTCGAGTACACTGCTTCGTTGAACGTCTACGGTACCTATTTCATATTTTTTTTCACACTCGTCAGTAACGTTTCCCGGCGCGGCTTTTGGGCTGACATCCTTCTGGTTTGTGTTATTAATTAATAATTTTGTGTGGCTTCGTTCTCACGATTTCATTTCAGGCATTGCAATTAATTTTTTTAAGCGACTTCAGCGACTCAGTTTCCCCGCTTGATTTCGTCTCACTATCTAATCGCTTTGTGTGTTGGTGGACATGAGAATCTCAGCGAGACCTTTTCTCGTTTTTTTTTATTCTTCCCTTCCTTGCCTATCCTCACTGTGCTGAGATTTAGGGATTCCCCTCTCCTTTACCTTTGCACTTCTTCTGTTCTTGTCTTTCTTAATTATCATGCATGGTTTTTATTTAATTTATTTTGTCATTACATTTCATTTCTTTGTTATTTTTATTACATACAATATGGAGAAAGATGCACTTGGTTCCACTTTTTAAAAAATCAATTTCTGTAGCACCAATTTTAATGATACATGTTTAATAATGCAACGATACAAAACGAAAAGTGCATATTTCTTAATATTATTTTTTGAAGAGAGTCAAGACTAATATCAACGGTACCAATTAATTTGAAATGGTACCAAAATAATAATGACATCAACTGTTTCCTCAATACTTATTTTTGATGATATACCATTTTTTTTTCTAGAAGCACGACATATATGTTACTAGTTCACAACCTAAGGGTGCTCATTTAAAGTCATCCGCAATTTGGTACCCCACCCAATTTCATAACCAATAAGATCATAATTTCCTTACACCAATTTTACATTCATTTAACAAAAGCAGGCGACACAGATTTTGATGCCAAGCAGCAAATAAAAACATTTGATACCCTTGTTTTAGATTCAGAACACAACAGAATTGTTTACTCCAAATCGTGGTACCAATTTCCTAAGAGCTATAAAATCGTAAATTATTAATCTAAAGGTACCAATTTTATCTTTAAATTCTTGAAGTAAAAACAGCTGGCTTTGATTTAATGCCGTCAGGTTCAGTTATATGAAGTACCAATTACACAAATGGTTCCACAATCAGGTACCAAATTAGCTGTCATTCTCAATTTTCGCCGCGAAATAACTTCAGTATGTATTTTTATATAGCTCTCTATGTAATATAAGAAATAAAGGTACCAAAAAGTGGTACTATTACTATTCCATTTAAGCGTTTATTTCGTGGTACGCAATTCACTTAACTTGTGGTGCAAATTATCAAACATTTTGCTTTATGGAACCATGTTCACCAGATAACCACCACATCAACATTGGTACCCAATTAGGTTAGGTAATTTCACAAGGTACTAACCACTGGGGATATTTTTTTTCGTATACAAAATTCATAGCAATTATTATATGTGAAAGTGGTACCACCCAAACCATGTCTAAATTTGGGTACCAATAAAAAAATCAATAATTTGGTAACTTTTACCCAAATTATTTTATATGAATACCCAAACATATCTTATTTGTATTATAATTTAAAAGAACTCTGAAAAAATCAAAGGGGTACCAACTGAAGGTGTTGCTATAAGAAAATTTAATTTGGTCTTTTAAAGCTTGAAAACCTTATAGGGGACTGAGATCGATCATCTTTCAGAATAAGGGTACCAAAGCTTAGCTTAACAATTATGGTACCAATTCTGGGTACTTTTTTAAAATTTAACTAAAACAGTGTTGCCTACCTCACTAATTTACGTCTAATTTAAGATAACAAGCAGCTTTACTCTCTTCATTTGCTTTATAGTTAACATTTGGCACTTACTGCATGATTGGTAATTAAGGATTGTTGATGCTTGTTTTAATTTCACGTCACTATAACTTTAACGATTCACCAATTTCACAAGCATAAACATTCCTCTTTTCAAAAAAATCATCGTAGACATGCATGAATGGATGTTACAATAATTTAACAGGCCCCTGTACACTGCTCGTCAAATATTGGCGCAAGGTCACTTTTATCAACCTCTAACGCGGTTGAAAAGAAAAGAATGACACTTGCGTCGATTTGGCGGACATCTGCAGAGGGAAGTTGAATAATTTCACTAACTAAAGAAAATTTTTAGTTCCGCCAAGATGGATTTTAGAACCCACTGACAAAGCTTTCGCACAAGGTTCAGACGCTGCTGTCGAATGTAAAGCCGACGGATTCCCCAAGCCGGTCGTCGCTTGGAAAAAGGCTACCGGTAAGTAGACGGTCACCTTACAGAACTGTCATGTCACTGTTGATGTCAATTTTGGTTCCAGGGGTTTCGCCGGGCGATTACAAAGATTTCAAAGCTAATAACCCTGACATTAAAGTTGAGGATGGAACTCTCACGATTAATAATATACAGAAAACAAACGAAGGGTATTATTTGTGCGAAGCTGCTAACGGAATTGGACAAGGCTTATCTGCTGTGATATTGATCAGTGTTCAAGGTAAATATACTTTCTACTACGTTTTTATTAAGTCGCTTATCTCGTTTGTCTCTCTGTCTGCGGTACAAATCTTGCAATCGATTTTAAACTAACTTCTCAAAGAGCTAGATACTTGAAACTTTAACCATGGCTCAGAACTGGAAGACAATGCGTATTTTTAAAAAGACGGCAATATGCATAATTGAGGAGATTTTAATATTAATCAACGTCTTTATTCTAGCACCCCCTCAGTTTGAGATAAAATTCAGGAACCAAACAGCCCGGAGGGGCGATCCAACGGTCCTGCAATGCGAGGCGAAAGGCGAAAAACCGATCGGCATCTTGTGGAACATCCACAACAAACGACTGGAACCAAAGGGCGACAACCGTTACACAATTCGAGAGGAAATATTACCTAACGGCGTCCTCTCAGACCTCAGCATCAAACGCACAGAACGAATCGATTCGGCCCTTTTCACCTGCGTCGCCACCAACGCTTTCGGAAGCGACGACACCAGCATCAATCTAATCGTACAGGAGGTCCCGGAGGTTCCATACGGGTTGAAAGTACTCGATAAATCTGGCAGAAACGTTCAGTTATCCTGGGTCGCCCCTTACGATGGAAACGCACCAATTTCTAGGTATGTTTCCGGTTACAATAGCCCACAAACGTTAATAAATATTACCCTCATTTTCAGATATATGATCGAATATAAGTTGAGCAAAGCTAACTGGGACCAAAATACCGAACGAGTTTTAGTACCTGGCGAGCAAACCGAGGCCGGCGTGTTCACCCTGAAACCTGCCACCACGTATCATATCAGAATCGTCGCGCAGAACGAAATAGGGACCAGCGATCCGTCCGAGACCGTCTCGATTATCACTGCCGAGGAAGTGCCAAGTGGACCCCCGACCAATATTAGAGTCGATACGACCGACCAGCATGCTTTGATCGTTTACTGGAAACCCCCCAAGAGGGACGATTGGAACGGCGATATTCTAGGCTATTATGTTGGATACAAACTGGCCAATGCGGAGAAGCCGTATTTGTTTGAGACCGTCGAGTTCAGCAAGGAAGAAGGCAATGAGCATCACTTGAAGGTTTGTATTTAGAATCTGTTTAAAATGAATAATTGCTTGAAATAAAATATCGGAGTTCCCTTTTATGTTTATAAATCAACAAAACAATTCCAGATATCCAATCTGAAGACATACACGCAATACTCGATCGTGGTTCAAGCTTACAACAAAGTTGGAGCGGGGCCTCTTTCTGATGATGTCAAGGCTTACACTGCGGAAGGTGTACCCGAGCAGCCCCCAGACAAGGCCACCTGTACGACATTGACGGCTCAGACTATTCGTGTCTCGTGGGTCTCTCCACCTTTGACTGCTGCTAACGGCGTTATCAAGGGATATAAGGTCATTTATGGGCCCTCTGACACTTGGTTTGGTGAGTGCCATTATAGAAATGTTTTGTACATAAATATAATTTCTTCCTTTTTCTTTTGAATTAGATGAAAACACTAAAGACACGAAGATAACCGCATCCAGCGAGACCATCCTCCACGGCTTGAAAAAGTACACGAACTACAGCATGGAAATCCTGGCTTACACTTCCGGAGGCGACGGAGTCCGGACCACGCCCATCCATTGTCAAACGGAACAAGACGGTATAACTATCACTTTTTCTCCTAGTAAATTCTCCTCTAAGTAATAACCCGCACCCAATTACAGTACCCGAAGCACCCATCGCGGTAAAATCGTTGGTCATGTCGTCCGATTCGATCTTGGTCAGCTGGAAACCGCCCGTCGAACCAAACGGAATCGTCGAGTATTACACTATCTATTACAAGCAAGCCGATTCGGAGGAAGCTCCCAAGTCTCAGAAAATCGTCCCTAACCTT
Source organism: Malachius bipustulatus (assembly GCA_910589415.1). Classification (NCBI taxonomy): domain Eukaryota; kingdom Metazoa; phylum Arthropoda; class Insecta; order Coleoptera; family Melyridae; genus Malachius; species Malachius bipustulatus. The sequence continues at coordinate 40,684,993 of OU342635.1, forward strand.
AAAAATCAAAACCTCAACTACCAGGCGAAGGGATTAGATCCTAATGCGAAGTATGAATTCTGGGTGACAGCCGCTACAACCATCGGCGAGGGACAACCGACTAAGAAGGTCATCGTATCCCCTAACACTAGCGGTATGTATTATTTGATTATACGTGGATTCGAAAGACAAAGAGTTAGTATTAGTTATTTTTAGGGGGTGACTTTTCTTGCTTAAATTGATTAAATAAATATGTTATTGATTTTCTAGTTCCCGCAAAGATAGCATCGTTTGACGACACGTTCACTGCCACTTACAAAGAGGACGTCACACTGCCTTGCCTGTCGGTCGGAGTCCCACCGCCGGTCATAACCTGGAAAATCAAGGGAGTCCAGTTCACGAACCAGGATCGAATCCGACAACAACCGGACGGGTCTCTCTTCATCCGGGACGTGAGCAGGACCGATGCCGGGGAGTATTCCTGTCACGTTGAGAACGATTACGGCCAGGACACCGTCACTCATCATCTGGTTGTGAACGCTCCACCTCATGCTCCTCAGGTATTAGAGAATTGGTCATTTACAGTTTTTCTCGTGGTTTTCACTTCAATAAATATGTCTTCTGTCCAGCAATTTCCCCATCCAGCAATGGAAAAGCTGAAAATTTGGTTAAAAGTTTTAAGAATAGTTTAGGGAAATGTCTTCAATATTGGACGGATGTGAAGGGGCATTATCCACATGCAGAAGAATTTTGAAATCCAACTTTTGTTTAGCAGAGTTTGTCTTGTAAATACAAGAAAAAAGTGCATTACCTGTGGCTAGTATAAATATAACGTTCTTCTGCTCTAAGGAGGGAAAGGGCTTTAGATCTCTCCCAGACCTTACAAGAAAGGTCTAGGAACCAAAAAAATTTAAGAAATTGAAAGGGAAGCTGCAGTCAGTCCGACTACTCTTTATTTTTTCAACTTACAAAGAAAGATACAACTGTAGAAAGCTGTGAAAACTTTGACCGCATATAAAAATGATGAAGTAAACTTTGATTCTCTATCACTCTAGAATGATAAACACCATCAAATTGCAGTTTATTAGTTTATTATTTATTTAAATTAGTAATAATTGTTTCTGAGACTTATTGTAACTTTTCCAGGTGACCCTGACATCAGCGACGACGAATTCTCTCACCATCAAGCTGAAACCTCACGAATTAGACACAGAACCGATCCACGGATACACCATCCATTACAAGCCCGAGTTCGGAGACTGGGAGACCGTTCAAGTTCAACCGAACGTCGAGAAATACACCCTGGAGAAGCTCCTCTGCGGCACCAGATACCAGATTTACGTCACCGCCTATAACAGGTACTGCGTTGATTAATTTTGAACGATATATAATTAACGGAGCATTACTTTTCAGCATTGGAACAGGAGACCCGTCCGATAACCTCAACCCCAGAACGAGGGGCGAAAAACCGATCATTCCCAGCGTCGATAAGTTAATTGTAGTGTCTTCTAATAGTATCACGTTGCATCTCAGCGCTTGGTCTGACGGAGGTTGCCCCATGTTGTATTTCGTTATCGAACATAAGCGAAAGTAATTAACGATGATTATTATTATGATTTAAATAAGAGATTGAGTCCTTTGATGAAACCGTCGTTCCTATGTAATATTTCTTCGTTAACCTAAAATTTATTATTTTAACGGCTCGATCAAGAGATAACAATAATGATTCCAATTTTCTTTTAAATGAATCTTGAAAAAGTTTCATCAAAGGATGCCCGCCCGCAACAAATTTTATTAACCTTAATTGCTTCCGTTTTAGAGCCAACACAGAATGGATCCAAGTTTCGAACAATGTCAAGCCGGGTCAGAATTTCGTCCTTCTCGATTTGGACCCGGCCGTCAGATACCATCTCCGAGTGACCGCTCACAATAACGCCGGTTTTACCGTCGCCGAATACGAATTCGCCACTCTGACCGTTACTGGAGGTTAGGAAGATTCCGTTGCGGCATTTATAGAGTTTTACTGCATTTTGATCGATGTAGTTTGTTTATTTAAAAGGGCCTGCCTCGGGGATGCTCGTTAAATAAGTAACGGACCGTTTGTTGTTTGTCGGTTAATTATTTAACGGGTTGTTCTTGAAGCCGGTTTTGTTGGTTATTTATTGGTTTCTTTGAAGGATTGTTTATTGTTTGTTGATGTAATTAACGAGGAATTATGTTCTTGTTCTATGCATGTGCATAACTGCATATTGATTATTTTGTTTTCGATACTTCTGGAAAATTTGTTTTAGATGTTACTTACGGGGATATCGGAATACTCGGGAGATAGGTGTTTTTGATTGTTATAAGGCCAGTAAAATTTATGATTTTATTTGTCTTATTTAACGATTTCTCTTATCTGTTACAGTGGGTATTATAAAGGCCTATTAAACTAACGGGTAGATTAGATTTCTGAGGCCATTTAGAAAGAAGGTATCGATTAGATGGAAATTTTGTTAATTTGATTATTCTTGGTATAAAAATTATTACAAAAATGTTAATAAAAGTAATTTGACATCGATATTAGCTTTAAAAAGGCCACATAAATCTGCCCATTAACTTGATGGGCCGTTATAATACCCACTGTTAGAGTTTCTGAGATCCTCTTAAACAAACTTACATTGTAGATTGTTCAAGCATGAATGCATGAATCTTTGGTAAAAAAAGTGCTCTAGAATTATTATTCTGCCTAAAAATGTTCTTGCATTATAAAAAAACAACTACTTACGCATAATTCTCTTAATTTTGCTTACATTCTCATAATTAACAATCCTTCAAACAAGTGATTGAGACTGTTTTATAAACTTTTCATTAAGCGTTTAATGAGCCATTAATTTTAACCCCCCCCCCCCCCGGTCTAGTTATAAAACTTATAATGCAATGTTATACTTATAATAATTATTGCTATACATTGTTTTCTCTAGTTCTTAAAAAAAAAATAGTGAGGATTCTGAGGAAGGTGGGGCTGACGTGCAAACTTACTTCTTCTTCCATTTGCCATTTTCGTTCTCCTAGGGGGTATTGTGATTGTGAAATAGCAATCTGGAAGTCTGTGGTTTTCAATTCATTTTCCCTATTATAGTGGTATGTCTCTGTAAATATTTTGAAATTTATTTTCTAATAAGTTAGATATAAGACTGAGGGGGAGAGACTTTATAAACTTCTCAAGTTCTCATTATATTTAAGATTGATTTATTGCTTTAATGGCTCGTTAAATTACTTAATGAAACCATTTATAATTAGAATCGATTATTAATTTTCTTATCAATCATAAAACTACAATTTCCAAATTTCCTCTCGACTCCTATTTATTTGTACAATGCAAATCGCTTATTATTCCGTAACAATAATGTTTTTTTTATTATTATGTTTACTGTCTTTTTTTCTTCTTTTGTCAATTATTGTGTTTCACAGTCTGTTAAAGTATGTTTCAATGTACCTATCAAAAAATATCGAGGTCGTTTTTCAAATTATATTTCTCTTTTGTCAAGAAGATTTTCATAACACTGCTGGTGTGAAACATTAGTAACTAAAAAGTGAATCGTATTTGACAAAAGAGGAATTTAATCTCAAAAACAACACTGACATTATTTTTTGATAAATAGGAAAATAATTTGACAGAAATTGTGAAACACGATAAGTGGCGAAAGAAAAAAGTTATAATTTTAGCTTGCGCTTAGATCTTTTGCTATGTTTTTTGCACTGTGCAATAGTACCTGAATTTTCTTTCTGTTAGCTGTTAGATGTAACTTAAGGCAACCCGGACAGGGCGATGAGGCTAACGTGGGCGATTGTTTTTCAGGTACTATTGCCCCGGCCCGTGAAATCCCTAAAGAAGACACCATTCAAATCATCCTGATGAACCTAAACCTTGTAGTCCCCGTATTGGCGGCCGTGCTCGTCATTATAGTTGCCATTATCGTGATTTGTGTGTTGCGAAGCAAGGGAAATTACAACAAAGGTACAGTTGCCTCTGTCTTGTCTGTTGTAGGGACCATCGCCCCGGACAGAGAGGCCCCGACGGTCCGACTGCTGTTCCCGTGGGTGCCCGACTGGATCGACTGGAATATCGCCGTCCCTGTCGCCGCCACATTCATTGTCGTTGTTGTCGGAGTTATTGTTATTTGTGTCGCTTTAACTCGCAGGGGACACGGACCCCTGCAGACCAGACTGACCAGCGACTGTATGTTTGTGGATCGGCTTGATTTTTATTTCGTTTTTTGTTCTCTTTTCTTTGTTTTTTAATCTCACAGCTACAATACGAATGTAAAATGATTGATCGATTACTGTTTTTCAGATGACGTCGTTTACAATCAATCTTGCAACGCCGCTTCCACTCTGGACAAGCGTCGCCCCGATCTGAGGGACGAGCTCGGCTATATCGCCCCTCCAAACAGGAAACTCCCGCCCGTGCCAGGATCTAATTATAATACTTGTGATAGAATAAAGCGAGGTAGTGTTTTAAGTAAGATCGAACATTCGCTTTTTAGCATGCTTATTTATTTCTCTCAGTTCTCTTTAATAGTTGAAGCGGTGTGCGTATTCATTATTATCAGTCAAGTTTCAAGGACTTTAACTGTTAAGTTAACGTTAGAGGGTTGTGATGAAATATTATAAGGCGTATTCTGAAATTCATCAGCAAATCTGATGAAAACAATCAAGGAAAGTAGAAAAAAATAGAAGACAAAAAAAGGTTTTAACGCTCATAAAAGCTGAAAAAGAAGTAGAAAAATCAACTCTAATTAATCATAACTACTCAAGGAAACAATAATGAAGTTACTTATGTTTGTAGAATGTCCTTGAAGCTTGATTAGTTTTTTCATCATTCTCATATCGTAATTACTGTCGAGTACATGATTTGCAGCTGCTGCGCTGGGACCATTTCCGATTACAATTATTTATCAGTTTATTATGTTTCTCCTTTTCTTTTTCTTTGCTATGTGTGTTGTAGTCGTAGTATTACTGTTCGAAAATTAGGCAAATAACCTGTCTAAAGGACATAAAAGTGCTTTTTTCACCACCACATTATTAAATTAAAGGAGGTCATTATCGTTGTCATTCCACCTGGGATCCCAGGCGCAATTTGTACGAGGAGTTGAGAAGCCGCAGGGGTTCCAATGAGACTGTGCATACTCACAGAGGTAAACGTTCAGATGTTTAATTTGCGAGAATGACTTATATTATTGATATCCGGCTTAGGTGCTTTTGTCTCGATCTATTAGTGTGACTAACCAAGCAAGTATTTTCCGGTTTTTTTTTGTGGACTCACTGTCACTACTACTAACAACTACCTAACAACTGTGACCTTTAATCTATAGGTACTATTGTAAATAGTGTCATGTACATCTTATTCTTCTGTAATTAAGTAATTAATTAATCAATATGGGTACATCATCATTGAGTTTGTATCAAAGTATTGTTTGTTATCTTTTATATAGTAACACAGTAACTTGAAAGTATTAGTATTTAGATGATTTGTATTATAACGAAATAATTGAATTGATTTGACTTGAGTAATTGAAAGAACACAGTAAGTTATATTATAACAAAACAATAAAAAAAATCATTCTTCATCGACCAATCATAAAAAGTAATGTATGTTAAAGCATGGCAAAGCTGACCCGCTTCTTAAACCATCATCCTATTATTTCGATTAATTTCTTTTGCTACTCGCATCCATCGATCATCAGCATCTTTCATCAAACGATCCCGTTCCCGGAACGCCCAAGATTAACCCGTAAAATTGTAGGAATGGACGACGAGATTTGCCCCTATGCAACCTTCCATCTGCTCGGCTTCAGAGAGGAGATGGACCCTAGCAAGGCCATGCAGTTCCAGACATTCCCTCATCCCCATTCCGGGACCATGGGACCTTCAGGCATGAACACACCACACCAGGTTCACTCACGATCCGGATCACAATCGATGCCCAGACAGAATAACCGACGTTACGATAGAGTTGGATCTCAAGGTTTGTTGCGTTATTTTTAATAAAAACAGCACCCCAAACTGGCTTTAACGAATCTTCAACCTCGACTAGAGTCCTGCCGAGAACTGATTCCTCACGGAATCTTTTATTATTTTTCTCTGTTAGGGTAATTATTTCAAGCTCGGCTCGTTTTAGATCTGGGAAAGGTATGCAAGTCACCACGTCAGTCTATGACAGTGTTTTTCAACCTGTGGATTATCCTCAGTAAAGGTGACAGGCATTCTACCAGCTCGGATCATTGACTATATCTCATTTAATAACTAGGAGGAGTAAACTGCAAAGTATCATTTACACCACTAAAAGTCACCAGATTAAATCACCAGATTTTTTTTGGCGGCAAATTTGAATTGAAACAATAATTATTAATAAGGAAGATAGGACTTGTTTTCGGTGTAGGAAGTCTACTTTTCAGGAGAGACTCTACAGCAGTATCACAAATCATTGTGATTTGCATAATATATCAGTATTATAGTGCTGAATGATTTTCTGAACATAAATAGAATGAAATTGAATAATTTATAGATATTTCGAAGAATATTAAGGATAATAATAAATTATTAACATTCATATTAAATTGATTGAATTCAATCAAAGTACTTTATTTTAGGCAATAAGTACTTATGTGACAAATTTAATGTAACATATAAATAATATATTTTATGTATGTATTATATGACACATAACATCGTAGATAAAGTTTTTATTTTACATTTAATAATATTAATTTTTGGATAAGTCAATTTTTTCAAACGGTATTATAAACAGCATTTTTCAGTTTTTGTAGGACCAGATTCAAAGTGTGTTGTTGAAACTAACTTTATCACATACAGCAGTCCCTGTTTGGTCTAAATCCGCACCTTGTTCGATTGGAATATGTTCTTCAATTATTTTATTGGTGAAGTACGCATATAGAGTAGTTTTTCCAAAATCTTGTAGGTGACACTGTTTTCTTCCCCGTTTCTTTGGAGGAGACATCCTCTCACTTGTACTTGATGTAGGATTATCCATAATGGCACTTGAAACCGTTTGCAGGATGAAAATGGAAAGCCAAAAATAATTTCAAAATTCTGAAAAGGATGTCTGTTCTCTAAAAAGAATTGAATGGGCTTCAAAAAGAACTTATTTGGTTTTGAAAAAACTTTTAAAGAACTTATTTAGAACAACTTATAGGGTTTTGGAAATAACTGATTATAAAACTGATGTGTCACATTCGACCCTGACATTGTAAACAATAATGACACAACAATAAAAAAACAAGCGTATATGTAGTGTTGAGCGTTGCATAGATTCAATTTCCTGTACAAGTTTTGCTGGGTGTAATTTTGCCTATGAATTGACCAATGAGAAGCATCTTTTTTTGGCGGTTTATTTAAATTTACTCCTCCTAGTTATTAAATAAGGTTTAGTAGAGGTCTAGGCTACTACAAATATTGAGATAAAAACAATGTTATTATTTGCGAAAAATCTTCTAATCGTGTGGCTCGATTATTAGGAAACGGCAGTATCTACTCCCCCGGTCCGGAATACGACGACCCGGCTAACTGCGCCCCTGAAGATGAGCAATACGGATCTCAATACGGAGGTTACGGTGCCCCCTACGACCAGTACGGCAGTCGCGGTTCGATCGGGAGACGTTCCCTGGGTTCCCTCAGGATACCGCCTACCAGCAGCAGCCCGGAACCTCCACCACCGCCGCCCCGCAACCACGACCAGAGCTTCAACGATTCCAAGGACAGCAACGAGATTTCCGAAGCTGAGTGCGACAGGGATCAATTGATCAATAGCCGGACGTACGGAGGTGAGTCTCGGTTATTTTTTTCTTGTATAAGTATTATTGATGATGTAAAAAATATAAATCCAAGGACGTTGTAATCATTTAGCCTGGTTTTTACATTTAACATCCTTGGATTGTTTAATTCGATAGGTTGCTTGCTTCATTTTTTTAAGCTTGTTTTTGAATGGTCACGTTTTTATTAAGTACACAAGTAAAGTGAAGCATTTTCGATTCATTTTTTTAGCAGTAATTGTTACAAACTAGGGGAAGTTACATCATGGAAAAGAAACTGATTTTCTTTATTTCATATCAACTCTGACTGGTTAAAATTCCCGGAGTTGGAGGAATTGAAAATGTTCTCATTTGCATCACGTGTGTGTAAAAATAGCAATTTTTATTTGAAAAAAGTAAATAAATAAATTTGGAATTTTTTCAGAAAATGAGCAGGGTAAGTGATGAGTTTTCGAGAGTGATGTGTTTGTTTCTTTAGATCTCAATCTCATTCTAAAGGCGGTTATTTCATCTTTCATAACATGGCGTGATCATTTTCTGAAGTTTTACTCGTGCACGTTGTGTTTTGTGTTAATTTATGTCAATGTGTTTAACTGCATGTTTTCATTTCATTTTTGTTTTTACACTTATTTGTGTTTTGTTTATGTGTGTGTCACTAATTTTATTTCATCACATTTTAATTATTATTTTTATGGATCGAACTGTTTGTGCGGAAGTGATTTGCAAACACCAGTCATGTTTCATGTGTCATAAATATATCGGGATCATGTTGACAACAATTCCGTACCCAGATGATATTCGTTTGAAGAAGTACTGTTGACAAATAAATTGACATCAAACCTAGATTTAAAACCTGACAGATCTACTTAAATATTAATGTAGACATTGGGGATTCCCCTTTCTACAAATTTATAAAGTCAAATTAAATCAGCTGATATACAATAATAAGTTCTCATTGATGCAATGAAATTGTGTCCTTTACTGTTTCAAAATGTTCCTTATTAATTTTTGTAGGTAATTATTTTGATGTTTTCAACTTATCTTGAACCAATTTGTCTGCAGTACTTTTTTTGCTAGTAACTTTGATTACTTTGATGTTCTCGACGTTTACTCTTCATCTGTTCTTTCTTTAATCTGTGGAATTTCTTGATTATGTTGGCTGACAGCAGCTGCAGTTAATCTCGATTTAGGGTTTCTATCAACTGCCAACTGCCATTGATAATATATTTACAATCAGAACCTAATGATCGTAAAAAAAAACGAAATAATTTATTAGAAATATTATAATTATTATCAACACTTCATATATTCAAACTTATACAATAAATAAAATAAACAAATCTCAATTCTAAGATGTATCCATATCCATAACATTGAAGCCAAATTGTGCTATAATTTTGATCCTTATAATAATTTCCAGTAAATAAATAAATCCACAGATCATAAAAGAAGGAGTAGAGCGAGTCATTATCACTATAATCACCAATTTCTTGGTTGTGTCACATTATTTTTGTTTAATTGCAAGTTATATCGATGTATTTGCAGAGTCACCTCGCATAAATTTGTCAGTTCTGTCTTTAAATTAGTTCGTCTCGTGATCGTGTAGTTAAGTGTGGTTTGTTTTCAGTATTGAGAGGTAGTTCAAAGGATGGCATGTCCCACGAAGAGATGCGAAAACTGATTGAGAGGTCAGTACTACCAACCAGTTCATTCCCCATAAGAGTGTGACGAATCGTTAACATTAATCACATCCCTTGCATTGAATATTAATATCAGTTGATTAATTATTATTAATAATACCCTTATTATAGTAACATTTATTAGAGATGTTGAGTTGAGAGATTGGGACTTTTTATTTGTCATTAAAATTGGTCTTTTGGTTTGATTATTGTTCATTACTAACTGGGATGATTATTCGAACTTTTCCAATTTTAATGACAGAGTTTTTCATATAATCGTTTGTCTCTAGTCTCTGTAATAGTGATCATATCGATTTAGAACCCTTCATTTCATATTACTGGTGCTTGTCGTTTTGATGATGAGAATAATATATTTGAATAATGCTTTGTGATTTCATGAATTCCTCTCAAACAGGAAACTGTAAGTTTGCATAGATTTAAAAAAAAACTGCTTTTTATCTACGATTAGTGGCACCTTATTATTATTTATTTTAACTGTGCAACTGTGTGTTTAATTTCAACTTATTACTTTTCACCCTTTTAGTTATAGTTGGTTAGTTAGTCCTGGATAATTAGTTAATTTATTAATTGCATCCCAAGTGTTCTAACAATTTATTTACACAGCTTAAGGATAAGTAAGTAATCATTCTTGCTTGAAGGTATGTGTCTGTTAATATCTACGCCCTACTGGTTTCAATCTGATCATCTTTATGAGCTTATCAAGCCCATTAAATAAATACCATTAGATGGACTTATTGGTGAAAAAATCATTTAGATTGTGTATTGTTGATTATGTAAATGTCTATTGATTTCTAGAGCTGCTTAAAATTGATTGTTTGTTGTTCACCTGTGATTGTTTTCCATTAAATGTATTGCAAGAATTTCCCGTTATTTGTTCCATTAATTCTGGAGAGATTCTACAAAGTACTTCAGTGTTGAGAACATAAATTCCATGAAAAAGGCCTGTCAATTAGATAATAGTCTAAATAAAAAGAATAAGTGACTATCCTCAATGGATATTAAAGGTCATTTATATCGGAGAAGCTCACTCTGTTGACTTATTTGACAAAATTTATGTAATTCAGTTTTTGATACCTTCTGATGGGCGAAAAATCCTCTTAAAATTCAAAATTATGTCATTAATCTATTCATGTAGGATTTCTATTCGCTCAGCTCACAAGTAGAATATTACTATTGTCAACACATTCACACCATAGTCATTCAAAATGATGGGAGGGGGGGGACATAAATGAAGGACTTCCATCCACTCATCTCACAAATGAAAGATGCGGGGGGTTCGATCGAGTCAACTCCTCGGTTTAGGCTACCTAGACCGAGAAAAGTGCAAAATCTAGTGAGTCATATCCTCATTAGGGGAGACAGAAATTCTAGCCAGCTCAGCTCACTAACTAGTATAGTCGGGTCAGCTCACCGATGTAGATGAAACAGGTATTGGAGTCCCTCTCTGTTCTCTGGCTTGCATAATTTTTTCTAATGTTTATACAGGGCTTCTCAAAAGTAACGGATAAATTCATTTTCTCAGTTAATATTTGTAAAATAAACAAAAAACCAAATCAGGTCAAATTTTGAATTTAATTTATGTTCTATTGACGTAACATTTTTATAGAGGGTGTTCCTTGGTTCAGTAATGACGTCTTGCATTTTTTTTTAATAGGACACCCTGTATATTATTACATTTTCAGATTGTCTGAGAAAATCCAATAAAAATTGTACTGAGTAGCTTTCGAGTTATAAACAAAAGAAAATCGCAGTTTGTCATTTTCAAAGCAGCTTGTTTTGAAAATGGCTACAGATATCGGAAAACGGCTTATATGTCCCTATCTTAACTTTTCACATGGTATCTTACTATGTGGATAAAATTTTAATACAGGGTGATGGAAATAATCAGATTTTTAATCGCCCTGTATAAAAATTTCAAGTACTCTGTAAAGTAACACATGAAAAGTTAAGATAGGGACATGTTAGCCGTTTTTCGATATTTCGAGTCGTTTTCGACCTAAGCTGCTTTGAAAATGGAAAAATGCGATTTTCATTTGTTTATAACTCATAACCTACTCAATTTAAACTGCGACAGTAAAAACCATTCTTACTGGATTTTCTCAGACAATCTGAAAATGTAATAATATGCAGGGTGTCCTATTAAAAAAATATATGCAAGACGTCATTACTGAACCAATGAACACCCTGTAGAAAAAAGGTTACGTCAATAGAACATAAATTAAAATCAAAATTTGACCTCTTTCATTTTTTTTTATTTTACAAATATATTAACTGAGAAAATGAATTTATCCATTACTTTTGAGAAGTACTTCCAACTATTGCTCTCTTATCGTTGTTTGCTACTTTGATTTTTCCTTATTATTTACTTCCAGTTGAGGTATTCTTGTTTTGAAGGTGATCTTTTAGTGAAACAAATAGGGCTCAGATATTTTTACAGAAACTGTTAAAGAAAAAGTTATTATCCTTACAATTGGGGGGTGATTGAGAGAATTAAAAAAAAAAAACTGCTTGTTTTTATGTGTGACTTCTCATTGTGACTTCTTAGTAGCATAGCTTTGTCTGTTTTTTTAGAAACGAAACAAGCCAACAAGCAAACGGGGGACTCACAGCCTACGATACTGTGGCAGTGTAATCTCTAAGGCCGAGAGATTAAGGACGTCGAGACGGAGCCCTCCTTTTAATTTGCCGATCGCACCATTTCGGTTTGATATTTTTGTTACGCGTCGTGCGATCGTCGAATTATTTCTTTGTAGGTACGAAATATTCACTGAATCTTTCGAGACTGACTGTCTTTTGTGAATTTTCTTCAATTAATTAATCAAACTGAGTCGTGTGAATATTTGTTACGTACAAACGCATTGTGTATATTATTAATTAATATTATTTTTAACTTTAATTATTGAACCAAATAATTTATTTTGTTGCTATTGTTTTGGCTGTCGCTAGCCGCCATTACGAAACGTACACATTCTGCGCCAAGATTCGGATATGTTTTTGATTTGTAGAGGTAAAATGGTGGCTCAATGTGTTATGTGATATTCCTGAGGTTTGTGAGTGTTTAAGTCCTGATGATTTCGATTATTTCGAACCGTCTACAGTTTGTTGTTGTTGGTGCCAAAAAGAGAAGAAGATTCATGCTTTCAGATTTCATACTTCACCACCGATCATCATCATCACCATCATCACTGTAGGCCTCTATTATGTGTTTCGGGGTAGTTTTATTTTCGGTCTGCTTTACGTTGCGTTTTTCGGTTATTAATCTAGCTTTAGTATACAGTTGGCGATATGGTTTAGTTCTTTTATAATAATAAATATTATATATTGTGCTGTACAAGTGTTTGAAGGTTGTGCATCGCCATCTTGTAATTAAAATAATAATAATAACGGTATATATTATAAGAAGCTTCTTTATTATTAATTAATTAATTAATTAATTGATAAATGTGAGCCGATAGGCGTGCTTTCTTGAGATTTCGCTTAGCGTGCGTGGTGTATTTTTAAACTTGTGACGACTCTTCCAGTTTTTATTAAATTATAGATGTATAGATGTTGTACAGGGTTGCCAATCGATGCGCCACATCACATACAAGTAAGTTGTAGTGGCAACCGTGTTGATTTATTTTGCTCGAGTTTATCATCCTGCGTTTGGAATTGAATGGAACGTCTCGACTATCGGCTCGATAAAACATTTTATTCAAGAGTTAGGAAGGTCAATCAATAATAATTGTTTACTCATCTAGTTTTATAATAAAAGTAACTAATAATATCAATTCAATGTTCTACCTGCAGCATGCTCGTTCGTATACTATGTAGATGTTATTATAATTCAGATAATTACTTCTAGTTAAACTAAAGATAACTTGAAGAAGAAATTAAATCGTACATAAATATAAATACATAGAAAAGTTAACCGATTCATTATTATTCATCTCCATATTATACTCAATAAATATCAGGCCATTGAACGCTTCTATATAATACTTATAGGATGTTTAAAAATAATAATATCAGTAGTGTAGATGTACCCTAACTTAAAAGTTTACCAACCATGGCATTTAACTTGCTTTAACTTTCAATTATTATTACGTAAGTAGGTACCTAGGTACCTATGTAACCATCGTTTTCGTATTTTACCACGAACAGGCGGTTATTTTTTTTAATAGCTGACAGAGTAGAGATTAATCGAAGTTCCTAATAGCGATCAGAGTTTGTGGTGAAATATCCAAACGATGGACCTAAATAAACCGAATCCGATGATAACGATTTCGCATTTATTTGTCATTTTAGTTTCATCACGATAACAAACTAGTCATATAAGCAAAAAAAGCCACTTCCTAACAAAACGACCGAGAGAAAATGACAAATGATTGTGTTTTGGTGTAAATTTTTCTTTGTGATAATGGGTTTCAAATGCCATTATAGGTGTATTATTGTAATGTAAGTGTGCTATATTATATATTCAATAGTTATTAGGATAAATACTCTTAACTATCTAATTGTCCCTTTTTCATCCTTATCCGCAATATTTTTATTATATAACTGAATTTTTTATGCCGTAATTAATTGTGTTTTTACATCATGTGTTAGGATTTTAATAATTATTTATATACTTATGTTGCCATTTTGGATCTACTGTAATTAATTATTTTAGTGCTTAATACCAAAGTGTTTTGGGTTAAATAAAAATTATTTAAAAATTATGTGTAACCTTTCTTTACAACTATTACTGCCTTTTTCAATTCCCAAAGATACCTTTCTTAAATTGAATGATTTAAGACTTTAAAACAAGAGTTGGTGTTTTTTCTGAAGTATGGCTAAAGATTGGGTCATTATTCCAATGATTTTGTAAGTCAGTTGAGTTCATTTTGTTGATCACACCTTTTCAAAATTATGCATAGGATTTCCATAATTATACAACAGTTTTGACACAAGCAACCCCCCAAAAAAAGAAGTCCATTGGGTTTAAATCGAGCAATCTAGCAGCCCACTGCACACACAAACCCTCCGCAACCCATCCATCTTTCAGGTAAAGCTTCATTGAGGAAATCTATTACTGCATAATGCGGGGGGTGCGCCGTCATGGAGCAGTCACATCTAACTCGAAGAGTACTTCCTCCAAAAGAATGGGAAAATTTAATTCAAAGCTAACGTCTTGTTTCCTAGGCAACCCCTGCAGTTGTTTCCAAAGCATGCTTTGCTTATTAAGGCTCTCAACTTCCATATTTATGAGTTTTCAAAAAAATGTTCAAGGAACTTTTGGCAATTCCTCTAATTTTTATGCACAATTTTCGTTCGCCTTTATATGTATATAGTCTGTACACTGTACTATCAGTTGAAAACTGAGGTTTGTTATTTGAAACGTTTTTAATATGAAATTAGCAGAATTACCTGTGATATTGTACGATGTGATAAACTACGAGTAACTTATTAATTGCGTGAATGCCTAAAAATCTATTGACTTGTTTTTCTAACGTTTAAAAAAAACGGACTTGGTATATTCTCGCAACGAACTACAAAAAATTACACAAAATGCCTGGGAAACGATTGAACTCCCCAGGACGTGGTCTTGTGTGGTTAAATTGCTAGGATATTTTACTGCAGAAAAAGAAAACGGAGGTGTTTTGCTTTCTTTTAAACGCCAACCAGCAAGAAGGTGACATGCTATTTCTAATCATAATTATAACAATTCACACGCCACTGACACGAACTGCGATACCACATCTGGTTCGACTTAGAAATAAGTGTATGAATCAAATTGAATTAAATGAAATTGTTTAGCTAGAATCAGTGTGGCATGACAATGGACAACACTCAGTGGACAGAGCATAAGTACCTTTGCTACTTGAACAAGAAGCAGGGACAGAAAAGAGATCTAGAAACTTGAAAAATTAATTAGACAATAATTAGGTAGAAAAATTATTTATTGAACTAACCAACAGTTTCATTACTTTTTTATAGAATATTAATTTCTAAATTTATATAATTTTGTACATATTAATTGAACGGCTAAGTGCAGAAAGGGAAGTACTTCAAAATATTAGTTCTGAGAAAATCAATATAAACTGGGTAGGCACTGCTCTTAATCTGCATCGACGCATTTTTTTTATTAATTAATTGTGCCATGTAAATAAATAATTATTATGAAGAAGAGCGAGTTTCACTTTGTGTGTTACCTTATCTGTGCCATTATTATTTTTAAAATCTCGCAAATTTAAAACTATTAAGAGCAGAAAGGAAAGTATTGTTGTAGTACTTTCTTTTCTGCATCAAACGGGATTTTCTGCGTAGCCTATAAGAACAACTAAATCGCATCGCATGACTTTCTTTTCTGCGCCAAACGATCGGGCTAGGTCGAAACTATATGAAAGCATGTGTAACACATTTTTCGTTAAAATGTCAGTACTTCCCTTTCTGCACTTAGCCATTCAATTATTAAAATAGTAAATTCTCTCAGAATTTACCGGGTAGAGGGTTCAGTATAATGCTAGTAATTCGTTCCAGACAAATCTTCTTCTGTGCATAGTGCATCATCATTTTCTCCAGCTGACTCCATCGAGTGATCCTACCACTGACCGGAATAAACTGTGTCAAATCCAAAGGATCCATCAATCTCCCCTCCAAACAAACCTTAACCAACAGCTGATCATCGATTTGAATACTGAAACGAATCTTAGGAATATCAGATCCCTCGAGCAGGAAAAATAGCATAGAATCCTCATATTCGATGAAATTCCACTTGCTCAGATAATGGGACAACCGCTGCGCGTATTGTTGCTTCAACAAAACCAGAGTCATGATAAAGTCGTTCCTGTCGGGAGAGACGCTGAAATCGCCGAACGTTTCCGGCATCACGTCTCGACGTTCCAGGATAAACATGCATTCGGGCTGATATTCCTCCGACTTGAAAATTCTTTTTTGATTGAAATGGTCTTTGCAGATAAATTTTTTCCCCTCTGCGTAGTATCTTTGTATGGGGAGGAGGGCTGCTTTCTGGGGATGCAATTCGTTCAGTTGACAGAAGGAGTTTGATTTGGCTCCTGTTGTTTTACATGAGGGGATGCAACATCTAAACGTTGATGACTGGAAAATAAAAATACTATTTTAAGACACGCCTGCCTATCCAAACACAGAAGTGGCAAATTTTAGAGAATTTTAATACCTGAAACTTTAGAAATAATTTGAAAATCTCAAAATGAAAACTAGTAAGAGTAAAGACTTTAATAACGGAGCTAAAAATCACTGTCTAAAAAGAATACAAGTCTTTTTATAATCAAGAGCTGCTCTAGACTGCTTCAAAGTCTTCAAAAAGCTAATATGTTTTAGATTTTTTAACATTTTGATTTGAACAGTTTTTGGGGTTCAGGTTCATGCTTTATTTTTATTTTCAAAAGTAATCAAAGCTTCAACGTTTTGGGAACGGTCGTTAGTTACTCCCTGATCGTTACTATTCATTGATTAAGCTACGTTTTCCTAGCTGCGTAAAACGCTAGCGCAAAACGCCTGCGTTTTACGCAGGGCGATCCACGCAGTGTGGGTTGCGTGAACAGTGTTTTCCAACTTGCGCAAATAAGTTCGAAGAAGCGTTTTATTATAGTGCGTTGAGTATATAAAAATGACCGGCAATAATAATATGATGAGAAAAAGAGTTATAGATCTCATCGCGATGGAGCTACGAGAGGAGGAAGAAGAAGAAGTATTTATAATAAGTACCTTGTTGAAAAAAAGACGTAGTGAAAGTGAGCTTTTTAAAACAAGGGAATTGGAAGGCTGCTTTAAGTAATTACTCATTACTAACCATTTGGACGACAATGAAGTGAAATTCAAGGAATATTTTCGTTTAACTAAAAATCAGTTTATGTTTATTTTGGATTTGATAAAGGAAGATGTTGCGATATTGCCAAGTTTTCGAGTGAAACGCCCCATATCGGAAGCAGAAAAATTAGCTATATATGCATCAGGTAAGTCTCCTTTGAATTATGTTATTCCAAGTTTAATACCTTTATATAAACGAAGAGGGGAAAAATAAAGTAATAACAAAATTAAGCTTTATTATAATAATAATTATGTGTAATTACGCGTCAAACATGGTTAAAGAAAACATAATAATACTATTACTAATCAGTGTTATTTTCGTTGTATGACTGCCAATATGGTATTAAGCTGAGGTCGCTGTCAAATTGAGGCTCATTTGGAGATGGGGTTGGCACAGGAATCGTCTCCGACATGCTAGATTCATAATCAGAAGATGTGAGGTGACATTGAGGACAACTATAATTATTGAAGGTTGTCGTAGAAGAAGAAGAAGCATGTAACGCACTAATTAGTCTGCTTTCTTCTTCGAATACTATTTTCGATATTTGTACTTTTACAGATGTCTTAGACTGCGCTGGAAACTTTTTTACTGAGGCTGACATTGATTTAAAAAATAAGTAAATTTCATCTTCGACTACTTCTTGCTGTAAACATGTTTCTAGCTTTTTAAGATTAATAGTCCTTTCCTTATTTTGGCGTTCTAAAAATGCCATTATTTTGTCATTTCCTTTGGTTTTCTTTCTTTTATAAGTCACAATATTAGGTTTTGCCGATAATATAGCGGGGGTGGAATGAGTCATCTGATCGCTAGAAGGGCGCAGGGATTGAGACAAAATATCTTCTATAATATCTGCTATTAAAGGGAAATAAAATAAACCTCTTACACTTTCATAAAATTTATGATTGGTTCAAATACTTGGATAAAAACTTACTCTCTCTCAGTTTCAACCCTATCCAAAAAGCGCAATCTTCCAAAATAGGTTTTGCTTTTTTTCTTTTCTGCCGGAGTTCCTGTTGGAAGCTTGCCAGCTTTCTTTAATTTTTTGTAATGGTCACGGATACTTCGCCACCTTGTCTTACATTGATTTACTGGAAGCAAATACAAATCTTTAACGACGTTTTGCTTTCTGTTTCTGTTATAATTTTAAAAGCCAATTTTAAAATAGCATTTTGTTTTTCAGGTTTCTTGCAACTGGATAATCTTATAGATCACTGGCCTTCACACATCGAATATCACATTCATACATAAGCCATATTGGTTCCACAAGTTTTAAAGGCCCTTTGTAAAAACTTGCAACCTTTATTTTTGCCTTCTCCGTCGGAAATTAACTTTATTGAAAAAGCGGATCAATTTTGGAAACAGTGGAATTTTCCTAATCAGATTGGAGCTATAGACGGCAAACACGTTCGCATTATCGCCCCTAACAATAGTGGATCGTTATTCTTTAATTATAAAAATTACTTTTCCATCGTTCTTTTGGCTCTAGTTGACGCAAACTACAAATTTTTGGCAATTGATGTTGGATCTTATGGAAAGGAAGGTGATGCAGGAATATTTCTAAAATCTTCAATGGGAAAGCAAATTAATTCGCGAAAATTTAGTTTTCCTGAGCCAAAAGCTTTACCTAATTCAAATATTGTGTTACCACATGTAATTGTGGGAGACGAAGCATTTAAGTTGGATACTCATGTGTTGAAACCATACTGTAGAAAACAAGCTACCGATGATGTCAGCAAGGCAATATTTAATTATCGTTTATGTAGGGCACGCCGAGTCACCGAAAATGCTTTTGGGATACTTTGTCAAGTTTTTAGAATATTTTTTACACCTATTAACCTAAAAGCTGAGACAGTTGATTCTCTTATAACTGCCGCCTGTTGTATTCACAACTATCTTCGAAATGAATACATAACAACTCATCCCCCAGAAAAACATTCATTACAGCATGAAGAATATAGACTTCCTATAGAGAATATGATAGGCCTGCAGAGAAGCGGTGGATATGCAGCATATGATGGGTTTCAAGTACGAAATTCCTTTAAAGATTTTTTTACTACGGAAGGTTCTGTTTGCTGGCAACATACAAGTATAGGTCATTAATTACTAATAGTATAATATACAGATAATATTAACATTAACATTATAAAATTGCAACACATCAAATAAATAATGTACAGTAAAAACCAATTTTCTTTACTTACTTGTTTTATTATTGATTTCTTCCCCAATTTGTTTCCATTTTGTGTCTTTTAATCCCGTATTTTTATAGTCTTTTAATTTTGCATCATATATTATGGGTAGTCCAGCCACCAGTTCAATTAACAGCTCATCTTCAGCTGCAGAAAATCTTGGTTGACGTTCTTTATCCGCCATAATTTAAAAAACAATACACTTGCGCACTGCGTCGCGTGATTTGACTGCTCTCGAGGCACAGCCGACGTTTCACGCGAGCGCACACCGTCCAATGCTGCGGAAAACGCACTGTAGGAAAACGGTCCGATTTAAACCATACATGAGCAGTGTTGGGCGTGTTACGCGTGCGTCGTACGCAGCTAGGAAAACGTAGCTTTACCTAAATATAGTTAGAAAATTGTATAATATTGAAGCATCTGCTGATAAAGTATATAATATTTTGAACAGCTTTTTGAGTTTTAGGAACAGTTTTAATCTTTATTTTATTTTATGAGTTTTTTAACTTAATGTTGAAATAGTTTGAAAGATCCCAAAAGATCACAATTTTTGTCTAAACAACTTCAATATGTATTTCATTCAATAATATTTCATTATTATTATAGGAACGGATAATAATAGATAGGTTTATTTTTGTATTGTGTTTTATATGACGTGTTTTGATGGAGATATAATAATAAAGTCTGTCTATGTTTGATCTGATGTCTATTTAAACGTGTGACCTGTACAGACTTGCGCAGTTATAGCTTAGAGACATTTCTAAGCTCAACGCGTCAGCGGTACAGTTACAGTAGTCACAGTCACTCGATTTATCGAGGTTTGCTGCTGTTACTGCTGTCAGTATTAGCAAATGTATTAGTGTATTGTCCTGCTGTTCAAGGAGCATCATTAACAAAAAGCGTGTTCCGATTTAGTGTAAATTTAACCAAATTTACCAAAATGCGTTCCGGAATTGCCAATAATGACACAATTGTAAAATTTACCGCTGTCAAATTATAAAACGGGACGTGGTAAATTTCACAGAAATTTACCGAGTAAATTGGAGTAAATTGCCCGGTAACTTTTGGTAAATATGACACTATTGATAGTAATGACGTTTGAGTTGACCGGAATTCCCTTAACTTCAATAATTCCCGCGCGGTTCGTTACTTTTTGATTCTATACTGTGCTTTTTGGTTGTTGCATATTCATATCCCTGTGCTTTGTTTTTTGTTTATGGTTTGCACTTTGCTCTTCAAATTCGATGTCAAACACGCTATTTGTGTAACACTAAAATGTAATGAGTAAATAATGACCATCAGATCACAGGTCACTTATTTAACCTCAAAATTATTTATACCTATTTACCTCCGCTGTTTACCAGCAGCGTTCCGAAATGCTGAGCGATAAATTTTACAAACGTCATAAGGAACCGTCAAAATTTATCTTAAATCGGAACACGCTAAAAGAGAGGGAATTAATGTAAAGGGATATATAAACATTACATTGGAAAGAGTACAGCGCCCTCCTCCAATCTGGCAGGAACTAACTACCCCTGACATTCATGATTACCATGGATAAATTACGATAAAAAACAATAATATGAAACAATCAAAAGCTAAAATCAATCGTAAGTGTAACGTTACGTGACAAAAACCCGAAATTATAAATTAATTCAGGTTATTATTGAATCAAAAGTCCAGCAGAAAAAGAACGGTTGTAGAGCTGAAGATGGAAGGGTGAAGATATATGGAAATCAATCGTGAAAAGAGCAGGATGCAGTTTATAATATTCAGATCTGATGAAAGTTGAAAAGCACCTAATTAGATATATATATAGGTAAGATACGTTACATGAATCATTGCTGATTTTTAATTGACATTTATGTCAAGGCTAAATAGGACCAGTTGTGTACTTGGACTTGCTAACTGTATGTATGGTTTATGTGCCGGCTAAGATTAGTTCTTGCCAGGTTGGAGGAGGGCGCTATTTTGTTGCCAATTTTTTACTACAGAACAGATTATCTCCTCTCTACTCTCTAGTTATCTCTTTGGTTCTGCATCTGCTCTACATAACCTATTGCCGATAGTGTCAATAATAATAATACTGTAAATAGTAGCTGGTGCTGAAATTGTGTTTTTGGAAGCGGAAAAATTAATGTACGTGCAATAATTGCTGCTGTATGTTTATGGCAAGATTAAAATGATTATTCATCAAGTTTTCTTCACCATTTTCTGGTGTTTTGGATCATTAATCGTAAATATTACAATCTTGATAAATGTTTTTTGTATATAGACTGAAAATGAAATACATGACTGATGACAGAGACAGGAGACAACTCGTTGTAACCATACTCGTTCATCAATCGTAGCGTAGCCGAAACTTTTGCATTCTTGCCATTCTTGCTTCTTGCATGTTGCATGCAGATAAATGCAGAGTCGTAGGTCATACATAGACTCGTAGTCGTAACATAAGACATAGGTACAGGGTACAGGTAGTACAATAATTATTTATGCTATTATTGCTGTCACATTTCTAGTCCAGGTCTCTGCAATAATTATTATTATTGAAAATTATTTACTTCGGAAATTTAATACTAGATGGCACTACATCGGTTCGGATTTCCTATGGAAGAATCTCTTTATTTTAAGAGGGAGCATCGGTCTCGGTCTTAACTATGTACCTAGATAAGACAAAGTCGTTCCACTCCTGTAATTTTTGGGCTTTTTTGAAATATTTTTTTAACTGGGATTCGAACCCAGTCGGTGGTAGGCTGCAGCAACTTGGTCGGCTGAACGCTAAGCAACTGCGTGACCGCATAAGTTACTATAGCAATATAAATAAAATGTCAAACGGAACTGACATTGTTAATAATTAAAATTTAGTTATCAATAATAATTATTTGATTGATTATCATTAAAATTGATAATCATCAAAAATTGATAATCATTAAAATCTAATTTGACTCGGGAATAGAGCAAATCAATAGGTAGAGGTACCTTATTTAACGTCAATTATTTATGATAAGCAGCATTATTTGACAGATGCCCTTATAGTTTGAAAACTTGATAAACATCAAGAAATACCTACTCCTATACAGCAATGTCAAAGGAAATTAAATGATGAAAATGTAAATAAAGACTACAAAACTCACCTGCATTTTAAGTAACTATAGTTTTGAGATCAAATCAAAAAAACACTTAATTAATACTGACAAACTTGGGTGCTGTATTATTTTTATTTGTCAAAATTAATGTCATGAATGACAGGCAAGCCGGTTCCGGACTATATGACAGTATGTCAATTTGACAATCTCAGTCAACAGCTTTTATTGTTCAATTTCTCTTTTTTTATGAAGACAATATTTTATTCAACGTTTTGTTGTATTATTTTGTGATTACATATAATAATATAATGAAAATGAGCCGCAAAAGGGATTATAATGACTGCTCTGTCACTAGTGTCACTACTAGGTACCAACTGCAATATGTAATAAATAATGTAAACTTAAGAAATGTAACTTATAAAAATAAAAATGCCAAGGAGAATTAATTGTTGAAAAATACGCATACGCGTGTTTCTTCTTTTTATTTTTATGACTTGCAGTTGCAACACCTTTGAATCTAGGTTATAAGCTATTTATTTTTTACGAGCCAAAAAAAAAACACTGACGGTGACGGGGGAGGCCATGACTTGAAGTTGTGTTGTAAGGTCTAGCAAGGTATGCCGACATTTTATTTTTTCATTATTTACCTTTGTAAAAACAAAAAACCCACATAACTATATGTATTGTTTTTTTTATTAATAACAAAAATCAATTCGTTTGTTATTCTGCATTGAAATAATGAATTAAACCGCATTAAAAAAAAAAACCGACGATTAAGGTTTCTCATTATTTATACCTTACTGTTGGTGGCCTGATTAAAAAGGAATTAGTGTCGGTGCTTTATTCTTGAATTTGAATATTAGGCAAACAAAATTCGTGGATGTTTTAATATGTAAATAATTGAAACGGTACAAACAGCAACATTTCCAGGAACAATTCGGTGATAGTTTGACTCACCCAGTGACACTGAAATAGAAACTTAATCCAGCAATATCACCATGACTCATTCCGCCAATTCACTTATATGTTGATTCATTAACAACATTGAAACTTGCGGATTCATATTTTTTTATGAACTGTGTAAACTGTAAACATAGACCACTTTTTTATGGAAGTATCAGCAATGCATTCTCTAGAAACGTGCGTCAGTCAGTGTTTCAAGAAGTATCACCTTTCAATGATAAACAACATTATTTGCTTTATAATGTTGCAATAATAATGAATTTGAATGAGTTGAATGTTCCCATGTGATCATATGGGTAATTGAGTAGGACTCAGTCAGTAGGAAATAGAGACCTAAGAATCACAGCTTTATTAACCGCCATTTTGGAGCCCAATCATATTTATACATACAGTTTTTCTATTTTATTTGTCAAAAAATAAAAATTACAATTATTCTCTTTTCATCGTCAAAAGATTTAATGAAATCAAGTTACACATCTTGCTGAAAGCCACAAATACAACACAACGAAAAGTTGCCCCAGTTTTATTTGAAAATAACTGTACATATTATTATTCGAGGCAGGCGTCTCTTTAGAGATCAGTGATATGAAATTAGTATTTTTTATAAAAGCCGATTTATTGATGGGCTCCAATATGGCGGATTGTTTCAACTAATAAATGACTGGTACCTATCACAAATAAGGATCTTCATGAATTTTCCAAGAAGTTTATTTAATAAACGTTCCCGGTGGGCTTCAATGTAGTCCTTGATAAAAATTTATAATATATAATATAATATAAAAATAATATAATATATATACAGGGTGTTAAGAAAATGACGGATAAACTCTTCAGTACATTGTAGGGGACACTCAGTAGAGTACGGGAAAAATAATTTTAAAAAATCCAGAGCTACATTGTAAAAGATATAAGCAAAATATTGAGCAATAAATTTGGCAACGTTCAACACTATAACTGCTGGTATTTGGTAATTTCGTCTAATTTCTAACAATGTAGGTAGTTAAGGTTCAAAACCGTTGTTGCCAAATTAATTTTTCAGCATCTTAGAAAAGAAAAAAATTATCTTATTAAATTTTCCAAGCCTGGGATACATTTTAAGAAATTTTTTTCAATTGATAACGATTAAGGTACCCTTTTTATATCTGTAAAATCATCTGGTCTTTGCAAATAACGAAAAACAAAGATAGTAAAATGTAAACTTTGGTATTTTTTATCTCGCCAAATTGAAGACCAGAATTTTTTTAATTATTTTTCCCGTATGTACTGTACTGAGTGTCCCCTACAATGTACTGAAGAGTTTATCCGTCATTTTCTTAACACCCTGTATAAATAAAAATTATGGCTACATTTTTTATTTTGATATTTTGTTTCTAATGAAAATTTCTTTTTTTTTTACATTTCAACAGTTCTCATTGGAATCTGGGAAAATAAAACAACAGTTTATTTAAATTTAACAGTAAGTTTATTATGTATTTCAAGAGAAGACACAGCTTTATTTAGTTTTATACTTTTATAATAGCGCAAATCCCAAAAGCATTATAAATAAAATAAAAATACTTAAAACCCCACAGGAAATCACCACCAGCAGATAAGGTATAATTCAAAATACAAACATAATCTGAAGGTGCATTTACACTATCATAACTCGCTTATAGTTACAGTCTACGTGAATTACTATGAACATTGATAATTAAAACAGCATTGACATAAAAAAATTAATAATATAAGGTGACACAATGGTTGGAATTATAAAAGTATTTGCTAATACGTCATTACTAGTAGTAAAACTCATTTGCTTCAGGTATATAAAGTGAAAACTATAACTATATACGGCAACCAGGCTAGTACATAAAGCAAATAAATACTTTATATTCAAAGCATTTACTTGTAGATAATTGAAGTAACTAAACTACCTACCTACTATAGCACTACTAGTATAGTATTATTAGTAAATACTTGGTTTTATTCATACCATTCATCGTACCTATGCATATATTAACATCTTAAGTAGGTATAACTTAATGAGAAAAACAATCCAATCATTTTGTGTGGATTTCTTATAAAGAACAATAAAAATATATTCAAAGGATTCACAATAACTATCCCACAATAGACATGAAAACAGTGCAGTCTCTTCTTTGGATTTTTTTGCCGTTTTGCTTGACATAAAGCAAAAATACATAAATACATAAAAAATACATAAAAAATACAATATACCTATTAACATTAATAATTAAGTACCTACTATACCTACATGTTTCAATCTATGTAACTCGCCATCTTCAGTACCTCAGTAGGTCGATTTGGGAAAACGATCCTTGTAATATCCTTGTCCATCAATTATTATTGCTTCATGGGAGATGGTAGAGAATGGTCACATAATTAGTGTACTCCAACAGGTGTCGGGAGAACGAACAACCAGAGCACCTGATGAAGTACAATGGCCATGTGACTGAGGCACTAGGCCACTGCAGCAGGATAAATTAATAATAAAATGGCAATCTTGGTTTCCTTTAGTTGCCGGGCAGGATGCAATTTCGCCGGTTTCTAGATGGCCTTGGAACGGTTCTCGGTATTCTGCTTCGGCCGACGATTCGGTCGTCAAGGTGTCCATCCGCCGCCTTTATTATTCCACCAGTCTGGGCGAGTGATGGCAGCGAACTGACTCGAGTAACGGTGATCGGTTGTAACGGTTAATTATTATTAATAAAAACGTATTCATTTTAAATTTTGACACTTGATCCATAATGAATTCTTATGACAGTTGAATGGAAAATTGGATTAAAATAAAAGTCGAATTAGACATTTTCTAATCAAAGTATTATACGACAAGGCATTATGACAGTTACAGCTTTCTTTTCTTATTAATTGAACATTTCACTGACAGGCGTTTGACAGTTACTGTTAAAAAAAAAAACAGGAAAAGCCCTACTGTACCTTGTAAATAATAAGTAACCGTTATTAATCGGTCAAAGTTACTGTTACCTGAAACGTGACAACCGAATACTTGCATCTTTCTGGGACACATCACACCACTATTTTCTCGATCAGTGCAGAGGATCGTGGGTGCAGTGTGCTGCTGGCGCTGCGCGCGCTACTTCAGGTACCTGACTTTTCAAATACAAGTCGAGGTACCGAAGTAGCCCTCGTAGCAACAGCCTCGATTCGATATATATCATCATACTGGGCGACAATGCGATTACCTGCCGTAAGTGCCCGTTTGGAAGTTTTACGGCCGTGTTTATCGTAAACAAACATCGATATGACGGTGCCCACGGTCACTTTATTGTTGCAGTGCCATTATATGACTGCAGATAAATTCACGTCGCTCCATCCCATAACCCATAGCATACCCATACATACAGCCTGGAATGAAAAGAATACAAAGTAACTATAACTAACGAATGAAATGGCTTCTTTATACTACCCATATTAATATGAAATATGAAAGAATAAAGCTTATTGTTACTATATCGCCCTGGAAAGTCTTTAATTTAATAACTGAATTTAGAGACTTGCAACACTGAAATACCGTGGTCATATGTATCGATCATTATTAGCTATCCTACCTACGACTCGGAATTTATTGGGTTATAAAGAAATTGGAAGACGTTGGCGGGAGAATAATTCGCTCTTTCTAAATTTTTATGTATTGATTCTTCTTTTTTTCAGCGATAGGTGTCACTTACCGAAGGAAATAAATAAATATTTACAGGGCCATTAACTGCGGCGCAGAAAGTGGGTGGCTTGGTGTAATATCTGCGCTCGTAACGGAAATAATGGCAATGAAATTATGCGCGATAGCATATCAAATTTCTGAATGAGACTAGATAAAAAAGATGGGGAACATGTTACGATTATAAACGCGCCTCCGTTCTACCGCTTGAAGAAACAAAAAAGAAGAACTACCAGTTATTTACAGGCAGGCACTACTTCTTGTAATTTGTAATAAATACCGCATCTGTCAGTTCAGTAACGTCATAAATCAAGAAAATTACTATCTGTATCGGTCAATAATAACGCGTCAAGCTTGAATTGCACCCATACGGTACAAAAACAGAGCGACTTGTCATTATTCTGACGGGAAGATAATCGAGGACCAAACATGGACAGCTCAGCTTGTTGCACTATTTTTTGCGACAACGTCGCAAATTACTGTTAAACGCCCACGCCAAGCTAATTTCCACACTTTACGTAACCAATCATTAAAACAAAAATTGTACCATATTTGGTCCCGGTTACGTCAACGTCAGCTGCGTGGAGTCGAATTATTTATTATTGATAAGTGACCGAGTTTGGTGTGACGTAATGAATAATAAAATTTGGAAGGAGTAAAAACTTGCACCAAACACTAAACATGGGAGCTGTTCTATGAATTTACTTATAGACAATGTTTTTTTTATTTTACATAATTTTTTAAACAACCCACACTCAAAGTAGTTTAACTACATAAAGACATAAACGCTAAGGGTTTGTTGTCACCCTCTGAGTGAGAGAAAGTGGGAATGTGGACCAAGAAGTTTTTCTCGAAATATCTTCTCCTTATGATTTGTGGAAGTTTTCTTCTCTCAGTTTTCTTGAACATTTTCAGTCCATTTCCAACCAACACGGGAACTATAGAAATGAAAACGCAGCGAAATGAAGGGACCAAGCAGTAGAGCGAAAAATGCATAGTACTAAGCACTTATTAATATGTTAAAAGCCACGCAGTAGAGCGAAAACTTTTAAAGCATTTCTTAGAAACAGTTAATCTTGGACCTTTTGCCCAAACTCTTTGGACTAAGTTGATACTAAGGCTTTGGTATAAAAATGCTGAGAACTACTGAAAAATAAAGAGAAATGTAAACGAAGTATTTATAGGGTGAAGATACCGCGGTAAAAGCAATTCTAACAACACGAACACCGTCTCGCATTTTCAGCCAAAATTCTTTGGACCAAGCAGTTTTTAAGACCAAGAACATCGAGAACTCCTGAGTGACAAAGAAGAAAACATCAGTAGAGGAAACTTTTGGATCTCTATTCAACAGTTTTTCTCGCATGTCGGTCCAAATTATTTGGATTACTTTGATACGAAACAATTTTAGAACACTGAAAACAATGAAAAAACAAAGGGGAAGTGTAGACCAGGGTAGAGCGGAAAAGGCATGGGAACTAGCACTTCTTAAAAAGTTAAAAACGGCCCTTCTTGCATTTTCTGTCCAGTTCTTCGGACTATGCGTTGATACCAAGCAGCTTTGGAACATCGAAAACTATGGGGAAGTGTGGATCGTGCATTGGAGCGAAAAGCGAAAACGGCAGGGGAACAAGCACTTGCTTAAAACGTTAAAACAGCTATTCTCGCAAGCTTTTCTGTCCAAGTTCTTCGGAATGCGCGTTGATACCAAGCAGCTTTGGAACCTCGAAAACTACGGAAAAACAAAGAGAAGTGTGGATTAACCAAGCAGTAGAGTGAAAAGGACAATGTGGACCAAGGATTCCTTACACATTTAGTCCTTAGAAAGAATAGTATCCAGTTTTTCTGCGAGCCAGGGGTCACCCCATTTGATCGTTATTTGAAGACTAAAGCTACAGATAAATTAAGGGGAAATATCAAATGATTGTTCCTGTTTTTCCGCTATTCCTTCTAAGGAAAAAAGTCAACTACCCACAACTAAAAAATTGAAATATAATGACCATAAAAAATAAATTTCAACTGGCACCATGCAGCTTCTCTCCTCCAACATCGTCACGTTATTTCCTGAAGAGTAAAATATACAATAACTTACCGATACACCAAAGGTAGATAAAGGTACTCACTCAACCTCCTTTTCAAGACCTGAAGATTTCCATTGATGGCTTGGCGACACTGACAATGACACTGATGTGAGGCTACAACCTACAACAAAAACGAAGAGTTTTTAATCCTCCACGTCTGCCCCACGAACACCGGGCGGGCACTCAAAGCGGCTGGCAGGTAGAAAAATTTTCTATTCTCTTCATCACAACTTTACCCCATCGCGACAGCCTGTCGGTCCGATCTTCATCCAGGCAATAACGACGAATTTCCTGCACGAGGATCTGAAAATAAAGAAGGGCATTCAATAACGTAATAATAGTAACTACCGATTCTTCAGAGAGGTTATTTACATTTACAAAAAAGTCCTTGTTGGTTCAGTTATTTGTGGGGCAATGTGGGGAGAGAAGAAGAAGGGGGACCCGTAATACGTGATGTGAAGAACCTGTTTATACGACGGTGACGGTCGGAAGTGAAAAAAACTCTTAATCCTCGTAGGTACCTTTTTTATTATTACACGTCGCACGTCACTATAAAACTAGAATTAGTCGTCTCTTCTTCGAGTCTTCAACAATAATGAAATTACTCGATCAGTGTGGCGAAGGTGTTCTTTTATTTTTTATTAGACGTTCGTGCTGGTGCTGGGAAATCAATCAAACAAAGCAGTGTTTCATTTGATATTATCCACACTGTTCACTGATTTGAATGTTTATTGTCTGCCTACGAAATGAAGTATCTATATAGTTATGCGCTTAAGGAGAAAGGAGCCCCAAACACCTTATACCAGGTGTTTAGATTAAATATTACTCTTAGAATGACTTATAATAAATTGTAGAGGGTGGGTGTTCGAAAAGGAATCCGTTTGGAGTAGGCCCTGGACACATTTTAATACTAGGTTTCTCACTCCACTAAGGGCACTCTGTAACAGTTCACCGGGTGTATCGTTTATCTCAACGAACTTCTCTTGAATAATGTATAAAGAGAATGTAAATGTATGAAGAGAATAAGTCGCAAAATTTTGCTGGCCACGGTATGGCTGTATTACGACTGATAAGTCGATCGTCACAGATCTCTTTCACTAAATCAGTTGCTTCGGAAGTTTTCCAACAAACACATCCTGTACCTGTTTATGTAATTCTGGGAATTCCTCGGAATCAAACACGAAGTTTCGGGAAAACTATTGACAAAATTTTACCTGCCAGAAATGTCTCGGAGTTGGGATACTTTCACCACTATATCACTGGATAAGGACAAAAGTGAGCACCATTTCTAAGAAGCTTGTAAGCAGGTTCCTATACAGAAACATTCCATCATTATAATTATTCCAGACAGATCTAAAGAGAACAACATCCACATTCTATGAAGTTTACTCCCATTGCGAAAATAATTTTCAACTATAGCAGTTTTTTTGCTCTACGTGAGAACCTTTAATTTAAACAATACAAATAATAAAGGTCATTATATACATCCGCGGCTCCTACAGTTTCACTATGGCAGCTATATAGGGGTGGAGGACACACCTATAGTAACACCAGGA
The DNA here is from genome assembly GCA_910589415.1 of Malachius bipustulatus. Taxonomy (NCBI): domain Eukaryota; kingdom Metazoa; phylum Arthropoda; class Insecta; order Coleoptera; family Melyridae; genus Malachius; species Malachius bipustulatus. Next base: position 40,715,847 of record OU342635.1, read on the forward strand.
AGGTATTGATTTGCTTTGCAAATGAAAGATAAGCGAACAAAAGGGCATCAAAAAAAGATCTTCCTGAGTGCGGGCCTGTTTAGAACAGCGAAAATTACAATAAACATGCAAGGTCAGAGTGTCGAGTGGACGGCGGAAACTCGTAATATCAACACCAGAGCCGGTCTGGTAACATACGTAACATACATGGCATGCAAACGTAGTCGAAATATAATAGCGAGCGATGTCGCGTATTTTGGAATATAAATGCAAAATTCAAAATAAAAACTGTGCTATTGTTAATCTCGAAGATATTCCTTGCCCTGAAAGTGAAAAAAAAAATAGAAATTCGACCGTAGTGCCAAAGAGGCCTTAGTGGTAACCTTGATATTAGTTTGCCCTGGCTGTTTTTAGCTTCTTACCCACCCAGCACCCCTATTTCGCTCCTCGGTCCCGAAAAAATTGATGAAACGTAGGAGCCGCGGATGTATACAATTACCCAAATAAATAACCAAACTTCAGTAATTCTCTTCTGTTTCTAATGAAAATTAATCATCTTCCATTTGAAAAAACCTGCCTTCAGTAAATCAATAATGAAAAAAATCATTACATCAATTTCATTGAACCGGGACTAGAGAGATGGGGGAGAACCAAATTAGGGAGTAGCGACAGATCTAAAATAAACGTTACTTTGAGATACCCATGAGCGAGAAACACTGTTTACGACTATTTGACGCCCATCTACTGATGAAATGCCGATGGTTTGAGACCAACAACTTGCAGTAAAATTACAGTTATCGAACTCGAGATTTTTTTTAAATTTTGAAATTTACAAGTCATAATTTACCGTGTTTTCTGGAGGAGAACAAACTCGTATTAGGCGTATCGGTCACACCATTGGAGCCTCCAAGCCGCTCCCGTCAACACAGTTCGCATCAATTTGATGAATTTCCAATTTTAATGAGCCAAAGCACGAAACGGTAAGAAATAATGGGGGTGGGGGAAGATATCTTATTACAACTGGCGACGGTAAGTGATTTTCAAATTCCAGTACACGCATCACACGATTTGATATTTTATTCATTCGGCCGTTATAAATATTGTATTACGCGAACGGAGACTGAAACAACTTGAAAGTTTTTGTGGCAGAGTAGAAAGAAAGAAGTTTATTTATCCCTTCGAGGAGTTCGAGGTTCAAGGTGGAGAAGGAGAAGGGGATAGAAATTCAGGGATATAGACCGAATGACTAATTGAACGTTTTCGTGGAATGAGTAATGGAAAAGCGGGTTCGTACACTTAAGAAAGAGGGCCTATTACACACTGGTTTTCCATGTTATTTTTAAGACCCCTTTTATGTCTATATATAGTACCTACGTTCTGTTGTTGATAGGTAGGTAAGAATACGAACGTATAGACTTTTATATACGTACGTACATCAGCAAAGTCTTTGTTTCATAAATAATGTAGAAACACTTAGTTTCCTTCCTAGTTAGTTATTTTCTATCTAGAGCTGCTAGAGCTAGACTATGACCTCGCAGTGTTCTGTAAGTATAGAAAATACAAGGAAAATGTAAAGCCTGTTACAACGTACAACCACAAACCGCAACTAATGAACTCGTGAGCAGATTTGCGAGAACCAATTCGGGTCAAAAAATCAATAATAATTATTAAGAATGTTTCCTGGAGGGATTATAATATTTTACAAAGAATTTGTGGGACCCACCCAGCATTTTATGGGACATGGGGACCTGCCATGCATTTTACCTCTCAAATAAGAATGCCGCACTGTAGGTATATTATATCATTCATTTTCTCTGCCGCCATTATGTCAAAAAGGCAATACAAAGCGAATAATAATAATAATTATAACCTTTCAACGTTCAAGTAGAACTGTTAAATAAAACGTACCGTGTATAGTGTATAAAAATGGATGCTAGCAACAAGAAGAGAAAACTTTAGATTAGACCAACTACAAGTTCAAAAATATGTAAAGATCACGTTTTGCTTCAATTTATTGCCCTTCCTGCAAATACTCCCAAAAATTTTGTAGGTATCTACGCAAGTCTACGCTTGAAAAAAAATATTTACGAATCTTTTAAATCAGTAAAGCATGGTTGGTTGTTATAAAAATTCCCTTAATTTAATTTAATTGCCCTTTTGACGTTAACGGAATTAAAGTAAATTTCGTGTTCGTGTTTGACATAAATTTGATGACACCTGAGTGTTTATACCACGGTTTATACCTACAAGCAGCCATATCGGGGAAAAAGTTATCACTTTTTTCCCTGCTAATTTACTTTTTCACCTATAACAAGCAGTTCATATAAAGGGCCATTTTTAAACCAGTCAAAGGGGGGATAAAAAATCACATACTTTTTTCCCGTCGCAGAAAATCAATATTTTTTTTGTTTTTGAGTTTAATTCTAATAGTGAATAAAAAAAAAATGGAAAGAAAGGAAAGAAGTAGGTATAGGTATGTATGTATTCAACAGTAATCGAGCCTGGCAGAGAAACACTTCTCTTTGAAACTATTTCATTCGTCAACGTAAGTAATTAGAGGAGGAATTTTCGATCTCCCGTTGGTTAAAAATAAAAGGCGTTTCGAAAGTACCTACCTAAGGAATACTGCCAGCAAATAAATAGGCTGTGTAGTACATAGTACATTACGCATACGTACCTATAAAGAAAGAGCGTAAATCTTGTTGCTGTTGCTACGCGGAACAAGCAGCCGGGATGTAAAAGCTTGGATGTAAATTATCGATACAGACAGAAAATTATATGTTGCCGGACGAAATTACACACTTTCAAGACTGATTCATAAAAAATTAAGCTACTCGAGTTTATTGGATGCGATGTCGATACCTTTCAAGCTTCACAAGAACCAGAACGAGCGAACAACTGCAGACTGGATTATTTATGCTGCGACATGCGAAAAATGTCCATTATACATATTGATGTGAATATAATTTTTATTGAACCAACGCCTTTTCAACATAGGGATAACTTCGACTAAAATAGTCTAGAAAAATAGAAACAAGTAAAATCATGGGCAAATTTTTTGATACTTTTCAGGAAACATCAAAATTCAAAATTAAATAAAGCATCTGGCATCCCACTCTTATTACCTTTTATCTCTATTAAATTACCACTTTTTATGTAGGGGAGAGTTTCACATTAGTGCAGAAATTTGGCGCCTAGCAACGACAATAAATAACTTCTCTTTACTTTGACGCACCCCCCCCCCCCTACTACAGACCTATGCAAGATGATTCTTATAACCTGAAATATCAAAATATCTCGAAAAATAAGCACTCTACGGAAAAATGTTTTCTACATTAAGTAGCTTTTTTCGAAGGTACATTGTTTGAATATAAAAACCAGCCTGCAACCCTCACGCGGATGTGAGGGTAACTTTTGAAATATAAAATGACAACCCCTTTTTTTATAGCGAAATTGTATCAAGCGACAAAAGATGCGGAATATTTTACTAAAACATATTTTGCGATTATTCATAGATGGCGCTGTAATCCAGGAATTTGATTTTGTTTATTTCTCCTGATATCCCATCTCAAAAAGTAAACACTCTGCGGATATCGTTTAAACACAAAAACCACCCTACATCCCTCATGCTTCACGAGGTAGTGCTTTGACATAAAAAAAAATTAACCCTATTTTTTATTGCGAATTCATGTTCAGTGAAAAAAACATGCGCAAAAAATGTTTCAGGTAAGTCTTAGCCATTTTTTGTCGTTGCATACAAATTCGCAATGACAAATAGGGTTAGGGGTTTTCATTTAAAATGCCAAAAAAAACATCCCCACTCGGCGAGGGGAGTAAAGGGTGTTTTTGTGTTTAAACTATATCCCCAATTTTAAAGTTATCCCACTACCTCGTAAGGAGGAAGGGGGGTATATGTAGGGCGGTTTTATGTTCAAACGATGTCCCTCATCCAACGAAACTACTTTTGTGAAAAACGTTTTTCCCTAGAGTGCTTATACTTATCGATATAGGTATTTGAATATTTCAGGTTATAAGAAAATAAGAATCAGCCTGAATCGAGGCCTGAATATTCGAGACTTACCTACCTTTTAGATACAGTCACCACCATCATATTGCAAAAAGAATTAAGTCGAAATACAAAAACGGAAAAGTACAGCTCACGAACATGATTTGCATTATCGAGTATTTATAACCTGTGAGTGTTAATAAAATACTTAACCTAAAAATATAAAAATATCAAAAGATCAAAACAAGAAAAGTCCGCTGCACTGCCCCGATAATAAACAACTGAGCACATTTTTGTTTGTTTGTTTTATGCTCGACGAGAATATTTTTTTCGGAAACTTCCATCGATTGCGCAAAGGATATACCTAATTTCGTGTAAAGTGAATGTCACGGGTTCAAATCCGGTCGACTCTGTATATTTATTTTTTCTTCCTGCATAGAGTTCAAGATCATTTTTTTGTGTCCTGCACGGTCTGGACGCTATTATTACCTACATAATCGATTTTTCCGAATTATCTTCTAATAATTATTTGCACAATAAAAAAATTCATCAATATTAATTCCTCGATAAAAGATAAGAGAGAACAGAAACTGCGAGAAGTGCCAAGCCAATATTGAAGTGACAGTTCTGACATTTCAACCTTTGTCAAACAATGGAATGAATAGAAGACGATGAGCCATAAAATTTTGATCCTATAACATTCTTCTGTCGATTTTTTTTTAGTTTTATTGACATCTTGATTCATCACACCATTGACATCATTGACACACCTCTATAAAATTCCAACCTTATGATCAGTCATTTCTCTCGCGCTCTCCTCTCTCTCTCTCTTTCTCTCTCTTTCTCGCCCACACACACTCGTATATTTATAAAATAAAAAAATTGTATTACATTTGAAAACAATGATACCTTACACCAAAAAAAAACATCATTCTTGTATAGTAACGCGGAGATTTTAAAACGTATCCCTCAGAATTGGAAAGTAATCATCGTAATGCATCTAATAAAACCGAAAAATGTAAACAGAAGCCTTCAGCGTCTCTTCTGAATTATTCATCCTCAATACAGTCGATACTTTTTCATTCCCTCTTCCAGAGGAAGTAAATTACAGGAGACGAGATAAAAATATCAGATGTCTGCTTCTGTTACACAGGTAACTTATTTATAATCTTTCAGGGACGAGGGCCATCTTGTCTGGTATTTATATTATCGTAATATACTTCTCAGAAAAGATAATCTTGATGGACGACGACGTGTTTATATTACGCAATTATTTAATGCGCATTTCTGTATTGAAGGAATGTATAGGAGGAAGCGTACAACTAGAAATGTGCTCGAAAAATAAATAAAGACGTCTATAGTAATGAAAATCACGCTAACGTGACAACACCGCCATGATTTTACACCAGTAAATTCAGTCTTTATCACAGAGTAACAATATAATAAGCTATCATGGTATTCTCATCTATTATTAACAAAGTCTGGTGGAAACCAGAGAGTGGTGCCGTGACCAGGAAAGAGAGAAATTTCGTATAATATGCAAAATAATCGTAATGGAAAATAATGGAATTAAAGGGTATACAAACACCAGGCAGCATAATATTTTGAATGCACGAAGCGTACAATCAGAAATGTGCTCTGAAAATAAATAGTTCAAAAGTAATGAAAATCAGGCTCACGTGACAACACCGCCATGATTTTACACTAATAATTCAGTTTTTATCACAGAGTAACAATAAAATAAGCTACCATGGTATTTTAACCTATCATTAACTAAGCCTGGTGGAAACCAGAGAGTGGTGCCGTGACCAGGAAAGAGAAATTTACTATAATATGCAAAACAATAATTGTAAGGAATTACCTACAATAGAAATATCGTAGACAAGTAGATAATTTATAATATTACAGGATCTAGGTGGCTTTGAGTAAATAAATATAATTTCAAAATGTACGATTTGTATATTTTAATTTAATGTTTAATAAAGTTGCATAAAGAATTTTAGGGTAGGTACCAAAAGTTTTATTTTTTTTTAGTAGATAAACGTCATGTTAAATCATGGAAAACCGCAAAATAATTTCCCAACGACTCCTATACCTGCACCACTAATTCCACCCAATGCGTTTCCGAGAATGGAATAATGAAGCCATAAATATTTGCTCAACAATTCCTGAATAATAATTGGCTAAATTGGCGGCTAAAACGTGATGGTTTTCGATAAGGGTTCTAGGAATTCCTGATATAGAAGCGAGAAGTGGCTGTTATTACTTTGAAGGTTTATTTATGATAGGTAGATTGTTTGTTAGGATTTCCCCCCTATAATAGTGTAAAGATAAATTCACTTTTTTGCACGTTTCTTAGTTCATAAAATATATCATTAACATGTATAGTGCATAAAGTAAAAAATCGTGAAGTAAAGTAAAAACGAGTGAAATAAAGTGCCCTAGCGGTTCATTGTTTCATGCTTGCCGCAACCTGAAATGCATATTTTTGAATTAAATGTGGCTACAGGTAAAATCTAAAGAAGTTTATATCTATTAGTTAGTACGGAATATCACACCTTGTTTATGAACTATTTTTTATTTTATTAATAACTTTTCGTTTTAATTAAAGTAGATGAGAAAATTTGTATGCAACACATGCTCACTTCTGGGATTGACGCACTCACCTGCCCAGTCGTGAAAAAAGTACCACTTTATGCACTTATGCACAAGTAACTATTATTACAGAACAGAGTGCGGAAAAAACGAAACTGTCACCAATTTTTTGGATGTTGTAGAATTTGAAGATTGCAACAAATTAAAAATTATTGCAATCGGTTGTGTAAAGATTTTTCATTGAATAATAATTACATGGCAACATTGCATTGAGTTTGAAGTAACTTGCGTAATAAAATGAACGCCCGAGAATTGTAGCTGCGTGACGTGATTACGCGATGTTTTGCACTGGTTTAAGTAGCTTCAAAGTGAGCCCAGAATCTCCCTGAAGTAGATGAGTACTTTACTCGGTACTTTATTTGGCACGACATCTATGTGCAAGATAATCAATCAGTGACCGCGTTCAGAGAAGAGGAAGGTAAATAATTTGGATTTTTGAGCTTTGCGGAGGTAGAAGTTTGACATGAAGAGTTAAGTAGGTAATAAAATAATCAAGAAAAACTTGCAGCTGGCTAAATACACAATCGAAAATTACCTAAACTTATCATCCACGAAACTCCGACGAAGTGGCTCTTTTCGGCGTATTTGGGTTACTGGGTAAACGTCAAAAACCGTGGCCGTTAACCTCTCTGCGCTCTATAAGTCCGACGGATAACATGATGAGGTTGAGGCAGTATTCAATTTTCTTTTAAATATCCGCGATTCGGATTTATATCGGATTAAATATCCGATATAAAGAACCGATCACCTAAATACTTTAAAAAAATCTTTATAAAAACCTCCTCAACTAAACAAATTATTAAGACGAAATATCAAGACTAGTTTACATTGTGCACAAATTTTCTACTTTTCTTATTATTTAAAAGGCTGGAAAATCCCCGGGAAAAAGAAATATAAATTGACTTGATTTGATTCAATTCCATGGACTTTTTGTTGCCTCAGACACCACGTATATAAAGTTAGCAGGACAACTTGCTCAAATGAGAAAGTTACTATAGCGGAAATTTGTCGCTAATTTGTCGCTAATTATTCGCGATGAAACTAATTTTGTCGCTGTTGTAGTTTTTTTTTAACCAGGGTGTCCTGCTAAGTTGATATAAAGTTAGCAAGACAACTATAACAAAAAAATTATTTAACATTCATAAACCATCTGAAATTACTTAATCCTTTTGTCGCTAATTAGTTGCGATGGAATACTTTCAATTACATTTTTTTTTTTTAAATAACACGTTGCCCTGCTAAGTTTATATCAAGTTAGCAGGGCAACAATGTTAATTTTTTTTTTAATTATAATAAAATACTTTTAGACATGCAGTTTTTTTGTCGCTAATTAGTTACGTAGAGACAGAGTTCGTAGCCATAAAAAAAAACTTGAAAAAAAAATCTTGAATGGAAAGTCATTTTTAAAAAACACATTTCAGTTCAGAGCGGACCGGAGCGGACGAATATTAGTAAAGACACTCCCTAAAATCCCTTTGCATATCAAACATTTTGTATTTTTTTGGTGCAGGAATTAGCCGCTAGGGCTGTTTGATTTATTCGCACCTTTTTTGATTTTGTCGCTATTATATTTTCATTAAAAAAAAAAAAATATCATTTCAGAGCGGACGAAAATTAGTAAAGACACTCAACTTAGTAAAGGCACAACATCGATAATCGTTTAAAAACATCAACAAATGCAGAGCGACAAATTTACTTTACTCGCGATTTCTGAGATTTTCAGATCGGTAATCATTAAAAAGGAAGTACTTGTGTACAGCATAAATTTTATAGGAAGGCGAGAGTTTGACGAGAATTGGTTAGTGCACAGATACGCCTCCGAATCCATAAAAATTTGGCCAACAAAGCAAACATAGTCGGAAAAGATTACATAATGCACCCTGAATTGCTGTTATATGTCAAGAAATAAATAAAAAACAGATTACAGTTGAATTCAGATGTTTTAATAGGGAATCTCCACAACTAGAAGGGAAACAGACCAAGTTATTTGCAAAATCTCGATTTTCAGGTTTTCGTTTTTCCAACTTAAATAAAATGCATTTTAAGGAAAATATAGTAGCGACAAAATCAAAAAAGGTGCGAATAAATCAAACAGCCCTAGCGGCTAATGACTGCACCAAAAAAATTCAAAATGTTTGATATGCAAAGGGATTTTAGGGAGTGTCTTTACTAATATTCGTCCGCTCTGAACTGAAATGTTTTTTTTTTAAATGACTTTTCATTCAAGATTTTTTTTTCAAGTTTTTTTTTATGGCCACGAACTCTGTCTCTACGTAACTAATTAGCGACAAAAAAACTACATGTCTAAAAGTATTTTATTATAATTAAAAAAAAAATTTAACATTGTTGCCCTGCTAACTTGATATAAACTTAGCAGGGCAACGTGTTATTTAAAAAAAAATAATGTAATTGAAAGTATTCCATCGCAACTAATTAGCGACAAAAGGATTAAGTAATTTCAGATGGTTTATGAATGTTAAATAATTTTTTTGTTATAGTTGTCTTGCTAACTTTATATCAACTTAGCAGGACACCCTGGTTAAAAAAAACTACAACAGCGACAAAATAAGTTTCATCGCGAATAATTAGCGACAAATTAGCGACAAATTTCCGCTATAGTAACTTTCTCATTTGAGCAAGTTGTCCTGCTAACTTTATATACGTTCAGACACCGCACCAAAATAAATTGATAAAAAAAATTGACGATTGAAGCCTCAATATCAAAAACCAATATTAAGAAAAGCACTTTTTTCTTTTAATTAAATCTGGCAAGGGTTCACTTTAATAAAAATTAAAACTTAAAAAATATATATATTATCCATCAATCGTTTTTAGCAAAACAATGGCAAAAAAATTTAAACGGGCCTCTTATAACAGGTTATGAAATATCACGGCTAGTTTACATTGTGCGTCTAACGAAACTGCAAATTTTGTGTTTTTTTTTATTATTTTCGGAAATTGAAAAATCAAATTTGAATCGAAATTGATATCGTTTAACACTTCGAATCGATTTGAAAAGTTTTCCTCGCCTTTAATATCAAAATGAATGAATTCAAGCAAGGGTCAATTTTTTTTGATTAAACAGTCTCAATTCCAAAAACGAGGCTTGCGACAAATGTCAATTTTGCCGTTTTCCCTTCGAGCAATTTGCTCGACTTCAAGATTTTGCTTACTTCAGTAAACATTACTTAAACGTCAAAAAAAAAACAAAAAAAAACGACCCCTTAACAAAAATAATTATGAAACATCAAGACTAGTGCAAATTTTTGAAATTGAAAGAACTGAAACGGTTTCGTTTGAATTTGACTGAATTCTCATTCTCAACATCTCAACTCTCAGCCATCTTCTCTATAATAGGTAGATGTGTGTGTGTACTTTAAAAGCGATTCGATTTATGTAACTGTGTTTTTTTTTTAATATCAAAAATTTAGCAATATTCAAGCCGAAATTAATTATTTTTAATTAATGAATCAAACCCCACCACTGTGGCCATATATTTTTAAAATAGAACACTCTGTATGTTTTTTTTATTTTGATATTTTCTGAGAAAATGCAATAATAATGGTTTTACAGTTGCAGCTTAAGTTGAGTAGTTTATGAGTTATAAACAAATGAAAATAGCAATTTTTCATTTTGAAAGCAGTGTACCTACATCGGAAACGGCTGAACATATCGGAAAACGGCTTACATAATATGTCCCTTCCCTATCTTAACTTTTCAAGTGTTATCTCACAGGGTAGATAGGTACTTGAAATTATTATACAGGGTGATGAAAAAACTGATCATTTATATCACCCTGTATGAAATTTTAAACCACATACATAGTAGGATACCATGTGAAAAATTAACATAGACATTTATAACCCGTTTTCTGATATTTTAAGCCAATTCCGCAGCTAGTACCTACCTACACTCCAAATGAAAAATTGCGATTTTCATTTGTTTATAACTCATAAATTACTCATTTTAACTTGAAAGTGTATTTTCTCAGAAAATATCAAAATACAAAAACATACAGTGTTCTGTTTCAAAAAAAATATGACCACAAATGGTGTGGGTGAAGAGCGGTGGGGATAAAAATTCAAATTGAGGCTTAAAAATGCAAAAAAAATTGAAGTTTTTTTTTTCTTCAAAAACGTCTTTTCTCTAAATACTTGGTGAATTTTAAGCCATAAGTGCGTTCCACACTGTATAATGATAAAAAGTTGAAATTTTATCATTTGGGGCCCGGCCTGCTGCTAGATTAGATGGTAAATTTTCATGTTTTATACCTACATAAATCGAGCATGCCTTGACAGGATTTGTTTTCTTTTCTGTGTCTTCTGGGTACGAAATATTGAAAACTTTTATTGTAAAAGTAAAATGTTACAGAGAAGAGAATTCAAAATTATGTAAGTATGCATGCCAAATTTCATAACCATCTTTTTTTACAATTTTTGAAATTTTTTAATGTTTTTCGTTAGCGTTTTCTACAATCTGTGACTCAAACGGGTGTTAAAGATTAATTTAAATATAATGTTGTGCCTTATTGGAAACTCAAGTTTTAGACTGATTTCTTTATCGGTTTTTCTAAAACAAAATTTAAAAAAAATAGGCCGGTTGTTGCGAAATTCGACATGCATGCATAATTTTGAATTCTGAACAGCTTTTTTAAATAAAATTTTCCGGTATTTCGTGCAGAAGAGGTTCTTTACCTACACAGAAAACAAAAAAAAACTCCCGTCAAGGCATGCTTGATTTATTAAACGTGATAATAATAAAATTTATTATCTTATCAAGCAGGTCTGGACCCCAAAAAGGGCACACTGTACTCTACATGTTTAATAAATTGGCGAGTTTTGCGAGAAGACTCGCAATTTTTTCGTCAAACTTGTGCCAGTTTCAAACGAATCACCATAAAAATTAATGAACGAGACTGGCTTATACAGACCTCAAAATTTAATTTTAAAAGAAATTACGTAAAACAAAATTTACAAGCTCAACGCGAAAAAATCTTGCGTGTCAATAAGAGTAAAAAAGTAAAAACTTACAATAACAAATCTCAAATCGAGTAAAGATGAAGGATCTTCTTTCATTCAATTTTTCTCTTCCGTCACACTAAATTCGAAAGTCAATAACACAATAATTGCGACGTGACGTTTCCTCCCTCAATCATAATAACCACGGCCAGCTTGACTTCCAGTTTCTACAAATTTCTTCTCCTTCACCGATCACCACCGCATAATACTGACTCAAAATCGAGAATGCGGTGACGAAAAAAATAAATGAATCATTTCCACCAAGTCCACGACCGTCGATCGCAGTCTGCGTCATAAAAATCCCAACTTGCATCAAATTTCACAACATTTTCAGAGCCCTCGTTTTTTCGCCCCGATTTTTCCGAATCGTCCATTTCGATCGACGGACGTATCGAAAACGTCCAGAGGACAGTCTGATCGAAAATCGTGCAGTAAATGACAAATCCAAAACGAGTCCAAGGCTGCTGACGTCACCGTCTGGAACCTTCAACCGAAAGAACCCACCGACTGCCATTATCGACGAGATTAACGACGGAAACACTTATCTTGACGATAAAACGCCGTGAAATCCCACTTCGAGCACTTCGTCGTATACTGTTTCGTCATTAGGTGAAATTATCAATTTTACATCCCGTCGTCGTCACTCTCGGACACGACGTTTAATAATAAGAACAAGGACGCAGGCACTTGCTCTTGGTAAGTCTGACTCACTTAGCCACTATTCGAACTAGAATAATAATTACTAAATAATAATAATAATCCATCGAAGAAATAATAATGCCCCCACGTCTTTCGAAAATACCAAGAATCACTACTGTTACTGTTGTCGATTGATGATAAAGTAGCTTTAATCGCGTTTGAAAAACCGAAACATCACTTTAATCCTCGTCATCAACACCACAATACACCAACTATTGATTTGTAAATTAGCAATAAAAAATAATTAAATAAATAAATGTTACACTTCATTTCGTTTAGAGCGACTCTACCGAACAAACTCCGTATCGTATAATGTATCGGCAGTCGCGGCGGATAGCAACTGGAGGCACGTGCAGCCACGAAGACTAACCGGTGAAAACTGACCACGCCGTCGGTCCGTCGGCCGTCGGGTCGCCGCTCACAGCGCCAGACTTGCGCTGACTCCCTCCCGCCGACTTTCAGTGACAGAGTGGGTAAAACCGAGGCCTCCGCCAATCGCAGTTACCCCAGGTCTCGGTCGGTGTTGACAGATTTATGAGAAATTTTGCGCAAGCTCCTGAACGCCAAATATCACCAGTTAGTTCCTTTCCTAGGGAGTTGTTTGTTTCGCATACCATGAGAAGTTCCTAAAATTCGACTTTTCGCAGTTCATTTATTTATTGTGCTGTTAATTATACCGAGTCAAAAAGAATATAACGTACTTGAAGCGGGCCAAATGTACAAGAATGCGCAGGCTTTGTATGTGACTGAACTCCCAAAATCGAACGTCATATAGAAAATCGCATTTTAAACACAAAAGAAACAATAACTTTTTTCAAGATCAAGCCGCGTTTAGGAAATATTACAAAAAATGTAAACTAAGGCTGCTGTGAAAAAAATAATTTTTTAGTAACTGGACAACCAAAATGGAGTGTCCTGTAGAAAATCGGGTAATTGTATACATCCGCGGCTCCTAAGTTTCATCAATTTTTTCGGGACCGAGGAGCGAAATAGGGGTGCTGGGTGGGTAAGAAGCTAAAAACAGCCATTGCAAACTAATATTAAGGTCACAACTAAGGCCTCTTTGACACTACGATCGAATTTCTATTTTTTTTTTCACTTTCAGGGCAAGGAATATCTTCGAGACAAACAGTAGCACAGTTTTTATTTTGAATTTTGCATTTATTTTGCATTTGCATTCCAAAAATCGTAACATCGTTCGCTATACTCTGGATACGATACGAGAATCTTATATCCGGTCGAATCCCTCTCTGTGTCGTGCTCATGGCATCCGCCGCTTACGATCCGGTTGGCTTGGACGCGTATTCATCATTTCGAGTGCGTGCTTCCTATGTATTTATACGCCGCCTACCCAGGACCGGACTCATTAGTGTGATTCTTAATGCCTCTTTTTTTTGCTAACCATTAAATTGCAAAGCAAATGAATACCTTCCTGGTGTTACTTTAGGTATGCTCTTCACCCCTATATAGGTGCCATAGTGAAACTGTAGGAGCCGCGGATGTATATAATGACCAAATGTAAAACTAAGGCTGCTGCAAAAAATGTGTTTTTTTTTTAAGTAACTGAACAGTAAAAACAAACTTCATGTAGAAAATCGTATTTTAAACATAAAATAAAGAATAACTTTTTTCAAAATCAGGACTTGTTTAGAAACTATTTCCAAAAATGTAAAACTATAAGGCTTCTAAAAAATATATAATTTTTAGTAACTGGACAGTAAAAATCGAACGCCATGTATAAAATCCAATTTTAAGCATAAAAGAGAAAATAATTTTTTTCATAATCAGTCCTCGTTAAGGAAATATTTTCAATGTACAATTTTAAGTAGCAAACTTTCTAAGTAATTTCTACATAGATAAATGGAAATATTTCTTAAATGAAGTCCGATATGAAAAAAAACTTATTCCCTCTGTTATGCTTAAAATACGATTTTATGCATGACATTCGATTTTGGCCGACCAGTTACAAAAAAAATAAAAATTCACAGCAGCCTTAGTTTTCAATTTTTGGAAATATTTCCTAAACGAATTCTTATTTTGAAAAATGTTATTCTCTCTTTTATGTTTAAAATGCGATTTTATACATGACGCTCAATTTTGGCTGTACAGTTACCAAACACCCTGTATAAAAAGAAGAAAATCTCATCTCACTTTCCACAATTCCTAATAATCAACATTAGAAAACATTTGACAATAATATCATCAGTCAAAATTTTACTTTTTTTCACGCATTTTGACAAAAACTGACAGTTTAATTTAATGAGTAGGTTTTTCGGACTGACCTTAAATAATTGGAAACGAGAAAAAATTACTTCGGTCAATTGTAACATTAAAAAAAATTATTTTATTGAAAAAAATATTTGTTTCATTAAACTGACCTTGGAAATTATGATAGTTTATACTCAAAAACGTATTGAGAATTATCATGTCAGCTGTCATTCGTCAAAATTTAACCAATACATTCGAAAGATGAAAAATTGAGGTTCCATTATTAGGTAACTTTACTCCCAGATCAAAATTTATGGCAGCAGTAACTGACATTACTAAAAAAGCCATTTCCGAGAAGCGAGCAGAAGAAAATTTTCCTTTCTGAAAAAGAAAAAACAGAAAAGCCGCTTCTCCGAAATTGCTTTTTTTTTTGTAATGTCAGTTATTGCCAATAATTTTGATCGGCGATTATAGTCAGATTTTTGGATCGTCCTTGATGATATCAGAAAAACTTGACAACACTTAAAATAAATAAATTATTTTACCAAAACATCAATCTACAAAAACTAAGAAAAAATACATTAAAAAGTTGTCATTTTATTAAATTGGCCTCAAAAACTTCAAACAATTTGATTTTAGTCTCTGCAGTGACATTATAAAATTATCGACAATTATGACATCAGTTGTCAGTACTTAATCAAAATTATACGAAAACATCAATCGTGAGTAGTCTATTTTTGGACTAACTAGAAAAATGGAAACGTCAAAAATTACTTTATTTGATTTGAGATTAGAAAAAAATCGACACTTCACGGCTGTCAATAAACACACATTTTACCAAAACATAAATCTAGGAAAACCGAAAAATAACGTAAGGGTGTATTTAAAAAGTCGTTTTATTAAAGCGAACGTAGAAACGTAAAAATTTCTCTAAAATACACTGACATTAGAAATTAATTGACTATGACAGTTGACAAAAATTGATAGTTGACATTTTTTACACCAATTAAAAAAAATCAATCCACGGACAGTAGTTAAAATTGTTCTTTAGAAAATAATGAAAAAATCCACTAAATACGTAATACAGGGTGTTAGTTAAGTACGGGGCCAAACTCCAAGGGCAACTAGAAATACAACTATTTTATCTCTTGATTTTTTTTCATATCTTGCTTTGTTTTCGAGAAAAAAAATAATAAAAGTTTGACACCCTGTATCTTGAAAAATATGCATTTTCGGACCCATGTTTATTTGAACTTTTCTTCTCAAAATCACTCAAGGAAGCACCCCTTGGAGTTTGGCCCCGTACTTAACTAACACCCTGTATAAAAAAATTACCTCTGTACTTCTAATTCTAAAGACCAACTCTTGAAACAATTTACAATTATGACAGCTGTCATTAAGTTTATGTCAATCACCGGAATAAAATTATATTTTTTTGACAGCTGTCAGCAGTCAATATGCACAAAAACTGACACTTTTTATTTTTATTGACTAAATAGACTAAAATTGAAAATAAATTGAAGAAAACTGTAGAAAATACCTAAATCGTTTCGAACTTGTCTAATTATTATTGGAATTAAGGCTGAAAAATATTGGCATTTCAAGCAACTGTCAAAAACTAACGAAATCTAATTTAACCTGGTATATTAAAAAAAAACATGTATAGGCGTGTTTAAAGAAAAATCGGAAATATTTTTCGAAATAATTTTGTTATTTTTACATATTTGAAGTTATTAGCTTTATTGCGATAAATCATAATGTCACTTTGTCATTTTAAACAAAAAGCAGGTCTATTAATTAAATTCACCAATTTTTTCCTAATTAATATTAAATTAATATTATTATTATAGAACTATGCACTTTAATCATTAATAATGTTTTAATTAATCAGTTTCAGTCAATTACTATTAAAAATCGTTCATTTAATAAACAATTAAACTCCACGTTAATGAACGAAGAATAATTACTATCATATTGAAGAGCGAGACTGCAAAAAGTTACTAATTGGCGTCAAACCGCACAACGCGACAACGCCGTGCTCGAGCGCTACCGAACGCATAGCGAGTTTGGAAAGTTCGCGAGTGTGAAACCGGCCTGTCTGGGTCCTTAACCTAACTTAACGACCGAGACAGAGTCCCATCTTTGTCTGTCGCGCGTGTCTGTGTAACCGGCCCTCTCCGTCTAACGTCTGCGAAAATATACAATGCATCGTGAAAACGTCTGCATTCCTCGAGGAAACGTCTGGAAATGCGCGTAAAATTATGAGAAATCCGACCAGACGATAAAAAAAAGAGGAAAGAGTAAGGACACGACGACTGTCTGGATTTTATTTTCGAATCACGACAGATCCAGCGAAATTTATCAACCTTTTTGCTTCTATATCTAAACACTTTATTAGACCAGACTAAACTAAATTGGTACTTGGACTTCTTGCGCCCTGGCCTGGGCCTGGACCCTGGGGTCCCTGTGAATCTTGGGATAGGTAGGTTTATACATGCACTTTGTATTATTAATATATTATTTATTATTATATTTTATTATTATATTTAGGTACCTGCATAGTGTCTCGTTCTCGATTAATAAAATATAATTACGGCCTAAAGTGCCCCCATGATTTATCATAACGTTACAATGACGTTTTGAATAAAAATTTATAAAAAATAAGCTCCTGGGTCTTACTATAATGGTTTCTTAGGTACCTACGATAATAATAAATGGTTTCAGCATGATGGTGCTCCTCCACATATAGTATTCGAATTGTTAAAATTGTTTGGTTGACACTTCCAGGAACAAAAAATAGATGTAATTTTGACGTAGGTATGTCAGAATTTATCAGAAATTGGCGTTTTCATGATACGCTGAAGTAAATGTCCCAAAAAAGTTCCCAAAGTGTCAAAGTTATGCCACAATAGAAAAAAGAACAGTATTCACCTGTATACAAAGACCCAAATCATCCATCCTTACAGTATTAACTCGTTTTCTTGTATGTCTATGTCTGTCTGCGGTCAAATCTCGCAATCGTTTTTAAACTAACTTCTCGAAGAGCTAGATACTTTAAACTTTAATCATAAGTCAGAACTGGATGACAATGCAATACTAGCTCGCTTTCTTGTCTGCCCGTTTGTTTGTTCAGCAAAAATTCTGAAACAAACTAAAAATTCATTGAGAATCCAAAGCTTGATAATGAATAAAAATTCAGGACCATACATAATGCAAGGTCATTTTCAGCGAATTTAATCGATCCTCTAATTAACACACTATCTACCATCTAATTCTTATTTATTCCCATGATGTTAATTGTATCATAAGTAATTATTTAAAAACCGACACCGCTGGGTACCGGAATTAAGTGGAATTTTGCATGTCGGTGAATGGCTGTTGGAATTATAGAATTGAATTAGTAGGTACCTATAGGTATAGGTACAAACGAACATTCCCGAGTCAGTTTTTCAAAGTGTTGTTCGAAGTCTATATATGAATTTAAGATAAGATCGGGCTTTCTACTCGAGTTGTTCCCATTGAATAAGTTCAGACTTTTGTATTTCGTTCCAGTCTGCAAAACATAACGGTGCGAAATGGCTGATAATTATCGCCGGCGGTTCATACGAAAAGTGCAATAAAACGTGAAACGGTTATGATCGCATTTTAAATTCAATTCCATCAACTGCCTTTTTTCTTTTAGAACGAATTTGGCTTTCGTTATTATAATAAATCAATTTTTTATAGTATTTAGACATCAAAAAATGCATTAAAAAGTTAAATGTTTAATTGATTATAACGGCCCATTTTACTAACATTATAAACCCATCATGACGTAACCGCACGCGAACTGATTGCTTTGAAGACGGTCTTTTGGTCTGCAAAGCCTCATTTCGCGGCCGTCGTCAAGGACCACGGCCATTTTCGGGTTTTCAAACATGCCCATTAATGTTTAATTACTTATTTGAAATAATTTTGCAACCTGAAAAAAGTGACAAGCCAGGCTCGAACCGGGGACCACAGCGTGGAAAGACGAGCTCTAACGAAGGCGTCATCAATTATTTGTCGAGGCGGGATTTTGTTGTAATTTTGTTTATGAGCGGAGACTTCAATTATTGATTGAGCAACAAAAATGTTACAGCGCTCGTGTCACTAAAATTGAGTCGTGGATGTTGAGAACATTTTGAGATTCAGTAAAAAATTTTCTCGAGGCAGGATTTTGTTGCAATTTTGTTTATGGGCAGTTATCGACAAGCTCTTTCGTGATTAAAAATCTAGACTTACTTAAATTACCGAATTTAACCGAATTTTAACCGAATTTTTGCAATTTTTTTTTGTAATTTCAATTTTTTTTCCCTAAAGTTCAAGTCTTGGAAGCAAAATAACAATTAATAACTGCACCAAATTGGTAGCAAATATCATATGGTGCTGGTTTACGAAAATGTTGTTTCTTGAGCATGAGACAGAGGCATGCACACTTACAGAGAAAGCACTTTTTTTCCTAGGACCCAAATATTCCTCATTTTTCTAACTAATGACACTTTAGAGAAATAGAAACAAACAACATCTACCCGGTAACTTTTAATTGAAAACTGCAAATTGAAGCGAACCGTTATTCTCCCATCACTAAGTTCATCGTCAGCTTAACAATAGATTCGTTCAATATGAGTTCATTGTTCATTAAGTTCATTTTAGTGTAGATAGGTATACTAAGAAGCAGCAGAAGCGCCAGCACAAGATGGCTAGTCTGTTGTTGTTAGACTAAATTGTCAATTAATCATTTTGACATTTTCCAAATTATGTCAATTAATTATTATTACCATTCCCCATTCCTATCCACCACACTCAAGCCGAGCAAAACTGCCAGGACTGCCGCACCCGCCCAAAAAGTGACCGATAACGATTAGGAACGCGTCCGATCTGTTACATTAACATCCGGTTCTCCCATCACTAGATCGTGGTCAAGCGCATCGACACCACACACAGAGCAGCGAAGGCAACGAACGAGCCCGCCTGCAGCAAGCAAGACCGAAGAGATATCGCGGACCAGAATTGAATCAGATGATGTCATATGCCGCCCCCGTGGCTGCCAGTTGCTAAGGCGGCTATGGCTGCGTGGAAATGGACATCGCAGTGAGCCAAGGTCGCGGCAAGGACTGCGGTGATTGTCATTTATCCGGCATTCCGCTCTCAGGTGACCAGTTTCTTGTGTGCCCGATTTGGACGGCACTGCGCCGGTTCGCGACTAGGATAATGATAAGGAACAGATGCGCGTTGCGTTCTGTTGTTCTGAGAAACAAGGACGCGACGTGCCGCTTATCAATGGTGTTTTGATTACGCATTACGGGTTTGATTAAGTAAACGTTGATTTTGCTGTGTTGAAGGAAAAAAGTTATCAGTTTTTTCCTTGTCACAGAATGGCGAGAAGAAACGCAAAATTTCTGCGCTATGTTCCGCAGTGTCCAAGAAAATTGAACAGAAACACCGATGTAAAAAAAAGTACAGCAAAAATACTATGAAATGAGCTTCTTAAATCGAACGGCACACTTCTACCAGCTTCACAAAAACAGATTGTAAAATGTAGTACAAGTTCTTATTTTGATCCATTTTTGTGAAGATGTTCGAAGTGGGCCGTTCGATTTAAGCAGCTCATTCCAGAGCAATTTTTCATGTACTTTCCGAAACCGATACCGTTTTTCCGAAAGTTGATCGGAAAATGTGCTTTTCTGCCAAAAAGTGCAAACTATTTCTTTTCAAGTACGTTCCTGGATTTTCAACTTGCCGATAGGTCATCTTAGAAGAGTGTTCTTAGTAAATTTCATAAAACCGTTGCAAGGATGTCGCCATTTAAAGTTTAAGCCCAAATATAGAAAACACCCTGTATCTTCGTACCTCTTGGCAAAAAAAAACTCATAAATTTAGACTCACCTCGATGTCCCCTACCTGGTATATAACCACCTCGCATTAGTCATGAATCGTATAAATGGCATGTTGGTAAGCTATACGTATATGGTAGATGGTGGTTAAGAGATTTTGAACCTTCGACCCCACCCAAGAGTTCCTATTCACCATTCCAGCATAATGGTGGAACCCATATATGTACTCAAACCTTCCCGACCTTTTTACGAAGGTCAGGAGGTCTTTCCATGAGAGGAGATCCATTCATTTCTCTCGTAGACTCTGACCCAAAGTACTCGTATACCTCGCATACACCTGTGTAGAGGGTATAGGAGTTTTCATCGTCTGTTCCACATTGAGAATAGACTGGGTCCCGCCTCACCACCAAAAGTTATAAGTAAACTACCTGTTCAGACTGTAGTGAGTTGTGAGCACTCCAAACAGTAGCATAGGATTCCCGTTCAGTTTGATCATGTTTTAGCCAGCTTGTTTCTGTCCGGACCGGCTATGGATAGTCTGGACTGTGTAACCTCTATTAGAAGACTTTTCGTCCACTAAGGACATTTCTGGATAGAGGGGAGCCAATCCTGTACTGCCTATTTTACAAAGTGTCTGCTCCGTGGCCTCTACTGCCTCTTCCATTTCAGCTAATTGTGTAGAATCGTGCGATATTGTATTACAATTTTATTACCGAGGGTGATTAAATCACTGCGACATAAGAGACCTGTTGTGTCTTGTGTCCCCTCTACTATGCTTTACCTGGTATGAAATTCCATTAATGAAGCACCCTCTCCAAGGTCGATTTCTTGAGAAACTTGAGGATTTTGAGAGGATCAAGATCGGGTAGTTTTAACGCGTCCCAGCTAAGCAGCAGGTGACCAGGTGTCTCGTCTCCCTTTCTGCAAAATCTGCAGACACCGTTCTTCAATGCCCGACTTCCTCAGGTGTTCCTTGGACTTACAATGTCCCGTCAGGAATCTCGTCAGTATACTCTGAGACGTTCCTTACAGAGGTTGAGGAGTATCTTCGACCTCTCTCGGTTGAAGTTCCCGAAAAGAAGAATGTGTCTTTCAAGCCACAGAATAGTTTTGTGGTCGTAGAAACGATCTTGATGCTCTTTTTCTTGCCTGGTGGGCACTTAATTTCCCTCAATTCCAGTACGACCTGGAATTTGAGGTGAATTTTTCGTGCCTAATTCTTTGAGATTCTCTAGACACTGTCAAACCAATTTGGAGCTGATAGTCAAAAAGCTCAGCGTCTTTATGGCTGCTTGACTATCCGGCAATAATTCAGTTTCTCTGTTTTCATAGTTTCTGTCGAGGTTTTTTGCTCATCGCTTGAAGTATTATTGGGGATGTTCCCTGGGAATTCCCTGCCCCGGTTCTCTTTCTTTGAGAGTGAATCAGATGAAAGTGTTGTTCCATTCCTTTTTCCGACAGTTCAGTGAGGAAGTTTTCTCAAAACTGAATTTCTTAAAAGTCCTCTTTTTTGGCAGTGCCAACAGCTTCTCGCGGCCGCTCAAGGGTTGGTCCTCAAAAGCTCGCAATCGTGCATGCGATAGTGACATCTAAAAATAAAATTGCAAACTGGAAATGTTTATTATAATCTGGCTGGTTGTGTTCACGCCATTTTCGATATCTTAATTTAAATAAACATCCCGGATGATTATTTATTTAAACATTACGTGAATGCGAATCTCTCGAAAAATAAATATTGCAACACAATTGCAGCGATTAGATTATGTATTCGTATTTGTTCGTTACTATGAGAAAATTGAAGTCGAAATTCATGCACTTAATAGTTCCATTAATGTTCTTTACTGATTACTTTTCAGATGTTATGAGCACGCAGATCCATTTCCTAGGTCGATTATTCAAATTTTCGAACGGAAAATGAACGATTTTTTAATCATTTATCATTAGGAACTGGTAGACAATTTGATCAATACTGTCACGCGGCTTTAAATCTAATTTTATGTTATTTCACGTAGCACTCAAGGAACCATTTCCAGAATTTTATTTAAAAAAATAACAGAACTGCTGCAGTGAGATCAAGGAGAGACTGTAAAAGCTGAGTCATCAAGACCATACAGAAATCAGAAGGTGCAATAAATCTCCATAGAAACTCCTACATAAACCTGGAACTCATCACATATTTCACGTATAATTCATGAGCCATTTCGACAATTTTATATAAAAAAAAAAGAATAGCTGAACTGGCGCGGTAAGATCAAGGAGAGACATGGAAAATCAGAATCGGTAGAACAGGAACCAGACGATGAGATAAATCTCCATTATTATGTACCCTATAAATGAATAACAGTTACAGTGAGTAACCGTGTTAAGAAGAGACGCTTTAAAAGTTGCGAATATGATAGACCAGTAATGACATAAGGATTGCTAATTAGAGAGAACAGCCTAAGGGCGCGCAGTAGAGATAAGGACATGAAGCGTCAGGCAGACAAGGCGAGGCCGTTAAGAAGAACGGGTCGGCGTGAACGAAAGGCGGCAAGCCTCACCTGCACATTATCTGAATTTTTTTCTATTACCTGTTTTGATCTTACCTCTTATCTTCATAACTAGAAGCTAAATCGTTTCTACTAAATTATCTTAACCACATTCGAGACCGAGACAGAGTATTTAGACTCCGTTTAGTCTCTAGCAAGATATTAGCAAACGGCTGCCATATTGCTGTCGTTGATACGCAGTAACTGAATTTCCAATTATCGGATCGTAACACGCGAATAAACAAAAGTGTTTATTATTATATTTATTGGGTTGGGACATAACCCACAATTTCCAAAGCCAACTGTTGAAGTGTTACTAAATGAACACCCGATGTAATGAAAACCACGATAAGACAAGACAAGACAAGCAACAATAAGCAAATTTATAGAGTTATGTGCTGACAAGAAAACTACTACTCGTAAATGGTAATAATAATAATTATTAAACCTAATTATGTAAAACAAAAACTTTCAACGCACTCAATAAAAAAAATAAAACTTGCGATAATGTCAGCTTCGTTCCATCATCAAACTCATAATACGGGAACGTTCATAATAATTATTTTACTTGACATATTACGAAAACCTATAATAGGTGATAGTGATAAGCGATAATGTGACATTTATTATTTATCATCAATGCTAAAAAACATTTTAAAAGCTTTTCGCCATAAGTGCGGTTTTATTGTTATTGTCTTTAGATGTATATTGCGCAGTCATAAAAACTGTTTTAACTCGCAAGCGAGAACGCGTTCCTGTAAAAAAAAACTGACGACCATGACAATAACGAATGTGGTAACAAAATACAAATGATTTTTAAATTAAATAATTTATTATTATTATTATTATCTTACCATCGGCAATAACGTGACGTCTGATCTTGGGGTGAAGTTCTTTTTTGTGACACCTCAGCTTGCCATCTGCAAAAAAAATTGCTTTTATTAAACCAATAAACTCAATTTGTTATAAAAAACGCTAATAAATACTATTCGATATAATCGATATGTAATAAGAGATGCGTCGTCGCAGAGAGGGAATAGTAGTTCAGCAGCTATTAGAAGAAGTTCAGTTGGAAAATAAAGAAAAATACTAGTTAATGTGAATGTAATCAGAGACAGTTTATAAAGCGATTATGCATGAGTAAAAGATCTTTGCGAAAAGTAATGATTTTCTCGAGATAAAAGTCTAGACGACCTTTTTATCAAAAATATCTTGTGTAAATTCACAGACCTTTGTTAACGCGAAGGGACACTTTCAGAGCGCAGGCGGTGCCAGGGTGGAAGAATACGTAATACGTGGAGGTCGGAGGTGCCGTGTCATCGTCGCGTATAGAGTTCAGAGAAGATGACGTAAGCCTTTGCGGATTGGCGGAAAGGCCAGAACGCGGAGGCTGGTAAGCGAGAAGCGAGGACAGAAAGGGGGGAAGTAAAAAAACGAAGAAGGTCCATCTGTAAATCTTACTTTCATACCTAAATCTGGAAATATTAACCTTGCCTGTGTCTATCACCTTTTAAAGAAGTTGTTATTAAGAAGAAATTATCTACACCATAATTATATTATTCGACGCAATTACCTAGTTCCCTGGAATATCTGCAAGAAATAACCAACTAACTCGGTCAACTAAACCAGAGTGTGTTCCCGTTAATAATCATCATATTAATATCAACTTTCGTAGTTTTTCGATTTCAAACATCAGATGCTGCGTGTTAATCTTCAAAAGACTCTTTAATGCTAAAATCATGTGAATGCCGCCGTCGCTAGCAGACTAATTTTTGAGCCCTTCATCTGACGTCTTGGTAATTGAGGAACAACTAATTACCGTACAACTACAAGTTCACTCATAGTAGAGTGTAAGTAAAGTTCTAATTTTTCTGCCTTCCAAAGAACTTTTGCAAAAAAAGCGAAATAAACATCTTGGAAATCCATCGACTAAAAGAGCCTACCTCCAGTATCATATCTCCAAGATTCATGAATTGTTTTAATTAAAATGAAGTAACAGTTTGAGTGTATTGTGAATCACAATATGTTGTGCTGTTGCAAAAAATATGGAGAGTTGCTAGATGTTAAATTATGGCTTATAGCTTTACCTAAAGAAAAATAACGCGACACGACGTATAATCAGTTGATTTATTGTAAAGTTGTTAGTGACCATACTTTCCCTACAATTTATAAAGGAAAAATTCGATCTACTATTTTCTGTTAGGCTTTCAAATTTCAAAGGACTTTTTTCAAGCTTTTTTGAATAGCCTCCAGGTCATGAAGAGCTTCAATTCCTTTGCCAAAAAGTCGTTCTTTAGAGGGCTGTGACGTCAAGCTTTTTTGTAAAAAGGCTCTGTCAAGCTCTCGTCTAAGGCTACTGTATACCTCTCATACATACACCTCTACAGTGGTAGAATCCCCGTCGCCTGTTCTACATTTGGGACAATCAGGGAGACACCCATAAGTTAAAAAGTGTCTGTCGGGTCTGGTGTTGATTCCAATACCCCTTTAAACCTTTTTGGGTTCATCCCGTAATAATATCGACTAGAAGACCTTTTGTCAGACCAAGTACGCAGCAACGACCCACAAAAGTTTTCCCTGAATTAGGAGGAAACATTATCCCTTTTCCATATTTTCTCTGTAACCGGTGTAACCTTGAGGTTTGAGATAGGGTCTTCTCCTTACAAACTGGTTAAGTTTTTTGCCAACAATATCTGCAGGTGGTGAATTTTGGTTTTCCTTGTGGTGTAAACCTGGAGGCTCACTATTAAGTACATGGGCTTCTTGCAAGAGAGCAAGAAACTGGGGACATCCACAGATCTTCCGGTCTGCCGACGTGAGGGTGAACTAACCAGAGGTAGCCAGTTCTTTTGGATGAGTCACCGTGATTACTCGCTCTTATAACTACCTGGGAATCCCCCTTAATCATTTAATCTCTCTTAATTTCAGAGACTCCTGCCTCCACCATGGTATTTAGAAAAGAAAGGACCAATTCAAAGGGATCGTTTAAATGACCATAAATTAATTTAAAATGATAAAATGAGACCAACATTTTCCTCTTTTCCGGACAATGGTGATGGTGATGGCGATGGCGACACAACAAAGCAGAGCTGGGGGAAAGAAAAAGAAGAAGTACCCACTTAAACGCGTGAAATATGCTAATCATTGTCAGTCAGTTGCTCTGTAATTTTCATAACGACAATTACCAGCACCGGCAGCTAGCAGACTTTGAACAAAAGTTGCTCAGTTCGATTTCAAAATAGAAATCGGAGCATTCCTCCTAGCAACTAAGCGGACAGAGATGTAAAATGTACGCGAACATAAATTTTTATTGGGTATGACTCGTGAATGAAGGATGGCGATCTCGCAGTTCGTACAAATTATACATACACTAGCACTACACTGTAATATTTTAAAGGAATGCCGACGGTTTTGTAAAAATATAAATAACGTTTTATATTTAGAAATCCTTCTTCTAATCTGAATCAAACTATGTACATGTACATAATGTTAGATAGGTATATGGTATATGCATGGTGTACAAAATAAATAATACCCACACCGTGAACTTCGAGGTTTAACTTTGACATTGAAATTTGTGGAATATATAGATAACCACCAACACCAACACCATCCGTCAATATGTGTGCGCAAAATATATCGATAATCTAATTATAATAATTATGTAGATATTTATAATCAAAGTCACCAAACCGATTATTTATTTATTTAGTTAGTTATAGATTCTTTGGTCTTTTTATAGATATGAGAGGCGATTCTCTAAATATTTTATAATTTCTCCACATTCCTACATACCTCCACCGCACCAGATCACCTGATTAAGTAGAAGCGTGACGAAAATATGTGACCACTTCCGGAGACGAGGCTTGAAGACCAAATAGGTATTACCTAAAAAGTCGATTTTTCGCATTACTCTACATCTTGAAAAACGATCAGGTTAACAGGAGACTCGCGTATCGTATCTTCATGTCAAGATAAAAAAAAGGCTGCCTGGGGTGTATCCTATGGCGCAAGCCTAACCCACCGTGCTCTTTATTTTGATTATTTTTGATTTCACCAAAAAAATATCATCTTTCATCTTTCTGGATTTTCGGTGCTTAATGTGAGCTGAGTCTAAATTTTGGTTAAATTTGCGCACCCAGGAAAGTAGCTGTTTTAAAAAGTTTTGAAAATTTTTCGAAAACGTTTTGAAAAAATTGACAAAATTTTTCCGTCATTGTGATTAATTTTTAAACTAAATAATCGATTGAAAGTAGCAAGTATCACAACATAATGTTCGCAATACACCAATTTACCATAACCATAGCAACGCAGGTAGAAAAAAAGGAAGAGTTCACCTGGACTGTTCGAATTGTTCGTTCGTTCCCTCGTCGTCAGGTACTCCCCCCGATATTAGTCAGATACGAGATTATCTGATATCAGTAATAGTGAACCTTAGAACATAAACTAATGAGACTTACAACCTCGTTAATAACTTGTTTAGTCGGGAATCGTCAGATATTCCCCCTCAATCCTTCTCAACAATCAATCGTACATAGTGATCATTAAACCTATTACAACTTCTTTTATTAAACAAGCTCTTATCACCAATCAACTAATCGGGACAGAGATGTAATCAGCAAGATACCATACTTATTTGAAGTTTACTCCTGTTCTAATCTTTGGGGGCAAAGCCCTGGTCCTTCACCTTATGATCACATCTGTACTACTTAATCCATGCCTTTAAGCATAACATCCGCTCAACAATAATTGATCCTCGAACCAGTCCAAACATTTTGCTGACTTGCACAAAAGTGGCGAGACGTCTCCGATCTGACGGTCGGTCCAAAAATTCCAACTTAGTTGATGTTCCCATTCATTGTAGACCTCGCAGTCATTTTTTTAATCTCTTCTAGCTCCATCAATTTTTTACGGAGGTTGGATCCGCGCCAACTTCAGTAATAATCTAGTTCAGAGAAAAAACTTCTGAAATGCTTTGATGACGATAAAGTGGGAAAATTTTAATTGGGAATTTCTTTACCGCTGTACGCAAATCGATGACGTTACCCAGTTAACAGAGACACATGATGACACGTTATTATAACGTCATATTTTGGTGATAATTGGTCGCTGCATGACGTCAGTAACCTAAAAGCGACGTCGAAAACACGTCATTCAAGTCCCTGATAGATTAGCCGTTGCCCTTAAGCGTGAAAAGTCTAATACTTTGTGTGTGCTATTTGTTCCTACTAACCGCCCACACCAATTTCCAACAACTTATCAACAACAAGTTACAAGAAGTTACCAAATAATAAAATTAGAATCCAATCAGGGGATGGGACATCTCAGATACTCTTCAATGAGTACCTTGGTGGCTTCAGCTTCAGCATAACAAAAAAAAAGAAGAATGTGCTGGCCCAATGTGTCCCAGCACTCAAGGGAAGGCCTTACAAAAACAATAGGAACTTGACGTCAGCACGGCCCTTCCACCACTATTCCAAACTATCCCTGGCTAGGAATATTAGTACGTCAACCATAAAAAAACCTGCAAACGCAAGTTCATATATGCTCCATTTGCGGAAGAACGCAAGTTCCAAAATTTTGATAAAAAAAACGACAGAGAGCCAGTAAAAAAATATAAACTACTTACCCACTTTCATTGGGGTTTCTTTACACTACCGCTGACGGGAACAAACGATAGGCCACTGGACACAATAATAATTAGGCGAATGACATAAGAAGAATGTTTAAATATATTGTTAAATTTTAACACAACCAAATACGAAGACCTTCCTTATCAATCGTCAATTCGAGTCGACCGTTTCTCTGCTTCCTCTCTATCAGACACCTTATCAATCCCACCTAAAGATAATGAATTATAATTAATAGAAATCATTCCTTGTTTCCAAACAACGAAATAGAACCTAAACTAAATAAAATCGGGGAGTCTATATTAATCATAAATGTGGCGGCAAATAAATATTCCAAGGTGCTATGGTTTAATTATAAAGACTTTGCTTGCCAAAAAAATAAACCTTTATTTTGAAATGCTCGAGAGAACTCGAGAGCATAAATTCGGAAAATAATTTTTTGCAACACTTAAAAGAAGTCAAATTGAGAAGCTGAAACGAGAGTTACAATAATTATTATTCGTTCATGAATGAAAAAATTGCGTGTTTTTTATGCCAATTTGACGTCTTTAATTTGATAGTTTTTACGTCGTTTTTGACGTTATTTTTATGAGAATTAAGGACGTCTTTGATCTGTGACATTTTTTCGTCATTACGACGTCATTCTCACGTCACTAAACTCATGTGTTTAATTTGGTAGTTTTTACGTCGCTTTTTGACGTTATGTTTACGTGAATTATTTACGTCTTTGTTCTGTGACATTTCTTCGTCATTACGACGTCATTCTCACGTCACTAAATATGTCACCGAACCCCAAAAAATTACGTCATATTGACGTTGCTCTGCTGCCTGGGTACATAACATACCTCCTCTTCTCATCAGCTACAAAAAAAAACCCTGTCCATCGGTTTATCCGCAGGAAATTTTCCTTTTTTAACCCCTTCCCTCTTCAAAAAAAGAAAGAAAACCGGCAAAAATTGAATGCATCCCCTATCATAACGAGTAGTTAGAAGTCATAAAGTCTCACAGCCTCTCTTTATAACAGCGGCGGGGAAAAAGTCTAGAAGTTTGTCCAAAACAAAACTGTCCCCTTAGTTGGCACCTATAATGATTTCTACTTTTTTTCTTATTATGGCAAGAAAATAAAGCAAAGCGAAACAACGGAAAAACCCTCCTTAGTAAATTGGACGTACTGTCGGACATAAAAAGTCACGGCTTTCCTTTCTAACAGCGGCAGAAAACGTCAAAAAAAATTTGCCTTTCACAAATTTGCTATATATCATTGCTAACCCTTCTCTGGGACCTTTTAGAGAAAAAGGTCCCAAAAAAGCACTTCTCGGGTAATACGGCCGTAATAGGACGTACATATTGGGAGCATCTTGCATAAAAATGTGGTAAAACATTCACAGCTTTCCTTTCTGGCAGCGACAGAAAAATGGCTAGCAGTTTTTTCCAAAAAGTAAACTGTTCGGACTGTTCCCTTGGTTTGCCCTACAAATTTTTCAATTCTTTTTATCCCCTTTTCTCATTGCCAAAAAAAAGATTGAAAAACAAAACAATTATGCCATCTACATCCTCAGAACGTAGAAAAACACAAAAAAGGTTCATAAAAAACATTACAAGTCATCGACCTTCCTCTATAACAAGCGTCAGTGAAACTATCTAGCGTTTGTTTTCCAAAAAGTAAACGTCACCTTTTTGACGCTCTACACATGTTCGCCCATCATTACAAACCAGAAGAAAAACGCCCAAAATCGAAAGCTGTCCATATCAAAAAGCAGCGAAAAACGAAAGAAACCGGTGAAAACATCCCTAAAAAATGTTCATCGAGTAAATCGGACGTATGTTGGAGCATCGCATAATAAATGTCACAACTAGCCTTCTTACCACCGGCAAAGAAAATGGGAAGCGATTATTTCGAAAAAAAACTGTCCTTTTGGTTTTCTTTCCAGAAATGTTCGACAATTTTTTTTTCTTTGTCCTCTTTTCCCCTCATCATAAAAAAAATTCAAAATAATGGATCATACAATTATTCGTTTTTCCTCTTCACCATATTGGATGCCCCCTCCTCCCCACCTGTTATTTAGAACCGAACCAGAACCAGCGAACAACAATATTTTTAATATACAAATAAATAAAAATAATAAATTAATCATGTTTATGTTTGCATACAAATTCGATATAATGTAGTTTCACCATAGAAAGGATGTTAGCTAGCTTATTATAAGACACGCAGCCGCACCGATCGTCAGCATGATCTCGACCAATTTTTTTTTTTCGTTTTTCATGGCCTCGAGTTGAGTTGAATTTTCATGTTTCTTTTGCGTCTGTAGGATTGCGATTAGCATAATTTATGTTTATGGTGTCATTAGCTTTATTGAAATGGAAGTTTGTAATTTTTCATTCACGTTCAGATTGACATTTTTTTGTTAATTCGTTAACGAAGACACATTCCTGTGCGTAGTATATCCTTGAAGGTTTTCCATTTTTTTGATGTTAAAAAATTATTAAAAATAGATAAAGTCATGTTTACATAATTCGGTATAATTTTCTCATCTAATGTACCTTGTTTTGTTGGTACAGCAAAGCCTAGGTACACCTTAAAGAGGCTGACTAATTATTATTCCTGTACTCTTTTTCACACATTAATTTATTCTCTTTGTGCACGCATCAACTCAAGGAGGCTAGAGGAACAAGGGAACAGGACATTTAGAAGAAGCAGCCAGTTCTCAAAGAAAAAGAAGGCTCTGGGCTCCTAAAAACAAGAAATCTAACAGCCCCAGATTTATTTTTTAGGGTTACATGAAGAAAAGAAGCTGCGAAGAGCTTGCGAAATTTACGGTTTGAAAAGAAACCGTTTCTGGGATTCTGGGTAGATTTTTCGCAATGCGAGCATTTTTAAAATAATTTCGGGAAGAGAAAGATCTCCTGGACTCTTTTTTAGATCGCTACATCTCACTAGATTTTTTTAAGGCTACATGAAGAAAAGAAGCTTCCAAGAGCAGAAAGCTTGCGTAATTTACGGTTTGAAAAAAAACACGTTTCTGGGTATATTTTTCGCAATGGGAGCTTTTTTAGAATACTTTCGGGAAGAGAAGATATCTTCTGGACTCTTTTTTAGATCGGCACATCTCACAGCCCCAGATTTATTATTTTTTAGGGCTACATGAAGAAAAGAACACGTTTCTGGCTACATTTTTCACAATGCGAGCATTTTTAGAATAATTTCGGAAAGAGAAGAGATCTTCTGGACAAAGATCGCCACATCTCACAGCCCCAGATTTATTTTTTAGGGCTACATGAAGGAAAGAAGAAGAAGATCTTGCGAAATTTACGATTTGAAAAGAAAACCTTTCTGGGTAGATTTTTCGCAACGCGGAACATTTTTAGAATAATTTCAAGAAGAGGAGATATCGCCTGATACCTTAGATCGGTAAATTGCAAGCCCCAAATTTATTTCTTCTTGGTACCACAAAGGAAGGAAGCTGGATTACGATCAGAAATTTTTGCTCGCAAAATTTATGGGTAGGTAGATCTTTTGCAATGTTGAGAAGTGTGTAGTTTAGCGTCAAATATTTATGTTACCCACACACCTTTTCTCTATAAAAAAGAAATGATTATCCTCAACCTCAACGTTTCTCGGTTTTCTCATTAATAGAGAAAGAGAGAGAGAGAACGAATGGGCCAAAGACGTGCATTGAAAAGAGATACTAGTGTGGGATCAAATCTAAATCTAATAATATTACACACCCACCTTACACCCAACTTTACGACCGATCATAAACTTGGCATGAAAAAGAAGTTATTGAATGAATGAAAGATCGGTTAATTGTGGTAATAAACGAGCTTTGAAAAATTTATCAAGATACAATTTCCATTTTTTCCCCTCTTGCATTATTGTGATAGGTATGCTGGTATGTATTATTATCATCCAACCTCAAGCTCATCCAGGCTAATTATGAATAGGCAGGGAAACAGACGAAGAAGTGCTCAGATCCACACAACAACCGATCAATTAGATACTCTTGTCTTGATGTTAGCTGCAAAAACAAAACGCAACTGTAATTAACTGTGCATGCAGACGTCGAGGAATTATCCTATTATCCTGCGCTATAATTACAGGCCGGACTATTTATAGAACATGGCTACGATTGTAATTTATTATGTATGTATTGAGCAATCGGGAATTGTTTTTCTTCGTTTTCCTTTAAGGTTTACTCACTCTCTATGTCTCTATCTAATTCAAGGTTTCCACTTTTACGAGTACCACCATATAGGGTAATTTTAGGATACAATAGGAGATAAAATTTTATGACACAGGTTCAATACCTACAAAGATCGTTTTAACAGTTTCCTTTTTTTGCGTTTTTTTTTCATGTCACGACGTGAAAAGCTGAGAGCCTCTTCTTCGACTCTTCTGCTAAATCTTTTAGCCAGTGTAGGTATACTACGTAGATAGTGCGTCAAAGTGTGATATGGTGACAAGGATTCGATTTTCAGGAAGTCACCGTTCAGTTGTACGCTTCTATTTTATTCTCTTCCAGTTCAAAAGCGTTGAGGATTTTCGATCCAGCCGCGATGACGCCACGAACCAGTTTTGCACACCCTTTGGCGTTGCCTTCCCCCAACTACTCTCCCGAATGTTGTAGTTTGGACCACATTTTTAGGCATATGGTGGGGCAAGCACTGGCATTGCTGCTTGTGGTTATGGTTAAGTCAGCTGTAGACGTCAAAGGTTTTTTCAAACAGCCGGAACTGAAGACCTCATTCTATCAAAGAGGCATGTAAAGAAGAATTGTAAAAAAGGCATTGTAAAAAACTATAAATAATTGACGCATGAATGAATAGTTACACCTACGTTTTCAGGTAGAAAGGCGATTTCCTGGTTCAATTCAACTTTAATCTGCATATACCTGTATCTGGCTCCGCCCACGCGCTATCTGACTGGCGTTCGAGATTTGAAAAAAACAATGTCGAAGAAAACAAGGTGTGTGAAGTTGGTCTCCCTGCAAACGATAATTTTGCAATGGGTCTATCGCATTCGTTTTGTTCATCGTAGGTCCATAATTATCCACCAAGAAGTTAATAAAATATGTAATACAAACAAAAAACATGTTTCTTCCTACTTTTTCAATGAAACCTTGACAAACGATCACTAATCACTGGACAAGAGTCGTGGGACTAATATATTATTAAAAAAAAGTATTTGGGTGTGCCAACTTCAGATTTTTCAAAATATTAAATTATTATTAATAATAAAGAATCTCCGGCTGGTCAAATGAAACCAATAGCTGAACCGACTAGGTATGGACAAACAATCTCCGTCCGTGGTAATTTTTTTTGCCATTTTAAACACCGCCTGGGCAAAAAAAAAACTTTTAGATGAACAATCATGGACCACGATGGACAGACGGATGTGATAGAAAAAATCTCATTTGGAGGGAGGGGGCAACAAGTACGAGTATTGTACATTCAGTTCCGAGCTATGTTTAAAAAGTTCCAAGTCTCTCGTCTTCTCTTCGGGAAGTTAGTTTAAATTCTATTGCAACATTTGGACCGCAGACAGATAGACAGGCAGGAAAGTGAGTTAGTATTAGATCGTTATCCAGTTCTGAGCTATCCTTAAAGTTTCAAGCGAGGATTCACAGCTCTAGCCCTTAGAGAAGTTAGTTTAAAATCAATTGTGCATGCAAGATTTGTATGGCAGACAGACAGACAAACAGAGAGACAAGAAAGCGAGTTAATAAAAAGCCGATAAAATAAATTATTATGAGAAATTGAAATTAGAGCAATCAGATATACCAAAATTATTCCAAGTAAAAAAATTGGGCATCATGACTAATGGGCATTAAGAAGAAAATTGGTGTTTTCAAGTTTACAGTAGGTAGGTATAATCAATTTTGTAGCTCTGTTGATAGTTTTATCGTCTAAACAACAATAATACGACCGTTTCGGTGAAACAGTGGAAACAATTTTGCATGTTAATTGCTTTAATTAACAACAGGATTTGTCAACAGGGACGGTCTAAAAAAAGACAATAAGACAATCAATCCGCGATTCGCACTTGCGAGATAAGCTCGACGTTTATTTTATTTTATTTCCATGGAGACGAAGAAAAAAATTCCATTATTCACCGACTGGCACTGTAAAGAACTAATTATTATCTGGCAATTAGAATGAACAAATTATCAGAACCGCCAGCGCCAACCTTCAGACTGTAGAGAAAAACGTGTTGCCATTTGCGAATTTAATTATTGTAATTTCAAATAACGCTCGGATATTATTGCTCGATTATTTTTTGCACGGAATAATTATTTTATGAAACAATAACATTGTTGCAGCTGCATAATTATTATTGAAACAAGGTACTTCTTGTCTACTGAATCTATCCAACGGTAAAGTAATTTAGCCGCGGTTTTTTCATTAGTAAGTTTGTAGTCTTAATTCCAGTTCTTAGGCAGCCCCATGAACTCCTAACAGTCAGGATCGATAAAGAAGACCTTTGAATTGACCCAAGTTGTCAGAGCCCAAATCTACATTAACACTTAGCTGGAAATTGATACTGTCCACGCTATGTTGTCTCGTCGGTCGTGCGTAGCGGTATCCGTGAACCTAACAACTTTTGAAAATGTAATTTCCGTGTGGAGAGTGTGGTGGCAACACCAAGCTCTGAGGTACTCCTGAGTTGGTGGCAGAAGAGTTAGATGGTGATCCTTCTACAACAAGTACCTTTAAACATCTGAACATCGGAAATTGAACTGTAGAGTAGACCGATTTAAAGAGCTGATGAACATGCCATATTCTTTGAGATGTCTAAGGCTACAGAGGTATACAGAGGCTGCAGAGGCTTCTCTAAATTTTCAAAATAACTCCAGAACGGTGTATCAGAAAAATCATCAAGCCGGCCGTGGATCGTTTGCGCCAAAGACCGTATAATAGTGGTACTTTCCTGACAAAGTTTTCGTCTCCTTTTTTGGAAGGGGTTAAATTGTGACAGACTTTCATCGGGATTGAGGAAAATAGAAACACCATACTGGTGGATGGTAGGAAATACCAAATAATCGATCAGTTTTGGGAAGAATTTGTCACAATTGCTGCTTGGTATTATTGAGATATCGGCGGCGATTACTGAAATCGGGTTGGCCAGACCACTGCAGCTGCCGAAGTGTGTGGGACGTGTGCTTGGCCGCACCTACGGCAACGCGAGTCTCATATTTAGAGGCGCAACATACAAGGGAAAATCTCTGCCACAATAGGGAAAGTTCGAGAACTAATTTCCACAACTAATCTGTCAGAGTGCCAAGAGGCTCTAAAAGCCCTTAGCTCCATGCAGCCACTTCAAGTCCAAGTTGATCTGGAATTTTTAACTGACCTTGAATGCTCTGGCAAAGAGCAACGAAGTAACTCTGGTCTGGATTCCGGGCCATGCTTGATATGGAGATAACGAAGTTGCCGACTCTCTGGCCAGAAAAGGTGCAGAATCCGAATTCATTGGACCAGAACCAGCATTTGGCATATCACCAAATATTGCCAAAACAACAATACGAAACTGGGCTGAGAGGGAAGTCCTCCAGCACTTGCAAAACATATCAAGATTGGACCCTTCGAAGGCCTTTCTAAAGGGTACTTCGAAGAAAAGGACCAAAGAACTATTGGAGCTCAACAGGAAAGAACTGAAGCCTTAATAGGCCTATATGCAAAACACGTCCTATGTAAGTGTCCCGCTTTGGGAAAGACCAGATTACAAACCTTCGATACCTGGAGGACCTGGATACATTAACAACAGTCAAGATGGTCAGCTTCCTCAAAGAGGCTGACCTGATGGGGTTAATGTAGCACGATTAGATGTGAGCCACAATAGACCTAAGGTCGCAGTGGGGGTGTCACAATGTCACAAAATAATCTGCCAGAGTGTCTGGAAGCTGATACAGTTAGAATGTGCCAGGAATAAAAGATTCGGAATTCCTAAAAGACATTGGAGTTATTTTGTTCTCGAGGGCGTTCTAGAACAACACCATGGGTTTAGGATGTTAGTAAATAAGTGCGACAAACTTCAGGGGGTGATTCTGCATGAAAAAATAATGACAGTTTGCTATGTAAACGTATGTGCACAAATGCTTCGTTTTCCAGATATGTATGTGGTCGGTGACGATTTATTTATTTGCTCTGAAACTGCATGGTCGAGATATGCTAATGAAATTTGGTGGGTTTTAAAGGGAAGTTATTGCGCATTTTTTGACATGCAATTAAGAATTTTATGTTCATCAGCAAACAGGTCATTATTATTTCATGCAGAATCATTCCCTGAAGTTTGTCGCACTTATTTACTGACACCCTTCATAACCGGAGCTAGGAACGGTGCTCCGGTGTGAAGAGTGTAAAAGGATTAACAAGTGATTAGGCAAGTGATATTACTTCAGTATAGACTGCGAAGAGTAGGCGAATAAGGAAGCGATAGTAACTGAGCGATATTAAACAGTGCTCAATAAGTAGGCGAAAGTAGTCTTATAGACAGTGTGTGATCTACGGAAACATTAGTAATGGGATTATAATTAAGCTTGTAGATTAGTATACCTAAGCATTTACTGTTAGTGTGAGTAAATTAAAGTAACTGATTAAATAAAGTAATTAATTCAGTAAATTGACTTCGTATGTTTAGTAGGTAAGGCTTTTTCCGAGAATCAAGAGTTATCCAAGATACACATACTTTTTGAATTGAGTCCCTATTATGGGGAAAAAATTGATTTTTCAATAAAATTTACAAAATTGTTAAGGGTTTTTTGGCCCCGGCATAATTACCGATTCGCCGACAAACACGCAGACATCAGATTCTTTTCCATATATTGAAAAACAAATTACAGCAGTAACAATAATAACAATACACTAATGATGCGCGATGCATAAAAATGATCCTATTAAATTACATTCTCGTTTTAAGGATAAAGCGCAATCACAATAATCCTACCTTCAAGTCATGGACATTATTATTTGCGCAACAATTCGAGGAAAAGTCAACGTCAATACTCTGTAAACATGACGTAACTACCGCTCATCGCATATGCAGCGAACGTGTTATTATTCGAGTTGGAAAATTCAACTTCTAAAGGGGAGTCCCACCAGGCAAGACGAGAAAACACGACAAAAATGTGACAATTGATTTTGAGCGTTTTGGTGTTGCATTCTTACTGGCGCAACGATAATAATTCTATTTACTATTTCTCGAACTAAATAATTACAAAATTTTTTGTCTGCTAGAGTGCTGATTCGATCTTTACATCGATCTTTACATAAAATTAGATCAATCCCTGGTAGGGGTCAGTCTAGAACACTAGAATTCATGTCATTAGAACCTCTACTAGTAGTGTATAGAAGTTTGTAGCTTCGAAAGACCTTGCTGCACTCGAAACACTTTTTTTGGTATTCTCAATATAAGTCCCAAACTATGCGTTTTTTAACAAAATATTTTCTATACGCCTATAAAGTAAATTAAAATTGCTACAATTTGAGACCAAAACCAGCTATGTAGGTTCAATACTTGCCGAGATACAGCTCTCCAAAAATTTACAATTTTTTCCAAAATTTCAATTATTGCAAAATGCAATTTCAAGATTTGGTAAAACAGAATGATAACATAGAATCAAATGGGCCAACCTCAAAACTCTTTCGGATGACCGCCCTAATGAAGCATTTCATCGAAGCGGAAAGATAGGGGGGATTTGGTGCTCCACCTAACTACAGTTGGAAAAATGCTACCTTTTTTCTATTCAGCAGGGCACTTTTTCACGCAAAAAGTGGTAGGCTGTACCTACAAGACATGGGAGGCTTAAAAGAGAGGATGGACCAAAAAGAATGGTGTTTCGTATTCATTTTAAATCCTTCCGCCTATCCTTTCCCCTTCCCTCTGATGGGTTGACCGAACGTCCCAGCGTCTAACATGGGAGAGGGAATGATCATCATGTTCGAGCATTGCGGCCAGAAGGAGAGCGTTCTTCTAATATCTAGCGAAGACATCGTCCCTTCGAGAGCCTCTCGTTCCGTCGTGTATCGTTCTCCGAACATCTTTGCTCCTTTGAGCCATCATTTTAACATTTTCTTCTTCCGAGCCCGATCTGGACATTTTGTTTCTACGACCCTACGAGCTCATCATCTAATATTTTTTATCCTTGAGCCGAATTTGGTTCATCAATTAACAAATGTTATTTTTTAAATTGTAATTTGTGTCATCCTATAATAGGACCAATGCTATGGTCTGTTGGATGACCTTCTTGTCAATAAAAAAAAATGGAGCATGTTCACAAAAGAAGCCTTTACGATTCGCCGTTCATAAAAATTTTGTACGGGACTATGGTCACATATTTTTAAACCATTGAACAAGTGTTAATGCGAGGATTGCGAGGACAATGAAAACCGAGGAGGGTTGACCAATAGTCGGGGGACATCAAGTAGCGTTCTTTCTCGATGGAATGCTCAATATTTGCGAGAGTCTAGAGACATTTTGCGACAAGACAAACCGCTATCCATCAGTAGTGCCATCGTTGGGGCCCCTGAGATTAATTGACATGGCTAGAGAAATGGAAATAGAAGGTGCCAAACAAATCACGGGTAACTCATTTGGAAAGGTTTCTTTTAAGCGAAAAGGCAAAGTGCAAACTTTTGCACCAATGAGCACTTCCATCAAAGTGTAAGACAAACGTGTAGATCTAGAGCCTCTGGCGTTTGTGCATAACCAAGCAGTCAAACAAGAGTTGAAGGAACGTTTCAAGTACGAGTTGGCTCCATACCCCACGGCATTGTTCGTAAGGAAACTAAATCAAAGTTCTAATCAGCTTTCACTCCGCCTCCTAAAAACATCTCAGTCAGTAGGAGCCAACACATTTGTTGTGTCAGAAGGGGGTTGATTACTGCATAAGGTGATATGGCATCGTAACGACTCCGTTACGTATATAGTCGACCAAGAGATATTGTTAAACTGTCATATTTATGACTTCAACAATATTTCAATAATCCAAAAATTGATAAAATGACAGAAGTCATTTCGTTATATCTCTGGTCCAACTATACCTACACCAATCATTTCGGACGGAACGTTGCTGTGGATCTTTGACGGATATCCTAAAGATGGGGTATAGAAGAACAAAAAAACTGCCGAACGCGTAACGCACTATGGTTCGCTGCAGTCTAAGTCATCTTTGAAGAGTCAACCATAATAAAAATGGCCCAGCCCAGCAGTTATTGACCAACGACAGCAACAAAGACTGCTCTCAGACAAAAATTTTTAAGAGACAAAAAAAAAATTGAGACAAAGCAGACAGTCGAGGATGCTGACTGCGACATCGTCAAGGCACTTGACAAGAGCACCTATTTTCAATCAGTGGCTAATAATTAGACAGGATGTGGACCTCCTTGTTCTTCTCAATGGTTTGGGATCAGCTGTCAAGAATGTTTATGTCCAAATGTCCAGAAAAGTGGCACTGGATCTGGCCCCTTACAATATTCCTCAACCTTATTAAATCGTGGAGATTTGGAAGTCCCCCACGATTCGAGTTGTTTCTCCACGCCTTCACTGGGTGCGACACCACCTCTGCTCTTTCCTAGCATGGAAAGTCTATGGGGCGATATTGAGAAAAACGTTGAACTCATCACCAAAGATGAGTGTTCCTCCAACCTGATTCAGCCTACCAAGCCATCCAGATTCCGGAGCGAAATCCCTAGTAGCTCGGTATGGAGGTGACCACAGTCAAGATACCTTCCACAGCCTACACTTAATTTTTTTTTTAAATAGCTTTGCTATGGTTGACCTCGCCCGTTTGCCTCCAACGGAAGATGGTGCAACATTGCACGCTTACCGAACTTACCACCAAGTTCAGAAGTGGTTAGGGGTGGAAAAAGACCGAACCTCATTCCAATAATGAGCGTGTTTGAATGAGTGGCACCCCACTCCCTGCTCCGGTGATGTCTCTTGCCATAACGTCCCCGAGATTCAAATTGTCGAAAAAAGAGAACTAAAAAGAGCAAATTTTCGAAAAATACATTTTCCCATTTTTTGGATTTTAAAATTTGTGAGTAAATTATATGGCCTACAGACGTATTTCTTTGCTTAAATTGAAGCTAATTACATTTGCTATAACATCTTTTCCTATGACTTTACCCGTAAAATGAGTATTTACCCCGATATCGGGGTCGAAAATTGATCAAATTAAAAAATTTAACTTTTTTGGATTTAAATTTTTAGAGAGCTGTATCTCGGCAAATATTGAACCCACAGAGATGATTCTGGTCTCAAATTGTAGCAAATTCAATTTACTTTAAAAACGTATAGAAAATATTTTATAAACAAACGCATAGTTTAGGATTTATATTGAGAATACCAAAAAAAAGTGCGAACATTTCGCGGTTTTAAATCATAGGTCTTTCGAAGCTACAAACTTCTATGACTTCTATGTTCGATATGACTGGCTTGCGGCAGGAATCTATAACTGAGTCGGCTAAAAAAGTTACAGATCATAATAAAAGTGCGCAGTAAGTTTATGATCCAGGTAGGCAGGCCTTCTATAAAAGATATGCCCTTCTTACTGGTTTACCTGACCTGACCTGACCTGGATCATAAAATTTCTGCGCACTTTCATTACTACCCATGTCCTATACGTATCTCTTAACCTACTCAGGTATAGTGTGCCTAATTTTGTTTTTTTAGTCTTACTGCACTAATTAAACAGCGTTAGAGAAAATATTGTAACGAATTACATTATGTACATCGAAAATCGTTAATATACCAGTACGAGTTGACGTCACGTGACAGGTCTGATACCGTTGCGGACCTGCATCGGACGATATTGAACGCACCCTATCATTGGCAAGTATCGCTTCCGGTTTTCGTTTTAGTGCGCCGTGTCCTTCCGCAAAATCACCCCATCCACTCCGTCTAGACAGCCGGTCAGGGGGTGGGGGATATACGTCATCCACCCTCCCATGCACACGCTCTCCTTCTTTCAACTCACAGGACAGGACCTACGACGTAGCGCTGTATACTGGGAAGGGAACCGGGAGCGACGTTATTTCTGGATCTCGAGACGGAGACGGGAGCCACTTACCGAGTTACCGGTGGAGAGAAAAACAAGATTTATGAATTTATGAAGTAGCTATAAGCACATAGGTACGGGTAATAATTGACATCGACTACTTGGAAAGTTCGGAGCTTTACTCTAAGCTGTTGGTTGTTCGTTTTATTAAAATTCGAGACATAATGGTCGTAGCAATTTATCGAGATTACTTCATCATAAATTTATATCCCTTCAAAATTTTTATTGAACTTGAATTTTTAATCAAAAATCTTTCAATGTCAATGCAATGCGAGTTTTATTTATAATCGCCAGAGGCCAGACTATCTAGCGTGCATATTTTTTTTTACTCCATTCACTATTTTCCCGAGACACGAACTCCTACAATGTTATAGATAGGTTAGGTACCTACATAAAAAAAATCAGTAAATCCCATTTTCGAACTAATTACTTATTCTCATAAAATTAAGAGAAAATCTGGTTTTATAGGTACTCGCAATGCAATATTTGTAAGCGTGAAAGCATTCACCGTTCTGTGATATTCTTAAATGGTGATGGGGCAAATTTATCATCTCATTCCGACTCTAAAATGAGTTTTTGCTCGAAGAGAGATATCGATTCATTTCTTCCTGGAATTGTAATTCTCGTAAAAAGCTGTCTGGACGGTCAAGCCTGAACGAAACGACCGACTACTGGGAATTTTTTATTACTTTTCAGACAGATGTCCGGTTAATGGTTAATGGGACCGAGATTTTCTCTATCTAGGACGCCTTCAACACTTCACCGGCGTGGTGTTGGTGTTTTTGGGTTCCGGTATTTCTACTTTATTTCATGCAATTCTGCATTTTGTTGCAACAGTGATGAGTGATGACATAATGGGGCTGGCAAATTATCGATTTCATACATTTCGATCTTGACTTTTATTTTAAACGTCTAAAAAGAGCTGAAGAAAAGACATCTGAAGTACCTACCTACGAAGTTATGATCCTTTCATAGTTGAAAAGTTGAAACGAGAAGAATATCATTGGGCTTGGGTAGCTAGCTAAAGGTACAAATATGCGAAGGTCTACTAAGAAATAAAAGAAGAAGCGCTTGACAAAATGGCCGGAGTCGCCGGAGTGATGATCGATCAGTGAGAGAAAAGTTACTACTGCTTTATGTTTGTGCGGTTAGAAGAACAACAAGACTTCTAATAATAAGTGATAGGTACCTACCTATATAAGTGAAATTGAAATTTAATCAAAACGTAAGTTTCTTTATCTTCTTATTGCTATTAAAGGTATGATTTTTTGACAGATTGTTTAGAATGTAATTTCATCTAATACTATAATCAAACATTGCGCACAATCTAAGTTCATATTGTGTCAAGTCAATGACCTTCTCATTTTGATTGAGGTTAATGTTCTTATTATTTTGATTTTTGATGTGTTTTTAAAAAATCAGGACCACTTTAAACGATTTTCTTGTTTTAAAAATTCACCAAAATTGATACAATCGATTTGGTTATAAAGAACGTATCTCGGAACGTATAAAAGATAAGAGTTCATAACTGTTCATCATAACCTTTTGACTTTACACTTTCCACGAATTAATTTCATTAATTAGAATGGTCACCGGGAATATCTCAGAAAATAAGCGTCGTACCTACTGCCTCAGGCAAAAATATTTTCAAAGGAAAGTGACCTTAAAAATTCGTTGGAAAATAGTTTTGAGTTCACTGAACGCCAGGGGGCGTAACAGCCTTTTGTTTGAGGCTGTACGATGCTTAGTTTCTGGAATATTTCCGGTGAGTATTCCTAACAACTCACCCGGTACAAAAATTCAAAATAATTTTAAAAATATTGTGATTTGTTTAAGGTTTGCACACCGCAATAAATATTTTATGTTTCCTTTCACAATGTTGAATTTGGAGACCTAAAAAAGGGCATCGATTGTTCGTTACAGCCCAAGTACTACCTACTGAGAATGAGAGTACGTTATAAGCGAATGTTCCTTATATAAGATCAGAAACAAACAAGTATCTTGATGATTTAAGATTGTTTGTTATAATTATGACGTCGTAACGATGATGACGATCATCAGGGCTAACAATTTAGGAAGTACGAGAAAAAATGGTGAGGGTTTTAAT
This sequence comes from Malachius bipustulatus, assembly GCA_910589415.1. Classification (NCBI taxonomy): domain Eukaryota; kingdom Metazoa; phylum Arthropoda; class Insecta; order Coleoptera; family Melyridae; genus Malachius; species Malachius bipustulatus. The sequence continues at coordinate 40,759,590 of OU342635.1, forward strand.
TGTTTTAAAGTGTTACAATGCAATACCTCAAACACTATTCACAATTTTTTCATTAAATAATTTTAGAGATGTAATAGAGATGTTGGGCTGTATACAGGGTGTCTGGTGTCTCAGAGACAAGTGCCATAAATTATACATTGATCAAAATATGTCAAAAATCCTAGTAACTCTATGTCCTAGGATGTTTCGTTTTCGAGATACAGGGTGTTAAAAATTTTTAAATGTCGGCTTGAACAATAAATTAAACATCTTTATTTTGCCCATTGCAGGTTTTGCGAGTGTCTTCCAGTGGCGTAGATATTCAGGTTTCTTTTTTTCCACCTTTTCCCTTTCTTATTTTTTACGCCACTGGCTTTATTACGAAAACCTTATCCAATAGCCCATGCATTTTAGAACAAAAAAGTATTCCTTAGAAGTTTCCTCCAGGCAATGTCCCTGTATCCTGTATCTCGAAAACGAAGCATTCTAGGACATAGAGTTATGAGGATTTTTTTGATTTATTTTGGTATCTCCTGTATAATAATTTATGGCACTCATCTCCAAGGCACTCTGTATTTACATATACGTTTGATATTGACCCCTGTTCACATTCTGAATGGCAGATGACAACTTTCAAATGCTAAACAAAAAAAAGGGGTCATAAAAATGTGACACAATGTGTCCCCAACAATTTCACACCACGTGTTTATTGACCAATAAGGGGGCTGATTCGTCACGACTCGCATCCAATAAGGGTTTTGTTTTAACTCTTAAGGTACCCGATAGTTCATATTATGCCGAGTTACCTTTATAATAAACAATTATTATTTTTAAAAAATCTTGTTTTTCTGAATTATAGGTCTTTACCAGTATAGCAAAATGTTAGTGGATTCTGAAAATCTTGGCCATGACGGAGTGTCATAATAGTCATAAGGCTAAAAATTGAATGAATGTGAAATCTTCAGCACAGATTTTTGACACATTCCTGCGCCATCATCAAGCTGTCTGGAACCAACTTGTGGGTTTAAAACAACTTCACCAAAAATTCCAACTGCCATTTCTTCATTAGTTTTTGTCCGTACACGTGTCCATTCTTTGCAATGTAGTACGCCCTTGATCCTCTGATATCTCGACGGGATTTCTCCCAAAATCAATTAGCATGTAGTTTCATATTTGTACTTTCGTTCCATGCTTCTTATTAAAACGACTAAACTGGCATACCTGCGCAGTTTCTGCAAGAGATTTTTTTATATAATATTAAAAAATTTCCCGATTTGACATTTTGAAAGATGTCAAAAGTATGTCCCCTACGTCTCTATTATACCACCTAAACTTTAGGAAAAAATTGTGGCTAGTTTTTGAGATATCGCATTGTAACACTTTAAAATCCTCACCCTGTATAATTTTTTTTTAAATCTGAAAAACCAGCCTTCGTTACAGGAGAGTTACCTACCTGAACTGACAAAGTTACAAGTTACATTAGTTACAATGATCTAATCGGTTAGGTGAGACCCTTTAAATAAAATAATATAGGCCTCTTGTAGCTTTTAAAAAGCCAGTGTCGCTATTGCCGCTTGTCAACTTTAAAACTGAAAATTATGAATAGATTCTACAGTGTTGTCAAACATTAAATAAAAAGTACCTCCCTAAGGAGGGTAAAGACATGGCACCACCAGCAGCCATTTTCAGGTCATTTCAACCGATATTTGTCTATGTATTTTAAAAATAAACGTTGAATGATTGTCCTTAAAAATAAATAGGACCTTAAAAAAAAATCGTCTAGGCATTAAAAATACTTTGGCCTGTTAATGGCGGACGTATCAGCTACGAAAATTTTGAAACAAACGACCGCTCGATTGATTCTCCATTCCTTTCTAGACTTTCCACTTTCCACCAATCATGGTAAGTACCTACCTAGTAGGTATTTACCGGCTACTTATTAGAAAACAAACTTCTCGAGAGCTTTCAAATTAACATCGAAACTAATCACCATCGTCATCAAAGTCCCAGACAACAGTATCGATTTCGTGTAGTTACCGTGTAGTTAATTAACAAAATGCGATACCGGACCGTAACCGGAAATACCGACATAAAGCCAAAGTCACCCAGCGACCACCCGGCAAATATTTATTCGACTTATCGATCAGGTCGCCCGGTCCGTCTAGGCTGGGCTAGGCTAGCCGTCTAGCCTAGGTGCTCCTCTCGCATATCCTAGAAACGCGGCGAAACCGCTAAATTTACCCTTTAAATTATATGCTCGGTAGTTATTTAGGACGTCTTTATTAGCTCTAGGAGCTAGACAAAGAAAACTGCAACTGCGAGACTGGTTAGAAACAAATAAGTTGATACGAGTATTGAGATTGAGCGTCGTCGGTCGTCGCCTCGTCGCCTCGTCGCCCTGGCCTCTACGATCGGTATTATACCACCGCCACCGGCACCAGCCCAGCACCACCACATTGTAGCATTGACGACCGGCCGGCGGCCACGAGACGGAGCCCGCTTCACACAACTCAAATTCTTTAAACTTTACTATTACTACACGGTCAGTCTACAGTGTTCTCTACTGTGTCTGTCTACTCTACACAAGTCCACGTTGCCAGGTGGTGTGAAATTCTCGAAATTGACTTATTATTATTATTAATACAAAAAATAAGAATCGATATTTAATATCACGGTCGTTAGACCCTGCAAAACAACCCCAAATAAAAAAACAATAAGACGATAACAAATAAATTCAAGGAAAGAGTTCCAATGTCCAATATGTTTTTAACTCGTTTTTTTTAGATATTGTCACGAGGAAATAACGCGCCGCCTCTGCTAGTCGCGACTCAATGATTTTGGAAGCGGCTAGCTGACTGGTCGAGGAAGAGGGACGAAGGCTCTGGATTGGAGGTTCTCGAGTCTCGACCCAGTAACGCGCCAGCTTCCACATCTCAAATAGTAAATCGGCACAATTTGTAGCAGCGATCGAATATGCTATAATACTACTACTGGGTACATAAAAATGAGGGGGGCACGGTTACGCAGTCATTAGTTGGGAGTCCTAAGACAGAGCACTTCAAGCATCGAAAATACGATTGGATAAAAAGTGATCCCGAAGATGACCGGAGAAGATCCAGGAGAAGAGGGGAGAAATATAACAACTGTATGAAAAGGATTGGGCCAAGAACAGCACCTTGAGGGACTCCGCTAAGGCTAACGATATAACGGAAAGAACGTCATAGGATGGACCACTCTCTGTCGCGCAAAAAATCATCAAGGACGTTTTTTTTCCCAAAATAGAAATTGATAAAACCGAGTATCAGCAATTGTAATTTCTAAAATTCATGGCGGCTCTTCAGGGCCCCAACAAGACGAGTTTTTAAGAGAACGTCATAAGGTGCACCAGTCTCCGTCGTGCAAAAAATCATCAAAGGCATTTTTTGACGAAAATCGAAAATGACAACATTTGAGTATCAGGAATCGCAATTCGAAAAATCATGGTGGCCCTTCTGGGTCTGGACAAGACGAGTTTTAAAGAGAGTGTAATAAGATGGACCATTCTCCGTCGTGCAAAAAATCTTCAAGGCCGGTTTGTTGCCGTAAATCGTAAATTATAACAACCGAGTATCAGGAATTGTAATTTCAAAAAATCATGGACAAGACGAGTTTTAAAGAGAGCGTAATAAGATGTACCGGACCATTCTCCGTCGTGCAAAAAATCATCAAGGTCAGTTTTTTGTTGCCTAAAACCGAAAATTATAACAAACTGAGTATAGAGACTCGTAATTTGAAAAAATCATGGCGCCCCTTCGGGTTCTGGACAAGACGACTTTTAAAGAGAGCGTCATAAGGTGGACTATTCTCCGTCGTGCAAAAAATCATCAAGGCCATTTTTTTGCCGAAAATCGAAAATGACAACAACCGACGAATATCAGGAATTGTAATTTCAAAAAATCATGGATACTCTTCAGGGCCCGAACAAGACGAGTTTTTAAGAGAGCGTCATAAGATGGACCATTCTCCGTTGTGCAAAAAATCATCAAGGGCGGTTTTTTGCCCAAAATCGAAAGTTATAAAACCGAGTATCAGGAATCGATATTTAAAAAAAAAATTGGCCTTTCTGGACCTGGACAAGACGAGTATTCAAGGTAGCCGTCATACTTAAGGTGGACCTTTCTCCGTCACGCAGAAAAAAAAGGGATTTTTTATTTGTACGAGGAAAATGACTTCATGAAGTAGCATTTCATTGTCATTCAAGAAATAATAGCAGATTGAGCCGGATGTTTAGCCACTCCCGTCGCTAACATTTTTTCGTTATAACTTCATCCGAGTGTTGTTATGTTAATTTTTACAGGCAGAATGAAGCGGGATACAGGTCCCGGTCAGGTTAAGAGTGCTGTAACAGCAGTATTGTATTATGCTGTAACAGCATAATACAACAGTTGAATTATTATTTTTTTTCTGACAGAATGAAGTGGAATACTAGGTATAAGTCTTGGTTAGATTAGAATAATAATTGTTGGCAAATCGCTTAGTGGTGGAATCTTTGCGTATAGAAGTTTTTCGTCAACGTGGCAACATTGCGTGACGTTAAGATTGATGATGTCCTTGCATTGCAATCGTAGTATGCAATTATTTGAATATTACCACATTCCATGTTTTTTATAAGTTTAATTTTTTTAGTGCCAATTTTTGTTCTATTTTTATGTAATTCTTCAATAATGAAGAGTTTATTCGCGACCTCTGGTCCGGAACACCTGCAGGTACCTATGCGGTATCAATGAATAAAATAGCTGGATTCAATCATAATGTCAACTAACATGTCTCCCCAAAATCTACATCTACATTTAAAATAAAAAATCCTCACCATCACCGATCGAACGAGATAAATCGGGATTAAATCCGGCAACAAAACAATTGCCTCCGCTAGCCGCAGCAGCAGCAGCAAGCAGCAAGTTATTATTGTTGCACGTCTGCGAACTCCGAAGCGAAAGACAGACCGCGGCGAATGTTCCAGATGAGAAATAATAAAATAATAGCGTTCTAATCCGGCATTGTCATCGTTTGCCTGTTTAGTTTTATTTAGAGACATAAATCATCCGGTGTTATTAGTCATGTAAGTTCAGCGACGCTGCGCTATTGTTAGTTGTTACCCGGGATGCGATCGGACATCATGAATAGATCAATCAGAGCCATGGCAAGAGCGGGGTGGGTTGGTTTAGGCTTAGAGGTTTAGGTAGGTAGGTATAAATTCGCAGCTGCAATTAAATGTACATTATTATTATTATCAACGGCGCAGACAGTAGTTTAGTAGTGGACCTTGCAAATTTTGAGAGGAAATCGAGACGGCAACAGTGTGCGAAATTACCTGGCCGATTGGATCGGTACAGTAACATTTTTACCTGCTGGTGCTGGTGCTGGTGCTAGCGCTGCATGCAACAGGACCGAATGAATAATGATACCAAAGAAAATGAACAATGATAATGAAAATTAATAATTATCATAAAACATAATCAGCTCTAAGTCTACTCATATTTTATCAAAGTTGCTTGTGATGTTGCATGATTGAAGTACCAGTAGATATTAATAAGAATTAATGGTAGTTGGTTAGAAAATTACCTTGGGGTCTTGGAGCCTTGGAGATGGAGGCAGCCAGTAGTCAGTAGTGTGTGGTGTGGTTACATTATTCTCATTGTGGTACTCGTAGGTACTCATATTGGTGCTGCTGGTAGGTCTAGGTACACTCGTGCGTAAACTTTTTGGTTCACTGGCACCGACGCTGATTGTTTGATTAAATTTGAAAGTTGCGCCGCCGATTCCGCGAAATAGAATTTTAAGGCACAGACAGAGCAGCGATCAGCTGAGAGAGCGTGCGCGGTTGCCGATTTGAACGAGACCATTCATGACGGTCGGTGGGATCGCGACTGCCGGTTGATACTGGAACGAACGAAGAAGGATGACGCCCGCTCAACCGGACCGGACCGGCGGTCGGTGCAGACGCACCGATGGAAAGAGAGAGCCGACGTCTGGAGCTCCAGACTCGGTTCTTCCGTCTCGTTTCGTCGCGTATGCAATCGAAATTCGCGGTGCCCCCGACGTTCGTTCGTCGTTCATGCCACGGACACGGTTTCCTAGAATTCACCACACCCGTCGTCGTCGTCCGTCGTCGTTTATAAAGTACGTAACAAAAGGTAGCGTCCCAATTATTTTATTAAAAAAATACATTTATTATGAATATGACCTCTGCTGAAGATGCTAAACTAACATAATAATTAGAATTCGTGAGAAAAATTATTAAACGATAATGAAATAATAATTGTAAGTGATTCCGGTCGATTTTGCCGACTAAGAGGTTGCGCACGCTTAACTGCTGATGATATCTACCGCAGTTGTGGTGTCAATGAAACTTTATGGAGTAAATCTCCAAGGACCTCGGCAAAACGGTCCGGAAGCCGGAATCACTTTGATTTCAGTTAAAGCAAGCCGAGAAACCTTATGACAATTATTGTCATTAATTAATTCAATTTTTTATGAATATCGACCTTACCTCCGCTTTTACAAGTTTATACAAAGGCATTTGAATTAGTAATAAAATATGAAAAAAAATCATCACTTCACAGTTTCAATCTTTCATTTTACCTAATTAAAACAACTCGTAAATCTACGAGGTTAGATACTGGAGGTAGGCTCTTAATTCTTATTAGTGGATTTTCAAGGTGCTTATTTAGCCCTTTTTATGAGAGCTCTTAGAAAGGCAGAATAATAAGAACTTTTACTTTTATTAGAATAATAAGACTTTACTTACAGTTTCGTGGACGTCATTGGCTAGAATTGCATAGCGTCATTGCACCTTTCCAAATTAAAACGATGCGATAGGTTGTTTGATAGGTTGAAGATAGGAACTTGCTATACGCTAGTTGGTTGTTCAGTTGAAGACAAGAAGACAAGTTGATATTAATCTAATGATTATTGTTCCGTTCCCATGTTTCCCTTTTCCATATAATTCCCTCCTTATTTTGAATTATGCACGGGGGGAGAGGAACGTGACAACATGGTGCGCGAGACCATGTCCTATGGGCATACAGCCAAAGGGTGCCTGCCTACCACTTCACCCATGCCAAGAGATTGAGAAGAACTGTCGTCGCGGTCGGTCCACTTCCGGGTGTATACATAAGATGAGTGTTTACATTGCAATCCACAAGTGCTATGCGACGCGATAGTATCTTCGGCCCTTGTCGCCAAATGAAAGCTCACTAAGCTGTCTACATGGGATATTTAAGGTAGGTGCATAATTATCATCCTAGAAATTATACCCCTTAATTGCTCCCCTAATTATTTTCCCGCTGGTCCTTCGAGTAATTAAATTAATCAAAATTCCAAACCGCGTGACTTACTATTATTAGGAACATTATTTATTCAGTTCAATAATAATTATACAATAACAATAATGACGAAGAAGTATATTATTAACATTCATATATTGACTCTACGACGGTTATACAACCACTACTCGTCTCTCTGTTACTATCCCAAGTTCCTCTGCACACCCGTATTTCACCAGCTTGCGCAACATTCCCATTATACATTCCTTCTGTCTGCATTCCGATCTGAGTGGTTCCTAACAACTCGTCCATCCTGACCAGGATTCGTCCTCGAGTCCTACAATGGAAAGACCCAGGGTCCTCTAGAGTCTGGCAGGTGAACCCGCAGACTGGTTTGCAGAATGGCTGAAGCAAATGCTCAATTAATTATACCAACCTCATCTGTTTCACTCAGTCATCTACTTCCCTTTCCATTCATCGTACTTCCATCAGAGGTCAAACTCGGCGTTTCCCAGCTACCCTTGCAGCAAAATCGAACGACACCCGCTCGAAATCACAGCCTCCTATTTATCATAAAAGCAAACCCAATCATTTAAGCTCTGGTAGCAAACTCGGTTCAGCTCAGCTCGAAGTCGTCGGCTTATCAGCCAACCAAGCAGCAAACTCGGTCCAGCTCAGCTCGAAGTCGTCGGCTTATCAGCCAACCTAGCAGCAACTCGGTCCAGCTCAGCTCGGAGTCGTCGGCTTATCAGCCAACCTAGCAGCAACTCGGTCCAGCTCAGCTCGGAGTCGTCGGCTTATCAGCCAACCTAGCAGCAACTCGGTCCATCTCAGCTCGAAGTCGTCGGCTTATCAGCCAACCAAGCAGCAAACTCGGTCCAGCTCACCTCGAAGTCGTCGGCTTATCAGCCAACCTAGCAGCAACTCGGTCCAGCTCAGCTCGAAGTCGTCGGCTCATCAGCCAACCTAGCAGCAACTCGGTCCATCTCAGCTTGAAGTCGTCGGCTTATCAGCCAACCAAGCAGCAAACTCGGTCCAGCTCAGCTCGAAGTCGTCGGCTTATCAGCCAACCTAGCAGCAACTCGGTCCAGCTCAGCTCGAAGTCGTCGGCTTATCAGCCAACCTAGCAGCAACTCGGTCCATCTCAGCTCGACGTTGTCAACTTCTCATTCCTCTCAGGCATTACATCTCCTCACGAGAATACCCTTCCTCTTTCCTCTCAGGCATTACATCTCCTCACTGAGAACACCCTTCCACTTTCCTCTCAGGCATTACATCTCCTTACCGAGAACACCCTTCCACTTTCCTCTCAGGCATTACATCTCCTCACTGAGAACACCCTTCCACTTTCCTCTCAGGCATTACATCTCCTTACCGAGAACACCCTTCCACTTTCCTCTCAGGCATTACATCTCCTCACTGAGAACACCCTTCCACTTTCCTCTCAGGCATTACATCTCCTTACCGAGAACACCCTTCCACTTTCCTCTCAGGCATTACATCTCCTCACTGAGAACACCCTTCCTCCTCTCAGGCAGTATACCTCTCAAACATTACATATCTCTACAGATAACACACTTCCTCTTTCAACACACTTCCTCTTTCCTCTCAGGTATTACATCTCCTCACCGAGAACACCCTTCCTCTTTCCTCTCAGGTATTACATCTCCTCACCGAGAACACCCTTCCTCTTTCCTCTCAGGCATTACATCTCCTTACCGAGAACACCCTTCCAGAGAACACCCTTCCACTTTCCTCTCAGGCATTACATCTCCTCCAAACTCTACTTATTAATAAACTTTATTGCAGTGCCATCAACTTCGAACGTCGCAAACTTTAATTTTGGTCAATTCTTGTATGCTGTTTCTCATAACATACCACTGCTTCACCACCTTATAATTTTTCCTTAGAAAACCTGTAATATGCTTCCTCATTTACATACTTGATCTACTTTACTTACCGACACCAGTCGGATATCAATCCAATAATACGTTAACACTTCATACTCAGTGTTTTCTTGCAAGATTTCTTGAGCTTCCGTTTTCCTTTAATTTACTAAATTCAGCTTCTAATAAATTTAATTGTTGTTAACGGAGGAGCGGAACTTCTCTTAAGTACCTAGGTAGGTAGCACATAATACCCACGCGAGGCCCGCGCCGGGGAAACTCGCGCTGCGACTCAGACACTTGAGTACCGGACAACAGCACCAACACTACCCGATGTTAAAATTTATTTCATGGGAAATTCGCTAAAAACTTAAATTTTTGTTTCACTTCACTTTCACCAAGAAAAGGCATTTTTGTGGATATCCCACCGCTGTCAAATATTAGGAACATTATTTATTCAGTTCAATAATAATTATACAATAACAATAATGACGAAGAAGTATATTATTAACATTCATATATTGACTCTACGACGGTTATACAACCACTACTCGTCTCTCTGTTACTATCCCAAGTTCCTCTGCACACCCGTATTTCACCAGCTTGCGCAACATTCCCATTATACATTCCTTCTGTCTGCATTCCGATCTGAGTGGTTCCTAACACTATACAAATAGAACAATTGAGTTCTTGGCAGTAAGTCTATACGCAACATTTTGGTCCTTCGAGCCGGATTTTTCTAAATTGAATCACTTTTAAGACTTTTAATAATTACAGTTCATAATCAGTCAAAATTTGATATACATTCTTGCATTTTCGCCCGCATTAATTTAACTTATTAATTAATCGCGCGGGTTTAACTTTCCAGTGACAAATTGCGTCAATTGTTTTTTATAGATTGGGTAATATATTCCTAATTCTCCATTAGCAATTATTATTATTATAATAATAATTATATTATTACAAATTTTTACAAATATTACAAAGGATTATAAATCGGTGCACGGTGTGATATTTACGCTCTTAATAATCCGAGATTTTTAGTGGTAAAGAGCTGAATTTTACTGTTGTGTGTTATATCAATAGTTGTTAAATATTGTGTATTATCCTACAGTCAATTTTTCTTTAAGCTAGAGACAGTGGTTTCGTCTATTTTGCTGCTTTTGTGCCTCGTAAATTACTATATTTTGGATTGCCTTATCGCTTCAATAATAATAATCAGCTGGTGCTGGTGATAGTGATTCTTGCATTTGTACGAATTAAATTCGGAACGAATTTAATTGACTCACGATGCCTGTCTGTGGAACCTGCACCTCTGGGATCACTAATAAAACACCTGGAATAAAATGTTGCGGCACATGTGACCGATTTTATCATGGCAAATGTGTGGGCTTGAGTAAACCGGACATGGCGAGGTTTGTACAACCGGATACCTACTGGTTTTGCGCTGCATGCCGTCCTGTTGCACCCAAGCGAACGTCAATTGTCGGAGCACTGGCGGCCCGTTCTGGTAGCGTCGATGAGGGGGATAGGGAGTCAGCAGACCCCTCGACTACAAATGTTTTATTAAGGGAAATCAAGGAGGAACTGAAGTCCCTGCATGCGAAATATGATAATGTATTATTAAATATAAGCTTTTGCACCGACCGGATTGGTTCATTCGAGGGAACGATAAAAAAATTTGATGACAAACTCAAGCAAATGCAAATTATTGCAGACCACAATATAGGTCTTAAAAATCAAGTAATCTCTCTGACTGCAAGAATTGAAAGATTAGAATATGATGCAAGAGCAAACAGCTTGGAAATTCAGGGAATTCAAGAAAAAGCAAATGAGAATCTGCACTCGGTCTTGGAAGTGATTGGTAGTGACATTGGATGCTCTGTTGCTGGATCTGATGTAGATCGCGCTTTTCGTGCATATCATAAGATGGGAGAGCGTCCTAGGTCGGTAATCGTCAAGTTTTCCGGTAGAAACAAACGGGACGAGTTTTTGGCGGCAGCGAAGACTAGGAGAAATTCATCATCGAATCGGGCTGCTGGATTGACGATTGCTAATGTCTCAGATAGCCTATTTATAAATGAACACCTCACAACTGCAACGAAGTCGATGCTTAGACAGGCAAAGGAGACTGCTAGGAGGAGCAATTTTAAATACGTCTGGGTTAGAGATGGTCGGATTTTTGCAAGAAAGTCTGACAGATCTCCGATTATCAGGATCACATCGGAAGAAGATTTAAAGAAGATTAACTGAAACGCATGTGCGGTGTAACATACTGCTGTATTGCTTTTGCAGTTGATTGAATGGATATATCATTTTTTTATCAGAACGTTCGTGGACTTAAGTCCAAGCTAACCGAAACTTACCAAAATTCTTTTCTGTCTAATCATAATGTTATATGTTTGACAGAGACGTGGTTGAATGAATCAGTGTATAGTTCAGAGGTAATTTGTGAAAGATACAATGTTTATCGTCGAGATCGGGAGCAGAGTTCATCAGTGAAGTCAGAGGGTGGTGGTTGTCTCATTGCAGTTGATAAAACAATGGTTAGTTTTTCTCAGGAGTCATGGTTTTCCGAGGCGGAGGATATCTGGGTCACTATAGTCCCTGGAAATGGTAACGTTAAGTGTCATGTGGGTTGTGTTTATTTACCGCCGGGTGATTTTGTAGCTCTAAGATTATTTTGCACAAAGCTTAGTGATTTATTTGTAAGGAATTCCAATGATTTAATAGTCCTCTGTGGAGACTTCAACCTTCCTCAGATCAAATGGATTTATGATGATATTAATAAAAACTGTAAACCTAGTAACTATTCAGATCCTAACTCTGGCTTGCTGATTGATAGTACATCATTCATAAATTTGTATCAATTCTGTACTCATAGAAATCAAGCTGGAAATATCTTGGATCTAATTTTTTGTAATAAATTCGATATTAGTAGTGTAGATATATGTACCACGCCATTGGTCCGTGAGGATAGGTGTCATTGCACATTGGAATTCTGTATTGAAGTTGGGGAGAACAATATGAAGCCTGTACGACAATATTGTTCGAGAGTTTTCAATTTTAGTGAGGCAAATTTTGCGGCAATCAACGAAAGTTTGTTAAAGACAAATTGGGGTGAATTATTTTTTAAGTGCAATGTCGAAAAATGTACATCTGTGTTCTATGCCATTGTTAATAACTTGATTGAGTGTCATGTTCCAAAAAAACGAAAAAAATACCATGGCTTTCCGTCGTGGTTTAGCAAAAGTACGATTAACGCAATTAGGGAAAAAAGGAGACTACATACAAGGTGGAAAAAATATAATAATGAGATTGATTATTTGTCATTTAAAGTTCTGAGAGGGCGTTCCAAGCATCTAATTAACCTAGACTACAAGGATTATATCGCTTATTCCGAATCTAATCTGATTAATAACCCAAAAAAATTCTGGCACTTCGTTAATAATAAGAAGAGGGCAAAAAACTCTCTCGATTCAATTATTTATGATAATAAAGTATATACCGATTGCCAGGATGTGTGCGAAGCCTTCTCGGAATTTTTTTCCTTGTCATTTGAGAGCTCAGATAGAAAATATAATCCTGAAATTGCAGATGAAGGCAGTAATTTGGTATATGCGATCACAATGGATGAGGAGGTGATTGGGGAGAGAATATCAGCACTAAAGAGTGCATCACCTGGTCCCGATGGTATCCCTTCTGTCTTCATAAAGGCTTGTAAAGAGGGTTTGTTGCAGCCCTTGTCTCTTATCTTCAACAAATCATTACAGGAGGGTGTATTTCCTCAGGTATGGAAACAGGCATTCATACTGCCTATTCCAAAGTCGGGAAATAGCAAGTTAATTACTAACTTCAGGCCTATTTCCAAACTATCGATAATATCGAAAATTTTTGAGAGTATAGTTCGGGATCACTTATACTTTAAGGTTAAGGAGTTGTTAAATATTGAGCAGCATGGATTTGTCAAATGTAGATCTGTGGAAAGTAACTTATTTTTGTATTCAGAGTATGTTTTGAGACATCTAAATGAAGGTACTCAGGTAGATGCTGTGTATACGGACTTTAGCAAGGCGTTTGATAAGATAAGCCATAATATATTGCTAGAGCGGCTTGCTGGGACCGGTGTCCACGGCAGTCTTCTGAGATGGTTTGCTTCATATCTGTCTAACAGGTCACAGGCTATAAGACTGGGCAACTGTACATCGTCTTTTCGCGTAGTTACTTCTGGCGTTCCACAAGGATCCCATCTGGGACCCTTATTGTTTAATATTTATATAGACAAAATTTCAGAATGCTTTAAATTTGCTAAATTTCTAATGTATGCTGATGATTTAAAAATTTTTCATTCGATAAAATGTTTTGGGGATAGTATCTTAATACAGCAAGATATCAAACGATTAGAAACATTCTGTGAAAAAAACCGTTTGCCTTTAAATTTAAAAAAATGTCAGCACATCACCTTTTCACGCAATAAATTTATAATAGAAAATAGCTATGCAATAGGTCAGACCAAGCTTGATAGGGTTAATAGTATAAAGGACCTTGGTATTATTTTTGACTCCAAAATGATGTTTGATCGGCACATATATTATGTCTCAAAAAAAGCTAACAGAATGCTGGGTTTTATAACACGGGCCTCTTATGGTTTCAGGGATCCTTTTGCTTTACGCTCTTTGTATATGGCTTTTGTTAATAGCTTATTGGGCTATTGCTCGATTATATGGAGTCCATGCTATTCTACCTACATAGATAAACTAAATTCTATACAGAATCGGTTTGTCAAAATTGTCAAAAAAAGATGTTTTAATAATATGGGTGATCAAAACTCGATAGTGAAAAAACTTGCTTTGTATTCACTTGAAGATCGCCGGAAGCTTTCGGAAGCCAAGTTTATTTCAAAAATTATTAATAATTTGGTTGATTCTCCTGACATCACTGCATTTCTGCACTATACAGTACCCATGCATAACACTAGAATTAAGAACGTGTTTTATTTGAATGCATCTGCCACAAATTATTATCAGAACTCTCCTCTAAATCGCTGCCTGAGAACTTGCAATACATTATGTGGTCTCTCTGGGGCGGATGTTTTCGCCCTCTCACCTTCTCAACTCGATCGTGCATTGAAGCACTACATAAAAAATGTTTGAGTAGGTATAATTGATGTAATAATTTATTATTGTGTCAATTTGTTTCGTTTAAATGGGTTTTTTTGGGTAGCACATTAACGGTACTTGTTATTGTATGTCAGTTTAATTTGTTATAATTATGTTTATATTAGTTATTAAATAATTGATTAATTTTGTTATGTTTATGAAAGTAATTTCACATCAATTAGCAATAGTGAATACTATTTTGGGTTTGTCCCGTTTGTATTCCATTTTATATAAATAAATAAATAAATAAATAAATAAATAAATAAATATTGTATAGATACCTGTAGGTACCTACTTTGATTCTTATTTAGGTACGTATGTAAACACTTCTCTTGCACGCATTATTTGCAGGTCGTGTTAGGTAGGTACTAGTTTCTCCAGACAGATTTTTTGTGCCAATATCGAGCGAGAAGTTCCACAGCTGCAGCTGGCTGGAACACAGTGATTAATAATTTTATTGACTTGATTTGTCTACATTTACATTTATCCCTAAATAGGTAGAAGGGTTTGTATTCTGTTTCGTGGACGTATTGCGTAAAATTCACGCAGTGTAAACCCCGTAAAATGTCGTGTACTGTGGATAAGGCAAAAATCATCCCTGAAATTAACTTATCGAAGTTAAAATCCGTATTGGAGGTTGGTCTGAAGGCCAAGACTAATCCTGAAGATAAATTCGAATTTTATTCTGCGTTCAAAAATGCGTCCAACATTTATACCGAGTTTCAGTCGCTATGGTTTAATATGGTCATTGATGAAGCTTCTGAAAA
This sequence comes from Malachius bipustulatus, assembly GCA_910589415.1. NCBI lineage: Eukaryota > Metazoa > Arthropoda > Insecta > Coleoptera > Melyridae > Malachius > Malachius bipustulatus. The sequence continues at coordinate 40,774,685 of OU342635.1, forward strand.
TTGGAAGTTACTGCGTGAGTTATCCGATCAGATTGACTGCGTTTTCTATAAAATCGAAGGTATTCATATGAGTCTTTCTCAGGTTGAACTTGAAGTTAAAAAATCCGAATCACAATTGCTTCTCCTTGGTAAGGAATTATTAACCCGTGAGGTGGACAACGCGTCAAATTACGCAAACGAAACTCGAGGTCGAGTACGTTTACCAAAAATTAATTTACCGCATTTTGATGGTGATCTAAAAGCATGGCCGTCTTTTCACGACGTATATGTCTCCTTAATTCATAATAACTGCGATTTATCTTCCGTTGATAAGTTCCAATATTTGATCTCCACTCTCTCCAAGGAACCTTTGGCTCTCGTTCGTCATCTTCCGTTAACTGAGGAAAATTATTTGATCGCATATGACACACTGATTGACAGATATCAGAATGAAAGAGTCTTGGCGACCTGTTATTGGAATACGATTGTTAACTCGTCAAAGTGTCAACCAAACTCGACTCAGTCGTTAAGGGATCTTCTTAATACTTTTAATGAGAATATTGCTGCTCTACAGAAATTCTCTAATTTAGATTTGTGGGATTTTACGCTTTTTAATTGGCTACTTCACAAGGTCGACGATTCCACCCGCAAGAGGTTTGAGTTAAATTCGCGCAGGAGGAATTTCCTAGTTTTGACGATCTGAAATGTTTTTTGACTAGTCAGTGTCGTGCCTTAGAAACTCATGAGATGAGTATGCCTTCAAGGTCGTCCAATAAGCACGCCTCAGACCCCAATCAAGCAAATTCGCGCCCTGCAGACAAACGCAAGCCACATACATTTATGGTGTCATCTGCCGAGCAGCCTCAAAGGAGTAGTTATATTACTTCTTGCTCATATTGCAATGACAAATCGCATTCTATCCAAAAATGCAATGCGTTTGTAAATTTGTCCCCACATAAGAGGTTCACAACCGCTAAGGCCGCACGCTGGTGCACCAATTGCCTAAGTGATTCGCATTTATTTTCGGCATGTCAGTCTACATTCACATGTAGACAGTGTGCTGGTAAGCATCACACATTGCTACATTTCTCTAAATCTTCCGACATGAACGGAGGTTCGAATAACAATACGGCTCCTACTGAGTCTCCCGCTCAAGCTTCCAAAACGAACGCTTCTCCTTCACTTGCTATGTCCTCAATAGGAAAGCATTCGGGGTTGTCTCATTCGGTATTATTGGCAACAGTTCAATTACAAGTCCGTGATAAATGGGGCAACTACCAATCCGTGAGAGCGCTCTTGGACTCGGGAAGTCAAACGAGTTTCATAACAGATCGTTGTCGCAAGCGTCTGACGCTTCCTATTATTCCTTCGTCATCACCAATCATTGGTGTCGCTCATACATCCATAACTTCTTCACACGGTGTTGTGAATTGTTCAGTTCGCTCCGATGGACCCTCGCCAATTAGTTTTAATGTGTCTGCAATGGTATTACCATCTATATGTTCGAATTTACCGACCATAACATTATCTGCTGATGCGTGCTTTGACAATTTGAAACTCGCTGATCCCTCTTGGCATTCCCCTGGTCCCGTTGACATGCTGCTCGGAGCTGAAGTTTTCGCCCTGATTGTCAAGGAGGGTGTAATAGCTGGCGATGGTAATAGACCTGCTGCTATTAATACCATATTTGGTTGGGTTTTGTTAGGTCCAACTTCAGCTACATCTGCGTCGCCCGCACATTCCTTTTTTGTCTCACATTCAAATGAGCCCTGTCTTAATGACACTTTAAAACAGTTTTGGAGTCTTGAGGAGGTTTCTGTCAAACCAATTATTGCTCCTGAAGATAAAGAGGTGGAAGATTTGTTTGTAAATAGTCACTTTCGCGAACCTTCTGGACGCTTCGGAGTGTGCTTGCCCTTCAAGGACTCTCGATCATTACCGACCTTTGACGGTTCCATCGAAATTGCTGATCGCCGTCTTCTTGCTCTTGAACGTAGGTTGTCGAAGCAACCTGAGATACGAGATATGTATCACAATTTTATGCAAGATTACTTAGACGCTGGACACATGTCCAAACTCACATCTACTCCTCCGCATCCTAATGCTTATTTCATACCTCACCATTGTGTTATGAAATCCGAAGGTAGTTCTTTCAAGATTCGTGTTGTCTTTGACGCTTCCGCCAAGGATAATAACGGAAGTTCGCTCAATAGCACTCTGCTTACTGGACGCAAATTGCAAGCCGATATATCGGTTATTTTATTGCTTTTTCGTCTACCAATTTATGTCTTCACCTGCGACATCCGCCAAATGTACCGTCAAATTTCAGTTGAGAAATCCCATTGTAGTTATCAGCTGATTCGTTGGCGTTTTGACCCGCAGAAGGCAATAGAGACATACATTTTATGTACTGTTACATATGGCGTCTCTAGCAGTCCTTATCTGGCTAGCCGATGCTTACTCCAGCTAGCTCATGAGGGGCAGGATCAATTCCCCCTCGCCGCCGAAGCTATAAATCACAACCTTTACGTTGACGATTTTGCTTTAGGTGCTGACGATCTTGCTTCTACTATAGAAATGCGAGATCAATTGATCCAGCTATTAAAGCTTGGATGTTTTGAATTGCGAAAGTGGGCATCTAATCACTCAGAGGTGTTGAGTGGGATCCCTGAAATGCATCGTCAGACACAAGCATCTGACTTCGATCCGGAGTCAGAATCGGTGGTTAAGATTCTAGGCCTTCAATGGCAAGCTAGTTCGGACTCATTTTCTTTTAGGGTCACCCCAATCAATACTGATTGCTCCAAGCGATCGATTCTTTCGGAAATTGCCCGAATTTATGACCCCCTTGGGTTTCTCTCTCCAGTTACATTCTTTGCTAAGCATTTGATCCAACGTCTTTGGGCTTTGGGCTTAGATTGGGATGAACCTCCACCCGTTGATATTTGCTCACAATGGCAAGCTTATAAGGCTTCACTATCGAAGCTAAGCCATGTGAAAATACCCAGATGTTTAAAGCCTGCGACTTTCGTGGAATGCCAACTACACGCTTTCTGCGATGCCTCTGAGGCTGGTTACGCTTGTGTAACATACTTCCGTTTTGTGGACAATTATGGTAATATTCAAGTTTCGCTGATAATGGCCAAATCAAAGGTCGCTCCTCTCAAAAGGATATCGATTCCACGCCTCGAGTTATGTGCCGCGTCTTTATTGTCGGATGTAGTATCCTTCATTCTTACCACGTTTAATGATCGCCTAATGATCAATCACGTTACCGCATGGAGTGACTCTACCGTTGCTCTATCATGGATACGATCATCCCCACACAAATGGAAAACATTTGTAGCCAATAGGGTGAGTCACATACAAGATGTTGTCCCTCCTGATCGATGGGCCATGCTCCATCAGCTGATAATCCCGCTGATCCGGCCTCGCGAGGTCTCCTTCCCGAAGGGATGTTGTCATGCTCGCTTTGGTGGGCGGGTCCCCAGTGGCTCAGTCAACCGCCTTCAATGTGGCCGTCAGATTTTTCACATTCTAATGATACCCAAGATGCCCAAGAAGAAATTAAGACCATTTCCCTCCTAACAGAAATTATTCCGACGGAGATTGATGACCTTCTTGTTCGTGTATCCTCTCTAACTAAGATTCAGCGTGTTCTTGCCTATTGCTTCCGCTTTACTTACAATTGTACAAACTCTGGTAGGAGGCACGGAGCGTTGACCTATTCCGAATTGCATCATTCTTTGCTGATTATGGTTAAGACTGTGCAGTCAGTCGCTTTTCAATCTGAAATTGCTCAGATTCGACAGGGGTCTTCTATCCCAAAATACTTGCTGAGGTTATCCTCTTTTATTGATGACAACGGAATCCTTAGAGTGGGAGGTCGTTTGGTAAACGCAACTTTGTCCTTTGAGACCAAACACCCTGCTCTTTTACCGGGTAAACACAGGCTCACTGAATTGATAATTCGAAATATTCACGAACTGAATGCTCATTCAGGAGTTAACACCACGATGTATTTGGTTGAACAGAATTTCTGGGTGCTTTCGGCGCGAAAGGTAATTCGCGGCTTGCTAGTAAATGCAACCGTTGTTTCCGTACACGTCCTACTTGCTCTGCCCCTCCTATGGGTGATCTTCCATCGCTTCGTGTAAGCCAACTTAAGGCTTTTAGTGTCGTAGGAGTTGATTATGGTGGTCTTTATTCCATTTTATTATCTCGCCGTCTGTGGCCACCGCCACCGGAATTCTAAGACGACCTTTGGTCAAGCTATGCCCTCTACCATCGCAGTAGACGGTGTCTGTATATTCATGTACATACGCAATTTGTTTCTGTAAGTTAAACAGAGTCATTTTTATTTTAATGTTTCATATTATTAATGCAGGCGCAAGTGCCAGAATGTATTTACGTTTTTCCGAATTTTCCGGAAAATTACTTTGTAATTTTGGTGGGCGGTATGTTCCGTTCCCATGTTTCCCTTTTCCATATAATTCCCTCCTTATTTTGAATTATGCACGGGGGGAGAGGAACGTGACAACATGGTGCGCGAGACCATGTCCTATGGGCATACAGCCAAAGGGTGCCTGCCTACCACTTCACCCATGCCAAGAGATTGAGAAGAACTGTCGTCGCGGTCGGTCCACTTCCGGGTGTATACATAAGATGAGTGTTTACATTGCAATCCACAAGTGCTATGCGACGCGATAGTATCTTCGGCCCTTGTCGCCAAATGAAAGCTCACTAAGCTGTCTACATGGGATATTTAAGGTAGGTGCATAATTATCATCCTAGAAATTATACCCCTTAATTGCTCCCCTAATTATTTTCCCGCTGGTCCTTCGAGTAATTAAATTAATCAAAATTCCAAACCGCGTGACTTACTATACAAATAGAACAATTGAGTTCTTGGCAGTAAGTCTATACGCAACAATTATTAACGGGGAAAAATTTCATATTAATGGAACGGTTTTTAGGTTAATTAGGTAGGCACTTAGGTAATTGCATCGAAAAACAATTATCGCGTATTTAATTTATTCCGAAGCGTAGTTCAGGCGAGAACTGCTTTTCTCCATCTTTAATTCTCGCTCTTCTCCCCGTCCGCCATCCGTACACCGGCTTTTCGCTTTCCAGCCTCCGCGCCCTAGCCATTCCGCCAATCCGTAGAAGCTTACGTCTTCTTGCCTATATTGAATCTATTTGTGAATTTTTTTGCGTAACCGGCCAACAACACTCCAAGTCACTTCCCACCTCCATGTTGACATATGACCTGCGCTCTAAAATGTTATTTCGAGCTAACTAAGGTCTGTGAATCTATACACGGTATTTTTGGCGAAAAGGTTGTCCCAAAATTGTTTTTACCTTCGAATTCGAAAAAAAAGTGCGAATTCGGAAAGTTCGGTTAAGTAGAGGTCTACGTTTCAATACAAATAGTGTAGTTTAGAGATCGATCATTGAAATCAAAATGGCCAAAAAAATAAGAAAAGCAAATATCTGTAGATAAATTAAAAAAATACAAATCAAAATTACGAATACATATTACCATGCGTTGATTTATGGCAAACTATAATAAGTCATTAAAACTGACTTATGGGTGCGAGAAAATTAGTATTAATATTGTCAAATTACTTTTTATTATTGATTTTTAGGTTACTTATTACCTGTGACCAGATAATTAAACAGGGTCCTATTATTATTTTTATTATGAGTTCCAGAAATTTTATTGCACCTTGTTAACTGTGATGCTTGATGTTTGAATGTATTAATTTGATATGATTTGTTATTGTATTGATGGGTTGAATGGTTAAAAAATGAATGATTGTATTGAATACATATTTATTGCGTGTATGTTTGTTCGCAGTCTGGCTTGAAGTCTTCTCTCGTCACACGACGCAGGATTACATTGCATTTTACAGCGAAGCCAGAATGTGCATAAATGATTGAGTGGGTAACATAACTCCCCTCCTTGGAAGAAGTACATAATATAATGTATTGCTTACAATATTAAAATAATGATTATGCAATAATCAAATAAAGTAAGATTCAACTATATTGTAATATTTGAAATGTAAAGCAATCAATGCTAATTAAAAAAAAGTAGACTCTTATTTATAATGTCCACATGGAAAATAAACGTAAAAAATGCACTGCTGAAATTAAACGCACTATTGCACGAAATTTCACCAACTTGAATTATTGATGTCCCTCATCGTTCATAGGCAAGGGACAAATTGAAGCAATGGATCTTCTTATACTGCCGTTTCTGGTTCTAATGGTGACGACACGAACAATATCGTCTGAACCGGGATGTAGTTCGATGATTCTGCCTAGGTTCCATTTCATAGGTGGAATTCTAGGATCCTTGATGATTACCATGTCGTTGATATGCAAAAGTTTTTCTGCACTTTTCCACTTCTTTCGGACTTGTAGCTCCGATATATACTCGGTGGACCAACGGCACCAGAAATGCTGAACTGCTTGCTGAATTTGTTTATAATGTGTGAGACGATTTTTTGGAATCGTGGTAACGTCCATATCAGGAACAGATGTGAGAGGCCTTCCAACTAAGAAGTGTCCTGGTGTGAGAGCTTCAAGCTCAGAAGGGTCAGAGGAAAGAGGGATAAGTGGTCTGGAATTGAGTATGGCCTCGATTTGCACAATAATACTGTACAGACATTCAAATGTTAATAATTGACCCCCTATTATTCGTCTTATGTGATATTTGGCGGATTTTACCCCTGCCTCCCATATTCCTCCCATGTGTGGAGAGTAAGATGGAATGAAGTGCCAATCGAATTTCTCTTTTAGCAGAATATCGTGTAATTTGTCTTGATTTTGTATCATGAATTTGCCTAAATCGCGTAATTTAGAAGCGGCACCGATGAAGTTCGAGCCGTTGTCTGAATAAAGCCTGGAAGGCATTGAGCGACGACTAACAAAGCGCCTCAATGCTAAAATGAATGCTTCTGTCGACAAGTCGGACACAAGTTCAAGGTGAATAGCCCTAGTATTTAAACATATGAAGACACATAAATAACACTTAAGTGTCTTGAATCCTCTACCTGCCTTGTCTTTTATTTGTAAAGGTCCGGCATAATCAACGCCGGTGATTTGGAACGGGTATGATATTGAAGTTCGATCCTTGGGTAAATTACCCATAATCTGTTGACCAAATTTTGGTTTTACTCGAAAACAAGTGACGCAATTGTGGATTACCTTTTTAATTGTATTTCGGGCCGACAAAGGCCAATATTTGTCTCTCAAGGCGGCGAGTAAATTCTGAGGCCCTGCGTGAAAAAGTCTTAAATGTTCTCGTTGTATTAGTAAATCGCAGAACCTATGACTGGATGGTAGAACAATAGGGTATTTCTTTGAGAAAGGAAAATTGGAATTACCTATACGTCCTCCAACCCGCAAAGTACCATCTGTATGCATGAAAGGATTTAAATTCATTAATTTTGACCCTTTGGTAATATGTTCATGTTTTTGTAACGAACTGATGTCCGCATGAAATGTATTGCCTTGTACGAATTTAACTAAACAAAGATGAGCATGATTTATCTCTGACAAAGTGAGTTTTCCGTAAAGTTTTTTGTGTTTGTTTTTACAATTATGAGCGAATCGTAAGCAATGTGCGACGATTCTTTCCAATTTGGATAAATTGGAATACTTGTTGAAATCTATAGAATCATAGACTTGAGTGAGTGCACAACATTGACTGTTTGATTTTAATTCAGGTACTTGGACATGAGTTAAGCTCTGTGAGGGCCTATGAGAATCATCGAGCTGAGACAAGAACGGGGGACCATGCCACCATAGTTCGTTCTGCTGCAAATCTATTGGAGTTGTGCCTCTTGATAATAAATCGGCAGGATTTAACTTAGTTGGGATGTGGCGCCAACTAGACGGTTCTGAATTGCTCTGAATCTCTACTATTCGATTGCAAACGAATGATTTTAGTAGATGAGGTTGTGTAGCGATCCAACTCAACACTATAGTTGAATCGGTCCAATATACTGTGTTGCTAAAATTAATTTCAAGTGAAGATGTAACCTTTTTTACAAGCTTACATAATATGTGTGCTCCCAATAATTCCATGCGAGGAATTGTGACCGGTTTTAAGGGCGCTACCCTTGTTTTACTGCAAATCAACCTTACCATTACATTGCCTGATTCGTCTATGGAACGCGCATATAGGCAGGCCCCATACGCGGTCTGGCTAGCATCGGAAAACCCGTGTAGCTCAATGTGTGTGGATTGTGCGTAACAAATACGACGTGGAATCTCAAGTTTGTTTAACTCGAGTAAATCGTTCATATATTTGACCCATTGTGAGTGTAAACTTGGTGGCAAAGAATCGTCCCATGAGACAGAACTTAACCATAATTTTTGTAAGAACGCCTTGGCCGTTATGGTGCAAGGGCTTATAAGCCCTAGTGGGTCGAATATCTGAGAAATCGCACTTAGGACTGTGCGTTTAGTTATGACTTCTGAATGCGATATATTGATTTTGTATAACAACTTATCTTCATTACAATTCCAAGATAAGCCTAGCATCTTGGTAGTCTGACTGTCGTCAAACTCTAACACATTATGTGAAATGTTTGGGTTTTTTATTGATTTTAATATTTCGCTATAATTCGATGACCATTTGCGAAGCTCAAATCCTCCTGATTTTAGCACGCTAGAAATTGTTTGACATATGTATGATAGTTGAGTTAAGTTATCTGCACCACACAATAAGTCGTCAACGTACATGTTATTTTTTATAATGTGGGCAATATCAGGATGTTTCTCCTGACATTCATCAGCTAACTGAAAAAGGCATCTGATGGCCATGTAGCTGGAACTGCTTAACCCGTATGTTAGGGTGTTTAAATTGTATGTATTAATAGGTTGTGTGTGGTCAGGCCTCCATAAGATTCTTTGCAAGGATCTATGGTCTGGATGAACAAGAACTGAACGATACATTTTTGTACAGTCAGCGGAAATGACATATTTATGTTTTCTAAAATTAATGAGTATTGAGAATAGGTCTGGCTGTATGGTTGGGCCTATCATGTGAAGATTGTTAATAGATACCCCAGTGGTCGATGGAGCACTGCCATCGAATACCACCCTAAGCTTTGTAGTTTGACTGGTTTGTTTGAATACGCCATGGTGAGGCAAATAGAATGAGTGATTAGCTTTGTCATGTGTTTCATCAATCTTTGTCATATGCTGCAAGTCTTCGTACTCCAGAATAAAGTCTGAATACATTTTATGAAAGACCTCATTTGAAATGAGTTTTTTCTCGAGAGTTGAAAACCGTTTTTTTGCTTGTTCTTTAGAGTCACCCAAAGCATTCAAATTACCCTTGATAGGTAACGAGACTATGAACCGGCCTTCGAGTGTCCTCTTTGTTGTGTTTTTAAAATGCTCTTCGCAAGCTTGCTCTTCTTCTGAAAGCAATTTTGTATTTGATTGCAAGTTTTCTACTTCCCAAAACCTCGTGAGCTGTTGAGAGAGTTCCATTGAAAAATTACAAAATGAATTGGCTTCCCTTGGTACTGTTTGGGGAATTAAGCCAGAGACGACAAAACCGAGCAAAGTCTCATGCAGGTATGGTAATGTATTGCTTGTATTTTTGCACAAGACTTCCCAGAATATATTGACTCCTAGAAGTATGTCTATTTTGTTAGGGATATGGAAATTATCATTGGCCAAACGTATATTTTTGGGTATGGTCAAGTTTCTGACATTTAATGATCGAGAAGGAATTGACTGCGTGATTTCTGGAAGTACAAGAAGGTTGATTGTCGATTCATAATTGTCGAATCTAGAAAGAATGGTGGCCCTTGCACTCTTTACAATATTTGATTTGGAATGATTGATGCCAATAACAGGAATATTGACATTTGAAGTGTCAATTCCTAACCGACTGCATAAGTCAGCAGTTATGAAGTTACTCATAGAACCTGAATCGAGAAGAGCGATGCATGAATGCTGTTTACCTTCCTTGTCGAGAATATATATCTCAGCTGTTGGAAGTAAATGTTGATCATTTTCGTGGTTGTGAATTGAATGAGATAAAATACTTGAGTGATTTGAAGTGTTAGCAACTTCTTCATTTGAAATGTTTGTATTAACAGGAACCTGTTTATTGACATGTTCGGATTGAGAGTTTCGACTATATTCTCTGTTGTCTGTGTGAATTAAAGAATTGTGTGTTTTTCCGCAAACGCGACAACGGCTGTTTAATCTGCAGTTTGAAACTGAATGGTAGGGTCTTAGACAATTTTGACACAAACTGTGTTTCTTAACCTCTGCTAACCTCTCACCAACGTTAAGATCTAAGAACCTTCTGCATAAATAAACTGGATGTAATTGTTTACAAATCGGACATTGAGTTTGAGTACGAGTATCATCATTACGATTTTTGAAATAATGAGAATTATCATCTGTGTTTGCATATGACTGCCTTGGCATATTATTACCATGATGACTAGTTCTGTGAAACAATGGAGCATTTTTATTGACGATGACGTTGGATGATTGTTTGTTTACCTTTTCCAAAAGTTGACACCTTTGCTCAATAAATTCAGTAAGGTCATCAAGTGAAGGCATATAGCTTGACTTTACTGTTAGGGACTCCCATTCTCTTTTTGTAGAATAATCAAACTTGTCTGTGATAATGTAAATTAATATACTGTGCCATTGATCCACAGGTTCACCTAAAGCCTGCAAGGATCTCAAATGATTCATAATTGTGTCGTGTAAACCTCTTAAATTTTGAAAAGATTCCCTGGAAAGCTTTTGGTATTCAAGAATACCTTTTATGTGTGTATGTATCATAAGCTTATTGTTTTTATAACGTCTTTCTAGAAGTTCCCAAGCTGCTTCATAGTTAATCTCGGAAATTTCTAAATTTTGTATAACTTGTAAAGCTTCATCCTGGAGACATGAACGCAGATAATGAAACTTTTGAATTGAATTCAATGATCGATTGTTATGAATTAAAGATACGAAAGTATCATGAAATGGAAGCCATTCTGAATATTTTCCAGAAAAATTTATTAATTTTAAAACTGGTAATTTGATATTGTTTGTGATTGTTTCGGTTTTGACTTCTGTCGGTAAAATTTCTGAATGTATGCTTTGTTGGTCGCCACTCATAGCTATTGGAGGCTGCTCTGTCGAACGTGCTGCTTCCAACATATCATTTGCTGACTGGCCTAAAGGTTTTGTTTCAGCGTAATATTTTGAAATAATTGTTCTTGCCCGAAGAATCACGTCAAAGTGATTGTCCTCGAACAAATCTTTTTCATCGCAATGACCGGCGAGATCGTCTTCAGGTGATAGCATGTAGATTTGATCATGAATTTCTTCGTATTCCGAAAGAATGTTTTCGGTCTTTGCTATCCTAACTTCTGTATGGTTGATTTCTGCTAAAGTCAAAACCCCGACTGGCCTTTTTTCCAGTTTAGCAATGCGTTTGGTAAAACTTGTTAATTTACCTTTTATGGCACCCCTTTTCCTGATAAGTGTTTTCATTTCTGCCATATTAATGCAGTGTGAAATATTGAATGATTGACTATGTATTAATGATTTATTAAAAGATATTTCGCATGCACCAATTAATAATAATGTATTGCTGTATTAATAAAATAATGTCTCACCTGGGGTTTATATTACCGGACAAAATTTTATTTGTTGTTTTGTTTATCAATAGATAAGTAGGTACCTAACTATACCCATCTACCATTTAGAATTAAAATATCGAATGTCTGCCCAATATTACGTATTTATTTTGAGGCGAAATTGATTAGAATATTGGAATGAATTAATTGAGCTGTATGTATAATAAATGTATGAGATCAAATTTATGAAAATAGGTAGGTTAATAGGGAAAGAAATGACCTTATAATTTTCCAGTGTCCAGTAGGTAGCAGGAGCAGGTGCAGGGTGCAGTTGCGAGCGGAGTCTGTGAAGGGATCAGATTCCAGCGGACCAGATGTGTTGAGAACGTCGCTGCCTGTTGGGTACGTTCCCTCTCTCTCTGTGCCTGCGTTATTCAGCTGTCTGACTGGATCTCTGGCGTAGAATCTTCTTCCTGCTAGTGTTGACTGCTGCTATACGTTTCTTGAAGTGATGTCTGGAATTCTTGGATGAGCGAATTCGTTGTTTCTTGACGATGTATTTAATGATAATTGCTGTATGTAATCGACTCGAAGGACCAAATTATGTTAACTGTGATGCTTGATGTTTGAATGTATTAATTTGATATGATTTGTTATTGTATTGATGGGTTGAATGGTTAAAAAATGAATGATTGTATTGAATACATATTTATTGCGTGTATGTTTGTTCGCAGTCTGGCTTGAAGTCTTCTCTCGTCACACGACGCAGGATTACATTGCATTTTACAGCGAAGCCAGAATGTGCATAAATGATTGAGTGGGTAACACACCTCTTGAGTTTTATGGACTCTTTGAAATTCACCACTTTACAATCAAACTATTGTTTTTTTGTTGTTTGTGGCTGTATAAAACTTCATTTTGCCTTTTTTGGATATGTAAACGGACCAGTTTCTCTGTGATTGATAAAAAATAAGCTCAGACTAAATATTTCTTTATGTTTATTTATTTTTTCTCAGTTATTAGGGGTTACTATTTTTCACTCACTTCTCTTCACTCTTGTTCTCCCTTTTAAGTCTTCCATCCACAGACTGCACTTTGCCCTCTGCGTATCATATAATGTAGTCCTTCCTTATCATTATGACAAAAATACATTTTATTTTGAAAAATTTTGAAGAAAACAGAAAATGAATTTTCAGATTTCCGGTTCAGGTCAGGTCTAACAAAATTTTGAAAGAGTTTTGGAAAAATTTTAAGTATGTATGTAGATTAATAAATTTGAAAAGATAGGAAATGAAACTTTGAGATTTAAGTAGGTACTATTATAACTGAGCTTAGCTCCTGTCAGATCTAAGAAAACTTTAGGAAGAACTTAAAAAAAGTGGATCTTTATTGAACGAGAGAAAATTAAATTTTGAGATTCCTACAAGCCGAGGTCAATTAAATCCAATAAAAATTTTGATAAAATTTTGAAAAATGATGTAATAAATTGGTAAATTAAAATTGAAAAAAAGTATTTAAATTAAAGTTTTGTGGTTTTGTATCAGCCAAGCCCAGGCCGTCATATCGACCAAAATTTGGAAAGAATTTTAGAAAAAGCTAGAAAATGCGAAATTTTAGATTTTTGAAAACCGTTGAAAATAAAATTTTCCGATTTTCTTCATGCTAAGTCCAGACCCGAATCAGAGTCGACGATGAAAATTTGAGATTTTAGTCGAGCTAAGCCCAAACCATAATCAGATTTAACAAAAATTGTGAGGAAAAATTGAAATTTTTTTAAATAAATTGAAAATTTTGAATTTTAAAAAAGGTAGAAAATAAAATTTAGAAGTTTCTTCAAGCTAAGACGAGACCAGACCAGATTCACAAAAATTGTGGAAAAAATTTAATTTTTTTTTAATAAATTGAATATTTTGGATTTTAAAAAAGGCGGAAAATAAAATTTGCAATTTTCTTCAAGCTAAGCCCAGACCAGAATCAGATTCAACCAAAATTGTCAAAAAAAAATTGAAAAATTTTCAAAATAAATTAAAAATTTTGGAATTTAGAAGAGGTAAAAAATGAAATTTTAAGATTTTCTTCAAGACGCCCAGACCAGAATCAGATTCAATCAAAATTATGAAAAAAATTAAAATTTTGGATTTTAAAAAAGGTAGAAAATAAAATTTGGAAGTTTCTTCAAGCTAAGACGAGACCAGAACCAGATTCAACAAAAATTCTGAAAAAAAAAATTGAAAATTTATAAAATAATTTGAAAGTTTTGGATTTTAAAAGAGGTAGAAAATGAAATTTCGAGATTTTCTTGAAGATAAGCCCAAACCAAAATCAAATTCCACAAACATTTTGAAGAAAAATTGATTTTTTTTTAATAAATTGAATATTTTGGATTTTAAAAAAGGCGGAAAATAAAATTTGCAATTTTCTTCAAGCTAAGCCCAGACCAGAATCAGATTCAACCAAAATTGTCAAAAAAAAATTGAAAAATTTTCAAAATAAATTAAAAATTTTGGAATTTAGAAGAGGTAAAAAATGAAATTTTAAGATTTTCTTCAAGACGCCCAGACCAGAATCAGATTCAATCAAAATTATGAAAAAAATTAAAATTTTGGATTTTAAAAAAGGTAGAAAATAAAATTTGGAAGTTTCTTCAAGCTAAGACGAGACCAGAACCAGATTCAACAAAAATTCTGAAAAAAAAAATTGAAAATTTATAAAATAATTTGAAAGTTTTGGATTTTAAAAGAGGTAGAAAATGAAATTTCGAGATTTTCTTGAAGATAAGCCCAAACCAAAATCAGATTCCACAAACATTTTGAAGAAAAATTGATTTTTTTTTAATAAATTGAATATTTTGGATTTTAAAAAAGGCGGAAAATAAAATTTGCAATTTTCTTCAAGCTAAGCCCAGACCAGAATCAGATTCAATCAAAATTATGAAAAAAATTAAAATTTTGGATTTAAAAAAAAGGTAGAAAATGAAATTTTGAGATTTTATAGGTAGGTAAGCCTATCAGATCAGATTTGAAATTGATTTTTTTTAATATAAAAAACGATATTTTGAGATTTTCTATAAGCAAAGCCCCAGATCAAGTCGTCTGCAATCTGCAACAAAAATTTTGGAATAATTTTAAAAAGTCATACAAATAAAAAAAAATTTAAAAAGAGGGACAATTAAATTTTGAGATCTTGTAGAAGCAAAGTCCAGGTTGTAGGTTAGGTTAATGAAAAAAATAATAATAAATTGCTTTTAAAAAAGATAGAAAATGAAATTTTGAGATTTTCTTCAAGCTAAGGTCAGGTTTGGTTAGGTCCAACAATAATTTAGAATACATTTGAGAAAAGATTTCAAAAAGCAAATTTTTCATAGGTAATGAAATTTTTAGTTTTCCCAAAAACCATCCCAAGACATGCAAGATCGTTTAGTTAATTCCGGAAAAAATTTAGATAAAAATTTGTAAAAATGTTAGAATTTCAATTTTATAAAAAATATGAAATCAAATTTGAGAGTTTAATTTATTATTTTAGAAAAAATTTGAGAAAAATTTGTATTTTATAAATGTAAAATTTGAAAAAAAAAAATTGAATCATGTCGAAAATACATTATCGGAACAGCTTTACTTTGGAACTTATTGAAAGGTTGCAGATTTGGTTGCGCCACTGTAAAGATTCCCAACCCAAGGAATTTCGTTTCATTTCAATAAATAAGAAAAGAAATTGTTTGAGATATTTTTCATCCTTTATTTCGCCGGTTAACAAGAAGGGTAAGTGGGCGAAAAAGTATACCAGTACTCAGACATATTTATGCAAAGCCGCAATAATAATAAAAATCAGCGCTTGTGAATCATTTTTTCTCCTTTGTCTGACCGTGCGCGACTCCGTTTTCTGTCTAGAGTCTAGACCACGGAGGCGTTTCTTCAACATTTTTATTGTCAATTTAAATAACAAAGTTTTACGAGCTACCAAAAGTTACTACCATCGCAAATTTCAACCGCGGGTATTACGCTCTCTCACATCAGACGGATGTAAAAATCATGTACATACATACATACATACCTATATGCTGTGTCGTGGGAGAATTTTAACATTTTCAACTTTGTAATTAGGTACCTACATACAGACTTACCCAGGTTACCGTTACCTCTCGGTTTGGTTTCCTCTTTCCTCGTTCCGGAGATTCATTAATAAATGAGGATTATTTATTTATTATAGACGTACCAACCTAACTGATACGATCGTAGCATTTTTTTTTTGCTATAATTGAGGAATTATAATCAGGATGGTTTTCATATCCGGATTTAATAAGGTGCAACGTTCTAGATCTAGAGCAATTAAAATTAAGCGAACATGGTAAAATTTTAATGGGAAAAAACGTTATTAGAATTAATTAATATTATATCAGAGATTCTTGCAGGAGAAGCAAACTGATCGGATAAAAAACAATAAATAAGTTCCCTTACCATAAAATGGATTCTTACCACGAAAACGTCCAATCCACAACATTATTGCACTACATTGCGTTTTCGCTATTCGTCCCCATTAACTTGGGCAGCAGTCACTCATTCATTACCGATCCTGGAACCTTCGAGATCGCGACCAACCAGTCATCCCATCATCACAACCGCCATGACCGCAACCACGCTCGCATCAATATCTTCATCGAACAACCGTCAAAATTCTGCGCGAAGACTCCCCATTATTGGCGATCAGTGAGCAAAAGTCTCGTTCTTGGTTTTCATCAATACCGAGATCAAGACTGCAAAATCATGGTCGATTCTGCTCATGCTGTCACGTCGAATTCTGGAGAGAACACCACTTGCCCCACGTGTGGAAGACGTGACACATCTTCAATCTCTCAATTATTATAATCTGTTATTGAGGGTTGATCAGATCTGAGGTCCAATTAGGGATGAGCCTCTTTGTAGACCCCGGCTTGATCAGCAACGACAATAAGTGGAGGGTAAATGAGGACAATGCAAGTTTTGTATTCGCAAAAATATTTTTCCATCTCCTGATCAAGGCTTCTTTCTTTCTTAGAGGTCGTTGCTCAAAGTGGGCAGCAAAAAGTTGTAGGGTGTAGGGTGTCCCCCTGATTGTCATTGAGATTGGAGATACCACGACTACAGTGTTGTCGAGTTGCACATCGATAGTTGTTTAGCCTGACAAGCGGGCGTCATTCCGATATAAATTCAGCGCAGTAGTTGGCAGCTTCGAGGTAAACATCCCAAAATCCTCAGGTCAGTTTGGTGGCTCTTCTTAGGTTCTCTACAGTATAACACCCAGTTGTTTGTATGGCTATACTATCATCAAAGTACAAGAGTTCACGTCCAAGTTCTTCTTGGCATTCTATTAAAAAAGTGGAAGCCTGGCATTTGTTCTCTTCGCTAAGGCTTCTCTCCTTCTTCGAGGTAAACATCCCCAAATCATCAGGTCTAGTACCACAAAGTTTTGCACAAGTTTGTGACTTTGGTGGCGCTTCTTATGGAGTTAAGGTTCTCTACAGTATGACTCCCAGTTGTTTGTGAGGTTTCTATGATCATCAAATTGCACGAGTCCAAGTAACGTTCAAGTTTTTCTCGGAATTCTATTAAAAAAGTGGAAGCCTGGCCTTTGTTCTCTTCGCTGTGTTTGTTCTGAGTTGCTACTTTAGCCAATATCCTAAAAGCATTGAAAGATCTGACGTCAGGACTTCTTCTGTCGTCGCGAATGCATTGTTTCTCGTCTATAACTTCATCCGCATTCTAGTGACGCTTAAAAAAATGTAAAAGCTTGTTCCTTTGACAAGCCGTTGTTTCATAAATTTCTGGTAGCCGGTTTTAATGCCTATACCGTCACCTGGATATTTTTGTAGTCCAAATTGTTGTCAATAAGTTCTGTGGAATGGGATAACCCTCAGCAGCTTGCAAACCTGACCCTGTCTTCAAAAACCAAATGTGTATTTTTTTCGGGCTTTTCGGGATTTTTTGGGAATAGCTTATGAAACACTCTAGTGTCCGAGAGTTGCATCGATCGGGATAAAATTTTCCTGGGACGTAGCTCGGTATCCCCAAATACAATCTATTGAAAGTGGGCCGGATCCGATAATTTTACTGCCTCCGTTCAGGGCCGTACTTTTTTGCACCGACTTTTCTCGGTAACGGTCCACCGCGGAGAGATTCTGTTGACGATTCTTTTAGTCGTGACTAATATGACGTCACAAACGCTATTTCGCAGGGATATATCTCGAGATAGGAAGCAGATATCGAAGTGCCGTTTCCACCACTGTCATCAAGAAACTCAAGCGAGTTGATTAAAGTTGTTTATTAAGTTGCCAAAATGCCTTTCAGCGAATTTACATCTCATCAGTTCAGTGAACCGCGCGGCTGCAAGAAAATCGCTTTTGATCTTCGATGAAAAGTGCGTTGTTTCTTGAAGGATTATTGTATCAAGACTTTCATTTAATCCTTACATACAATGTAGACATTATTATAAGTTGTTTGCAGAACGGTAACAATTATTCCCGTTTTGATGGTGTTTCGTCCTAGGCGAATAATCGATTCGTATTCTCTAAGACACCACCGTTTCCTACCCCTTCCTATCCCTTTACACATCGGGAAGAAGGAAAAGGACACCTGACCGGACAGGACCACACATAAAGGAGAGTCGAGGTTTAACATCGATAGAGGAAAGAACTCGACAGAGTGCCGTTCGTACCAGACTCGTCGATGCTGGTGTTACGAGAACGGGATACCTAGTTCTTTAATTAAATAAGGAAGCGGTATAAAGTAGTGGAACAATCGTGGGTACCTACATAGTGGAGCAAAGTGAGCAATAATAATAGTTACAACATCTCGCAAATTAAAACAAGTCCCCCTTTAGTCGGACAAGACACAAGGTCAGTAATTTCGATAATTATTAATTAATTGTGTTCCTGTCAATCATTGGCAATTATAGCCTGGTCCTTCCCTAAATTTCGATCCTGTCACCGTGGCGATTTGTCATTACCATCGCGGCATCGAGCCGCATTAATTTAGCCCCTTTCAGGATCGAATCGCGTCGTTAATATTTTTAGGCTCTTTGACGCGGAGTTAACAGATGGTCTTCGAAATCATTACCGGGCACGAGGCCGGACACGGGTCTTGAAAACTTCGTCGTAAAATAAATTTCCCGGCACTCCTCACCTCGATAGGCCTGCATTGTCCCGTACAATCTAGGACAGGCAGCGATCCTTTTCCAGGTCGATATTACGAACGGCAACAGTGCGGGCGCCCACGTCGAAGAGCCTGGGCTATGGCGCCTGGCGTATTTCCACTCTGACATACTTGAACGGGTCATACGGACATGCATCATGGTAACTTCCGGTCGGGATTTGTTGTTCTACGCGGGTACAAGTCGGGCTCCTTCCGCTGATTATTTCTTAATTAGGAGTCTCGAAAAACTAAAACTGGTCCCGCGGTAACGACTGAAGTCACGCGATTTGATGAATCTCGTTCGTAGGTAGGTAGGTAGGTATATAAAATATTACTACGCGAAAAATGTTTGCTCTTATTAAAATTTATCGTTTCAGCGCTGTTATTATGCGATTATTGAAATTAAAAATGGCGTTATATTAGGTTAGGATAAGATCTGGATTAGATTAATATATTAAATTAACAAACCCTCAAATTAATAAATAAATAAAGATACGAAATAGGTCGATTTTATTTGTAAAAAAGGCATTGATCAACATAATTTTTTTTTGCGATGACGTCATCATATTGTTTCCTAAATAGCAACCCCCATTTTTTGTCAAGAATGGATTTTCCTCTTCTTCGTGAATGCAACAACCTTTTCCCCTCCACAACCTTTCAGACAA
This sequence comes from Malachius bipustulatus, assembly GCA_910589415.1. NCBI lineage: Eukaryota > Metazoa > Arthropoda > Insecta > Coleoptera > Melyridae > Malachius > Malachius bipustulatus. The sequence continues at coordinate 40,794,110 of OU342635.1, forward strand.
CTGGTGGAAGGATATGGATGTAGTAAGAGGGTACGAGAAGAGAAACCCTCCTTGTGGACATGCTGTACTCCCAAAAAATATTATAAAATTTTAATGAAGAATAAAGAATTTGGGTGTTGAATTGCTCCACAAACTTTCAGATAACTGGGGGAAGGATATGGAGGTAGTACGAGGGTACGAGAAGAGAAACCCTACTTGTGGACATGCTGTACTCTCAAAAAATATGATAAAATATAATGAAGAATGAAGAATTAGGGCGTTGAATTTCTCCACAACCTTTCAGACAACTGGTGGAAGCATATGGATGCAGTAAGAGGGTAAAAGGAGAGAAATCCTCTCATCGTGGAGAGGATTTATGTGTAGACATGCTTTACTTCAACGACTTTCTACCACGACAGAAATGCTTCCGTGGAAAAAAAAGACGCCAGTCCATGCAGTCCACAAAGTTTGAGCGGAAGACTGCAGAACGGAAGCTTCTTATACATCTGGTCAAATGCCTTGGTTTTAGGCGTTAATGACTTTCTACATAACCTTGAAAACCACTGGTAGCAGCGACATAAGTGTAGTTAGAGAAGAGAGTCCTTCTTGTGAACACGCTGAACTCCAGCGACTTCCACCTTAACAGATGCGTGAGTGGGAAAAAAGATACTAATCCAAGCGCAAAGTTTGGCCGGGAGGCTATAATAGAACGCTAGCCTTTTTGATACCTCTGGACGAAGGCCTTGGATATTTCGATAGTAATTATTAATTCGGATTCAACGTAAAATTGAATTGTATTATTACCTGAAAATAACTAACAGAAGAAATTTAGATGTATGCACTTCGAGGAAAGGGCTCTTCTTGTGGACACGAAGTCCTCCAGAAAGCTGCCATTTATCCAAAAATCGCCCTTGTTGTCCGATCTTAAAAAAAGCAATTGAGATTGGTGAAAGGTATGTCATCCAGAACCAGATCAGGGGATCTATTTAGGGATAAAAGGAATTTTTGAACTAGGTAGTCTGATCTTGGACCATTTCAATTATTTTATTGCGGCCAATAGCATATAGCAATTGATAAAAGAAAGAAATTTGCAGCAGGAACAAGAGTAGAATGAGTAGCAAAGAAGTTCAGCTCAACATAAGGGAGTGCAGATCCTCAGACTCTGCCAAGGAAGAGATTAAACTCCCTCACGTGGCTTTACTACAAAAAGCTCGGGGTGTTTGAGGGGCATCCCACCATGATACGGGAATGGTTCGAAGGGCGCTTGGTAACCTTCCTAGTCTTCTTGGGGTCCGATACCCCTTCCCAACTTATGAAATATGGTTCATACCACACCATGAGGAGGTGAAGATGATTTCGTTGTCAGATGTTAGGGGTGGTGGTGGAAGGTGATCTGGCTAAAGGTTTGGGTTATGTATTTCCAAGAAGTGACTTGAATAATTTAGAATCATTTGTACAGGAGAACACCGTCTCCTTTACACGGTTTAGTTAGTTTTAGAGTACTTTACGGGAAAAAAAATCGACGGCCAGGAGAAGCGAGCAACAAAACACACACCAACGAGCATCGGGATAACTGGAAGGGTCAAAAAACTAACAAAAAAGGTACTCGCCCAGAGAGCCGGCAGAAGTTAGTAATATGGTGGGAAGGGGCTGTGCATTTGAAGCGATTAGGCCCTTTTTGCCGTTCGCAAACTATGGTGGAACTTTTACTTAGACCTTCCCGACCTTTGAATGAAGGCCAGCAGATTTTTAATGGAGAAGTCCCATTTCTTCTTCTTGTAGCCTGATTGTTGAGTTTGAGGACACTGTATGTATATATCTCGCTTAGGCATATGTATAGTTAGAAGATTCCACGTTGTCTGTTTTGGTAGATTTTTGGCAGACACATTGGGAGCAGACAGGGTCCCTCCCCACACCTATAATTGTAAGTGCCTTTTCAGACAAGTAAGCTCCTTCCGGTTCAGTCTGGTGTCACCCAATAGTTCTCTAGAAAGTTTGGGTTCACTTCTTTTTTGGGTTCTTTTTTTTTGGTCAGACCAAGTTAGTAGGGTCGCATAGACTATGAGAAGTGATCTGCCTGCTGGTATTTCTGAATATTCGAGTTTAGCGCTCAGCACATTCCAGGATCAGCCGGCAGGAGTTGGACAACCAGAGAAACTACCAGAGACGAAATAGTGTACCTACACAGGACTTGAGAGTGTGAACCTGATAAATATTCGTTTGTAAACAATAATTTATTGTTTAATTATCATCAATAAGTGTAAATAACTCATTGAGTTGTAAATAAATATCTAATAAATATAGTTAATAGTTAGCACTCAATAAAATATTATTTTAAAGCAATTTGTTAAAGAAATCAATTGCGGCAAAAAAAGAGGGAGAAGCTCCGGCACCATCATCATAAAGGTGACGCCATAAAACTTTCTAAAAGCGACGGTTATTGCCTGAAATTTTCAGGTATGTACGTAATTGTTTGAGTTATTTTACATGCAGTGTTGTGTGTTGGCGCGAGTAACTTTTTTTAGACGTACAAGCAATTTAAAAAATTTGTAACACTTTCCAGAAAATAAAAATAGAAAAAAACATCTTGCTGAAAGACTCGTATCAAAATAAACATGTCCAGTCAATTTTTGCCAAGTTATGAATTATTCTCATACCACCGCCAATAGTTTTAAACGCCATGGAATTAATTTGCTTACATGCGTGATTTTTTTACGACTCCGGTTTGTTTATTGCTAACATTTTGCATTTTAAGCAGGTAGATAATAATAATAATATGTGTACCTAATTAATTATTATCAAGTCATTAACTTTTTTATCTTTCCTTCGTTGTTGTACCTACTTGTTATTCTGTCACCTAATATTATTGCACCAGGGGCAAGATTTCTAATACAACTATACCAAATACTGGGGGCTTATTACTGTTCGCTGACAAGATACAGGGTGTTTGTTAGAAAAACAAAATAAGTCGAAATGTAAGCAAGCAGAATTCTTATCAATTAAAACTTCAAGTTGAAACAGGTTCAAAAGGGGAAGGTACAGGTACATAAGTGCAAAGGGAAACGAAACATGAGTAGGTAAATGCACAGTAAATAAATTCGAATAAGTAGTTACTGCATGACCTTCCGTTTGCTCTCTGTCTCTTGCTGTTTGGTTGTTTTTCATTTAATTCGATTAAAAATTATAAACCGCGGTCGTAAAGCGCGGTTATTTTATGTTCACATAATACGATTAATTATTTCGAACGGTATTAACACGATTTAGGGTATCTGACGACCCTTCACTAACGAACGACACGAATTGCGAATAATTGGTCCTTTCGGGTACGACAAGACTTCGCTCGACGACTTCGACGGACCCACGTGGACTCTTCTCTTCTTTTCTCATTTCTATTTCTGCATGTACCTACTGGTAGAGGAAAGGATGGGATATATGTATAATAAAAAGCTTCCGTTGTACAGTCTAATCCTGGACCAGCTATTTCTTTTCTCACTGTCGCATTTCATCTGTCCTGTTGGAAGTTCGCTTTTCTGGTTTGCATTCAATTATTAATACTGGTGTACCTCAAGGCTCACTTCTGGAAGCAACCCTGTTTCCTCTCCATATATACCAACCATCTACTTTCTAATTCACATCCATATCACATCATCCAATTCCAATCCCATTTTTTGCAGTCTTTCAACGTCTGCTTAACTTGACGAAATGCCCTTATTGCTTTTGCAAGATCAAAGTGTTCATGTAATTAGGAAATTCTGACCTTAGCGTCTAATATAAACGTTTTCTTAACCAGTCGATGGACGTCTAATTATTATTAAAAAAATTCAGTATTCAAGTCCAGGTCTGATTTTAATAGTCTCGTCACGCGTTTAAAACGGTTTGTGTATAATAGCGGGACTAAGACTAATTAGATTATGTATATTACCCGGGCTCATTAACTTGAGCGTTAAAAATTACGAAGCCCCCATGTGAAGGTGCCATTAGTTCACTCAGTTTCACTCTCGGAACGTCGTCCACGGACAGAAAAAATCGATAATATCAATTTGGTTAATGATATTCAAAAAGAAAAACTTATTCACTTTTTTTTTCAAACGGTCATTATCATTACCATGGTAATGGGAATTACGGCCGCGGTCCATTCCCGCGAGCTCTATGAAAACCCATTCGTGGAGGTTTTAATTTATAATAATGACTGCTAAGCTGGACGATTAGGAGTGAAAAATTATATTTTAATTAAAATTAATATACAGGGCGGCGCGTCACTTGTTATTGGTTAAAAGAAAGTAGGCTTAAGTAATAGTTGTTGATGTCAGAATGATTTCTTCGTCACTGATGAAAAATCTTGCCGTCAAGCTTGTTTGTTTATTTGATTGTCCATCAATTTTTTTAATTCAAAATATTTTGAGCAGCTTTGTAAAGAATGTTGCTTAAATAATTATTGTTTCTAATCATTTTCAGAAAATTCCTGTAATCAGCCATGAGTGAAGGAATTTCCGTTGAAACTTTTAACCAGTGCGTTAGCGGAATTTTAGAAATATCGGACGGAATTTGTGATTCTTGGAAAATCCACAAGAACGAGGTAGGTGGAAAATCAATCCCGAGAATTAATCCGATTATTTGATTGCTTTTTTTTTCTAGCAACTTCAAGATGTATACCTAACAAAAAAAACTTACATTAATCTCGACGATGAAAAAACTTCATCTTCTTCTTTTTCTTCTTCAACCACTCTAGGTATCGAATTTCATATTGTTTATAATATTTCCTACGCTGCTCCTGTCTTATGCTTCGATGTCTGGCGAATGGGTAGGTAACATTTCTTCATTATTATTTTTTATATGTATAAATTTTTAATGTCGCAACTTTTAAATTCAGATGGTTCCAGACTGACGTTTGAAGAGTATTGGGAAATTAATAAAAATTTTAAGGATTCGAATATTTATGAAACATTAACCCAACTGGTGAGCTCTATAAAATTTAATCTTTTCGCTTTCAATTAATACTCCTTTGATTTGACAGGATCATCCAGTGCTACAACGTCCTTTCCTGACTCTACATCCTTGCAAGACTTTGGAAATACTAACCCCGTTTATAGGAACAAGGTAAGCTTGTACTCTTGTCAGTATTTGATAAAGATGTTTTAAAAATGACCAGAATCAGAGCAACGGGCTATAGAGGCTGGCGGAAAAACAAAATTATTATTAGCAGAACGCCTGACGGGCATCTTTGGGGTCCCAAGAACATATGGCAAGCTTGGAGAACAAATTGATAGATGCCTGAGCCTAAACGAACCAAGAGGTGGCAGCGAGTGCAGAATGTTTGGTTCTAGGTTCATCTGCAGACATTTCGACCACCATTTCATACCGTCAAAACCATTAAAAGACGAAATCTGAGAGGAGATGCAAAGAAGAAAGGAAGAACATCTAAGAGGTAACATGAACACTTGTAGACTTGGAGAACGCTAGTGAGAAAACAGTTAAGGTGGATGCTGCAGGATGTATGATTACCTAATGAATCTCAGAAATGGTAGAGAGCCCTCAATGGAGCAAAGGAAGAGTAGATAAGCCGGATTCAGAGAAGTGGCGATGGGTGTAGCGACACGTTTCCAGAAACCGACAGGGGACAGGTGGATCAAAATACGAGACAGTGAGAAAAGCCCGTTATTAAAGCTGTTTTAGAGTGACTTCATAAAATGGTTAGATGCTTGAGCCTTGACGAATCAGGAGACTGCAGCGAGTGCAGAGTTTGTGGTTCTAGGTCGATCATGTGCAGACATTTTGGTCAACATTTCATTTGGCCGAAACCATTAAAAAGACCGAATCTGAGAGGAGATGCTAAGTAAAAAGCAAAAACATCTACGAGGTGGCATAAACACTTACGCTTGAAATGGGAAAACTGTTAAGGTGGATACTGCGCAAGATGTGTGATTTCTGGTGCAGCAAGTAATGAAACTTTGAGGTGGTAGAGAGTCCCCAGTGAAATATGATGTTAAGAAGCCCATTTAAGAGAAAGGTCTGTAGATGTAGCGACACACGTTCCCAGAAACTGACGTGAGGATAGTGAAACCAGA